>CM019120.1:23877847-25077847 GCA_009720345.1 Fragaria iinumae | reverse complement strand
AGACCGGTTCACAAAATTTTAGACCGGTTCTTGAGGTTCTGTTTACGGTCACGGATTTCTAGAATCCAAGCCTACAGATTTACAAAATTTCGTGGCATTTGGAGACGTGGAAGGTGGTGAACCGCTCAACATAAGTGTTCACGGATGTCCAGCGACTCCGACGGACGGTTCGGCACGTTTTAGGCCGGTTCCGTCATTGAGGCTGGCGGTTTTGCAATCCTAACGCCCATGTCTACCTGCATACAAAATTTGGTAGCGTTTGGAGCTCTAAAAGATAGTGAACCGTTAAAGGAAGTGTAAAACAGAGGTCCGGTCATGCTGGCAGTCAATTCAACCGGTTTCTTTTTAACCGGTTCCGGCTGTGAGGCCAGCGGTTTTTTGGACCAGTAAGACCAACGAATACAGGTTGTAGCAGGGTCATAGTTTTACTTATTCATCTTTGCCCATCATCATTCAAATATTTATGTTACGGTTGTAACAGTATGCATATTTGTTAACAGATTGAGTTAACGTTCTGCAATCTATATCGTCCACATGTTGTCTGTGCCATATTGCGCCTCCACAAGCACACAATGATGGGTTATTTATGATGAATATTGTCTTTGAATAAGACATGAGCTTCCGACTATAGTTCGCTTATATAAGGACCTTGACAGGCGATCTCTTTTATGTCACTTTGATGAGCCAGTCTTCCCGTCGTTAGGGGGAGATAAGAACAAGAATGTTCAAGTAGAACGACTTGGAATTATCGTGGTTTTTCCCTACTGTATCTCATCAAGTTCCTTAAAGTGACGAGATCACATATACATGCTGCAAACATGCCTGCAAGGATTGATGTCCGGATAAGGACATGTTGATGTCCGGATAAGAGGACATGTTGATGTCCAGATAAGAGGACATGTCGTCACCCATAGATGGTGGCATGGTGACACCAAAAATGTGGTAGATGGTGTCACTAGGCCGTGGCTCCCACGGTTTAGGGGGAGGCCACTTGGTTCGATACATACTCGCCAAGAAAGAATGCGAGTTTGGCAAAACTTGATCATTTGATCAATGATACTCATTCGTCTGTTATTTCTGGATTATGGTCATCATTGGGGGACGCCTCAATGTCAATACCAATCCATATAGAGATCTCTACACTTAGAAATTACACCGGTGTACATGATGATGTGTTTTAATGAGTTTGATATCGAACCATACTTCGTTGAGAAAATACCAACGTTGTAGATTGGCCTAAATGGAAAGATGCGATCTAGTTTAAACAAAGAGATAATGCTTTGGTTAGGTGACGCCGACACCCCAAGTGTAAACTCTATCAGTTATGTCTTTGTTAGAAAGCGTAGTGAGAAAAAGAGTTTAGACTCACCTTCTGGCGCAAGATCTCTCACAAACACTCTGGAATCGACTACGATGAGATATACTCTCGTAATGGATGTCATTGCACCCCACTACCTTATCAGTTTGGTAGTTTCCGAAAAACTGAACAAGCAGCTTGTGGTCACCACTTATCTCTGTTGGGAACTAAGAGATGTACATAAAGATCTTGAATAGATCGGTTTTTCACCCAAATCAAGTGGCTCCTGACCACGGAGCGCGTTTGCAAGGTATTTGCTAAGTATCTACTTGATTAGGGAAGGGATATGAAAAATTATGCCTATTTGCGTGTAAATTCTGGATGAATCATGATTAACTCTTGTTAAACTAAGAGATGTTACTGATCCAAAATTATGAATGAAAGGATCTTGGGAACACTTGGTCTCGAAAGTGAGGACCGTTATTGATGATGCTTATTCATCTGTCGGCTTAAGGCAATCTAAAGGACGATGAAGTTATGCCTATATGTATCCCTTGATCGGCCGAAGTCTTGAGAAGACTCGTTTTGTCCATATGACAAAGAAGTCTTGGGATAAATTCTCCATCTAAGTACTGTAGCACATTCATGTACTTGTTACAATATGTTTGACTCGACATCTCATTCACTATAAACTTGTAAGGCCAAGTTCTCCTTAGTCATTCAACTCTCTAGCGGTCGAGCAGCTTCGCTCCCTCTTAGATGAGTGTGAAGGAACATCAAGGTAATGGCCGGATGCGCCCACGCAACGCCAATGTAATGGCAGTGATTCCTTCTATGAAAGGTTCAGGCTTATTCATCCCTATAGAAAGACACATCAAATGCGAAATCAGAATCTACCCAGTTTCGTAGGTCAACTTCCACATGACCTGCAGGATAGCCCACTCGTTGGAAAATAGTGAAATTAGTACCATTGGAAAGGTCTATGTGTCTACTTTCCAGGGAAACCAACCATTTGATCACACCTATCATATTGAGTAAGTTATGGCTATTTTCGTAAAGTAGGACGGATCTGTCCGAGGATCTGCTTTGGCAGAACAGTCAACTTCGACAGAGCTTTGTGATCAGCTCAAGATGAACTAGGTTATGGACCTTATATGGTTGGAAAGCTACGTGTATCTAGTTTCCAGAACTTTGTACGGTTCATCCATACCTATTGTATTGAAGACGTTATGACTGTTTAAGTACACGAAGGTCATGCCACGCGTGAATCTGATTTTCAACGCGAACTTATGTTATGAGTTGTTAGGCAACCTTCTTCTTAAATATCAAAATAATGCTAAGTATAGCAGGTCTGATCTAAGGATAATGTGGCTGGATTTAATGACTAAATCGTTGCCCAAGTCTACTTTTGAAGTATGTGAAGTGCATTGGCTTGTCTGTACTCCGAGATTGAGTTACCAATCAGGGGGAGTCATTGTGTAGACATCAGGGGGAGTCTACATGCATCACATGTTATCTTCAATTGTAGTTGGTGCGTTGTGCTCTTTTTCCCTTCGTCCAAGTCTTTTGTTTTACCCACGAGGTTTTTGTTTTACTTGGCAAGGTTTTTACCGAGGCAACACCATAAGCACCATATCGTATTAGGGACGCAACACAAGGGGGAGTGTTTAAGGAAATTATGTTTCTGTCCTTCAGTTATGTGTCTTGCCCTAATACACGTAGGATTGGTTAATCCGGTTTCCTTATTAGAATAAATTACAGTTGATAGAACTTCTAGATCCTTCGGGAGACTCTATGTAATGCCTATAAATAGGTCTTTCTATCAATGAATAAGTAGATCGTTATTGTCTTTATCTTTTCTCCTTCAACAGGTATAATTATTTTTGTTGTTGTTTAAGTTAGCTCTTGGAAATTTAAAAATTTGATTTTGTTAGTGGCAATAAAAGTCTCAAAATTAAGGCTAGTCAACATTGACCCTAAATTTAAATATAAGGTGAATTAAGATGGTAAAATGGAAATAGCCGCACCCTAAAATTATAGTTTCATCATCATAATTTTCCTTTATATTAAAGGTGATCAAACATTCAAATCTATAGCCTAATCTTAACCGATTTCTAATTCATATGGGGCAATAGAGCCGCAACTAACGTCAAGAACAAAAAACCGTGTTACTGTTCACTATTTTAGTACTGACGTGCAGCATTTCGTTGTTGCCACGTAGCGTCTGGAATGTCCGTTAAGATATACAGAGACAACCGACGGTCAAATAATGGCGCGGTACCACTCCGTCTATCGGCACCGCTAAAACCACCCGGTAAAATCACTTTCCCTATCACACAGACACCTCCGAATGGCCAATTTCAGCCGATCACCTGTTTTCTTACACTCACACTCACACACTGGAAAAAATGACCGAGACTGAACCCAAATCCATCGTTCCGGAGCTTCTGGAATGGCCCAAAATGCCGTGGAAGAAACCAACTTCGTAGTGGAGCTCACTTACAATTACGGCGTCACTTCCTATGATATCGGCACCGGGTTTGGGCATTTCGCCATCGCTATCGACCGTAAATTGGGGATTCAAATTCAAATTTCAGTGTTATGTATGGATTTGGATTTGTGATTTTTAGATGTACAAATTAAAAATAGATGTTGCATTGGAATTTACCACCACTAGTGTTATGTTTCAATAACACTACTGCTGAGTTTGCTTGCTTCTATTGCATTAGACCTGTAGATTACTTGCGTCGATACTTATTATGCTTTCTACTTAAACTAAAACAAGTACGTTCTGTAACTTAAACAAGTATCAAACTTTCAATAGAGATGTTGCATTTGATTTCACCATAACTACCTGTATGTTTCAATCTCACTGCTTTTGAGTTTTGGGAGTCCGATTGCATTACTTTAGCTAGCACAATGGTTTAAGATCCAAGTGTTGGCATTTAGTAAAGTGGAGTACTGTGATTTGTTTATTGATCTCTACTGTTTCTTGGCATTATGTCTATGCAGGCACTAGGATTGAAGCTTTTAAGGAGGATTGAGAGGCCTGCGTACAAGGTCAATCCTTTTTCCACTAACCACTGTTTTAGCAGGATGTATATGAATTGATTCACGAGTGATTTAACATTAATTTTTAAGTACGAGAGACCTTATTGAATTTTCCCTAATTTTTCTTTACAGTACACCATAGCTATCCTGGGATATGCTGAAGAAGAGCAGACAACCATTTTGGAGCTGACTTATAACTATGGTGTGACCGAATATACCAAGGGGAATGCGTATGCACAGGTAATTCAGTATTTCTGTATACACTCTCAGATTACTCCCGAAGAAATTCTGTTTAATAAGACATTTCTGCCTTTCTATCACTTATTTATCAATCCCAGATTGCTGTTGGAACTGATGATGTATACAAAAGTGCTGAGGTTGTCGACTTGGTTACAAAAGAGCTTGGAGGAAAGATAACGAGACAGCCTGGACCAGATGGTTGGAAAACTGTAAGTCTTCATTGTGTACTGCTGCTTACCATTTTTTCAAGTTGTTTGATTTTGGAAGCATTGCTGTTGAAATGGGATAGACGAGTGCTAAGTTACATGTGTAATTGGGGGCGTAAATTTCTGTCTGGTAGTTGATTTTGGAAGCACCCCCTCTCTAAACTGGATACATAATTCTTTATTAATTGCATACATGGTTCTTAACCTTCTGTCAATTGCTTGGTTTTGGTAGCAATGTTATCTTGCATATACGGAAATTTATGTTCAAAGATTATACGTTGTAGCTAAGTTGAGTTGTTTCTTACCCTGTTGTTTTCCGTTCTTTGTATAAATATAAATTTTATAATAATTAACATGTGTGTGTACGTTGAGGAGTGGGAAGGGCAGCTTAAAAGATTAAAGTTCTGAGCTTAAACATGTGATATGCATGTTGTCAGGCACTGGGGCTGTGTTTGTGTATAACCTTTTGTATGTATCTGGCTTGTTTGGGTTAAGTGGGAGTATCCGGATAGTCCTTTCTCATATGAATAAGGTATAATCCAGCTTCTATGTTAGTAGTCACCAGTATTGGCCATTTGAATGTCATTATCTGTTTGAGTGGTTTTCAGTTGTAATAGGCGTGTTGCACGACTTTCGTCTATTTTAAAATGGCTGTTAGTGTTGCTCTCTGCCTTCTTTAGTACGGTTGTCACTACGGTTGCCTGAGTTTATGCTAGTGCTACTACTATCTCTCGGCACTATGTTTACCGGTGTGAATTGTTAGTTTATATTAATTTAAAACAAAATTAAACAATATTTTCCGACAAAATTGGGGCCAATATTAGCTGTCTTGATCGGCAATCAATGCAAGACTACATTTTCCTATGCTAATCCATTTACTTGGAGGATTCCGACACCTCTTTCAGTTTAAACTACATTTTCAGTACCATTCCTTTTACTCGTAGGATTTCCTTCAGCTTTTGAATCTTAGGACTTCTTTTCCTTGTAGAGAACTGTAACCTGATCTAAATAATAATACCAAGTGAATTGCGTACTTGTTTATTCACAACATTACGCATGTTACTCTTCAAAGAGAAGACCATAGGTGAAAACAAACATCGTAGTTTAGGGTTTTCTGAGTTGGAGTGCGTTGGTCATCATCAAGTGTATGAAACAAACAGATGCCAACAAGTGGACATCCTCAACAACTCCAAAAGACAAGGGTTCAAAGCTGACTCCACCAGAACAAGTTACATGCTCTCAAGCCCCGATGCGTCCACCTCCAATAAGTGGGCATAGCGATTCGTTTAGTCCACTTAATTTGAACACAAAATGATCATAAGCTCTTTATCAAGAGAAAAGCTGTTCAATTAGTTCGAGTATTCTAAGAGTAGAAGAAAAGTAGTTTTGACATTATGATCAGTTTGTTCATCTATTTTTAATGTTAACGTGCTTTTTATAAAAATTATATATGTATGGTGTTATGGAGCAACTTAAGTAGTCTCGTAAATGTTTTAACTATCAAATTTTGTCCCAATCATGGAGTCTATTAGCTACGAGCTACTACTCTGTCAATAGTAATCTCTATTGTTTAATACTTTGATAAAGAAATGCCACTAGTTTACTCTTTGTAATTTATTAACTCATGACTCATTTATACATTGTTACATGCATCTCAAGCTTCTCCTAACACAAGTATACAAATTTTTCTGTAACATTACTGTATATTTTCCCCTCAAAAGAAACGACATGTCGTGTAGAGTTTAGTGATGCATCGAAAACATCAGACCGAAGAAAGGGTTTGTCTCCCATATCTATTGCATTGCATATGTGTCTAATTGTGTGGCACATGAGGGCTTTTAAAGGGGTAAATGGTCATTTTGTGTAGGCATGTTATACCATATGGTATACTAAAATTTTCCCCAAAGAAATACCAAGTCACACTCCGCCTGCCACCACCACCCTCTCCGATTCGATTTGGTGATCTCTCCTCTCTTTTCATTTTCTTCTTTTCTCCGTGTGATTTTGGGCCCCGGAAAGTGTTCGACCAAATGGCTGTGCTAATTTCGATTGCGATTTTTGTGTTTCAGGAAACAGCAAAGTAAATATGCGGTCTCTTCAAACCGCCTTGCCTCCTGAGCTCGCTAACAGAGTCAGTCTCTACCCACCACTTTCTTTTTACTTCCTTCCTTTTAATTAATCAACCATTTTGAAGCTTCTGATTGAATTTCGTTGTTTTGTGTAGCTTTACTGAGAGTGTATTCAGAGAGTTGAGTACGTTGGCCGTCGGGTACGAAAACTTTGTTCCTCTCTTGAACTCTCTGTTGGTTATGGTTATTGTTATGTTCCAATGAGATTCAGCTATAGATAGAAGCACTATGGTAGATCAACATGATTGAATTGTTGCTGGTTTTGGTTATTGTTGCAACTGTATAATTGTTTATGCCTATTTATACATAGTTTTTATGAATAATGCGTGCTTCTGCAGCATTTCGTGATTGTGTTACTCAAATATCAAACCTGGAAACCAGAAAACCAGAAATTTACTAAACAAACTATATGGTAACACTACGTGAACCAAGATCAAACCCCAAAACACAAAATCTTAGGTGACATTGTTTTCTTTGACTCACTTGGTTTTGGAGTAGGATTTGGTTGCATTAGAAGTAAATTCGATGAGTTGGATGCGATGGCGCTGTCTACTTTCATTTGTTAGAGAATGTTCCTTGATGTAGACAAACTGATCTAGTGAGTTTTGATGAAACAAATACGCTATAAGTTAAACATATCTATGAATCTGCTCAGACTTTGGGAGAAGGTTATGATTTTCGGGTATTGTTTTGTAATGCAGCAACACAATACACAACTTGTTGTTGATATGGTGCGGCAGCAGTACAAAAAGAACATGTATGAGACAGATTCGGATAAGATTCAACAGTGCAAGGATGAGTAAGTATTTTAGCAGTTTTGTGCATGATTTTAGTAGATAATTCTGTCAATCTGGTTTCTCTCTCGCCTCAGTTTGTTAATTTTTGATTGGTGTCATTTGCCCTTTCCACATTTCTGTAAATCTAAACCATTCTTCGTGGATTAATCACATTTTTTTTTTAGTGAAACTACCATCCATGAAATTACCATCGTGGATTAATCACTTAACTTGAAAGCTAATTGGACAACGTTCAAAATATACGCAAACACATACATGTCTCATTCTACTTGATGGAACCTGCATATTCAGTATATACTAATGTCTTGTTTTTCAGTGCTGCTAGGGGACTTATAAATCACATACTTTTCTGAGTCGGAGAAGATGTCTGGTCGTAAATTCAGCAAGACTTAAATCAGCTCTAATTCCTTTTCTTCTGAGATTTCAGTTTTGTTGTATTGGGATAAAGTAAGCTGCGGCAGTAAAATAAATGATAACAATGTAAGCTTCAATGCTCTCATCCCTGTTTATCATTTATGAATGTTTTGTACACGAGAAAGAGACCGCTAGGTTGGAGTGGTGCTGCTGCACCTTCCTAGATTTTCATTATTTATGGAATAATATTCGCCGCAAGGAGGACATAGAGCGCTGTTACCTCGTGCTAGGATACAAGTAACAACCATCCTCTATTAATCCTGAATAATATTAGTTGTCATCCACCTCAGACAAATCACCCCCTTCTCGTGGGAGGGCAGCCAACACCGTACTACTACTGTCACCTTCAGACTCCCCTTCGCTCCATTTTTGATGTATGACAACCAACATTCCGGCACGAAGAGCCCCTGCCTTCATATGCATGGCTGATTGCATATGCGGAAAGAACTTGGCCGATCAACACAATGCCCTGAGTCATCCCTCACAACCACCCCTACACCTCCACACCTTGAGCTACATTTACTTTGAGTTTACTCCAATATTTTTCAATTTCAATTGATCACTCCGCGAACTATCAAATATCACACTATTGGGTTCATCCGTCAAGTGGACATCCAATAGTACTGTCAACTTGCTGACTGGACATATTTTTCAATGCCACCTCAGCTAGATGAAATGTGAAATTCTATTTAACACCCCACCACTGTGACCCATTGACCCTCTTCCAAAAAAAACCACCCTCCTATGTTTTCACTCTCTTTCCACTACGCCAATTTTGCAATCATACGACAGGGATCAGATGACATAAGTCATTTTTATTGTCGTCTGATGAATTTTTACGACAGACATTTAAATATCTGTCGTCTGAATGTTGCAACGCGCAGTTAGTTAAACTTAACGTGTTCATTATACGACAATCATCTGTTGTCTTAAAAACAAAAAAAAATTGACAATTAATATGAACATTTTTAGACGACAGAAAACTGTCGTACTTTGAGAATCATAAATGTGGCTGGTGCCGTAGTATTTTTTTTGCGTAACAGTTTGGATTTTTTTTTTGACACTTAAAACCTTTTCTCATCTCTCAACTTCCCCGAAACCTAACCTCATTCATTCAATCCTCTCAAGTCTCAACTCTCTCAATAGAAAACACCCAAATTTATTCTCTCATCAGCTCCCCGCTTTCGATCTCAACTCCCCACTTTCGATCTGAAAGATGAATAGCCCACATCAAAATTCAAAACTGGTAAACTTATGTCTCTCTTCATCCCCATCCTCCATCTCCATCTCCATCTCCCTCAATCAAAGTAAAGCTACATATACCACACTACAGAATTAGGGTTTGACAAAAGACGAACCTCATTGCGCACTCGTAGATTTAGGGTTCGCTGTTATCTCTGTCGATAAGCTCTTTGATTCACTGTAAACTGAGTTAGTGTTTGTTGGATTAGGTTTTGGGATCTCAGGTTCAAATATAGAATTTTCTTTGAAATTTGCTTTTGCTGGGTTGTGTGAATTGGGGATGCGGGGTTTGTGTGGTGGGTTATGCCCGAAATGAGTTTTGGGTTTAGTGGGTTATGTTCATATTGAAGGAGTAAGGACAAAATTGAGAAAGGCTGGTACTCCTGGGATTGTGGGTGAATGTTGATTTTATGCACACCATGTGTTTGTTAAATTGCCTCACTTGGCTAGATTTCAAGTCAATACAAGGACTCTTTGTTTTTTCTTCTTCTTGTCTGCAACACTGATTCCTTATTATGATTGTGATGAATCTGAAGAAATATTTCATTTTTGATATTCAGGTTATGAAGAAGTGATTATGGAAACGGCTTCCTCGTATTTACAGGGCTGCATGTGTATATATGTGTCTGTGCATGTATATTTGTTATTGTATGTGTAGGGTCAGAAGTTATGAATGAAAATAAATGGGACATATCCCTTTCCTCCCTAGCATAATTATTTATGACTTTGTTGGTATATGTGCGAGGTAAGAATATTTCATGAAAAATTTGTGATGCTTTTTCATTATGATAACAATGTTGATGAGTGGAAGCAATATCAATGGATTGATCTTGGTATGCATGTTTATGCAGTCAATTAAACAAAATGGTACACAGAAAACTAGAATGATATAGTTGATGAATATGGTTACATGGTTGGTGCAAGAGGGCTTGCAATTGCATGGGCGGATACACCAGCTCACTTACAATGGATGACTCTACCACACTCCAAGTATATATACTTCCTCAAGGGGTATGAATTATATGTATAATAATAGGACCAAGTGCAAGTTATTTTTGATAGTCTGTGTTATAAGTAATTTTGGGGGATATAAATGTGTGTGTGACAGGTTCTCTGAAGTGGTTAAGTAATACTTGTAGGTTGTGTGCATTGTGGTTCTAGTATCAGACTCATTAGTCTACGACAAGCACTAAGTTTGAAACTGTATTTGCAAGTATCTAAAATTAGTTCTAGTTTTAAACAAACTGAATGGTACCATTATTTGAAGTTGTTTGTTGTGTTTATATATCAAAAACATTGATACTTGATTCCTGATAAGATCTATTAGACATCCATGAGCTTGTTGGTATATGTGTGAGTCATCCTTTGATCTTGCTGAACATAAATAAATATCAAAAGTAATAGTATCAAACTGTCAATAATATATATTTTTACAGTTATGTTTCTCATACTTTTGTTATATTTTGATCATCATTCTAATAGATAGTGTAAGTAGGTCGTAAATTATAGACTTATCTTATTTTCGTAAGATATTGTGCAGATGAGGTTCCGGTACTTCTGGTGTAACAGATTGAACATGTAGATGTTCTATTTTGATCCAAGGAAACCGGAGCTATACTTGAATCTAACTGTTTAGCATCCTATAATTGCAGTCAGGGTATGCTGCTGATCTTTATGGTATATTACCCAAAAGCTTTACACTGCTTTTGTTATAAATTTGTTACTAATAGACTTTGAACATATTGTTCCTTTTTTTTGTCTTTACATGTCTGTGTTTATATCTCTCAGCCTATAATTATAACAGAAGGGGGAAGGTAAGATAATTATTGGTCATAAACTCATATATGATTAACATATTATCTAAAGTTTAATTACTCGTAATAACTTGCCCTTGACTGATTCACTTTTTTCTGCCTATTTGGGTGAAGATCTTGATTCATCGAGTATTAGAGAGATCCAAAGTTTGGAGCAACAGCTTGACACTGCTCTTAAGCAAATTCGATCAAGAAAAGTATGCTAGATGGGTTGATTAGTGATAGTTTGCAGTTAGTTTGTTTTAGTGCTAATATATATTATGATTTCTTGCAGAACCAACTCATGCATGAGTCCATCTCTGAGCTACACAAAAAGGTTCGGTCATGGCCATTTTGCACACTAACTATATATAAACATACTACACTTTGTGTAAAAATGTTTGTTTGTTACTTTGTGTGAAATTCTTGGTAACTAGTTAAGAGATTTGGTTCGTACAAGTCAATTATAGTAGAGTTTTGGTTTATTTGTCTGTGAAAGGAAATGACATTCAATTATACTTGACTTGTAAGTTGTACACGTGTGTGTTTCAATTTAATTGAACTTTTGCAGTCTCAAAATCTGATCATAACTTTGTTTATGTTCCTCACTGTGACAAGAGAAGGTAATCCAGGAGCAGAACAACTTGCATTCAAATAAGATATTTTTATATAAGACAGCAGCAATGTATTTTCTAATTAATGTGATAATGCACCACTCTTTCTCATTAGGTTCTGCTTTCAAAATTGATCAACATTTAAGAAGCACAAAAAAGTAGCGGATTTTCTGCAGTTAGGAGGATTTTCTGCACTATAGAGTACACCACTATTGCAGTTGCTAATATTTGGTTTGATGTCTTTTTATATTATAGCTTATAGGCCTATTTAGAACAAGTAACTCTATGTAAAATATGTTGGTTTTTGGCAATTAGAATGAATTTGAGATTTCTGAATCATGCTGTGCAAATGCTTTTGTTGAGACATTAAATTCCCATAAAATTGACATCCAAATCAAAATCAGACAACAGATAGTCTCATGGACTCTGATGTCTCTACATCTTTCAAACAACATTTATATGTCGTCTTAAAGTAAAAGATCATATTGTATGTCATCTGAGATATATATCAAACGACAGATAAGTGACGTTTGAATTGGTGTGAGACGACATACATTATATCTCATACGACAGATAAGTGACGTTTGAATTGGTGTGAGACGACATACAATTGCTCACTTTTAGTATAAAAGTAATTTCAACGATACTTTTATGTCGTTATAGCCAATGTCTAACGACAGAAAGTTAGAGTTTGTTACAAATCTATATGCACACAGACGACAGATGAGTTTATATTGTCTGTCGTACAATATCTATCAGACGACGGACATTGCCTGTCGTTTGAGAGCTTATCAGATGGCAGCTGGATAGACGACACGCAAAAAAATGATCAGACGACGGGCATTGCCGCTCGTCTGAAGGCAAAATTGACGTAGTGTTCTCTCTCTCTCTCTGCCTAGCTAGCCATGGCTTCCCACATTTCTCTCTCCGTTGTTTCTCTCATCACCCTTCTCTTCCTCGCCAGACACCGCCTCCTCCACCGTCATCGGCGCCACCTATTCCGCCTCCACCGCCGCCACCTACCCCACCCCTCCGTTAACGGAGTGCGTGGCCTCCACCGTCACTTCTCTCGGCCTCGCCGCCCTCCGCCTTGACGTCTCTGACCCCAACCTCGTCTGCACCTTCCTCTACTCCAACACCACCCTCCTCCTCACCATCCCCAACGCACTGGTCCCACCTCTCGCCGCCAACCGCACCAACGTCCTATGGTGGCTCTACGCACACGTCGACCCTTTCTTCCCTCGCACCAAGATTGCCGCCATTTCTGTCCCTTTTTGCTTCGTCGTCGACCCTTACGTGTTCTACGATTTCAAGGTGTCCTACATCACTGCCTCACCGATCGGAGTCCCTCAGAGGGTTTGTGCTTTAAACCCTTCTATCTTTTTTGGGTTTTAGTTTGTTCATGGTGATTGTTCATAGCTAGGTTTAAAGATTCGTCTTGGTTTTGGATCTTGGTTAAGGTTTTATGGATCTCGTTTGTGGGTTTTGTGCTTTCTGTGAAATCCAGATGAGGCGCAATTCATGGCAGGATGGTGTTCTTGGTACGAATTGCCAAATCTCTCTCTCTCTCTCTCTCTCTCTCTCTCTCTAGCACTGCGGCTTTTGGGGTGTTAAATGAAATTTCTTCTTTCATCCAGTTGAGTTGGCATTGAAAAATATATCTAGTCAGCAAGTTGATGACACAATTAGACGTCCACTTAACGGATGGACCTAATAGTGTGACATTGAATAATTCCCGGAGTGATCGATTGAAATTGAAAGATATTGAAGTAAACTGTTGAGTACATGAAAGTTAATGGAGTGACCAGTATTTTCCATTATATAAATTCTCTTGGCAATTTCAGACGTGAGTTTTGAACTGTGAGTTTAGGAATCCCTTAATATATGAGTACCTATCTTCGATTTTTAGGCCAACTTCTACAATATCTCTAAAAACAAAAGTTTTGTTCGTTGTGTCTAGGTTTACTGATCGATAGATAAAGAGGAGATTTAAGGGATCACATCTAAAATTGATTTCAAGAAGTAGAAAATTGATTTCAATATTACTTGAAAGTTTACTTGATTTGGTTTCTCTATGCAATGATAGAAACGAGTTTGAAGCAGAATCTTAATTAGAAGAGGTCGAATTTCTAATGCCCAATGTTTTTCTCTATTCAAGCTACATTTGTAAGTTGAATTCTATAAATGTAACTTAAGCGTCCTCATTAAAAGGGTCCACATAAGACCCTTTCAGTGTAGGAAATATATCATACGTTCAAGTGATTCAACTCCGCAACCACTTGCACTGATCAGAAACAAATTGACAGAATAGTTTCGGCTTCTTTCTCAGTAGCTTGTATTGTTCTAATGTCTTTTCTACTTCTGATCAGTGCTACTCCCTCCTATGCTTTTACCATAAACAAGGATATTTGCTCCAACACCAAAGTCTTGAGTCGCTCTTTCTGTACGCAATTTCTGGGTTCTAATCCAGTTGTGATCAAGTCCCTCCACAGCCTCGCTGAGGCCATTATAGATGTCGCATCTTCTAACGCTACAGAAACCAGCCAGCAGATAATCAAGTGGCAAAACCAAACAAACAATCCTGAACTGAAGAATGCAATTGGTCAGTGTCCGACTCCGTACAATGAGGCCATTGCTGATCTCAAGGAAGCCAAAGAGAAGATCAGATCTGGTGACTATGTTGCACTACAACGTGCAGCAGTTGATGCTTCTATAAAGTTTCATGCATGTGAAGAGAAATTCGAGGACACACCACCTGATACATCGCCATTGTGCGGTACTAGTTGTGAATTAGCTGCTATCTCCAGCATCCTTATATCTGTTTTTGAGATTCTGGCAAAATCATATGGATAATTTTGCAGTATTTTAGACTGCGATAATTTATGAAGATATGGGTTTCTTTCCAATAATTTTTTTTTTTCCTGATCAAACTTCATACCAAACTGGATTTAAGTATGTAGATATTACACTCGACCAAAAGCACTAGGAAGTGTCTCGGCCTATTAATAGAAACCAATACTAAAATAGTTAAAACAGATCAAAAAATATAAATCATTGGCAGCATCTACAGCAGCCAAATTTCATCTCAGATACAGGGGCTAACACTGCTCAGCTAGTAAACGGGGCCTTCAGGGAACCAAGTGCAATATCTTTCCTTGCACTTTGCACTCTCAACTTAATCACTTCCATGAATGATATGCAAACTCAACAGCAAACTCACCACGGATGGCTCCAGGCCCTCCCAGATCATAACAACAGGACCAGAAACAATATAATCGGTTTGCAGACAAGTATGCATAGTGCTTCTCAGCAAATGGACGGTCCAGTGTTAAACTTCAAGCCTTTCAAATAGAAACCCTTTTCAAAGTTCAATGCTAGTGAAGACAGATTCCATAATTGATCCATCACCATTAGCTAGTACTAATGATTTAACCACTATGTCTAGCATAATCAATATTTTGGTATATTTGGTTATTGTTAGAAGAGGGTTTTACATACGCTTTATGAGGATCTGGGGCTTCATGGTTCTGTCCAATCCTACATATATTCGCATTGAATTAGGTTTAATGCTGTACTGTCATGATCTTAATTCTTAACATAAGCCTTCCTGAAGTTTTACTATGTGAAACCTAACAGGCATATGTCATTACAGTTAGTTTGGATTAAAATAAAATCACAATGAGCATTTTGATGAGTACAAGAGTGCAAGAACTGCACAAAATACAGTAACTTCAGTTAGACCAATGGCATGTTAGAGGATGAAATTATCAAATAAACACAATAGCATCAAAATCATAGATAAGAAATGCAGTGCATAATTGCAACACAACACCCATGACTGGGAATGATATCAGCACATCTATTTCATTATTACAATTTGCATGAAGCATATCAAACACACTTGAATGAAGTGTACAATAAAAACAAGTACAATTACATTAAGAACAATAGCAGGATAAAAGGCACCTTTGTTCCTCTGATTCAGACACGAACTGTAGTGGGTTTGTAATCAAACACAATGATTTTCTCCAAATGAGAAAGGAACAAGTTAGCATACTCAACATGGGCAGGATGAGCTACATACTCTGCAACAGCCTCAGTACTCTTAAAGCTGGACTCGAAGATATGAGTGAAACCCTGATGCAGGTTCTCAATGCTCACGTCCTTTCCCCTGATCATAAATTATTCATAAAAATGATATTACATATGCAGAAAACATACACCGATGCCTGAGACACGATAATTAACAGAAAGTTCTCTTACTCCTGTCAAAACTTCAAGAGTTCATTTAGTTGAGAAACAGTTTTAAGATGCAAGACGTCCTGCCAAGTAAGATAGTCATTCATGTCTAAACTCCCATGAAAAGCTACGGACCTTTATCAGTTTGAATGATGGACCTTTCAGTTAGAACTACTTGATTAAAATGTTATATGTCAACCTACAATAGCTGGAAATCTGGGTTCATGTAATTCCCACAAAATCATACCAAATAAGAAAATAGTGAAACTGGCAGCACCAACAGGGGTCAAACCCAGCATTTGAGTTTCTGGCAAAAACTCAGTTCCCATTTTCAGTACATATTTAGTTAAAGGTTGATCCTTCAACCCTTCTAGTAGTACTTAAATCCCTATTAAGCATCAAACTTTCAGTGATTTTGTTTTTCTCAGAAAAATAAGGGCTTAATTTTGGCCATTGGTGCCAAAAAGTCTCGGCTTTTAGGACCCATCAAACTTTAAAAACGAAAGCAAGCCTAGCATTTGATTCATACATTGGATCAGCAAAGCAAGCTAAGCCCAGAAATAATCTACTGACTCTGATTCACAATAAAGGATTGAACTTCTGAAATAAATTACAATCTTCATCAACTGAATATCTGAGAATTGAATTTGATATAATCACAAGCGAGATAGTATAGTGGGTACCAATGGAAGGACTCCATGGAATCAATGAGATTGACGAGGTTGGCATAGTCTTTGATGAGTTGGTCAATCTCAGACTCAGAGACTCCTTCTTTGAACTTGACCAGCAACACATGCTTCACCACTCCGTTTGCTTCCTCCATCTCTCTCTCTCTTTCTTTCTTAGTTTTTCTCTGTCTTTCACTCTTCCGGGTCTATCTTCCCCTTTATAACACACACCACCTAAACGACTGACTGAATCACTGATACAAACACACACATGGTCAGGGTTGATGGCAAACACGTTTTAAAGAAAATGTTTGTTTTTGATTTTTGGATAAGTTTACTATAAGGTGCTTATTAGCTTGCAGATTCTTCCATGGAATTCAGTCAAATCAGCAACTCATATAGAAAATAAAATAAAATTCACTTTAAAATTAGAATAATTATACATCTGTACATCTGTGTTGAGAAAGGACCAATTATCAGAGTTCATCATTCTATTTTATTTCATCGAGAAAGGGGACCTACTACACAGTTGAGAACGGAAAGCTACTAAACAGGAGGAAATTCTGATGCAATACGGCAGTAACTTACAAACTAAGAGTTGAAAAGAAAAAACGGGAGTGTCGTCGTGTTGATCATGAATGGATGTATACTGACATCTTCTATATACCTCATAGTGTTATTCACTTTTAGCTTTATTTTTCATTTCTTGCCGTCGCACGCAAAGACGTATCTACACATACGGGCTACGGTGGGCGGGCTGTAGCCCATTTCAGATTTTAAGAAAATATTGTTTTGTTGTGTATTTATAATTAAAAAAGTTAAATTATGAAAACTAACCCATCTTAAATTTCTTTATGCAATTGAACTTAGTTTATATGATTTCTTTTTATCTGATTACATATATATTGTTTATTTTATTAAAAGCAGTTGCTCCTTTAGTATATTTTAGGTCAACTTTCTTCTCTTTATTTCTTTTTCTTTGTCGTTGTTTATGTCTCCATTCTCTTCTGCAGAAACAGCTAAGCCAAGTGCCAAGCTTTCTCTCTTTAATTAGTAGGTATGATTTTTAGTTATATCAGTCATCCTCTTAGAGGGTCTTGTACGTGTCATATGACCTAAATCTCAAATCTCAAATCTCAATTGATTAATGCCTTGATCAAATTTAGTCTCAATATCCCATCATCTCAAATCTTAATTGATTAATGTCTTGATAGTCTCAATATCCCATCATCCCATCGCACTGTATTTCTATTGATATTATAATTCTAATCTCAATTACTTGCTTACTAATTCTAAGCCAAGTGCCAAGTTTTCTCTCTTTAATCTGCATGTATGATTCTTAGTTATATCGGTCATCCTTTTAGAATCTTGTACGTGTCATATTACCTAGTTCTCAAATCTCAATTGATAATGCCTTGATCAAATTTAGTCCCAATATCTCATCATCTCAAATCTCAATTGATTAATGTCTTGATAGTCTCAATATCCCATCATCCCAATGAACTGTATTTCTATTGATATTCTAATTCTAAACTCAATTGCTTGTTTACTTTATTGTAGATGACTAATGCTAATGATGTGTGTATATATAGATATATAGTTGTAATAGTACCAACGTTTGATTCATAGTTATTAGATTGTGTTTTTCCGTCATGTTAAGTTTAAGGATTATACACTCGTTTACTGTATTGTTAGAACGGTGATTGTATGCTTAGTTATTAGATTTTGCTTCTATTCAAGAGCGTAGAGTTCAATTTGAGTAGGTATGTTCTTTTAT
The DNA here is from genome assembly GCA_009720345.1 of Fragaria iinumae. Taxonomy (NCBI): domain Eukaryota; kingdom Viridiplantae; phylum Streptophyta; class Magnoliopsida; order Rosales; family Rosaceae; genus Fragaria; species Fragaria iinumae. The sequence goes on along the minus strand of CM019120.1, from coordinate 25,059,380 downwards.
CTTTAACTTTTGTTATCGAATTTCTATAAAATGTTATAATATTGATTTCTTAATGATCAGTTAACAACGTGATTATTTGATATGTTTTTAATCTAAAATGTGATATGTGTTTTAGGATATTCTGCATCCTTCTAGGATATTCTTTACGTGTGCATTGGCCTTATGCCATCAAGATATGTAGTTAGAATATGACTATGTAATCCTTATCATTATCATATTGGTACTTTGTAATTCTTTATATAAAAGGCTCTTATCAATGAATAAGATGATGATTCTCTATTCTCTTATTATCTCTCTTCATCACGTTATCATGCATTTTGTTCTAACCTTAGAACTAATAGCCACCATTTATTTTTCGAAACCTTAAAAAAAAAAATGTTTTTCGACTCCTATGTCCGACTGCCGCCGCCGCCGCTTGTTTTCCCGGCCACCGTCCGACATCACCGGCTGCCAATCCCTTGGCCGCCGCCCGCCGATGATTCTTGGTTTTCTCCAACTATAATTTTCAACTTTTTCAAGCGTTTGAAGTTTTGAAAGGTATGTTTTGAAACCCTAAACTTTTCCAAGTTCAATAACTCGGGGAAGATAAAATATTTTCCTCCTTTCTCCATCTTCATTCTATGCTTGGGATTTTGTGCGTGCAGGTACCAAAATCCCGGAATTTTATTCGCGGGTCAAGAGTGTGTTTGATCACTCTTGTCTCCTTGTCAGGGTTGTGTATGATAAACCCCGACCTTTCTCCGGATTGTGTTTGATCAATCCGAGGCCTTTTCCGAATTGTGTTTGATCAATTCGCGGCTTTTCCGAATTGTGTGTGATCAATCCAAATGACAAACCATTAAAAGCATTGTTTGTGACCTCTATCGAGTCTCATAACAGCTTGGTTTTGTATGCAAGAGCAACATAACATTCTGCTCATTGAGTTTTGACGTACTCGATACCTAAGGCGAATCTTCGCTTGGTATCTGTGGAACCTTTCATTGGAAAGAATTAAACCACATGTTTTGACCCCCAGGCTAACAAGCCTAGATGCCGAGATTTCACATCTCATGCGCTCAAAGTCCTTGAGACGCCACATCGACAAAAGCCTTCAATGACAATCTGTGCAAAAAGTAATGACCACAAAGTACTGTGGAATGCACTCATGGAGCGTTTCTTGAAACGTTCATATAACTCTACTTGTTGAGTTATTAGTCAAATGGATTGCTTACCACCTTAATTGATTACATGTTGTTGATGATCTTTTGTGGCATCATGATTCATAATCTTTAGCGGATTAGATCATCATCAAGTTCTCTATGTCCTCTAAGTTGGTTTGAAATTACCAACGAGACTTGATTTTGATCATACAATTGCAAACAGGAATTGTACATACGCTAATGCGATAAACGTATTTGGGATTGTCCCCTAATATGGGGACAATAATATGGGTCACGGCAATGGCAGAAAACGCCGTGCCGATGTCTAGAAAAGAGGGGGAGGTGCCGCTAGCCCTAATAACAACACTCCCGATCTAGACACCAATTTGTCAAAACTACTCATACCAGCTTATGACAATGCAACAATTGTGGATCTCCGGATCACTGGTTCAATAGTTGTCGAGCTCTCCTTCAAATTATGAATGTATACAAAAAGGTATGAAAATCAATATGAGGAAAAGAACGTCATCCTCATGATCACGGATTTCAAAGATTCGGGTCCAGCTCTAGTTACCCCTGACTTTAACGTCATTGGCTAGATCGACTTTGATTTTCTTTCCAAGCTATATGTAATAAGGCGTCGTCTATTTAAGACCTCGATGTACTCACATTAGCAATAATGAATGTCTTGAAAATTTTTTCGACATTATGAAACTATTCTCCTCTTATGGTTCTTATTGATTTATAAACAAGATTTACATTTTTACATCGTCCTTAGAAGCATGGCATATTTACAATCTACATGGTTAGATTGTGCCGTTTTGGTCTCTTCCAAATGAAGATGACGCACGGCCTTGCATCCTCAAGGAGGATCGCCAACGTGTTTCCGGTTAAGTCTTCTACCCTATAGCGGATTTTCCATCATCAATTGTTCAATTAGGCTCATCCAAGCTCAGTGTGATGTCTTAGAATTGTCCAAAATTAAAAAGATAGTGGTTTCAAGTGTGCCTCGCACTACCGACCCTCCACGGACATGCCTGGTCATACTGACTTGGAGTTACCGAAAGTTTTTGATTTTGGATCCCCCTATGCTATTAAACCAATTGTCGTCTTGCAAAAGATGTTGAAGACTTATGAAAACCGGACAATCATCATCATGATCGAATCCTCTAGGTCCTCTGAGTTAGTTTATGTTCATGTTAGGGAGCTTTTGCTAACTAGTCATGGAGTTTACAACCTTGGAAAGACTGAAAGGACTTGATTTTGATCATATACACGTCGTTTTGGATTCGGCTTATGCCCACATGCCATCCGCAAACTTCAATGTTTTGCCAACGCCAATTCTGCGAAAAACAGCAATCTGTACCTTCTAGGCAGTCAACTTCATTTCAGCTTTGTGAACAGCTCCGGACGAACCAGATAGTGAGCTTAATATCATTGGAAAGCTCTACGAGTCTAGTTTTCAGAACTTTTCACGGTTCATCCATATCTATTTTAACGAAGAAGTTATGGCTGTTTTAGTGCGCAAAAGTTATTCTGCGCGGAAATTTTTATGCACTCTCAGGATTGCAGCTTTTTGTAGCTTCTTTCAATCTTTCTAAATGGTTCAAGTGGAACTATTTACTCTCCTATCTACTCCATTTTGTAGATCTGTCTCATAGAGACATTGAGTGCCTCACAGATAGTGGAACTATCCACAAAATTCTATAGAACCGGCAATTGTCTTTGCATTTTGTGTCTTTGTAAATCTTTTGTGACTATAATAATTAAATCATACCGGTCATTTAAGAACGCGGTTTAGCTTGAATCTTGATGCCTTATGGTACCATGATCAACGTCACAGATGCCCTCTATGTTTTGAGAAGCAAACGAACCATGTTGAGCTTTAAAGACATTCTTGTTAATAGTTTTCATTTGAAAACACATTTTGAGAATGAACATGAATTCTTTTGTGTATACCTTCTCATGAATGCCGACTGAAATGCATATTGGAGAAGTTCATGAGTCAATCTAGTGGACTGTATGTCACTATGATTCGCATATCGAATCTCATATTGTCCCCAAACATGATATTTGGGACACCGACTCATATAGGCTTTGGTTTGACCAAATCGGTCATCCTGGAAGAGATATAATGGTTCAAACTTTGAGAAATTCTCATGAACATTCATTCTTCCGCTCAAAACGAGGACATTTGGGATCTAGCTTCTCCATGAAGCATGATGGTGACGCCATGGTTGTAAATGGTGACACCCGGGGGACATTGACGTCACCCGAACACGGCTCTAACTTATCGGAGACCATCCGATCAATTCCTCAAGCAATTGAGGTGCACCGGCTTTTCCTCGATGTCTCATTGGCCCCCTGCAATACTCATTACTCGTTTTGATAGCCTATTTTTTAGTTAAATTAGGAGCGAGACCCTCCTATGCTAAATGACACAAAAGAGAATACTTCATTCTTACATCAAATTATGTAGATCGATACAACCAACTTGCGGACATCTTTTTATGCTTTATGGTGTTGGTTGAAGTGTTAACATAACGGTCACGTGTTACATCATTATCTATAGCTTATGCTGCTTATACTTCAATGGGCTCACTACCCATTCTTTAAAGAAGTTTATCGGGATATAAGTTGAAGTGTCTTGTACCCCATGTTCACACTCAATACGGTCTCACCGTGGCTATGACTAATCAACTTTAGCTTGTCACTCGAACATTATTGATGCACACCAATCTTTCTATTGCGTCTTGGGGCTATGCAATATTTGCATGCAGCTTTATTATTCATCTACGACCCACCATCATTGAATATTTTTGTACTACAGCTCGTGACTGTGTATGAGGATTGACACGAAATTGCAATCCTTGAGCTCAAATAAGATTGAAACGGATCTCCAATCATTGAGCTCGGCTAGATGTTATTTCTAGGTGCCAAATCGCACTATCAATGCGTACAATGATGGGCCATTTGAGATGAATAAGTACTTAGGTTGGTTAGATATGAACCTCCAACTATTTAATCCGTATATGTAGAAACCTTATCAGGCGATCACTTTGATGAGACAATATTCCCGCCGTTAGGGGGAGAGAAGAACACAAGTGTTCAAGTGGAACGACGTGAATTGTCGTGGTTTGTCCCTACTAAGTCTCATCTTGATCCCAAATGCTTAAAATGTTAAAGTGACGAGATCACATGCTGCAAATATGTCTGCAAGGATTGATGTTCTATCAAGAGGACATGGTGCGACCAAAAGGAGTTGGTCTTGACGCCATCACCATGGATGGTGATATGGTGACGCCATATAGTGGCAAAATTGGTGTCACAAGGCCGTGTGGCTCCTCAAAATTGATTGAACAATAGATGCTAATATGTATCAATCATCCGACATTAGAATGAAAAAGATCTTAGGAAGACATGGTCTCGATAAGGCACTCGATGACTGTATTGATGATGATTTTCCATCAATCGACTTAGGCGCTCGATAACTAGTGAGGCATACATATACTCCTATGATTAGTCAAAGTCTTTGCTCTAAAGTGAGATCCGTTATTTTGTCTAAAGCAAGATGACAAATATGTGTTAAGAGATGGAGTTCCTATCTAAGTACAATAAGACGCATTAATGTGCTCAACACAATACGAAAGACTTGACATCTCATTCGCTATGAAAAGTTGTAAAGCTAAGTGTAGCTATGTGCCCACGCAATGCCAATGTAATGGCAGTAACTCCTTTTTCAATACTTAATGGTATGAAATGTTGAGGCTTATTCTATCCCTATATATGAAAGACGCATCAAAAGTGAAATACCTATTATATTGAGTGAGTTATGGCCGTTTTCGTAAAGTAGGACGAATCTGTCCAAGAATCTAATTTTGGCAAAACAATCAACGTCGACGGGACTTTGTGAACAACTCCTGATGAACCAGATTGTATGTAATATACGGTTAGAAAACTAAATGAGTCTAGTTTCCAAAACCGTTTACGGTTCATTCATATGTATTTTCTTGAGGAAGGTACAGCTGTTCTAGTAACTGAAGGTCATGATGCGCGTAAATCTGATTTCCTGCACGAACTTATGTTTTGAGTTCACAAGCGACATTCTCCTCAAGATCTAAGTGTAAAAGATCATGTTTGAGGATAATACGACATGATCTTGATAATCATTGTCTAATGCCACATTTGAAGACATGTTAAAGGGCACTGACATGCTAAGTTGTTGAAACTTCCGTGATTAGTAAAAATCAGGAAGAGCCCTATGATTGATGTAAAGATCAGGGGGAGGTGCAAACTTCAGGGAGAGTCTAGCACATACATCTCACTGTCTAATGTGAAGGGTGTGTTGTACTCTTTTTCTCCTACGATCAAGGTTTAGTTTTTCTCCTACATGGTTTTTGTTACTTGACGAGGCAGCATATCAGCACCACCAGCATACCGGCGCGTGGCACAAATGGGAGTGTTCTAGAATATTCTGCATCCTTCTAGGATATTCCTTATGTGTGCCTTGGCCTTATGCTATCAGGATATGTAGTCAAAATATGACTATGTATTCCTTATCATTACCATATTGGGACTTTGTAATTCTCTATATAAATGGCTCATATCAATGAATAAGATGATGATTCTCTATTCTCTTACTATCTCTCTTTTTCTCTACACTTTACCATTCATCAATATGTAAAATATAGAAGAAAAAAAATTAAAGAACTTTAAGAAAAAAAATTCAGCCCATCCCACCGGTTCACTACCTTCCCGTGCTCCGATCGACCTGATTTTTGGACAGCAGCTTCCTCTTTCAGTGGTGCTCCTCTTGTCAAAATTTCAGCTCAAAATTTGAAGCATAAGTAGGTGAAAAGTTGTTTCTCCTCTCGACAGCCTCTAGGAACCAAAGATTCCAAGATTGCTCGTCTTCCAAAGAAAGCCATAAAGGTTCTCAACCTTCGGTCAAAGCCTGCAATCGACTCAAACTCATCAGAGGTAAATTTTTAATTAAGGTTACTGCTTTCCGAATTTCACTTCATAGTTCGGGCTTAGTAGCCTTTCCATCTATCCCCTCTCTATGACGGGATTGGGTTTTAGGGGGGGGGGAATAGGGTTTTGGAGTTTTGTTGGGGGTCCCATCCTCTATTAAACTTTGTGACTACGAAATACGCGTCATCATATATATGTGACTGCGATTACGCGTCGCTGCAACAGTTGTGGGCGTCGCCTACAAGGGAAGAATCGATTGTGACTACGATTACGCGTCACCTACTTTTATTTGCATTGATTTTATGACCACATCATTGGTTCACTAATTCCAATCCCTTTGTCTTTCGTAGATGACTGCGCCTCCAAGGCCTGAGTTTGAGATCCTCGATGTACGAGGCAATAATTACCTTCAATAAGCATCCGATGTTACACGATTGTTCGTCGAAAAAAGATTTACTTCCACTATTTCCTCCTGATGGCCCAGATGTGGTTCCTAGTGAGATGATCAAAGCCCAAGCCCTCATGTTCCTGAGGCGCCATATTCATAAAGAATTGAAGATGCAATATCTGATGATAATGGATCCCAAAGAACTGTGAGACGACTTAAAGCTCCGCTTTGATTATGTACATGATATAAAATTTCCAGCGTTGCTGGCAGGATGGCAAACCATCCGCTAACTTCTATTGCATTCAACTCAGCTCAATGGTCTTCCTTGCTTTCATTGCGGCTCTAATGCCCATATGCACGAAGATTGTCGTGCCAACGAGGATGCTAGAGATACCTATAGAAGACACAAGCAGTACTTGGCTCAAGAAGCTAACTTTACTGGGGGAGATGACATTGGTGCTGAGCATTCCACCAATCTCACCATAGCAGATTTCGTAGCTAAGAAGCAAGCTAGTCATGCGCATTTGGATGCTGCGGATTTTGATTAAACTCTTTTGATTATATGTTTTTTCTCTGTTATTTTCTGTCTGGCACTTGTTTAGCCACAATTATTTTCGACTCTTCAATCAGTTTTTATGGAATTAGACATCCTTTGATGTATTTTTCAGTTGGCATGAATAAAATCTCTCCTTTATGTTCAAATGTGTTGAATGGATTGAGAATTTTATTCCCATATGATTGGTTTGAATTTCACAAAGCTACATGCTTCATTACATGGCAAACATGCTAAATCCACATGTATTTGTAATCCTTGAATTGGTTATGGCATGAAGAATGGCAAAACATGAGAACAATTGCAAAAAATCGGCGAAAATACACCAAGGCAACAAGCTGCCATGTTGGCAGTGTTGTAGCGCCCCTGAGCGTCCCTGATGCGCGTTGGGCAGCTGCCTGTGCCCCTAAAGGGCCCATGTCGTAGCCTGCTGCAGCATGCCAAGCCCTTGTGCCGGCTGTGAGCCCCTAAGGGGCCCTTGCCGCAAGCAACTGAGACCTGCCGAACGTCTGTGTCAGCAGCGTGCCCCTAGTGAGCCCCTGCCGAGCCCATGCCGGCAGCAGGGCCCCTGCTGCGTCGCTGGATGCCACTGAGCTTTGCTGAGCCCCGGTCGTACCCCTGTGCACTGTTGTGCGTCGACCGAGCCCCGAACAAGCCCCTGAGCACCCCTGCCATGCCGCGCCGCAATACCGCGCCCCAGCGTGTCCTGCGCGCAAACAGGCCCTTGGTCGCGCCCTGCCGCGCCTCTGCACACACCCTTCCAAGTTGCCGCGCGCGCTAAGCGCGTTGCCGAGCCCTTGTGAGCCCCTAGCGGGCCCTTGCCGTCTACCAATGATGCGAGTGCACTGCTAGCGCACTTTTGGTGCTGCTGCCGAGCCTCTAGGCCGGCCACATGTTATGACTTCATAAAAGTGATTTTCATGCCGTGTAATTGCACTCATTCAGGTTCGAACTTGGTTTAAATTCCTGATTAACACCTCTATGTTTAATTAGAATGTTCGTCTTGTCTTGATCCAAGACTAATTAATTTCACATATTTGTGAAGATGTGTAGTGGCGAAATTGATTATGTAGCTGACAGTGAGACTACTCACACTATTCTACAAAATAGACTATTATTTACGGACTTTATGCCTCACAAATCCTCAGTGACAATGATTGGTTCCTCGCCTGTAATTCAAGGCAGAGGTAATGCGCAGTTCTTGTTGCCAAATGACACAATGATACATGTCACTGACGCGCTTTACGCGCCTAAGGTTAATCAAACCTTGCTATCATTTAGGGACATTCGTGCCAACGGATTTCACCTGGAAACGTTCAATGAGAATGGACAAGAGTTTTTGTTTATCACCTCTAATGACTACGGCCGTAAACGCATCTTAGAGAAGCGCATGAGTCAAAGTAGCGGTTCGTATTTTACAACCATCAGGATTATCGAATCATATGTAGTTTCTCGCAACTTTTGTGACTCTGACTCATACAAGCTTTGACATGATCGTTTGGGACATCCCGGATGTGACATGATGATCCGGATTCTCAAGAATTCACATGGACATCCATTTTTCCGAGCACTGAAGCGTGTTGGAGCTCCTCCTTCCACCGAAATAGGTGATGCGGCCGTGTATGACGCACTTGCCATAGGCTCGGCCTCCAAGGCCATTGCTGAGACTCCAAATGCCTCTATGGCTATCTCTAACGCTCACCGCTCATTTTGTAAAGCTTGTTCATTAGCCAAATTAAATGCAAGACCATCTTTTGCTAGTGATTCTAAACAAAACATTTCATTCCTACAAAGAATCCAAGGTGATATTTGTGGACCTATCAAACCAGAGTGCGGACCATTTCGATATTTCATGGTTCTGGTTTATGCATCAACGCGTTGGTCACACGTTGCTTTACTATCCACAAGAAACGCTGCATTTGCTAAACTCCTAGCTCAAATTATTAAGCTACAGGCTCACCACCCTGATCATCCAATCAAGTCTATTCGATTGGACAATGCTGGAGAGTTTACGTCTAAGTCTTTTGACGATTATTGCATGTCTATCGGGATTGAAGTAGAACATCCCGTACCCTGTACAGCTAAAATAGCCTCACAATTTAACCTTGCAAAAGATTGTCAATTGTAGTATAAAGAAGCAAGGATTTTTCATTGTCAGAGATTGAGGGTATTTAATTTCACACACAAAAACAATGTCACAAAAGTGTCTACTGTTCTTAACTAACAGCAGACGAAAATATACTTAACTACCTAACCTACACTACTCAGAAGAAGATGAAAATTTAGAGACCTAAACTAGACACAGAGAAGAACATGTACACAAAATTTTAGGGGATTTGAAGTTCGTTTACTATATTAAATAAATCACGAAAAACAGAAGACAGAAGAATAAGAAAACTAGATTGATTTTTGTAGTTTGAGAAATAAGACAGAGAAGAGGTTAGGGATTTAGGAAATTCATGACCGAATAGGCTGCAAAACAAAGTCCACACAACCAACATTTCAATTACCAAGTCATGAAAAGGTTCAATCAAGAATAAACCGTGAACGCACTGCGTAAATTCTTACTACTTCCCTCAACTACTTAAGCAAGATGAACGCACCGTTACTAAGCCTTCAGAATAACCAATCGAGGTACAGACGTTATCCTATCAACAAATTATTCTAAGCATTAAGATCAATGGAAGTGATTGAACAAGTATGCAAAACTAGTGTGGAACGCCTACCTACCATGCAAGTCTCTTTATTTGGTTTCACCTATTGTCCTATAGGTTTTACTACCTTGAATTAAGCCGTATTAACCGTTTAGGAGATTAAACAACCTAATTCTAGCCCCACTTACAAGTTCATAATGTTCTATGTATACATCCATGAACATAAACAAGCAAGAGTTCCCTATAAACCAAAACCAAACAGACAATCCATAACTAAGTAATTACGAAATCAAGGTTGTAAAACAAAATTTATTGCATAATTCGGGGCTTCAAACCTCCATCCCTAACTAAGATAAACTAGCCACACATCGTTGTAGAAATCACACAGAGAAAATAAACTTCGAAAGTTAAAGATTACAAAGGGAAGAAGAAAACTGTGAATGGAAGGAATGACGATGATCTTGGCGACTTCCCCTTGATGGATTCTTGTTCGATGCAGCAACGTGAAGGCTCTCTTGTAGTATCACGGCTTTCCCTTGATGGTATTGGGGTTTGCTTTAAGTAGTCTCCAAGTCTTCAAAACTTCCTTTTCAGACTATGTTTCCTTCTTTGACTAGAATCAATGTTTGGGCTATCTTTTGAATGTCTTCCACATATAATCTGGGCTTGGCTTTTGGGAAAATTATATTAATGATGTCACTCTTCAAAATCGTGCAAAAACTCCCAAGAAAGCTTCTCAGAATCCAGCCCAAACACTGCCTCAAACTTGACTGCTGCACAGCTTTCCCGGAACTGCTGATTTTCTGTCCAACTTCGACGCTTCAGAAATCCAAGATGCCATCACCGATTTGGATGATTCTTGAGTCCAAATTGATCTAAAAATTCTCCTCTACAAATTTGGGCAGTTATCTTGGGGAAACCATTCTCGGAACCACATGGAAATAAGCCTTGAAAACTGGAGAAAATAAGCAGAAACCAGTTTTCAGCTTTTTGTGTTTACAGCTTCTGTTTTGGTGAAGTGGTTCCATCGCCTTTCCATGATATTTTTGACCATGTGAATGATCAAACTCCATCCTTGACATCTCTACTTCGTATTGGAAGCCTTGCTTGCATCACTTGAGCACAGATTTGCATTATCTTGCTCCATAAAGTACCTAAGAAAATAACAAAGTTAAAACGATCTTTTTAAAAGAAAATAGCTAAGTTAAATGCAAAGGTTAAACTATAAAATCGTCGCATTTTATGCTCCTATCATACCCCATGTGCATTCACAAAACGGTTGCAGAAGCTACAATTAAGCGCTTACAATTGATTGCACGGGCCTTGGTGATGCACACCAACTTGCCTGTTTCTGCCTGGGGTTATGCAATTTTGCATGCAGCTACACTTATTCATTTTAGACCCACTACAACCCAACCATTTAGTGCGTACCAGTTGGTAACTGGATATGAGCCTGACATTTCACACTTACGCATATTTGGTTGCGCGGTTTATGTGCCTATTACGCCTCCACTGCGTACTAAGATGGGTCATCAAAGACGATTAGGTATTTATGTTGGCTATCAACATCCTACGATTGTCGGCTATTTAGAACCTTTGACATGAGATCTATTTACTGCGAGATTCGCAAATTCTCACTTTGACGAGACATTCTTCCCGCCATTAAGGGGAGACATGACCGTTTACGTTCCAATTGAACGTCGAGAATTAACGTGGTCTGACCCCACTATGTCTCGTTATGATCCCCGCACTTCTGACAGTGATTCAGAAGTTCAGTGTATTCTTGATCTTGGTAGAGTTTCATATTCAATGCCTGACTCATTTACCGATATCGCTAAAGTGACAAGATCAATTATACCTGCTGCAAATATTCCTGCAAGGTTAGAAGTCCCCACAAGAGGGACTTTACCGGCCACACCCGGGCTCGGAAATGGCATCTTGGACGCGCCGGACGCTCATGGTGGCGGTGTGGCCGCGGCCTCGGCTCCCACCAGGAAGAGGGGGAGACTTGTTGGTTCAGTAGATATTGTGCCACGCAAAAGGTGTGACAGTAAGGCACAAAATGATCCACTCATCATCAACACTGTGAATCCTTCACATGAGATTGTCTCTGACTATAGTTATGTCCAAGAATCAATGTTAGCGTATTTGGGGGACGCCTCGGATCCAATGTTGATGTTGGAGAATAAAGAAATCTCACTAATGATTACCGATGCGCACGGTATGATGGAAAGAAGTTCCATGACTATTGATGATGTTTTTGCTTATTCTGTCGCTCAAGTGATTATTAACAACGATGAGATTGAACCACGCTCTGTTGCAGAATGTCAACGTCGAATAGATTGGCCAAAATGGAAGGAAGGAATCCAGGCTGAACTAGACTCTCTAGCGAAAAGGCAAGTTTTCGGTCTGGTAGTGGTATGCCCACCGAATGTGAAGCCTGTTGGACATAAATAGGTCTTTGTTCAAAAGAGGAATGAGAAACATGAAGTCATGCGCTATAAAGCGCGACTTGTGGCGCAAGGATTTTCTCAACGCCCTAAAGTTGACTACGAGGAGACATATTCTCCCGTAATGGACGTTATTACCTTTCGCTACTTAGTCAATTTGATAGTGTCCGAAAAACTGAGCATGCAGCTTATGGATGTGGTTACTGCATATCTCTATGGGGATCTTGATTCAGAGAGAGAGAGATATATATATATATATATATATATATATATATATATATATATATATGAAAGTGCCTGATGGACTTTCACTACCCAAATCAAGTGACTCTAAACCACAGAGTGCCTTTGCAATAAAGTTGTGGCGTTCACTATATGGATTGAAACAATCCGGACGAATGTGGTATAATCATCTAAGTGACTACTTGATTGGGAAATGATATAAGAATGACAATCTTTGCCCATGCGTGTTCATTAAAAGAACAAGTATCAGATTTGTTATAGTAGCTGTCTATGTTGATGACATGATGTCACGCCCCAATTTTCGAAAGATAATTTTCAAAAACTTAGGCATGATAAAACCTAAAAATAATCTTAAAACTCTAACATTAAATCCCAGATACCCAACCCATTTACTGGAAAAATGAATGTCAATATAAGCCCAACATGGAGTCAAATATTTCCTATCCATTGTTTACATCAACTTGAAAAGTCAAGTAAAATGAACCGCTCACTTAGAGCTTAAAAACAACTCAACAAATAAAAATGAACAAAAGAGTCTAACTCTAAGGTGGCAGCTCAACTTCTACATCTCAACCATGTTTAGTCCTCACCTGCAAGATCAAACCCCTACACCATGGAATGGTGCACCGGGTTGAAAGAAACAAACTCGGGTAAGCTTTTGCAAGCCTGTATGAGTAACCTTAAATTCCATAAGCACTCTTAATTAACTAATAGAACACTTGCATTGATTTAAACCAATTGAAGGGCACATAAACAATCAATGAGATTAAGGCATATGAAATAAACCAGAAAATTACTGTAAAACAAACAATTGAAAACATAGTAATCCCTGCGCATAGCTTAGTTCAGGTAATTACATTGAGACCAAACAAATATAAAAATAGTGATCCCTGCATAAAACTTAGTTCAGAAAAATCACTAGAAACACTAAGAAAATCAAATTAGAATCACAATAATTAAATACGAAACACACCATTTACAAAAGACCATTAGCAATACCAATTGCTTGACTACAAATCTCAACATCAACCACAACATCTACTCAAGATCATCACAAAATCATCTACACAGATTCATCACACAGATCACCACACAGGTCAACACAAGATTATCTACAAAGATTCATCACACAGATCACCACACAGGTCAACACAAGATTATCTACAAAGATTCATCACACAGATCACCACACATGTCACCACACAGGTCATCACACAGATCATCCCCAAACAACGATTACTCTTCTCCAAATAAATTCAAGGTCTTAATCATAAACATTCCCAAATTACGTGTTCTAACAGCCCACCGATTCTCAACAAAAGACACACACTAAAAAAAAACAAGCCCATAGCCATGAATCCTTCCCAAACCCATTTCTTAAAATGAACAAAACATTTTATGACAAATGTGAACCTATCAATAAATTCACCAAGCACAACAACTTCCATGAACATATATATATATATATATATATATATATACCATTAACATCAATATAGCTACAATCGGGAATGGCTCAAGAAAATTTATAAATATCAAAAGAACCCTTTTTACTTACCTGTGAACCGTGGACGATCAAGTTCACATGATTTTAAAATAAAACGTTTCACTTTCGAGAGCACAATTCCCCAATTAGCAAAATCAACAAAATATGTAAGGAAAATCGGTTCCTACTTGAACCTAAGAAATGTTACTCACCTTAAACAAAACTCCCGCTGCGTCTTCTCTTAGTAATAGGTGAGATGCAAACACGTATCGTCAACCACCTAGAATAGAATCTCCACTTAGTAACAACAAAAACAACATAATCCGACTCGAACCAAAACTCAAGTCCTAACCTACAAACTTGTCACTCGAGACAAAACTTCTCCCTATACCAAGAAAAGGTCACCTAAACATCCTACACAACCTACAAAACAACTAACCAGATTTTCTAAAACTTGATATACTCAAAATGGAAACCGAACAAAACCTAGCACCGAGGGGAACCCTAGCATGCATTATCGGTAACCAAAACTTACAAACCACAGATCAACAAGTTCGTATCAACAAGTACTACCTAACCAGCACACCAAACACCAACGACAACACCGAACGCGCCGCCACGCGCCACCGTAGGCGGCGGCGAGTGGCCCCACGCGCCACCCTTCCAACCATAGAATTTGAACAAACCCCCAACATCAACCTTGTAGAATGAAGAGAGAGAAGCATCTTTTATACCTGAGGTAACCGCCAATTCGGTCGGAGCATGCCGGAAAACTCGCCGGAACTTCGAAATTCACCACCGCAACTCTACACCGTGAGTTGAGCTTCAAGACCACCGCAAGTCGAACCAGGACGCCAAGGAGGTTCTATCCCGACCGGTTGCAGGCCACGTCGCCGCCGCCGGAGGTGAGAATTCCGGTCGGGTTGCAAACCGAGTCGTCACCCTCACTGTGGGGCTCGAGTAGCTTCGATCCGCTCGAGTCGTCCTCACTCACCAACACAGGGAGGATTGTGCCGAGGAGAGGAAGATTTTCCGACCGGTGCCGTCGTCTGGGTCGGCCGGAGTAGGCCGGGAAAATCGGGTCGGGTCGTCCGGGTCCGGGTCGGGTCGTCCGGGTCCGGGTCGGGTCGGCTGGAGAACTTTGATACTGAAGGTATCGCGAGACAGAGAAGAAGGAGAGGGAAAGAAATGGGTTCCGGAGAAAATGGAACCCTAAACTTCTTATTTAACCAAAATTTCTCATTAAGCCATGAACTTCCGCTGACAATAACTTTCTCATAAGAATTCCGTTTTACACGTGCCACGTGTCTACGAACTCGTATCGTCCTGCTCTACAACTTTCGTGAAGGAAGTTTCTCAAGAAACACAACGAATAAAAAGTCAACTCTATGACCCTTAAAGCAAGTAAAACTGCTTCGGTAAATTATGCGTCTGAACACTTCCGCTCTTCCTTCGAACCTCAAAACCACAACCAAATAAAATTAGAAACCAATATCTAATTTCCGGGGTATTACACATGAACGTCATTGATAATCTCAAGATAATTGATGAGACTGACCTACTTGAAATCCGAGTTTGAGATGAAGGATCTTGGAAAAACTCGATTTTGCCTAGGCTTAGAGCTAGAGCATCGAGAGACTGGAATATTGATTCACCAGTCAGCTTATGTCCAAAAGATGCTCAGGCGATTTAATATGGACAAAGCTCACCCTCTTGGTACTCTCATTGTCACGCGAAGTCTGGATATTAAAAAGGACTCATTCCGTCCTAAAGAGGAGGATGAGGAAGTCCTTGGAGCAGAAATTTCGTACCTAAGCGATATCGAAGCTCTCCTATACTTGGCACAATGCACAAGATCAGACATTGTATTCTCAGTAAACTTGTTAGCAAGGTTTAGCTCTGCGCCAACGCAACGTCATTGGACTGGTGTTAAGCACATCTTTAGGTACTTGAAGGGTTCAATTGATTTGGGCTTGTTTTTCCCTTACAAAATCGAAGTTGAGAATATGAATGTTAATGTTTCAATTGAAGATTGCATTGCAGGCAGTTTGGCCGAGCCCCTAAGGGCCCTTGCCATGTTGGGCAGCAGCTTGGCAACGCAAGGCAGCACCCAGCGCGCCCCTGCCGCAGTCTGCCTACACGGGCAGCGTGCAGCGCGCCCTTACGCGTATCTGCCGACGCTGTTGTGTAACAGCCGCGCCCTGCAGGGCCCCTACGCGTCCTCGAGGGCTTCCAATGCTGCAATTGAGTAGATTTTGTTCCCCAACCAAAATAAAGCTTCCAAAGCTCCTTCTAGCTCAAAATTGACGCAATGCGGTATTGTCCCCTATTCTGAAACACCGAATAATATGTTAGTCGGATTTGCTGATGCTGGGTATCTCTCTGACCCACACAAAGGACGTTCCCCAACTGGGTATGTGTTTACCATGGGAACTACGGCGATTTCTTGGAGATCTACCAAGCAAGCCGTTGTTGCTACTTCCTCAAATCATTCAGAGATTATTGCACTACATGAAGCAGTCAAATAATGTGTTTGGCTTCGCTCTGTAATAACTTATATTCGAGAGTCCAGTGGATTGACATCTACCACTGAAGCACCAACTTACATCTATGAAGATAATGTGGCATGCATTGAACAAATGAAGTTGGGGTTCATCAAGGGTGATAATACTAAACATATCTCGCCTAAGTTCTTCTACAATTAGCAACTACAACAGCTTTTGAATATCCAGGTGAACCAAGTGAGTTCCAAGGATAATGTAGCAGATTTGTTCACCAAGTCTCTATCCAAATCTACTCTTGAGAAGCATGTGAAAAGTATTGGTATGCGTCGCTTATCTGAACTCCATAAATGATTTAATTATCAGGGGGAGTTGATTGTGTAGACATCAGGGGGAGTCTACGTCACATGTTTTACTTTCAAGTTGTAGTTCGCGCGTTGTGCTCTTTTTCCCTTCGACCAAGTCTTTTGTTTTTTACCAAGAGGTTTTTGTTTTACTTGGTAAGGTTTTTACTGAGGCAACGTTCATGCGCCATATGATTCTGGTACGCAACACAAGGGGAAGTGCTGAAGGAATTTACATTTCTATCTTTGATGATGTGTCTTGACCAAATCTTCTGGATATTTATCCCTGATTTACAGAGATTCTCTATGTAATGCCTATATAAAGGTCAATCTATCAATGAATGTGTAGACTTTTTCTCTCATATCCTCATACTCTACAACAATATTTTATTTTTAAAAAAAATGTATGTCAAGTGTTATTGTAATTTTCTCCATCTTATATTTTGATAGATTACCTTATATATTTTTAGGTGAGGTGAATAATGAAGATTTTATGGGTGATCACTATGAGCATATAGGGATGAAAAGCAATTTATATATATGCATTTATCATTGTACGTATTACCCCAATCTGGATGAGCTAGCAAGTCACTATCATGTTATTCTCATTTTGATCTTATGGATGTATTCCATATATCCTTAGGCATGATTTATTCATTACTTCATTACCAGTTGGTTCAATCGGCTGATGTACACAAATGATAAAAACACTTCGCAGTAAATCACACAATAGTACGTAAGTAGTACTACTTCAATTTTATTTGCAAACTCATACGTTCACCATATCTCACGACTTATACAAAAGACAAGCCAGTGCAGTTTCCTACACAAACTATATATGTAATTTGTTATACATATGATCATAAGGGCCTATTGCAGGTCATATATATAGTTGTATATATATATATATATAGTAACTCTTATATGAGTATATATATATGGGGCTATAGAACTCGCAGCCAAAAGGTTACTAAATGTATGATGAGCAATATTAGTTTCAAGCAGCAGACGGTGCACTTCTCGGGTAATCAACACCAGTATCTGCCAATGCAGCAATGAAAGGTCCAAGCTTTACAGTACGCTCATTCTCAGCCTTCACAATAACATCGTCATTGTAGTTATAATCCAATGAAGGGTCTTCATATATCTCCCACCATTTCTTCACCAGCATCTTTATGTCTTCCCTCTCCATATGCTCTTCCTTGCCAGTGTACCTCCACGGCTTTGAACCCTGTAAATTATATACATGCATGTTAATATATGCCCGAGTATGGCAGATTTGAATGAATTAATAAGATTAATGTGATCGCAATATTTGATATATAAACAATTTTGGTAAAGCAGTAACGTACCGCAGCACAATAATGAACAACCTTCACCCTGTCAAGGTTGACATTTTCAGGGTGGCGCCACAGCATTGCCAAGACAAGGTTGTACACCGGTGGGATAGGCTGGTATATGTCCTTGAAATACATGTTCAAGAAGTCCTGGAACAAATCCAAATGAATCATTTTTCAATAAGCTAAATTAGGGTTTATGAAGTTCTAATTTGAAAGTTCTTACTGTATATAAGATAGATCATGATGTCAAAAACATATATACTAGAGTTTTTCTGATGAATACATACCTGCTCAGCAAATGAGGAAGGAGGGGTGACTTTGACGGTCTCTAACAGATCATGGTAAGTTGCAAGACCAGGTTCATAGACAAACATGCCGGCGTTGAAGTAACGCGGTGGCGGCGAGCCCATGTCTGCTGGCCACTGCACCTTTTCAGGGCACTGCTGGCAGTATCCAATCTTAAACTGAGGAGAGTGACTCCATGTGTTCTCACAAAAGCAATCCATCACGGCATAAAAGTAGCCGTTGGGCATGTCAAACAGGTGATCAATGTTATCAAACACTTGTATATCTCCATCTAGGTATATCAGCTTCTCATACTCCACAAACTGAAAACAGACAAACCAAATGAGGATATGGCATGTACTAGCGCACAGTCGAAACTGGTTATGATTTTTCACAATGGACCAACACGATACAAAAGTACATATAGATGTGACATGCAAGATAGTTTTGTACCTCCCAAATACGAAGCTTTGAGTAGTTGATGACATAGTAAGCCATGGCAAACTGGGTCTGGTTCTCAGGAGGGTAGACTGGCTCAATCGGGCGCACAATGCATCCCTGAGACTCCAGAATCTGAAGGTGCTCTTCAGGAACGTCCGGCAACACAGCCACAATAAGAGGGTAGGCGGATTTGGCCTTCCTGAGTCCCTTGGCCAGACCAACCACACCTTTCACATAGTCACCGTTGCCCGCCAAGAAGGTCACGTATGCCCTCTTTGGTACTCCGTTTGTCAGATCTGTAGGAGACATAGGGGATGCAAGATCTGTAGGAGACATAGTTGATGCTAGAAACCAAAAGGGGTATAATATATGATAGTATATAGCAAATTTGGGTAGAAGGGGAACAAGCTAGCTTGGAAGTTTTGATTGTTGAAGTTGTTGTTGTATTGAGGAGAAGAGGTGAAGGGTTTATATAGGGGATTGAATGGGGTAGCAAAGTTTTAGACTTTTAGAGTAAGAAGTAAATGGATGAATATTCTGTCTATCTTTTTAAGCAGTACGTGGCAACACAAATATATGAGAGGTTTCAACTTTTTTCTTGTTTGAGCATTTGTTTAATTACAAGTTAAGTCCCAAATTATCCATAAACTTTCGGTTATCTTATCCGAAAATAATATCGTTACGAGGATATGTTAGGCCTAATTTGGTATTGAGTTTTGGCGATTAAAATCACTTATAATCACAATTTTATATAGATTTTCTATTTGTTAAAATCTTAAAACGTGCTTATCTAGAACTTTTTAGTTTAAATAATCACGATTTTAAAAAGCAGGTTGGAGGTTGCTTATTTAAAACTGAGTTTTTAAAAAATTGATTTTTTAAACCACAATACCAAACTAAGCCTTAGTAAGATCACCTTCAATAGCGAAAGAGATAGGAAAGAAATGTGCATGTTATCATTTATCAAGCATTTTAGGATCTTGAGTGCCTAATCTGTTCCAATTTGGACATTCATCATTGATTTCATAATAAGAAAATCTTCTTTTTATGGCCTTGATTTTTATTTCTTAATGACTCTTCTATCCATTTATGCCTTAATTTTTGTTTCTTATCGACTCTTCTATCATTTTAGGCCTTAATTTACAAATTTTCTGAAATGGGGTTGCATCCGTAGATTAAGTAGGAAATTTGCTGTAGTTTTGGAGGCACTCTAGAGAAAAATATCTTTCATCCATGCTTGAATGATTCTAGTTAAAGAATAACTTCACCACTCGTTTTTTCTTGTCAGTTGATAGAAGCATAAAATGCGACATTCTTAATGTGTTATTACCTTCATTTGTACTTTGATTATCCCTTATTGTTATAGAATAGAGTTATAATGTAGAGTCGAATATGGAGAAGAAGATCTAAATTCGGCAGCATATCAAGGAATGTCCAAGTCTTGAAATTCTTGTGCACGTCTCACAACTTCAAAGGGCTCTCCAGGACAGCTCACAATGAATCAGAAAACGTGCTAGATATGGATAGAGAGCTACAGGAGTCTAGTTTCCAAATCAATTGAAATCAACTCAGTATCCATTTTCTAGAGGGAGTTATGACGAAATCATCAGACAGAGGTCATTGGGCCGAATTAAGAAAGACTAGGGAAACCTAAACCAACTGGGATTTTACTTGTGTGGCCGGCCTCTCTAGGGTTTTTCTTCCATATAAAGCATGACTTCAAGGACAGAAAGGATCATCACTACTCTTGCAATTACATAGCCGAAATTCTACCAAACCCTATACAGAAAATTACTTAGCCGATCCATCCACCACAAACCACAAGAATCACTCCATCCTTCCACCGATTTTCCCCACACTTGCCGAATCTTCAAAGGTTGTAAAAGTGTGATTTTCTCATGGCTTCTTGTATTATTTTATGTTTAGTTTTGAACTCTATTGTAATATACTTTTTGATTTTGGTTTTATTTATCAAACATGGTTTTCGGATTTCTGTGTGATCTTTGATTGTTCTATGTTTTGATTTGTAACTTCTTGAATATATGATGATTTCGTGATTTAGGTTTTTGGGCAGTAGCATTTTCTTATGTGTTTTTGATTTCTAATTGATTAATTGTCATGAATTCATGCATCTAAATCAATCCTTGAGGCTGCCTCGGCCATGGTTGTCCTTAAGGTGCGGTTTCATATACCATAATAATTTTGGATCGATTCATACGCAAAGTTGTCTTGGTCTTTGTTATTAACTTAGGGCGGATTTAATTCTGATAATTTGCATGCTAATAGAATGAGTGACGCCATGCCTTAGATCATGTTTCCGATTGATTCATGTGTTAAAGTGTTTTCTTGCTTAATCTCTACGCAACGTGTTTTTAAATGAGTTAGCATTCATGTTTAGGATCAAGCGCAAAGATGGTTCTAAATACCTGAGGAGTCTTAACAATTAGATAACCGCAAAGGCTCTAATTAGAATCGGAATTGGTTAGAGTCAAGGACAATTTGAACGTTGCTGCCCGGCCTTGCATGAAGTTGTTATGTGTTCTAGATGGTTTTTCGTGTTACGTGTTGCATGAGTATGTTGATCACTTGTATATAATAATCTTAGGTTTAATTTTCAGTAGGTTATTCGTTAGAATTAATCAATCTTAAACCCCTAATATTTCGATGTATATATGTGAATATTTATTTATAAGTTGTTTGGTTTCTCTTCTTTCGATCGCCCTTTGGTTTCCCCGGCTAGAACGATCCCTACTTGTCCATATTACTACGATTGCAAGGTAATTAAATTGAAGTTTTTTGACCTCGGTTACGCGACACGTCATCAGGGTTATTTGTAAGCTTGTTATGTTTTTTTGCATGACTTGTTATGTTGCCGACAACAATAGCACGATTTATAGGTCTGTCTGTGTAATATTGTATATATGTATATGTACCTCTGTGCCAAGGATATTCTTATATGTTCGATATATGTTGCAGCTTTTCTTAACCGACATATTTCTCGATCATATTTTCTTATCATAGTAGTCCAGTATTCAGGTATGTATGACTTGATTATGTCTGTTGAATTTCAACTAATTTGGTGATCGTTAAAACATCTAAAATTGTGGTTTACGTTCACACACAAGTCATATTGTTCTGAAATGATTGTATCCAATTATCGTATAGTTCTCTTTTAAGTTCGTTCTTTTGGGTAAAGAATCAAGTTTTTCAAGTAGTAGCTAGCTAGCTAGCGAAAACAGATACGAGTAACAAAAGAATATGCAACCAAAAAGCAACAAACGAATTTGAATATGTAACCATTCAATATTTAGGAATGTATGACTTGATCATATTAGTGTGAATTTTCAACTAATTTGATGGTCGTTAGGACATTTAACACTGCGATTTACATTCATATATAAGTCATTATTATGAAATGATTGTTTCTCATTATGGTAGAATCAAGTTTTTCATGCACACACGAACATGTAGCAAAAACAGATATGAGTAGCAAAAGAATATGCAACCAAAAAGCAACAAAAGAATATGTAACCGAAAAAACTCAAAAAAGTAACAAAAGAAGAATCCGATATAGAACATATACAATCTAGAAACCATTTTAACCATTAGCTAGAAAGAATACATTTTCTTATGGCTCTTGAAGAACCACACGGTTGAAACACCCTATAGTGGAGATGATGAATGATGAATGATGAATGATGCTGATGAGTTTTGTATTATATGCCCGCCAGAAGAAGCAAAAGACGAAGAACTTTGTATGTCGTTTACTACAGCTAGCTCGGTATAATATTAGCAGTTATATTCTGGAACAAGTCCTCTTGAACTTGTAATACTCTTTAAACTGAAGCACCTTTACATATGCAAATTACACTTGCATGGACCGACCAAACTAATTAAACTAGAAAGTGATATATATCGAGCAAATGATCGACACCCAAAGTTAATTAGTTAGTAACGAATAGGATAATGTACTTTAGTTTCAACAGATAACCCAACTTTTACATCATTAACCATTTAACCTAAGACGATAAAGGATAATTATTTTGTATACTAAATTGGTTTGAATCTAGTTATGATTAGTGGAGTTAGATTGTTAGTGTTGTGATGATATTCAAAGAAAACGTCACCGTTCATTTTATTCTTAGATTCCAACCCATTTTGAGGACAGGATATACTACTAGTGTACACAAGCCAGCTACGTTTAAAGAAGAAGCATAACGAATAAGGAGAGAAAAAGCAACGGTAGCTAGCTTTAGGAGTTTAGGTGTTAAGTGATGTCATTATAGATGAAAGCTATCACATACCTGGAGAATCGTATTGCTTTAAGCATTGGTAGGTATATGTACTCATGTATGATGTATGATTGAATGGAGTACGTAACGTTGAGAAGATAATGTATAATAAAAATTAAGCAATCGAGACAAAGAGAAACAAACTATCTATTTCATTCGGAGACCTCAGATAAAATATAAACTATCTATTTCTTATTGGTTTCAAAAACTGTTAATTATTTTTGTACAATAAATTAACGCTAAAGATTAGTTTGAGTGTTTAAGAGTTCAAATGTTGGCTTGAATCTTCAAATAAATCGGCGGCGAGTTGGAAACACTTGACAAAGGTATCCTACAATTTACGAAATGAATCGATTGAATTCAGCGATGACTCGTAAAACCAAGACATCGCGTCTTTGGTGAGGGTTTGTTGGAAGAGATGGGATAACACTGCATTGTTGTGGTTCGTGGTACTTGCCATGAACCGCAGATTCAAAGTACTTGAGATGAGTGTATGAGTCTGTGATCCTGGTGTAAGCGTAGATCTTAGGTGACTTAGGTGCTGGTGTGCGGTGTGCCAATCGATTCATTTAATTCCCTCCAATAACTCAACTCAAAAAAAGCTAAACAACAGAAACATACTACAACAGCAACTAATTATTTTTTTATATATGCTTGAATAATGAATTGGTATCTGTCATATAAAACAAAGAGTACGGTTATTGGGATCTTCAAATTTGCTCAGTATATCTCTCATGCTCTTTGCACCTCCTTTTTAATTTTAACTACAAGCATTTGCTCACTAGACCTCATTTCATATTCTTAAAATAACCTTAGTTATATTATTCACATATATCTTGATAATTTACTCATTATACCTCTTATTTATTCTCTAGACCTCTCATTCTTTTAATTTTTTTTTTTTTTTGCATGCTATCAGTGAGACCTCTATTCCTTGATTTTTTTTTTTCTTTCAAACCTCTTTCACGACCTCAATTCCTTGATAAATTTTTTATTTCTCATAGAATGTCACCCAACCTCCATTATTTGATCAATTTGTAATAAAAAAATTTCAATGACGTCAATTTTTCTTAAAAATCAAATAACACAAAGTATTGGGCTTCAAAAACTTATATTTACTAGCCCAGTACCGTCTCTCCTTATAAGTGAGAGGTTGTGAATTCGACTCACAGTAGACTCGTTGTACCATATTAGTTGTTTATTTGATAAAAAAAAACTTATATTTACCAAATTAGCTTTTCTTTTTCTATTTTACTGGTGCTAAACGATTAAGGATAACAATTGTATACTATGTATGTTCTTTATTTCCCTCTATTTTATGTACATCATGAAATTATCAATAGTTATTTAATTTTTTATTATCGATTTGATTTTGCGTGTGTGTGTGTGTGTATATATATATATATATATATATTCCTTCACCTTGTATATATATGCTTTCAACATGTATGATAGTAGAAAATTTTATGCCATATGGTCGATATTGATCATTGTTTTAGCTCTAATTAAATATATGATATGTAGTAAAATTTAGAAAATAGTAAATTAGAAATTAAAAATATATAAAGAAAATAATAAAGAATACAAATCAATTAATTATCAAATTGGAAAGTCTAGAGAAAATAAATGTTCTTTTTATATAATTATTGTCCTTAATAGTCATTACTTAAGAGGAGATAATTGTCATTCAATAACTCATAACAAAAAGAGGTCAAGTAAGCAAATTTAGAGATTTCAATAGCCGCACTCTAAAAAAAACTCATTCGTTATACGTTTAAACTTCATCATGTATATATTGCCGATAATAATATTTTTCCTATTGTCGGAGACAAAAAAAAAATAGATGCACCAGCCGGGAATCGAACACGGGTCTGTACCGTGGCAGGGTACTATTCTACCACTAGACCACTGGTGCCATTTGATGGTTCTGCTCAACATTAAGGTATTAGAACCGAGTGACATTTACCTCATCCATGAAAGATTGAAAGTAATTCTCTCCCGACTCTCCATATCACACTGCCTTATCTATGTGAGAGACCAAAACCATTTAAACTCATCAAACAGACACAAACACAAACACAAACACAAACACAGTGCCTTTGAGCTATACAAGAGAAGACACCCCAAACCAAAATGGCGTCTTTGGCTCAGCAATTCACAGGCTTGAGATGCTCCCCTCTCTCCACTTCTCGGCTTTCCAAGCCCTTCTCTCCCACCCAAACCAAGACCACTCTCCTCCCCATTGTCTCTGCTTCCGTCATTTCCAACGCTCAGACCAAAGAGCGCCTCAAGCTCAAGGAAATCTTTGAAGAGGCCCAGGAACGGTGCCGTACTGCCCCCATGGAAGGCGTCTCCTTCAACCTCGACTCTTTCTACTCCGCTCTTGAAAAGTACGACTTCAACTCCGAGATTGGCACCAAGGTATACCAATCCCTTCTTCTCTTTTCATTTCAGCTCAAATAAGCTTTGGGTATATGTAAATTTCACTACTGGGTCTGTTTAAAGTTTCCATCTTTATGTAAAATTTGTATTTTTATAAGCTAACTAACATTGAGCTTAAAACCCAAAAGAAAGAACTTGGTTTGTATGTGAATTGAGGATGGCATTCGAAATGTGAGTTTTTGAATGTGATGAGGTTAAGTAGATGAATGATAGTTGTGAATTTTTGGGTGTTTTCAGGTGAAGGGTGTGATTTTCCATACAGATAACAAGGGGGCATTAGTCGACATTACTGCAAAGTCTTCGGCACATTTGAAAGTGGAAGATGCATGTATGCACAAGATAAAGCATGTTGAAGAAGTGGGGTTAGTTCCCGGTGTGAAAGAGGAGTTTGTCATTATTGGCGAAAATGAGGATGATGACAGCTTGATCTTGAGCTTGAAGACTATACAGTTTGAGCTTGCATGGGAGAGGTGTAGGCAGCTCCAAGCTGAGGATGTTGTTGTCAAGGGTAGGGTGCGTATCTGCTTCTCCGCACGTTATGAGTTGGTTTCACTTACGTTGTGTGTTGGCCTAATTTGTAGGATTAAATTTTTTTTTTTTTTTTGTTATGCAGGTTGTTGGTGCAAACAAAGGTGGAGTGGTGGCTGTGGTGGAAGGCCTTCGAGGTTTTGTTCCTTTCTCGCAGTTATCAACAGTTAGTTCTTTAACCCTCTAATTTACAAGCTTGTTGTTAGCTTCATACTTGTGTTTCTTTCTAAAATGTTGCTCTAAATACTAGCATTGTTCTACATTGTTTTATATTAGCTCTCTATGCATCAGTATTTAAATTGCAAATTCACTTTTGTATGTTATAGAAATCAACTGCGGAAGAGCTTATTGAGAAGGATATCCCTCTGAAGTTTGTGGAGGTTGATGAGGAACAGTCTAGGCTTGTTCTCAGTAACCGCAAGGCCATGGCAGACAATCAAGCACAACTTGGAATTGGATCAGTTGTCCTTGGAACTGTCCAGAGTCTGAAGCCATATGGTGCATTTATTGACATTGGTGGAATCAACGGTCTTCTTCATGTTAGTCAGATCAGTCATGACCGAGTCTCTGATATTGCAACAGTTCTCCAACCTGGTGACACTCTCAAGGTATAGATACACTTCATACGTTATTGGCTGAGAGTTTTTGTCTCTGTTAAACGTTTCTAATTAATAACCTTGCTGCAGGTCATGATATTGAGCCATGACCGTGAGAGAGGCCGTGTAAGTCTATCTACTAAGAAGTTAGAACCAACTCCTGGTGACATGATTCGCAATCCTACACTCGTTTTTGAGAAGGTACTTTCTAGATTATAAACTGTGTCTCATGCACAATGGTCCATTTCTTTGTCTGATCTTTCGGCACGAATACTCATGTAGTTTGAGACGAGACAACAAAGCTTAAAATTTGCTATATGTCTTCTCTTCTTTGGAATACTGATATAATAACATATTTGTAGCTGTTATTACCTCTTGTAAACCTTAGAAATAACCATGTCTTTGATTCTGTCACCTCTAGGCTGAGGAGATGGCTCAGACATTCAGGCAGAGAATTGCTCAAGCAGAGGCTATGGCTCGTGCAGACATGCTTCGTTTCCAACCAGAGGTACTTGTTCGGTTATTCTTTCCTAATTTCTATGGTTTGGTTCAATTGACATATGAAAAGAAGGATAGATTATCAAACTAGAGAAGGATGCATTCCATTCAGTTTGATTGCATAGCAGAATTACTTGATATAGGAAGTTCCATTTTATCAAATTAACCTAATGCATCTGTCCCTAATTTGCAGAGCGGATTAACTCTCAGCTCTGATGGGATCCTAGGCCCAGTTACTTCCGACCTACCAATAGAGGGTTTAGACTTGAGTGATGTGCCTTCAGCTGTGACCGAGTGAGACAATAAAGTTCTTCAGCATTTGGGATTGTTGTGCTTACATTTTCTTGTAGAAATTGTTGTAAAAGCCCCTACCTCGAAAGAAAGATGACAATCCAAATTCGCATTGTTGTGATCAAATTGTTCATACTTATGCTTCACTTCAAGTAAATGTAGCTTTTATCGACTATACCGCGAAAGAACGATGTCAATCCTTGTGATAATAGAAATCTGTATTAGAGGGTGTTTCCACCAGTCATGAACTCATTATTAGCATTTTGAGACAAGATATTCTGTTGTATGACACATGAACCATAAAGATGCCCTTGATTATCCATAGCAATCTAGTTATAACCCACAGAGATATTAGACATTCAAGTTAACTAATATGGGATTAAACTTCTACACGGGGAGACAGTATAGTAGAATAACATTTTGGATCGCAACCCCTAGCAGAAAACTACTGTGGTTTGTCTTTAGTCTTTACAAAACTTGATGCAGCCCTAAGTTGATCATAGCTTCTACCTATTTTGCTGCGTTCTTCTTGACTTTCTTTTGCTTCTGCTTCAATTGAGAGAGACCTGCAGCTGTAATCTTCACATTTCCAATAATTGCAGCAACCAGCTCAGGATCAGTACACGCTTTCATCAACTCTTTCTCTCTAGCAGTTGCGTTCGGCATGTGGCTAAACAAGTTCATGGCAGTTTTTGCACCTGCAAAATTTGAAAAGAATGCATAAATTAATTTGTTATTCCATGGGGCCAACCAAGGAAAAAGATGAATAATTAATGTCCTAGCAATGCAGTATATCAGAAACTAATATGCAAGAACATCTGCCTACTGCTGTTATGAAGAGCAAGGGATGAAAGTATGCGGAAAAATTACAAGGGATGATCATTTATTACCTTTTCCTCTCTTCACAGAGCCTGGAATTATCTTCACTCGATATTTGTAAGATTGGACTGCGTTGTAAGGACCACATACAGGCACCGCATACAAGAGAATATCACTGGGCAGTGGATTGCCAGTCAAGTAATCCACATCATTCAATTTTTCTTTCTCCTCTTCACCTATCTCATGAATATCATCCTCCTCGATTGTAACCTTGTCTAGTTCAGAAGTAGCTTTATCCAAGGCATTAGGTTCCTCATCAACTCCACCATTTGCATGACTGTCTGATGTATCAACTTGATGTTCTTGGCAATCTCGGGACAGATGACCTACCTTCTTACATTTATAACATATTTTTGCACCCTCTTCAGGACCTGTTGGTTTTCACAAATGATAGAAGAAAGAGATTAAGTTTAACAGATGCACCCATGGCAGCAGCACTGATAACCAGATGACCAGTTGAAGTTGGCCAGAAAGGAAGTATACAAAGACGACGAATTGAAATAAGTACCAGGTTTCTTGTCCACCACTGGAGCTATCTCTCCGTTTTGCACCTCTCCTTTCTTCTGTACATTTCCAGCAGACTGCAAATCCAAACAGTGTCAGTTTTAGGAATTTAATAAATTCTGATAATCATATTACTATACCACAGGATGTATTTGGGTTTCCCACATTCAATAGGGATGTTGTTATCCCTTTATAGTCCATTCATATGGACATGTTGGTTTAATATTTTATAATGACTTGTGCACAAATATACATTTTATGTCACAAAAACCAACACAAAAGGAGAGACTCATCATAGATCATATAACTTAAAGGCAAGCAAAGCAATGGTTCTGAAAATCCAATATAAGCGTGATGAAGTTAGTGAGCTCACAGCTAGTAAAGCCATACGAATCCTTCTTTCTTCCTCATCCTGATCGGCATATTTCTCTTTTATCTTCTTGAGTTTACCCCTCTGACCACGGCTGGTTTTTCCACCACCTGGCTTCTTATCATTAACTTCCTTTTCAGGCGGACGGACAGAAACATTCTCTTTCACTTTTTCTAATTTCAGCTTAACATCTTCAGGAACGCTCTGGCCTTTCTTGAGCTTTCTTCTTTCAGCTTTCGAGATATACGCTTTCTCTTTTACTGTAGCCTTATTCTCTGCAACATTATGTTCTACTACCAAATCAACTGGAGATGTCTCAAATTTATACTTATTACCAGACATAGATGCAGATCCAAGCCCAAGAGCTCTATCAATAAGGTCCTCAAGTCGTGGAGTCACTGGAGTGACAGATGGAACACCATCCATAGCAACATCAACTACGTTCTCTTGATCAACATCATTCAAGATGTTCCTGTTTTTCAAGGAACTTTCATTTGAGTCCACTGGTTTAGTAACAGTTGTCGGTAAGCTATTCAGAGAGGATATATGGTCTGGTTGATGTACGTGTTTAGATGAATCTTGTACACTTTCTAATTCTCCTGGAAGTTTTTCCTCTCTCAAATCCTTCTCCGACTCAGAATCAGAAACCTCACTTCGAGGCCCACTCTCATCAGCATCATTTGTCCCTTCCTCCTCACCTCTTACCCTCCTCTCATTCAGATGTGAACCCAAGGAGCTCTCATCCAACCGAAACAACAGCCCAAAGCCCATAATCAGGGGGTGTGGGGGGAGGAAGTTTTTCTTCCCACGAATCATGAAACTTCCAACTGTAAGATACTCTCCTGTAGGAGCAGTTTTACTGACTTGGTGAGGATAAACCCACCAAGCACTAGTGACCATCTTTGAGTCCCACGCCGCACTTTGGCAAACCTATAACATAATATCATGTAAAGAGTTAAGTCAACACTTCAGTGATATGAAACGCTCTCTATAACACAATAAACTACCACAAATGTGAAAGAATTTTAGGAAGATCATTAACTTACTGTGTAGCATCCGGCTTGATTTAAAGTAAGTGGAGGCACTGGTTGTTCAGGCCTATGGTTCTTTATTACAGTACTAGAAGCACCATGCAAATCTGCATGGACATACCTGTTACATAACCAAATCAATTCCAGAAAGAAGATGCTAAGCCCGGTTTTACAGTAGATTGAAGCATTGAGTAATAGTAAAAACTTTTACAAAAACAATCTAGATTGAAAACGCTACGTTTGAAAAATTAAGAACTTGCGTCTCATATGTACACATCATTTGTTTCTCTTCTATTCCACCGAAGACAAAGGGAAACAAGTGGAGATAACACACAAAGAAGAAGGGGAAAATCAACAATAAGAATGATTGATCTCCAACTACAATGGGAATGGAGTTTAGGAAGTCTCGGAAAACTAAGAAAACAACAGGATGATTCACCTAAGCTCACATTCTCTCCCAATGTTACCGGTCAGAACAGTTGTATATTTTAGGTTAAAACTCAAAAGCTGCAGGTCTTCAGCTTTCACCGTAAACTTCCGCATGTTGGAACAAATCTTGGTAACCGTATACTTTACCTATAACTGTCTTTACGCGGTACTTGCATATATGATTTATGTAAAAAAAAAATTAATAATAATAAAAAATAAAAATAAAAAGATCATGACAACATAACTAGTTCACTTACAGATCTCCTTTTGACATGTAGCGCTTGACTATCATCTCATTTTGTTGAGCATCACGTCCACTGATAACCAAATAGTTTTCACTGCTGATGAACCAGTTAAATTTCTCAAACCAGTGAACCTTGCGCATATGTGAAATGGTAGCAACAGCTTTTTCCTGAGGGTTATTTGAAGGGGATAACATTAAAACGTGAAAGCAATTTATGTCATGAGATTCAACAGCTATATCAAAATTAGATTCAGATAATAACACCATGTATATAGCGGTAACAGTCTCTACTACTCATAAATCACTTGCTGTATAGATAGGAAAATAAATGATTCACATTCTAGTCATATTGATGTTGATATACTGCTCTTATTACAAATATACACAAACAAGAGATTTTTTTTTTTCAACTTTTTTGTTTGAATAAGAACAAGGATTAAAAGAAAAAATGGGAAACCTGGAAAAGAGTACACATCACGAAGCAAACAGAAAATAGAACAAGAGCAGAAATAGTGTCTAATCTGCCATTCGTGAGACAACTGATGAGAATATCCATATTTGACCAAGTAACAATATTGTTTTCTACCTACCCCGACTCAAATTTTAATCGTATATTTATAGAGTTTCTTCTTAAAGATTGAATGAAGATCTTGATCGCCCCCACAGACAATGATGAAATAAACTATTGATTTGCATACGAGAAGCTACCTGTGATAGCTGCAGACGAGTCTTTCTTTCGGCAGCTTTAAACGCTTTTTCATGTGCAGTTACAGTCTTCTCCTGTTTGCTCTCCTTGCTTTTCTTTAGTTCATACCACCGCCGAGCATTGGCATGAGCAGAAAGCGCTATATCAACTTCAACCTATAAGTTGACAAGAAAGTTAATGGAAGTAGAATGTAATGAAGAAAATAATTGTTTCAATCTAAAAAAGCAGGAAATATAAATGCTGGAAAGACACCTTATCTGCAGGGAGAGTCTTCTCATCATCATCCATTTCATCAAGATTGTTGCTCAAAAGCAAAGTCATGCAATTTCTTTCAAGATAAAGTTTGTCAATGAGTCCGGCAATAGGATTTCCAGATTTTTTCTCTTCCTTTACCATACGAGCAAGATCCTCCCAACTCATGCCCTTTGCAAGAGCTACACGAACAGCTAATATAGCAGCATCCACATCTTCTAAATTATATTCTATCAATTCCGCCATTTTAACACATTGGTCAACCTCATTCCTTAGCATATGCACACGATTTTCCTACACATGATTGAGATAACTGAGATGGAAGATTTCAATGAGGTGCTATGTAGTTTAACTCAAAACAGAAAGCATGATTTCAACAACTGAAAAACAACTTACTACAAAACAAAACCCTTGTGACACACCCCCTCCCAGCAAGGACTTCTCTAATTGAACTTGTGTGCTAACTTAAATTCACTATAGTTGACTTGAACCTCTCTTTGAAAAGCAAAAGGTATGTGTATAGAAAAAGTACCAAACCTGATCCACGCGGATTTTATTAAGCCTCTGGGTGGCAGAGCTCTCTTTTGCCTTTTGCTGCTGCTCTGACCTTTGACTTTCGATTTTGCTATAGAACTCATCCAAACATGCATCAAATGTTTCAAACTGCACATACTCCCTCGACTTGAATTGGTTCAATAGTAAGGGGCAGAATTCATCATATATCTGCACAACAGATTCAGAAATCCTAGTTAAGATAACAATAATGAAAGCCTTTAAAGATAGATCCTTCATTCAAGGGGGAAAAACTCAAAAAAGGATAATCCTGTGCGCAAGAAGAAATCATGTGGTAACCTGGACAGAACTTCCTGGTTCAGATGGGGAACCATTCTTCCCTGAATTTTTGTTCTGCATCAAAATGTACCCTTCAGGAACTTTTTCACCGGATATAACATCATGCAGCCAGTCCTCAAATTTTGCAACAGCTTCGAGCAAAGGCTTTAGTGTATTGTCATCTAGCTTTTCATCTTTACCAACTTTAGTATTTGGAACAAGACCAGCATCCAAAATAATATGCTCAGAAAGAGCAGGCCCATAACCCAGTCCATCCCCTAGAACATTCTTCAAAGTGGCTTGTTTGGCTTTAGCATCACCAGACTTTTTACTTGACTCGACAGGCTTCCCACCTTTCTTGCCCCCCTTTTTTTCTTTCGCCGCATCAGATGCCTCATTTCCACCCTCAGAATCTTTAACAGGTTCACTTTTATCTGGTTGTTTGGAATATGTAAGGGCTTCCTGCAACTTTGCAGAAGTTGTTCGCTCAAAAGTTCGACAAATCTCTATTGGGTAACGATGGCGTGACATAATTGCAACCCCTTTATCATCATCCCTATTAAAATGAGATTTACGATCTAATTAATATTTGTCAAAATGAACAAGTGAGCAAAATCAGAAACTAGAACACAGGCTTTAGGATTTCTAGTCATAGTTAAGATAAGCACTAATTCAAATAACAGTCCATCTCTAATTGCACAAAAGCAAGAGGCCTAACTCATGTCCTTGATTGTTACATGAACAAGTGAGCAAACTTAGATCCTAGCAAACATGATTCTAGACTGCTACTGATATTTCATCTTAAATGGCATTACATCTCCAATGATTTATTCATCATATCCACAAACATTAAATGAAACATGAAATGGATTCACTAACCTATGCGAGCGAAGAAGAGTCATGACCATATACCCCGAATCCGCTAGTATAATATTTCCTTGCGCATACAGCTCCAGTATAACATAGTAGGCATTAGCACCAAGTCCAAACTGAAACATTATAATCTGCCGAAAAAAAATGCCACAAAAAAATCAGACTAAAGCACAAAATTTCAATACAACATTTCGAAACAAATCGGCACAGCTTTAGTAATATATACCCGATCATATCCGAGCTGCCTCACATCCTCCAGCCTTCTTGTTCGTATATGCTTCCTTATTTTGAGCGTAAATCCAGACGGAGTATTACTCTTGTCCCTAAATTCCAGAGCTTAATGAACACTATGAACTCTTGAGCACCAAAAAACTAAAAGACGTATATGAATTCTGAGCAAAATTACCGAACATAGGCAGTAGTGTGCAACCGGACGCCGCTTTCGATGAGCAAGAAGACCTTCTCGCTCTCGCCGGACTCGGTGACGCCGCTGCTGTTCATGAGCTTCAGCATGTAGGTCTGTGAAATCGGAAACGGAATTGTGAAGGAGAATGAGAAATTGAAATGCGGAATTGATGAGAGGGACAAGGAAGAGAGAGAGAGGGACCTTGGGAGAGAGATCGTAGACATTGGCGCAGCGCATTCCGATGAGGCGGCGCAAGCACTTGACCTCGGCGGCCACGTCGGCCGTGTTCATCCGCACCTTCACCATCTTCGGCGGCCTGAAGCGGATATCTGGTCTGGTTGGAGTCTTAAACGCAGCGTTTTGAGGTGAGAATCAGGGATCGATTGGAAACAAGAAGAAGAAAGCTTACGGCGGTAACAACGACACTTCCGTCTTTCCAATTTTCTCTTGTAAAATATTTCTAAACTCAAAATCTTTTTTTTTTTTCTTTTTTTATATCAAGATGTTGGTGCAATGGTGCTTACTCTATGTCGAGATCATTTTTATTTTTTTTTCTCATCCTCTTTGTAGATGAAAGGTTATCAGTAAGATTTGAGTTGTTCTGATAACATTTGAATTGTTTATCTGTTCAATAGACTATCGGTAGCATTTGAGTTGTACATATATTCAAAAAGAGTTTGTCTCATTAAGGGGTGTGTGTGGGGGGTGTTAACTCTCAATTACTTTGCTGTGGTCGGGATAGGAAAATGAGACATTGTTCACCATGTCAAGTGCATATCCTATTGGCTATTCTTAGAACCCAGAAACGAGTACAGTGTTGAACAGCCTATCGGACTATAAGTTCACTCAAGTCATCTCTCTTTCGTTCACTATTGATGTCACACAGAGAAGCCGAGAACAGCAATGAGTATAGGAGTATGTAATTGATAAAGATGCATAGTTCAGCCATTGTTATAGCATAGCAAAGTTTGCTTTTCGTTATTTTATGAAGTACACATACTGACATACAACTAAATATAAGGGAGGAAAAGAAAGAACCATATATTTATTAGCATATATGTGCCTTTTCTCATTTACAGAAATATATCAACAATGACGGTGAATAATTTTACAAATTCCCCATGCCTATTTATGTTGTGAAGAAAGCCATTGACAGAGGACCAAGACCTGTAAACTTGACAAAGCTGTTGCACTTTGCAGATCAACCCTGCATATTTACATGTCAAATCGGGAGCTTGCGAGATATCTACACGCCACCGCTTCACTCCAAGCTTCACTCTGCTTTGGCAGTCCGCAGCTCATGTGGTCCTTGACACTTCCAAGCAAAGAACTTGCTTGGATATAATTAACAGAGCTATAATCATATGCCCAGAAAACGGGGCCGGCGCAATGTGCACAAGTCGAATGCATAGCTTCCATCAGCTCAGATCAAAACCGGCTTCTGAACTTATTGCATACATCAACTTCGTTTCTAATTGCTCTTTGCTGTATAAAAAATAAAAAATAAATAAAATAAAATAAAATATAAAAAAATATAAAAAATAAAAATAAAAAATAAAATAAAAACTTGTTATTGAATGGGATACTATGATGGAAAATTAAGTGTAGAAATTAAGAGATCCATAGATACAAACCTCCGGTATGGTGGAAGCTTCAGCAGATTCATACATGTAGCCGCAGTTGGCAATCGGTCAAGAGCTTCATCAGTTGCACTACCAGCAGCTCTACAAAAATAAAGTAAGTAAATACAAACAGAAACCAAACATTCTCAGGAATTTTACTAAGATATAGGATTTCTAATCAGATGAATAACTAGTATGAGTTCATACCTCTGGATGCAAAACAGTGGTTCAAGGTACTTGAACCCAAGCAATGGTCCTCGAGAGCACCCAGTCACAAATCTGGAAAAAAAACTGGTGTAGTTAGTACCTTTCCTGAAGTTCATTCAACTTACAGAGTGGCAAAACAATTTGATTAGACACCATTTGAAGGGCTTTTCAAGCAGATGCTAGTCATGCTACAAACTTACTTCAAAAATTTCTTCTGATTTTCCAGTGAAAAGCTTTTGAGAACTTCCCAGAACATGTCGACGACATAATGCTCCTGTTGAAACAGATAATGAGAACAAATTTCTAACTAACAGGGAATATTGAATTTATACAAGAAACCCAAAATAAACTCTGGTATCCAGTTGGGAGAACATATAACAACCAGGTTAATTACCAAGGACAACTCTATCTGGAACTAGGTTTATCAATTTAAGCAATATCTGTACATGTCCTATAGAGCATTTAAAACAAGTTAACCTCGAGGAACTCACACTGTGATAGCCACCAACATAATTGGTGTTTCTCCGTAGATCATCAATATCCAGGCTGTCAAGTGAGCCTGATATCAGAAGCTGTAAAAACAAGTTAAACCAAAAATTAGGGAACTTCAGCAAATAAAATCAGATAAAGATCTTGTGAAGCGTTACACAATTATAAGCCTTGCAATAGCACATTATGTACCACTTCATTAGTGAAGAATCTTTGCAAGCAATACACACCTTATCCCATAAATCAATTATACACACTTCTTCTCATCCATCAGCTTACTTATTGGGAACTTTGCAAGAAATATACACTTAGTCCAATAAATCACTTAACGTAGTACAGTATCAATTCAGCTTTTTAACCAACTTGAAGTCAACAGGACATTCAAAACCTATTATATGGAAAGAAGTGAACAACAATATGAAGGGATATTTATAGTTTATATTGCTAAATCATGCCACAATACCTGAAGCTCATGCTCATTAAACATATCGATCCAATCTTTCTGTACAAGCTGCTGAAACCCCCTTAAGAAATGAGAACTTTGTTGACGTATCTGAAAATGAATGTAACCACGTTATGTCCACAAAGAGAACAAACAAACTCAGATAGTGTCTCGTAAATTCAATATGGAAAGTCACACTACCTGATAATTTAAACGGTGATTGGCAACGAGATGAATGAAAGTAATGACGTTTTCATTAGTGACACGAAGATTCTTCCCCCCTGGAAGCAGCTCTTCCTCGGTTTGCTCCCCATACTCGTTATTTACAATCACAAAATATAGTTCTAGTTCTGAAATAACACCTTTGAAATGCTGCACAAAATTAATTGTAGAAGGGTGGGAAACTTTCCAGAAGTAAAAATAATTGAAAGATGATCCCGCAAGCAACAAAGGAAGTAGTCATTTCAATTTAAATGCCGATGAGAAATATAAGTGATTCACTTCAACTGCATTTCATTGAGCAGAATGTTAATTAAAGGAATATAGGACCCAACAGAAGATGACACAACATATATAAATGAATGCCAGCCATTGAGAAGCCATGCCCAGCGCATCCACCCTCAACAGTAATCTAAGATAAAAAGATTGCAAGTAGAGGAGACTTCTCCAATGATCGAGTCAATACAAGCACAAGCCTACAGTACAAGCAATTTCAGGAAAAAGATGAAAAAGCTAACTCACCTTCAAGAAAATGAGGTGGCGATACAATTCTGGGTCTAATGAAGGTAAATCATTTAAGTAGTTGTACCTAACCAGCAAAAAGATAAGAAAAGAAATTCAGTATTACAATTGCAGTCAAAGACTAGATAGTTTTATTAATACTAGCAATACAGGATTGCAGTAAAATAGTGAGTGCTCACTTCTGCTTTAATTTGCTCAAGAAGAACGTTGCAAATGGAATATCAACAAGAATTCCCTCAAACAAGGCCTGTATGGAGTAAAACATGTTATAAATATGATGAACCATCATATAGACATCTACAGTATAGAGATTAGTTACCTTTGCAAGAAGAATTCCCAGAAAATGGAAAAATTGGAGATGCTGATCATGACTCATTCCTGAACCAGGATTAGGGTAGAGAAGATGGTCGGATGTTTCCTGCATATACGAAGCAGAGGGCAGAGAACAAATGAGATAAATCAGCAGAAACAGATAAATGAGTGGCAAAGGTACCACCTGTTCCGTCTTAATCTCTTGTTACAGGTGACCTATAGGTGTAGTTGGGATGTAAAATTCGCTTTCACAATTTAGAGATATGTAACAAGATTTTGTTCTATAAGCAGTACAAATTTCAGAAACTTAAGTAAGGCTATGGTATGATAACATTTCTCATACATCAACTACTTTTTTCACGTTGAGGACTCATTTTACCACTTTTAGATAATTGTACACAAGTCATACATTAACACATTGTAGAATTTCACGAAACTTAAATACCAACCAATAAAATATTGTCACCTTAAATAAACCATACTGGACATCAAAGGCTGCTCGAGTAATGTTCTCCATGAAATCTTTAAAAATCCCACCACCATCAATTCCAGCTTCTTCAACCCCAAATTCGTTTACAAATGTTACCCGAATCTGCAATTCATAGCCAAATGAGATTAAATTGTGCAATGGATGGGAACGTATACAGTATACTAGCAACAGTCAAAAGTACTTGCAAACATAACCTCAATCTAGTACATGTACAAAAGCCAATAAAGACACATTACCGGTCCTCGAAGATCTTCTTCAGACAATGCACTCATCTGATTATAAGCGTCTTCCAAGATACGGTCCCGCCGAATTCTGAACCGGTTTCTGGTAAACACAGAATGAGACTCGTGTCTATGCCTAGCTGCTGTCAATTGCGACTGACAAATTGGTTTGAACAACTTAATTAAAAAAGATGTTTAACATAACAAGGCTCAGTAACAGTTTGAACATCATTTTTTGTAAATTTTGCCTCGACATCAATACCCATTAATCGGACAGTTCCAGGCCTCTAGATAAAGGTTCAGAAAAGATTAATACTTACAGTGAATATTTTAACTCTGCTTGTGAACGGTACTAGGAACGGAGCTTGCTTCAAAATGTCATGGGCTCGGGTATTTTCAATCACAGCCTTAAATAATAAAAATATACAACAGATTAGAACACAACTAAAACTTTGGTCCTAGAAATAAGATCGATTTACCTGGGAAATGAAGAAATCATTGACACCATCAGCATGAAAGTCACTGGGGGATGTAAACTCTCGTCTATTGTTCCAATCTTGCAACTACATATATAACAAATTAAAAGGAAGAAATGGAGGATAAGATTTACTGTTCAACATAACCTGGGCCACATATCTCAAGGTAAGACTAATAAAGCTCGCACAACCAATATGAACCAAAGACAACCGCAAAATGCAGTACTAAAACTGTTTGTTACCTGGGATAGGAGTTCAGATGCTACGATGCCAACCCTCTGTTGAATGAACTCCACAGGGTGCTTCTTATTAGCAGGGGTGCTGGTGACAGATTTTGAAAAGTTACTGGAAGTCGCAGGGTTCACCCAGAGAAGCTGCCATAGAGCCTGCAGAAAATAGAAACTCCAAACAATTAACAATTAAATAAAACTACCAAGTACTTGACATTGCAAATCAACTGTGTGTGACATAGCAATCAGCAGTTCAGAACAGCAATGTACATCCACTTTGTCATGCATAGTGCACAACCAATTACAGACCTATAAACTTGAACATTCCCTGGCCAAAGGATACCCACAGCTACAATGATCACCATGTTTATAATATCTTAACTACATATATTCAACAAGAGTTCACCTGTCTGAGTATGATAATTAGGGATCTGATATCCTTCAACGGTAGGG
Source organism: Fragaria iinumae (assembly GCA_009720345.1). Lineage (NCBI taxonomy): Eukaryota > Viridiplantae > Streptophyta > Magnoliopsida > Rosales > Rosaceae > Fragaria > Fragaria iinumae. Next base: position 25,019,727 of record CM019120.1, on the reverse strand, counting down.
GCTTCTCCTGTTCATAGAACTCCTCATTATCGACTATTGTAAGCATGTGCCTGATCCATGTAAATAAAGAGTCATATTAGAGGCGTTTAATTATATATACATTCAGTAAACACTTATCAAACTAGCAGGAAAAAAAAATACATAAAACATGAGTAAACAAGGAATAGATACTTCGCACAATTGGAAAAAAAGAAAAGAAAAAAAAAAGAACAAAAAAAATGTGTTTAAATGGTGAGCGAGGTAGAGTGCTATTACTTGTACACGGGACAGAAAACTGCCAAAGGTAATAGCCAACCAGGTGCATCTCCTGACAGTAAATATGCCAATTGCTCAGACAATGAAGACCATTTCTGGTTCTCATTGCACCGTCTCATAAAGTTCCATAGAACAGGGACAAGTTCAGTTCTATAAGCTAGAATAGTCATGATTCTCTCAAGAGGTAAGGTGTTGAAAGTGACATGTAGAAAGGCACACGCTGCACCAACAGCTGAGACCTCTTTATCATCTGGTGCTTTGTGTGGATCACTGACAGCTGAAATCCCTCCGAACAAAACATTTGTCTGCTCCAAATCCAACCACACAACAAATTGTAAGAAATCAAAATCCCAAATAATTTACTTACTATTATGAGGTGAAGGGAGATCTATAGTTTATATAGGTTTACATGTCAATAATAACAGTTCAAGATGGCTTACAAATTGCAGGAGAAAGCGTGAATCTATGGCCTCACAAATCTGTCGTTCCAAGTCATTATTCAAACATATTTCCATTGCATCATCTCCCTCAGTCATATCATCCTCAACCACCATGGAATCTGCAAGACAGGATACGTGTGGATATATGTTGGTTATGAAACAGAAGTAGATGTTACACTTTCAAAAAACTCAATATAATAGAAGGACCTGAAACATACAGCATATATGCGAAAAAGGAATACCTTCTTTGCTTCGTCTATTTAGCGATTTTATAGAAGGAAGTGATTCCAACAAGAATGTTGCAACAGCAGCAAGGTCTACAGCCTGAAATTTACAGAAAGTAAAAGAAAAGAAAAAATTGGCCATCAAAAAGGTTGCAGTATTGATACATATTAAATAATGTACCTACATAAGCGGATGCGTTAAGCAAACAATGCTAAGAAATATGTCAATGACCAGTGTGGATCCTGATTTTAACAAGAGAACAAAAGAATAAGAAAAAAAAATGAAAATACAAACAAAAAGTTGTCTTCTTTTAATGCTTAGACAGTACAACTGCTACTATAATGAAAGCCGATGTCACTAATATTTTTGAAACTAGGGTATCTGGATCTTTGACCGACTAAATCCCAGGCTTCCCGCCTGACCCCACAACATTTAGGAAACTGGAAATTACTAGCAATTGCTAGGTGGATACCATGGGAGAGGGTCAAACCCCAGACCACTTGGGAGCAAACCAAGTCTCTGACCGCTAGACCAACAACTCTTTGGTGCCGTCACTATTATATATTAAACCTATTATCTTACGATTCTCACTGATTTTGTACTTTCATATACCTGGAGAAATTGATTGAACACTGATCTCAATTCTCATAAAAGACAGAGCAAAGACAATTTTTATTTCATCACAGAAACCTTTTGGAACAGAAATATCCTATTTGGAAGCCAAAGACTAAACCCAACCCTTTTTGGTCCAAAGGAAAGTCTCCATGGTAGTTTAAGGGCCTTGCAAGTTAATTTTCAGTTTAGGGAAGAATAATTATGAGTCCAGTGTTTTTAACAGTCTATTAAAGTCTGAATACTCAAGGGTTTTGAGTGTGTCTTTATGTCTATTTACGTCTTAAGTATTTCAGAGTGTCTTATTATTAATAAGTTTTATTAGTCTTGTGGTATTCTAGGAGTCCAAGGGTTGTATTTGCAGCCTATAGATATGGGTTTCTAATGTAATCCGAATATCAGATTGTAATGAATTGATATTTTATCTTATTGAAAGCTTGGCCTTGTTTCCTCTCCCCTAACCTCCCTCATTCTATTTCTCCCTTCTACAGCTAAGAAACCTCTCTTTCCTCTAAAACCTTCTGTTTTCTTAATCTCTCAACATTCTCCAGCCCACCCTATTCACTCTCACACAATCTGCTGTCGTGATATCGGCCAATTATGTATGTCAAGGAACCCCAAAAGAACACAGCAAACCAAGAGAAACAACCACAGAGATAAGACACAAAGAACACAGATTTAAGGTGGTTCAGCAAAACTTTTGCCTACATCGACCAGCAGAAAACACTCTCCACTATATTAATAATGGGTACACCAGAAAGTATAAGAAAACAAGGACTCTCTCTTCTCTTCCTATCTCTCTTCTCTCTGCCCTCTCTGCTCTCTGCCCTCTCTCACCCTCTAACCGAGAATGGAACACACTTTGCTCTTTGTCTCTGCGATTCAAAACCTAAGAGCTGAACCCCTCCTTATATAGCCATAAGGATCTTCACCAAACAGGAAATCCTATTCCTATTAGTGGTAGGCAATAATGCCTCCTTCCTTCTCTGTAATCAATAAGATTACAGGTACACCATCATCAATAAGGATATCCTTTCCTTATTGGAACACCATACTCTAAGACGGAACATCTTAGGAAAAACACATGGGCTGGAAACCCAACACTGCTGTTCCTCCCTGCATCATCTTTCTTTGGAAATGAATGAAGTTTATTCATCAACACATGATACAGTAAAAGTGGACAACTGGTCCACTAGCAAAGAGGAAGAAAAATAGCAGAAACCAGGTATCTACACCAAACACACTTGCATGCTGGAGACAAAATACCCAAAAAAAGACCTACACTTAAACTAAATCTGGCCTATGAGAATTGCTAGTCTCTAATTCTGCAAAAACAGAAGCCCATAAAGCTACCCAAAACTCTATAATAATCCAAAAGCTCCTCCAACCCTGCACCTCGTAAAAAAATAATCCACTTATCATAGCCTGGCACCAATCTTAACTCTTTGTCAAAGGTCTAAACAAGAAGTTTTGAATTATGAAAGATAAAGACAAGCTTAAAAAGGTTAAGCCAACTGCAACTAAGCTACACAGTAGTATTCAAATATGAAATCATTTCATAGAACTGATAAGAATAGAGGCAGGCAAGAGTGCAAATTAGGTTCGAATAATAGTTACACCAGTAATGCCTAAAAGAAGATTTGAGCTTTGACAGATCAAAGAAAAAGTACCCAGATGATTCATAGAACAAGAGACGAAAAAATGAGAAGAGGCAAAAGATAATACACTTCCAAAAAAAACTTCATTGGAGAACTTACCAGTTCAAATGAGCAGTCTGGCTGAGATAGAGCAACTCCGGAAGATTCTAGTATATTTCCCAAAAGGCAGGCATAACTGGGTAACTCAACTGATGTATCATTGGGGAGCACATCAGCATGATTATGAACACAGAGTGCCATCTGATGAATATAATGTTGGCTCAACCCACGTGCTGAGAAAACCTAATTGTAAAAGAGGCCACTACATTAGTAAGATAATTAATTGCCTAGGCTATTTGAAACCAGGAAACCGTACTTTAATAATTAAAAAGTAAAAACAATAAACAAAATAAACCAAGAAAGAAGAATGTAGGGGTTCAGCACGATATGGATTTGCATCAAAGCAAAAGTCAGGAAAAAGAGAAGTAACTATAGTTTTGAGCACTATCTCCATAGGGGTTAATAAGTCATATATTAAAAATGTATTGTCATTGAAAGTTACCTCTTTTAAGTGCGGGAGCAGCCGCCACAAGAAAGGAATTGTAAGAATCTGAGACGAAAAACTCCAGGGTTGACCAACATTTGGGCAGTTACATGGCTCCTGACCAATGTGAGGAATTACAACAGCAAGAGTGCGCTCCAATGAAGATACTCTGCCAACCGAATCATGATTCTCTATACTCGCCTACACCATATTATCATTGGGTTTCAGTGCGCATCCTTCCAGTGCACAACCAAGATATAATACTTGACAAGTCCCCAAAAATAGGAATACAAACTAGAATGGAACAATACAGAAATAATTATAAAAAAAAACAATTGTACACTGTTGTTTTTACAAATGAAAAAGATGTGTGTAAATTTAAAATGTCCTGATGTCTAAAGGAATATTTTTGATCTTCTTCTTATTCACTTTACATGTGGGTGTCTTAACTACATAACATGCATAAACTGCAATGTCCTAGAGTCCTCATAGGAAACTAACGCCATTGGAGTGTTGTTTTCAGAAGTACATAAAAATAGGATATATAACTTCATACCATATCCCTCACGGATGTACAGATATCTTTGTTAGCCTTAGCTATAAATTTGGGGTTACATATCATGGAGTCGGCAACATAAACAAAAACAACAGATATGGACAAATAGCTGAAATTAGAAGCATACCCTTCCAGTTAAAATAATCTCTCTAAACAGGGTAAATGCCTTTCTTTCAAGAAGATAGTTTACTGTCCTACAGACCCATGGAAGCTTATGATCGGTCAACAAGACTACTGTTTCCAACAATAAAGTTGTCGACACAGTGGACTCCTTGGGAGATGCAAAAAGTTGATCCTTCATTTGATTTCTGTCCAATAAAAGAGAAGATAAGTAACTCCAGCATAAAGGAGCATTTTAAAGAAACTTATATATGTACATAGCATTGAAAACCAAAAAGCTTAAACACTTTGATGTTTTAGAATCAAACACTCAGTCAACAATGAAAATCAAAAGAATAATTTTCAGAAAATTAAGGTGTTGATGCAACCAACCTATTTTGATGAACAGCCTTGATACACAGATACGTAAGTTTTTTGACTCTATAATTAACCAAAGCCTGCTTCGATGAATAGTCCATGCCTGCAAATAGGCTCGCAATATCCCCTGTTTCAGAACCAGATATTGTCAGCAACGGATCTTATCTGGGCAAAACAAGTGATTTCATCAATCATTTTAATATACAAAACAATACTTCTTAAATAAATAGTACTAAAGGTTGAAAAACTGCACTTCCTATGGAGATTTCTCATGGTTAAACTTTGAAACAACACAACTACATAAAAGTGATTCAGCAGCTTACTTGTAGCCAGCTCTAACCTTATAAAGATAACAGAATGGATCAGGATCTAATATGAACACATCCTAATCATGTCATCATAGTCAATTAGCGAAAATTCAAGATCTATTACTAAACATTAAATGAGCTTCTATAGGTATAAAGAACCCCAAAAAATAAATGCTAATACGTTCATGAACCTTTGGGGGGAGGGGGATAAGGATTGGTTTCAGGATTACACTTAAGAGAAAGATATATACCATGAAACCATATCAGAAGTTTCAAACAAAATAAAAATCAAACCAACAGTCGGAATGTCATGAGGCCTATATCAATCATATAATCACTTTAACCGTCACCTGTATCTCTGACAAATTTTTGGAGTAACCGGCATGTTTCCACAAGGACAGTGAAGTCGCCAACACTTCGAGCATCAAAGAAAAAAAGCAACTGGCAGAGAAAGTCCGAGTCTGGACCAAAACACGATCTGAATGCACAACAACAATTTGACATAAGAATAATGATGCTTAAAGTTGAGCATCAACTTAATTGGCAACTATTATACTTAGACGACGAAGTAATACGGAGCTTGACAGTATATATCAGTAAGAACCTGAAGTAAGGATTCAGTTCTTACTTATCTGCATTCTGGAAATGTTCCCCGTATGTTCCATAAAACTGTTCCCGCACCTTAGAATATTCAAGTCTTGCTACCTTTCTCCCTCTGAAGCATTTCTGTAGCTAGTAATTAGTCAAACTTGGCAAAACACATGTGGTACTGTGGTAGTAATTACACTTCTACCTAGACCAAACTTAACTCGGAACAGCTGAACTGGATGTTTCAAAATAAAATGGAATTGAAAAGCATTCCTTGATAGTCAGAAGAGTAACTACAAGCTGAGCTAAGACTATGAAATGCGTAAGTTGTATAATCTTCCTTCTTCTTTTCTTTCTTACTTTTTTCTTCTTTTTTGAAGATGTCTGCTAAGAATGTACTTCTAGAGATTCAAGACATGCTCATAGTTTACTCCCACTACCATCCCATTTGTACGGTTGCAACAAATGAGAAATCAAGAGAGCATGCATAAAGGTCTACTCATATTAGTCAAATTCTTCATTAACTAACAAAGATATCGTAAATGTGTGAGCAACAACAGCCACGGCCTTGCTCCAAAAACCATTATATCCCACTCAATCCTAAATAATTAGCCTTTGAACAATTACGAATACAGACTCTCGATTACAAAAGGTATTTATTACAAGCTAAGCACCTGCTCTCCACAAAATCTACTCAAATTGCAAGTTTTCAATCTACAATCTACACTCAATTCGAACAAACAACCATATCAAAAACTAAATTTTTACTGCCTTTGTCCGTTCTCAGGTGCTTTACAATCACGTTACAGTATAATGTAGGCAAATTAGACTCTAAACACAATCAAACTCGACGCAAATTGATCCAAATTCCACTAAAAACGAGAATGCAAGAGCACGAACCTGAATCTTAGTAGCGGCGGAGTTCTGCTGCCGCAACCACAACCTCCGGTTGCGCTCCAACCTCGTTTGCTCCAGAAGCTTCTGCCTATCCCTCTCCTTCGTACTCCTTCCCCCCAAATCCACCCGCTTCCGATTCGACGAATCGCCGGAGAAGAACATTCCGGCAAAATTGGAATCTCCGGAGCTAGGTCACCGACTCTTCCCAGGCTTTCGCGAGTGCTTGATCGGACGGAAACCGAAGCCGAGCCCTAGAATCGGAGAAAGTAGAGAGGCGCGATTGGATTGTTGATCGTAGAAGAAGATGAAGAAGGAAGATTAGGGTTTGGTTTGGGAATTATAGAACTTGAGAGAGCTGAAGAAGAAGGAGTTTGGGCTGGACTGAAGGTAGACGTCGTCGACTGAAAATAATACAAAGCAAAATCTGGTTTTTGTAAATCGCGTTTTTTTTTTCTTTCTTTATAAACCGAGGGCCGGTATGAAGCTTCGTCTCGTTTCGTTTTAGGCGGGTGGTCGAAACGTTGCGTTTTGGCTTTTCTCCTTTTTTCGTGGACTTTGCTTGAACATTAGGCATCTTCTTTATTTTGTTGCCCCCTCTTTCTTGGTTTAGGAGTTGGCATGGAATTGATACACTTTGTAGTTTGTACTGAAATAAGGTTCCTTAAAGAACTCCTCAAAAATAAAAATAAAATCTTAGAGAAAGGAGAAATTATTTCTCATATGATCAAAATCAAAATCAAAATCAAAATGGTGGAATTGATGCAGAGGGGTTTTGTGTTTTAAGGGATGGTCATGGTAACTGGATAGATTATTTTTCTGCTAGTCCTGACAGTGGCTTTGTTTTGCGGGCTGAAACTTGAGGACTTTTACTTTCTCTTCAAATGGCTAGCAGGAACCATTGTCAACAACTTTTTGTTAAATGTGATTCTGAGGTTTTAGTTAATTTGATCAATAAGAAGGTAAATGATTTGCATCCTTCGTAAGTTAATGAGCGCACCTGTTAATTCTTGTTGGGACAGTTAATGAGCGCTGTGAGATTTTGTTTTGATGTAACGAGCTCATACATATAACATGGTCTGGGATCATGGTCAAAGAAAAGTACAAAAAGAATACTTTATTACAAGAGAAAATGTTAACAGCAGTACACGACAAATGATCCACTCTAATTTTTGGTACATCAACTTTCAAAAAAATCAATATGGTACATGAAGTTATGATCTCGACTTCAAATTGGTGTATGTCGTTACTTTCACCGTTAGTCAATGTCATTTTGGTCAAATTTAAAAGGGCAGATCCGTCTCTTTCAAAAATAAAATTAAAAAAAAAGGAAGAACGGGTGGTCTGTTGTCTCTTGTGGTTCTTCTTTCGTTTCTTTTCAGATACTCTTTATCTGTCTCTTTTCGTTCTCAAAAATATTAGTTCATAAATATCTACTTTCAGATTAATCTAAATCACCACTCATACCAAGCTGCCCCCATCAAATGCCCAGCCTTTTTTTAGAATTCCTTTCCATCTTATTCGACATCCAAGTAACCTGATCGGATGTTATAATATGAACTTTCAGTTTTAATATTCAATTTTTTCACACACCTGAGCTAGGATATTCTAATAGAGTAATAGTCTAATAGACAATGAAAAGATTTCGACTTGTGTCAAAAGACAAGACCCAAAAATCTGTTGCAACTTTCTTGTTTCCATGCCTTCGTCCTTTCCAAATCGAATCTTGATACAGGGAATGGAGGGAGGAAGAGGAGAAGAAAGAAGAGAAGAGAGAAGTATGGAACTCCGCAGAGTGTGGGAGTAGAGAGAGTCATCAACTTCTCCCTCACTCAAAAGGTTAAGCTTTTACTTGAGCTCAACACCTATTTAAAGGTTTAACCATGGTTCCGTCTCTTATATATTCATTAAACCCACTTGAAAGACGACATCTTGGATCGAAGCCACAGAACATATTTCAGCTACTTCTTCTTGCTCAGCTCGTTGCGGTTCCTCAAAGAACGTCGTTGTGCTAGTAGGAGGTTGGGATCGAGGAAAGAGAATAAATTGACGAATAAGAAAAAAAAACGAAGAAGATCACATATCAGAAGATAAAGAGGGTTAAAATACTAGATCACCATTTGAAAAATGATTAATTACATGAGCTTGGCGGTGTTACTGACACCATATATTAAACTTGGGTCGGAAATTGAAACTCATGTACTGTTTTGATATTTTTGAAAGTTGATGTACCAAAATTCAGAGTGACATGTTTCTCATGTACTATTGTTGAAATTTTCCCTTTTAAATTTGACCAAAATCACATTGACTAACGGTGAAAGTAACGGCATACACCAATTTGAGGTCGAGATCATAACTTCATATTGTTTTTTTTGAAAGTTGATGTACCAAAAATTAGAGTGGATCATTTGTCGTGTACTGTTATTAAAATTTTCCCTTATTACAATTGATTACGCTCATGGTAGTTTATGCTAACAAAATATCCCCGCCTCTTTGCAGTCTATTCTACCTAACTTCAAACGTCGAGCACCCCAATCGTACTCCTACTAAGACATATAGGAACGTCTACCAACATAGAACAAACAACCGAACCGAGCTGACCGTGATTTGTAATCTAACTAACAACTAAAATGCAAACAAACATATAAAATGCTTATACCGAGTTCGACTCCACAAAACCAAAGCCTCGAAAAAGGGTTTTATTGAAAACTAGAAAAACCTATAAAATGGGGGCAACAACCCAAAATCGCATGACAGGCCCAACACATAAGTTAACCATATATGGCCCAAGTCGGCCCATCCCCTGCTTTGTTGTGCAACACCATCACCAACAGTCTGACACCATACGAACCCGCCACCACCACATCATCGCCGACACCCTAGCAGCTCCGTTGTCACCACAACATCGTTGATATCCTAGCTGCCTTGTCTCTGCCACATAAAAAGGAAACAAAAAGTGGTCAAAGCCCATCAGACTAATGCCCTGATATGTCGCCGACCTCATCGATCCCATACGCATGCAGTCGTCGCCCTCTGGTATCCAGCCCACGCCGTCTAGGGTGGTCCAGAGAATTGGTACATGCAACCATAATGCTTAAGCGATGGAAACGAACCCAAATCCAAACTAACCACCATCCATGTTCTTCCTTTTTGAAAAAAAAAGTACCATATACCCAAATATGAGCCCTAGAGCCACCACCCTTTTCGGCAGTGATACCACAGTAGGGATAGTAACCAAAGATGAGCAAGGAGAATTTGAAACTGTCCGATTTATATTAATTTATTTTCTCCTCGTCGGAATAGGAATAGTAACCGCACATTAAAAATAAGTAGATAGACCATACTCAAGAGGGTCTGTTGGGGTCTTAAACCACCCAAAGGCCCACTTTATAGAGTTCCAAACTTGGCTCTTAATTGGAGTCCAAAGCCACAAAAGCCCATGTTTAGATACCAACAAAGACCGAAAGGAAAACAATACAGCCCAACATACGTCATTCAAGTCCTTTGGTTTTCTATATTCTCTCGATCTGTTGGTCGTTATTCAAAACCGACGACTCAAATCCTTGTTTCCACTTCTCAAACACAGTTCATAGGTTCCTCTTTGGGACATTTGATCTGGTCTGAGAGTGGTCCAACCCCAGCTGACAGAGAATGAGAGCCTCCCAATGAAATGAAGATGACAGAATCGAAGAATCTGGACTTTGTGTTCAAACATTCAAGAAGAAGACCAATAGAAGAAAAACACAATCCTAAATCATCTTTGCCACAGTAACATGCTGAATATATAGAATTATACAAGTTGCCAATTAAGTTGGTTATATCTCCACCTACAAAACCTTTTCAGTTTCAAACACAAGTCTAAGTTCAGCTTAGCTAGAACTAATATTGGTTAAGTGTTGCTCATGCAACTAACTTCATCACCTCCAGAATATGAGTTACTTTCATCAAGTGCTTCATTCCAATACTGTGAGCCAGATGATGAACACCTTAATCATGATTAAGAAGTATAGCGTGCTATAAGCTATTATACATTATCTTACTGCAGCAATGCTCAACGAGCTGATTCAGTTGTACGTGTGTATATATAGTTATATTCATACATCCCAGATCGATTGACCTGTTGTGCACTTGTGGTAGTTTAATTTTTAGTTGAAGTTTTTCTTTGACTCTGCTATTTCTGACTTCCTTTTTGGTTGAAGAAGGGGGGCTTAATTTGGTGGTAAAACTTATCCGTTTCTGACTTCCCTACCTTTGTTTTGATTGTAGGGAGAAAGAGTGTGAAATGAGACAGTTGAGGAGTTCGAGTTTGTGATATCTGAGTCCAACACCGACAAACAAGTCAAGGCTAGGGATGCTTTTTAATCCAAAACTCAACAATGACAAACCAATCAAAGCTAAGTAAAACCTATATATTTTGAATAATTCAGAGCATATCCGCACAAAAAATTGAAACTTTTCTTTATTTAAGTATCTCATTGCGAGCTCGAGCATGTTAACTTGGAAAATATCATCCTGCCATACTAGCTAGGCTAGCTAATTCTAGTTTTCTACTGTATATATTTGTAGCTGTTTACAGAATAGAAATGGGAAATGATTACATTTTGTGTTATGTAAAACCCCTTAACCGGATTAACAAGTTGCTCTTGAGCCTACACTTAATTTGTGCCTTGGATTATAAGAATACAATGAAATGATGATTAAGGAGCTTGATCTTTCCCCAGCAACATTATTAATTTTTTTGAAGCTTCTATTGTTGACAAGCAACTAAGCAAAACCCCATGAATGGTTTGTCACTGCATTGTCTAGTCGATGGCTTCAAAGACTTGTTTGTACACGTACAACATCATCATTATTAACACGGGGTACTTAAACTTTTGGCCTCAATTAAAAAAAGAGGAGCATGATGGTCGAGAGCTTAAGCTGATACTATATGTGTGATATATACAATGTGTTACCTCCGGTCCTAGGATATTATAATGGGAAGCCATTAAAGAATTAGGGAAGAAATGAAATTCATGAAGGCTTTCGAATGCGAAGCAGAAAACGGCTTGAAGCATTCACATTCTGGTGGAGTTGGTTTAAGGTTTAATTAATTGGGAACTATTTTTTTAGGGTTTTCAAAACGTTTGCATGAGTATATAAGAATTGTACCGGAGGCCCTATTTGAGTTTGATTCAACATAATGAATCGATTGTGTTGTGCTTTAACCAACAAAATGTTTCTGAAACCAAGCAATGGGACAAGAAAAGTATGTGACATGTTCTTTGCTTTCTCAGTCCGAATGTAAGTGTTTGCTTTCAACTTTGTGATTCCAAAGTAAACAGAAATTAAGATCATGCATCTGCTTGGTTAAGCGCTTAATCCATCTTTGTTTTCAAGTGAGTATGTTTTGTTTTTGTCGAACGAAAAGGAAAAGATTTAACTCACCTCGTATCTTTATGCAATTTAATACAACCACTTGCAAATAAATCACAAACAAGAACCAGAGTTTAGAATGAGAATCGAACTATTAGTTGTTTGATACACTAAGTAAGTTATGATTTCGACTTTTTACAACACACTATTAGCAACAATCTTAGATTTCAATATAGATTAGTGTACATATAAGTAAGTTTTGGATACTTATTAACATAGAACATACATACTATGGATCGAGCAAACAGATTCGTTGAGCTTGTGGTAGTTTGAGTAAGGATATTTCACCAACTTTTGGACAGGGATTAGGGTTTACTCCTAGACCTTACTAATTAACTTAATTTCCTAACACCATTGAAAATGAAAACTTAGTGGGTTCTGTTAAATCAAAGCATTATGAAGCCAAATGTGACTTTATAAACGGGTGGGTCTAAAGCCAAGAAAAAAGGAGGCTTAATCATGGAATAATTGAGGGAATAAACTAGTGTTTTTATAGGAAGTACCACAAGCTATTCATATTTTCCCACAAGTAGGTAGCTGTAACTCTGTAAGGGTAAAACAAAAAACAAAAAAAATATCCCAAAGAGAAGTCGTTTTACAAAGACGACTTGATCAAAGACTTGATGATCTAATAGAATTCAAGTGCCATTGAATCTAGACTTTAAACTTAGAATTGCCATCAAACTCTCGTCGAGTCTTATCACACGCGTCTTGCTACAAATTCATATTTTCTCCGATACAAAACATATCGCATTCGACATTAGGAGCCAGCATTGCCTTCGTTTTCACTTGCACTGTACGTAGCTACATGACCATTCCCATGATCATCGTCACTATCCTTCGACATTGCTGTGCTCATCTTTGTTAGATTCTTGCATAGACTCTGTTAACCTGTTAAGATCTCGTCACTGTTGATCTTAGTTGACCATATTTGAATTAATTGGCTTCATTAGCTTTAACCCTAAAACTGTCATACCTAATACAAACCATGGAATTTGTTATCGCCAGCTAGCGTGGTAGAGTTAAGTACGGTTAGAGCAAGTTATGTACGTATTAGTGACATGGTTATTGAAGTAGGGGAAGCGGGGAACGTACGTATACGTAGATTAGTAATACAAGAGATAAAATGTTTCTATTTCGACATTTTTTTTTGATAAAATGTAATAAAAAGGGTCTCCGAGGCCGTGCTCATTGCGGCATAAGATTAATCTGAATTGTTGTGACCTCGGTCCGACTATTGACTGGATCAGTGTGTTACTAACTTCCTTCCTAATGTAACCGAAGTGACTTGTTATCAACTTAAAAATGAAAACAAAAACTAACTCACACATGCACGCACCTACATGCATGTACTTGCATATGTTGTTTGAGTCCATAATTTAACCATAAAAACAATCTATAAAATGAGATTTTGTTCTGAAAATAAGGATGAACGTCGATCCAGTGGTTAAAAAGCATAAACATGGTAGGCTTTTCCATTCTTATTCGTGCCATATATCCCCTTCAAAGATGTCATTGTAGCACTACCAGGCAGGGTCAAAGATCAGTTAAAAAAATTGAATTGACGTCGATCTTGATCATACACGTAACCATGGACGGTGAACTAATCGGGTTAGTATCATCGTATCTCACTATTGGGATTCTCCTCTAACCTGAAGATAATCAAAGCTACAATGACACTACCTCTATTCTCGTAAACTAGAGGACAATCCAAGATTGAATCCATTCATGAGATCGCATACGTGAACCAATCCCATATTGACACAACCAAATGAAGCTAACTGGCTGGTTCTGCTCACACTTCGATCTCTACCTAGAAAAGCAAGGACCAGAACATATAAAAGCTTTTATGTTCATATAATCTTAGCTAAAGACGAATCATATAAGCATTCAGATGGCCAATTTGAGTGATTGGAAGCCAATGACACATCCTGATACATCATGATCATCATCTTCCCCGATTGAGATTGGTTACCAACTCTAAAGTGGAATTTTACTAACAAAATAAAGATTATGAAATCAACTTGTTACATGTGTCAAAATACGAGTTGTCGACGCTCCGAAACTTAAAATTGAAAATAACATAGTTCATGAATAATTAAACTTGTAATTGAGTTGCAACATATATTTTACTTATGAAATTAACTTAATAAGAAGAAGAAGCCTCAACATTTCTTTTTCTGAATTTACAGAGTATATAGCAAAAAGCTAGCTCCATTACATAATACCAAATTGTCATCCGTCAGACGGGATCTCCTCGGTCAGCCACCAATGTGATCGACTATTGCATCGTAGAAACTAGAACATTGAACAATCAGATCAATCATGATTAATTAACCTAATTAGCAAAGCTTATGATAGATAAAGCTAACCAGACCCACCTTATTTACCCTTGTGGTGCACCAACAAGCTTATTCAATCAAAATAAAGCTATTATTTAGAGCTAATCGTCACTAAATTAAAGCAAGAGGCGATCTAGCTAGTTCTAAATATAAAATGATCGAGATGTATGTGAATCCAGAGTTAGAGACCAACATAGTCACGCATACCAACACAAATGAAATTGGGGTGAGAGCTTAGAGAACACAATGACACACACTTTGTTGTTAGAAGCCATAGCTTTAAGTTTTTTAAAACCTTAAAAGGGGGAAGGCGTGCATCAAAGAGATGGGACATTTCATATATATTATTCGTAATCATCTTAGTAGTTTCATGGTTGCTTTGGCGGCCTTCATGCTAAGCTACATTATATTGGAGACTATGAGACCAAGTGACTGGGTTCAATAGTACATATGAGATGTAGTTTATTAGTTTGATGGTCTCTTTTGGACTCGTACGAAGATTTAAGACCAGATGAGTGCAATTTTCTTTGCATGAATTATATTAAAAATGCTTGGCGCTAGCTGAGAATAATTGTCATGCTGAATAACTGTAACTATTTATTAATTTATTCAGCTGTGTTTGAACAAATGAAGTCCATAATTGGGGTGCGAACCCTAGTATGGAATAAAGCATTTCCATTTGGATAATGTAATTATTCTTGATACTAGCATAGAAAACATGAATCTGCTAAGCTGGATCTCATACATTCTCTCAATTATTGGCCAAGCCATACAGTTCTAGATGCAACTGCGAAATATATCAAATTAATGGGGTTATATATGTGTATGTGTATGTATAACATACATGATCCATCTAGGGTTTCAGACCAAGGTTAATTGACCTACGAGGCTGCGATATTTGGCATGAAGATGATGAACGTTCATCCGATCCATTTGAGTAGGCCTCAGTGCACTGCCGAGTTCATCAGTTTGTGCCTTTAACTGTTTATGAAAACTGTAGCGAAAGGTCAATTTGGGCATGCTATACATACCTTCTCCAAGTAAACCGTTGTTAATTATTAAAGTGGAAGATTAATAGTATATAAGATTGGACTTGCTGAATATGAAACACTGATGTTCAAGTTCTCATTTCGGGGTTAACCGGTTTTGCGGTTTTGCCAAATATAGAACGGACTAAATTTCTACACCTTATCCAACTTGAGTATGTTCTTTGATCATGGATTTTTTATGCAACTCAAATGGTATATAGAACTATTATAACCCAGTGCAAGCTAGCTAGCTAGTTGGTTGAATTAATATACAGTTCTTTACAGATATTCTACTGTGTTTTTCTCTCGGGTTCTTTTACAAATGTTGAAGCAATGCGCTATCTAGTTAGCTAAGATACAATGGATTGGTTTCAGTTTTCAGCAGGGCACACCATTTTACCTTTTAAAAGATGTGTGTAATTTTTATACCCTGATTTTTCAAACATTAATCATTAAAATTTGTAAATACACCTAACAATATTATATGTGTACAGCATATATACTTGGTGTGAAGAAAAATACATACGCATGCCTCAGAGAGGTCAAAAATATCATATATGAGAAGAAAAGGGCAACAAGCTCGATCAGTTTGGGTCAAAGACGCTTCAGATAGAGAGAAGAAAGTTAAATAGATTGATGCTCAGAGCAACTTTGTTAATTAGATTACAACTTGTTGAGAAGAAAACGAAGAACACTAGCAGCTGATTAATGGAAATGTCAACCACATTAGTCCTTAATACCCGGCTTGGCTTTTGACAAAAGACCAGGATACTATATATGATGTTCAGTCTGTCACTTTCATCTTGAATCTCAAGCTATTCCCTTCACAGAATTCTTGCTTCCCTGTTACCCGATCCCAGTTACAACTTTTCTCTTTTGTTTTGGGGAATGAGTACAGTTTTTGTGTGAATAGTAGAAAGCAGAAAGAAACAAGACCTAGATCGATGTTGTGTTTCAAAGAGGTTATATTCGAGCTCGAAATCATTGAGATGTGGTCGAGATGATCATGAAAAAGAATTACCCCAAACCAAAACCATGCGCAGATTTTGTGTTCCAGTAATATTATTCAAGAACTTACTGTTAAAATTCACTTACGTTTCATGAACAACTGTTAATTCTTCTCCAGATTTACTACTCGATCATCATGTACCGCTAATGTTTCGTCTGCCCATATAGTTAAAATAACTAATTAAGTTGACATGGAGATTGATGCAGATGTATGTGTATATGCAGAAAGAGGGATCGAAATGAACAGAGATTACTGGAGGCAGATCGATGAACTATGCCAAAAAGGACTTAACTTGATGGGTCAGAATTCACAATAATGTTTTAAACTATTTCGAAGCAACTGGAAGAAAGGCAAAGCGCTTAGTTCATGCATATAATTAGAAATTCAAACTTGGTGTGGTGAAGTCGATCAGTGCATCCAATGACAGATCAATTCTGAAATAACATGCTTAATTTCGATTGTTATCGATCACAGAAACTAAGTTAGACAACAGAAAAGGATAGTGGTTTTAAAGTCCCAAAGAAAAGGAGAGGGGGGTACGTGTCAAACTGTAAGAGTTGCTTTGTTCTCTTCTTTTCTTGTTCTGCTTTTATTATTCTGTGGTTTCCTTTTGGGGAGTAGGAGCTAGCTGAACCCTAAAGTCCGTGTAAATCCCCTTCAATCTTTTCAAATGAGCAAAAGCCCTTTTCACACTACTGTTCTACAACAGTTTCAAGGCCCCCCGACCTTTATAAAGTTGTAGATTCTAAATTCTGAACGATGATGATGGTGATGAACTCAAATAATCGAACCTTAACTTTAACGTATAAACCAAATGGAATAATTAATGGAGTGTGCGTGTATAGTTCATTAGTTCAACACCAATCTATCAACTCAGCTTTGCTGATTTTTACTAGGGTTGACATTGGTAGATATACCGACTTTATTTACCAATACTGTGTACTAACCAACTTATAATTAGTTGGCAAAATCCTCTACAAAAACCAACTGTCGAAGTTGGTATGGTTGATAATAAACTTCTACCAAATTTAGATTGTGGCCCAATAAATGAAGTAATAAATATAATTTTTTCACAAATATAATACAATGATAGTTTTGGTTTGATGGTATGTGGTCATATTTTCCATCAAAGCAGTCATGGTTTCAAAACATACCTCTTGCAAAAATTTAAACATTTTATATTTTAATTGTATTTATATCTACATGATGTTATAAATATAAAACAATACATATGTTATATATTATACATATATTTTAATTGTCTTTACATATATTATACATTTTATAGATTGTTTGTAAGAGGTTATAGGTTCAATTCTCGTTTCCTACATAGATATGGGTGTATTTTTGCATAATTAGACATACATGGTTAGTACGGTATACCGATGATATGAAAATCTCAATACAAAGTACCAACCATGTTACCAAGACTAGTACGGTATACCGTACCATGTAAGTCGGTTACCAAGTCTTTGGTATACCAACTAGGTTGGTACGTTTGGTTAGTTTTGACATGACCCAAATTATCAGCCCTAATTTTTACACATTACACTTTGTCAGGTAAAACCTTCCTAAATCCAAACAGTACTGAAATAGTTATATACAAGAGAGAAGAGACGGAGATCGATTCCAGTTACATCCATCCTGTAAAGTGACGTCACAGGTATATCCAGTAATTTATGTATTACTATCTCATTTGGTTTTCTTTGGTATTTCAGAAGAGATAATGAAAAGAACTGCCATCTGGAATCTCATAGCCTCAACAATTTATGGGATTGTTTCCCTCACTCAGTTTATAACTTTATATGTTCCTAAACACATACAGTAACCACTCCTTAAAGGGAAAGGAAAAAAAAAACATACATTTCATACAATGTTTGAACTTTGAAGAATCTCATAAAAAAATAAACACTTCGATCATGAGTAAAGAGTTGCTTAAAAAAAAAAAAAAAAAAAAAACCCAAGATGCCTCGTTTGATCTCAGTCTGTTCGTCTAAATGTTTGTTCTGAGTAATATGAGGGTTCAAAATGATTATAAATTATAGTATAATATATTCATGACATGACATTATAGTCTTAGTGACAAACACATCACACTCCACAATAAGCCTACAACACGAAACTTTTAAAGATGCGGAACAAGGCACCTATTTGTACTCGGTTTTTTCTATACAATGTTCTTAATTAGAAATAAAGTTCTACTTCTGTATTCGATCCCTGAAAATGCACTTAATTAGAGAGTGCAACTTGATAAGATCAGAAAGGTAACAATGTTCAGATTTCATAGCCTTTAGTGATGTAACGGGATGCTAGTTACCAAAGCGTTTATATATAAGTACTGTAATGATGCAACACATTTCATACAGTAATACAGTTCACCAGAAAATACAAGCTTAATTATTTTACGGAGAACATAAGTATTCCTTGATCGATGTCCATATATTACCAGTTTGAAGACTCATTTTAAATTTCACTATCACCGAAAATATCGCGGATCGTTTTGCACAGCTACTTATGCTGCATCGATCGGTATGATATTTGTTAAAACGAATAAACAGCATCCATTTATTTTGCTCATCTTCTTTGTTTCTTAATAGTGAGATCAGAGAATCATCATGGATGACATAATTGGTACGTGTTCTTTGGTTCGACTTCAAAACAGAGATGGCCCTCTAGCTATCATGCCCTATACAAGCAACCTAGCTTGGATCGAAGTGTGTTGAGTTTAAGAGAGAATATGAACATATATACAATAGTGTTTGCAGCATAGGCTTCACACGCACAATCATATCAATAATACTAGTTAATTAATAGGCACTAACAACTAATTGATTACTTATAAGCAAATAACATTGCCATATTTGTGTTGGGTAGGGACTTCCACCATTGTTTTCTTCTTTTATCTTTCTCCATATAGCAGACTCCCATATCCAACCTAGTTTAATTATACAAATTAACCAGCTGATCATTTTGGATTAATAAGTTCACACTGCTGCTTAATTATATCATAACCACAAGGGCTAATCCCACTAATTGATAAAGGGTTTCATGAGGTATATATGTGAATGATGTTTCAGGTGACTCCGGCCAATTCTTTAACCCCTGAATCACTCTAGCTTTTTCATATTTCGGCTAGCTTTGTCTTTCTTATTATGCTTGAGATGACAACCGTCCTATTAAATTAAGAACCTGAAAATGCATTTTCCGACCAAGCAACGGTAAAGTTTGGAGAAGAAAAAGCCATGTCCCCCAGTAGCCATTTGTAAAGAGACAAATTTATATAAGCAGGGATTGCATTTTGAATAATCAAAACCCTAATTTTGCAAGGTGCATGTACGCATACTAAAAGCACGTGTTGATCATGCAGTTAATTAAGTCAATTTATATTAATTTTCCTTCTAATTTTTCTCTCAAATCTTAATTCTGTGTACGCAAGTGTTGAGCTTAGTTAAATTAATTAATTAATTTAAATTTATATATTATCCAGCTACGAAGGCATGCATGCTGTAATAGCTAGATTCCTAATAATGCATGAATCAGTTCTATTAGTTGTATATATTTCTAATGATTATCCCATTGTCCTTCTCTTTCTGTCCGATCCGGTTGTTTTTTTCTTTTTCTTTTTAAAGGGAATTAATTAATGGGTATATGTTCTTTTCGCAATTAGATTTCTCCAATTACAGAAGTTGAAGTTGATACACATAAGTGTCACAGAATTATAAACTTAATTATATTCCTATAACACATGGTACGCGTACGTCTGTAAATGAAGGCGTCTAGATACTTGTGATAGCGATCTAAATTCCACCACGACAAATATTTATCCTCGACTTACAAAAGGAATATGCTTATGTCTACAATTGATCTGATTATTTGTTATATGTGTGTTTATGTATATATATAAAGAGATTTTGGTATACGGCGTATAAATACACGATACCATGTGAAATTGTAGATGGTAAAGATCTATACTTAAAACACAGTTACATGGTGGTTTGAAGATATTTAAAGCTGAGAATCTATCGTGCACTTTTTACACGTCGTACATACACGAATTTTCATATGTAGATATTATAATTTGTTGACCTGGTTTCTAATAATTCAAAAAATTTAAGAGTTTTTCATTTTGCATAGCTAGGTTTTCGTTTTGAAACCCAGTGTACACGTATAACTTTAATATCTCTTGCATAATGTGACATGATTTAGTGATCCGTATTTATAAAACACGAAATTATTTATATTTTGATGGATTATTACATCGAATCAGCACGTTTACCTTATTGGATTGAATATTGCGTATTCAGACGTATTGCACCTAGCTACATTCTGTGGATTTGCCTCCATTTTGCCACCGGTATGCTTGTCTTTAAGTACCCAACGCAATGCATCAGACGTCTGCAATTTTAATCTTTACCCTTAATCAACACCCTAGTTGGAAGATAAATTATTAAGGATGCATGCATGACCAATAATTAAGTAGAGACCAGCTAATTCATCTGCTTGATTAATCGGGTTAATTAAAATAGCATTAACTAACAACATCTACTTCCACTTTATTGATTAATAAGAATGCCCATTGTCAACACTTATTCACCAATTTGCAATTGATACGTACAAATTGTGATGGCAGTCTATACTATAAGGACCATTGGCATTGATCTCTAGCCTATACTATCCACTGTGAGTTCTGTTGAATACAAATTAAACACAAAGTAATTAGTGGCTCCAACAATTAATTAAAGGTTTAGCTTTCCTGCTAGGTAAAGAAAAGAATCTAATTAATAGAGGATCAACTATATATAATAACTATTAGTCTGCTCAAAGGGGAAAAAGAGTTCGAATTTATGTACCAAAACAGTAGCATATAGTTCAAAGTCGACTGCATGAAGCCTTTTCATGGTTGTAATGTATTATTTCAAAGTTTTATTAGTATTGAAAACGCAGTTTAAAATGAGACTTTAGTTGTTAGAAATTAACATTCCAACTGTAGTACAAGAGTGATTGTTTTAATCAACAAAAAAAATATAACAATAATAATTGAGCAAACAATTAAATCTTTCAAACATATACAAAAATATAAGTATGTATGTATTGAATTTGGAGATATTAATTAATTTGTGGTGAGAAAAAGCCGACCTAGAATTATAGATGGAGCCAGGATCGACTGTGGGGACAGATCTCAGAATTAATCTATGATGCAACTAGTTTATGTATCAAGTGAAATAGTTGAAATAGATAATTATTGTATTAGCTAGAAGACGAGGAAGATTAGCTGAACGAGAGGAGAGGTGTTTTCATGTTCACCGTGAAAGAGGGCAGTGATAAATCAAATGATGTACCCGGCCGCCTAGTTATAGTTATAGTACTCAACCATCTCCAACAGCTTTTCTAAAATTTATCTATAATGAGGAAGCAAAAGTCAATGTTTCAAGGTATTTTTCTTCTCCAACTCCAATAGATTCCCTATTTTGGAGATTTTATGATTATTTTCCAAATCCTTCTATAAAATTA
Source organism: Fragaria iinumae (assembly GCA_009720345.1). Lineage (NCBI taxonomy): Eukaryota > Viridiplantae > Streptophyta > Magnoliopsida > Rosales > Rosaceae > Fragaria > Fragaria iinumae. Next base: position 24,997,886 of record CM019120.1, on the reverse strand, counting down.
TAGAGTTTGCTGCAAATATGGAGAATTTGGGTTTCTCCCTTCTCACATTCTCCATTTTGGAGAAAGTTTTAAAGAATCTATTGGAACAAAACACCTAAAATCTTCTTTAAAATGGAGAAAATGAAAAAGTTGTTAGAGATGCTCTCACAACGTAGGTTAGGGTTAGCGATAGACTAATATCTTCTTCTCAGGGCCGGATTTGAGATGTATAGACATGAGGCAATTTCCAAAAATGGTGCCTCAATTTCCAAAAATGGTGCTTCTCTAATGGTCATTACAAGAAAAAATAAAATCTTGTATTTTATATTTGACAAGCAAGATGGTTATCATTAATCTAAAAACTAATACCTCTGGTCATATCTCTTCACATCCAATTCATTGGTTTTGACACTAGAAACTTTCTCCTCTCTCTTCTAATTAAAACAAAAAAATTGTGTGCCCCCCAAAGACTTGGTGCCTGAGGGTGTTACCTCGTTCGGCTCATCTCAGGTCCGGGCCTGCTTCTTCTTCTTCTCAATTTCCTTTTCGGATAAAAAGCGATCAACTAGCACTTATATTGTTCATGCAGAGAATTAAGGATGCTTAATCTCTATTTCTAGTAGATAAGAAGCCGGCTTGATCTTGCAACAAAGACTAATGACGGGATTTGAAACCTATCAAAAGAAATACAAAGCGGCGTTAGAAAAGTAGACCGCGTTTAGCGGTCTTTGCTATTCCGATGCATAAGTCAGTTACTGTATTTATTGGGGTGCCGAATGAGATAAGTAAAGATTCTCTCATGCCTCATTAACAACGTGTGCGTGAGGGCGCCTAGCTAGCTGGTGAGGCTTGACGGCTGACGAGAGCTGTTGTTGCTGCCTTGTAGATGGTGTAAGTGCTGAAGACCTATCGGGCGCTTATGCCCGACTTAGATGCTGCTGAACATGGTCGTGTAGACATATGCATCTACATAAATTTTACTATTATCGAGGAAAAATAAAATTTGTATATTATGTTGTGATTGCCATGACACAACATACAGTAAATCTTCAACAAGCTATCTCGAAAGCACTAATTTTGAGTTTCATGTACTCTTATACGTTAAATATTTCTCTTTTAATAACACATGCATATTAAGCAGCTTCACTTAGTTAATGTGAAGTTGTTAAATTCATGATAAAAGATGGCTTCCTCATTATTAAAGTTTATGAGTTATTTGAACGTCTAGTTGTAGCAACAGTTATTGTATATACGGTAACACTGTGCATGGTGCAATTTTAGTAACCCATATATGATGTCAATCATGTATATAATAATTAATATAAGCAAATCTTAATAATCTGCATGATGCGTAGATACACAATAACTATAGATACGTATAATTGTTTCCAATGCTCATTCAAGATATTTTGGTAATACATCTGTGTTTCTTCTTCTCCCAATTCTCTGATATCTTTTCATTTTTTTCTCTTAAATTTGTTAATTCTTTTCACTCTCATTATATGCGTTTTACCTGTAAGTTTCATCACATGCATGGTGAGATTACTAGTAAAATATAAGATAAAGAGTCGTGTATTCAAGCCTACCAATAAAGGACAATCGTTTTCTCGATAATATTAAGAGGGAATTATACATTTTCTAATGGAAAATGATTCTTGGCCTTAATAAGGTCTAAGATTTGTGGCTTTAATCCTAGGTGGCAGACACATCACTAATTTTAAAGATTTGGTCACGTCATTCTTAAGCAAAAATACAATTTTATCCTTCTCAAATCTAATGGCTCTAAATTATTTTGTTTTTTTATTAAGAAAAAAATGATTATTATGTCTTTTCTTTTCTATAAAAAGTATATTACTTCTTGTCTTTTATCTCTTTTAATATTCATCACGATCATGTTTAGATAATGTTGACTAGATTAAACACCAAAATATAATATGAAAATACATATATTTTTGATAGTATATATACTTGTTCAAAATGTGAGTTCATACGAATATATATAGATATACATATAATAATTTGTCTAAGAAAAAACAATTTTATCCAATATAAAAGTTTACATATATATAATTCGTCCAAGATAAAGTTTTATTTTATGTTTTATTTTATTTTTAAATTCGATAGAGAATATGTCATATATATATATAGATATTATATTTTAAACTGTAAAATAATATAAATAAATTTATGAAAATTTATAAAATTCTAGAACTAGATTTAGATTCACAAAGATAGGAAAGAAATTTTAATAAATTTATGGTATGAAGGATTCATTTGGTATGTTTACTAATTAGATCATTACTAAGAAAATATTTCATATTAGTTTATATCAACCATTAATTGTTAGGGTTAAAATTGTCTCTTTAGTCAAAAATAACTTGGCGTGATTTTTAAAATTGATGAAGTGTCTAGATGATATGACATGTCATCTAGGACTAAGGTCATAAATCTTAGGCCTCATTAAGGCCCTCTAACACAACCATTTTCTAATTAGATATTTTCTATGTAACCGTAACACTAATGCGACCTCAAATGCTTTATAGGTCCACAAACTAAGCCACATCGAGAGGTCATATCAGAACGCTTCATTCACCATAACCACTAAGAATAGATTGAGATTTGAACTATTATAATCAGTATCAGCGAGATTCAAATTTGAGTATGGAAATTTCACACCTATACTCTTACCAACTCGATTACCTGTGGAGGTAGAAATTATTTCAATTCTATGTATTTACACATAAAAAAAAGACTAAGTTGGTCTTATAAAAACATGAATCTTCATTCTCTCGAAAACTAAATTAACAAGAGATCGATCCCATCTCTGTTCTTTTAGAAATTTTGTCACACCCTAATTTTCGAAAGATAATTTTCAAATTTTTTGACATGATCTAACTTAAAATATAAATATTTCAACCTGTTTCAACAACAAACCCAAACAACTAGAACTCAATAGCGGAAAAGTAATATCATACAACCTATCACTGAGTTAAATATTACACTTCCTTGTTTATATAAACTTGCAGCACAAAAACATGAAAACAATCTCATGAGTTTAATAATGTCTACCCAATTAACAAAACTATACAGAGTACAGTAAAAACAAAAAAAAACCCTGCCACTAAGCCTCCGCCTTAACCTTGTTGATCCTCACCTGCAAGTTTAACCCCTACACCAATAATTGGTGCATCGGGATTGTAAATTAACAAACCCGGTAAGCTAAAAATCTCGTATGAGTAAACTCAAAAAATAACACAACATTTATCACATCCAACATACCACAAGAGAGATTTGATAAATAATTAAAAACCACACATCCAACACATTACCAAATAAATATACTCATGAGTCCCAGATATTTAATAAATACCTCTCATGACTTACAACAACAAATTGTGTACCCATGAGTCCCAGATACCATAAAGTATCTCCCATAACCTACACTGACAGACGGACTAGAGCTCTATTCCTAAATGTAACCAATCACCCGACCAAAGGCTTGAAACCCAGTTTGATTGTCTAATATCAAAACACAAAATAATAAATAACATCTTAACCGTAACCAATCACCCAATTAAAGGCTTGGAACCCGGTTTGGCTATTTATCCAACAATTACAATATCACAACATCATCATCAACAACACAAGATCACATCATAAGAAAGATATAATTATATGAACAATATATATTATTCCACAAGAATAACTTATCAATAATCAATAGAATTATGATCACAAGAACCTCAAAATAAACATATAAGAAAAACTTGTTTTATCTTACCTATGAGCTGTTGGCGATCAAGCTCATATATTTTAAAATAAATAATAGCATAGTATTAATTTTATCAACAAATGATCATAATAAGATTTGGTCTTAAAATGAACCTTGGTGAGATTTACTCACTTAGAAATCCCACTGCAAAACCCCCAACACAACGAAGACAAGCCAATCACAAAATCACAAATCACACAATTAAAAACGTTAGAAACTAAAATACTAAAGGATAACACAATACCCTTAAACTAACCCTTAGCTCAAGGGAGGACAACTTCCCAAAGTCGTTGAACTCAACGACACAATAGAGCTGCCTCAAATCTTCAAAACCTAAACTCAAACTCCACTAAGCCAAAACAAATAAACCTAAGTCCTAACATGCAAACTTTGCTCAAAACCTAGCCATACTACCTCTTAACAATCTCACAGCAACAAGGACTAGCTAACCACAGGAAACTAAGGCCACAACTCAGCCGGACGCGCCACCCCAAACTTTCGAATTAGGAGAAATTCAAAACATTGAACTTGTAGATTAAAGCATGATGAACAACTTTAATACCTGAGGTTTTAACTGATTCGGCCGGGATCGGCAGGAAAACACCCCGAAACTTCAACCCAGAAACAAAAACCAAACCTAACTCTCACCGAAAGCGCCGTCGAAATCGCCGGTTTTCCGGCGATACCGCAGCAGCTCCGCCGCTTCATGGCGGCGCGACGGCAAGTGGGGCTGCTCTAGAAATAGAGAGGACAGTTGTGGGAGTCGAACGGGACCGGTGGCGTCCGGTTTGGTGGCCGGATGAGGGAGAACTCGGCCGGAGAAAAAAGGAGAGCGGGAGGAGGTCGGGAGCGCCGGGAGAGGGAGGAGAGAGAAAGTGTCACCGGTTTAGGTTTCCAAAAATAACTCCCCCACATTTTTCTACTTATACACTTTCCAAACCCGAAAACTAACTTCCTCTGATCATAACTTTCTCATACTACCTCCGTTTCAGGCGTGCCGCATGTCTACAAACTCGTATCGATAAACTTTATAACTTTCAAGAATGAAGTTTGCGAAGATAACTTACGGAAAATAAAGTCAACTTTTGGTCTCTTAAAAGTCAAAGTATCTTAAAAATTACTCCCGAAACTTCAACTTCGCACAAACTAAATAATTTTCATAAATAATCCTTCATTAATTATGGGAATAATACAAGGAAAATAATATGAAAATCTAGGGTATTACAAATTTATTTTAAAATCTTTCTATATCTCTTATATTCTAAGTTAAAAAAAAAAAAAAAAAAAAAAACTCCATACGCAACTAGCTTCTTTTTCTCTCATCTCTCATAAATTCGTAAATCCTTAACCCATAATATTTTATGCAACAGAATTCCTTTTACAAAAGAAAGCCAACAACAAGCTTCGAGAAGCTGAAAACCCTATTATAAACTCATATGTTCACGCACGCACGCAGAGAATACAAACACACACACACACGGCTAAGATAGAAGAACTGAAGAAGCTCATGGAGGGAAAAGTCAAAGCGTCAAACTTGAAAGCCCTCTTTTCTAACTCTAAATAATTACCAACAAGCTTAAGTGTGTGTTTACTTTAATCAACCCTAAATACTTAAATAAAAATGGGTAAATTAAACCCTCCATGGCCCCCAAGTCCCCATTGCGGCTTTAATTTGTTCTCCCCCCTCTCCCCTCCAAGTCCAATAGTCCTCCTCCTATATCTAATCCTCTCTCTCTCTCTCTCTCTCTCTCTCTCTCTCTCTCTCTCTCTCTCTCTCTCTCTCTCTCTCTCTCTCTCTCTCTCTCTCTCTCTCTCTCTCTCTCTCTCTCTCTCTCTCACATGCTTAACTATACCCGTTTATGCATCTATAAAAGCAAACCCTCTCTCTCTATCTTTCCCGTACATCCATCCAACTACATCTCTCTCTCTCTCTCTCTGTCTTTTCCTCTACCTCTCAAACTCGATCTCTCCCTCTAGTCTCTTTGGGGGAAACAATCCATCAGAGGCTAGCTAGCTCTTTGTTTGAATCAATATATCAGTGTGTCTGTTTAGAGGTGTAAACGATAATGGATGTTAAGCCAGGAAGGGTTTCAGACACCACCAGAAACAGTAGTCATCATGAAGAAGATGAAGATGCTGTGATGATGGACCTGCGAAGAGGGCCGTGGACGGTTGAGGAAGACCTTGCTCTCATGAATTACATTGCTAACCACGGCGAAGGTCGCTGGAACTCCCTTGCTCGCTGTGCAGGTATATATAATGATTTTTACTTACAATTATAATCCTACTTTTGGTTGCTTTTCGTTTTGCTTATTATGAGTCTGGGTAGTGCTATTGCTGGGAAAGAGCCAAAGAACAAGTTGACAACGTGAATGAATAATGATCTGATCTCAACTTGGTATTTTTGGGTCACTTTTAAAGAGTTTTAGTGCTCTTCTCTTTTGCTTCATGGAGATTTTTATGTTCTTCCATCAAGTGAAAATTTCCAAAGTCCCAATCAAGTAATTAATTCTTCCTTCCCATATATTTATCAGTTTGATTTGCCTTGTTGGTTTCCATGAAAAGGATCAATTACATGGAGTGAAAGCTTCATCTTGCTTGAATTAGAAAGGTATTTCAAAATTAGTTAATTTGGAGGAGGATATGCTTGATTATTCATGATGATGATGGTGCATGTGAAATATAGATGTCCAAATAGAATGAAAGCCTATATTGTTTGCAACCCATTAAAGCACATATCAGATAAAAGTATTGAAGAAAATGACATTTCTTTCTTGATCACAAACTTTCCCAAAATTTTATTTTTCTTTTGCTTCATACACCTGTCTAACAAATTTAAGTTGCAATTTGTAAACCCAGGTCTGAAAAGAACAGGAAAGAGCTGCAGATTAAGGTGGCTCAACTATCTCCGGCCAGACGTTCGACGTGGCAACATCACCCTCGAAGAACAGCTTCTCATTCTTGAGCTTCATTCTCGCTGGGGCAACCGGTAAGTGATAAAGAGTCTTCTTCTTTTGGTTTTCCTTGAAATAAGTTAACCCTAATTTTAGTAAAAACTAAACGTTACGAGCTCTGTAATTTTCAGATGGTCCAAAATCGCACAGCACTTGCCCGGAAGGACTGACAATGAAATCAAAAACTACTGGAGGACTCGCGTGCAAAAACACGCCAAGCAGCTCAAGTGTGACGTCAACAGCAAGCAGTTCAAGGACACCATGCGCTACCTCTGGATGCCGAGACTGGTCGAGAGAATCCAAGCCGCCGCGTCCTCGGCCACCGCCACCACCGGAGCCTCTTCCTCTATCACAAATTCTGCGGCCAACGCTTATCATTTCAACAACAATAACGGCTTCCAACCCGTGGCTTTACAACAGGCAACGGTCATTGTCAGTAACAATGACTTGGCCGGAAGTTACACCACTCCGGATAACTCGAGCACCGCGGCGTCTTCAGACTCGTTCGGGACTCAGGTGTCGCCGGTGTCGGAGCTGACCGACTATTACAGTACCATGTCGGTTAACAATAATGACGTCCCTAGTAGTCAAGCTACTCTGGATTACTTCCAAGCTACCAATCCTCATCACCAAGTCGGTTATCATGACTCAATGACCAGTCCATCTGGTTACTCATTCAATCAAGGAGGACTAAACAGCCATAGCTTTCAAGCTGCTTCGGCGCCGGAGCAAAACAACAACGGCCAGTGGGGCATGGACGGTGGGGACTTTTCGGACAATCTTTGGAACGTTGAGGAATCCGACATGTGGTTCTTACAGCAGCAACTCGGCAACATTTGATAAACAAAAAAACGTGAAAATACAAAACGGGGGTGAAAGTGATACATTCATTGTAGAGAAATTTACACAAGTTAAAAGAGAAATAGAATGAACATGATAGATCTAATTGTGGATTAATATCAGTTTGTATTTTTCTTCCTTTTTTTGGGTGAGGAGATTTGTAATTTGAGATCTTAATTTATATATTTTTTTTTTCATCTTTTATCAGTCTCATTCTTTAATTAAGTAGACTCTACCATTCATTATTCTTATTTTACTGTCTCTTCAGTCCAATTGTTTTCAAGGCTGAGTCTCCTAGTTAGATTGGGTTCCAAACGCTCTTTTAATAGTAAGATCGATGTTCCTTTAACTTTACCGATAAGCGAGTTGCTTATTACAATACCGTAACTATTTTTTTTACCCTGCATGTTGACTGTAGTGTGTGATTGCATTATGGAAGCATGTAGGTGTGAGATATTTTTGTATTATAATATAAAAGAAGTGCATAATTGGTTCCACCATCTTTACTTAGTACATGTCCTTATTGAACTGTTACATAGATTTAAGTAAGTGCAAAACTTTTGAAACCCTCTTGTCCATGGGGCCTGAACCAGATTAAAGTCCCCCCAATGTTCTAGATTGGCAAAAAAAGGAATTCCGCAATGATTTTCTATACGTGGTATAATAGGATTTGTGAACTTGTAACTTAAGTTAGCCATTAAGGACAACTTTCAAAAGTTAATTACTTGATTAATCGAGCTTTATCTTGTTTAAATCATCAAGGCCACGTCTTAGGCTTAGTACGATTCCAAATCTCCCCATTTGTTTTTTAATTTCCGTCGTACGGAACGGAGACAATGTGCTTAATTAGAACCCATTAAGCTAGCTAGACATATGGTGCGTGACGTGTTTCCATATAGTCCAAATCTTTTAAGATAGATAACCTTGTGGAAAAATATTAATTATTCTCACAATAATCAAATATATTTTTGGAGAAAGTAGGAACATTTTTACTACCTTTATCTAGATACATATATACCGCAACAAATCAACAATAAGAAAACCATTTAGAAAGAATTCTTTTAGCCTTTACGGATGTAACAGTTAACACGACACATATACGTCCTAACATTTGGTAGAGAACGTGCATAATTCATTTATATTAATGCAATGTATATGTATTTGTTTGTCCACCGTAACTGTGTACATAGAATCTTAGCATTTTATAGATGTAGCTATCTCGTTTGATTCTGCACGGTGCAATAGAAAATATAAAATAATCAGATTCTAAATTATCTTACCATCTAAGTATCCATAACAAATTAATAATGAATCTCATAACTTTGACGATCGAAATAGGGTTGCGAAAATAACATAGTTGAATTATGAGTAGACTTAATGCATAATTGTATTGGTCTAAATGACTAATTAGTCGAGTATTACTATCTAGTATCTAAAACGAAAATAGAAACCGGCCCCTTATCAATGTGTAAGAAAAAGAAATAGGTTTGGCACGTGCGAAGACGATAAATCAATGGAAAGTTGAACTTAAAACGTGATGGAATAGTAAACCAGAGGGGGGTATGGCGGCGGGGAATCTTTGTAGGCCGCGTGCCCTTACGAGAAGCCATCGTAATGGTCCCATGATAGGGAGGGTGTTAAGGAGCTGCCACGTGTGAATCAAATAAAAACGAAGAGATATTATTATTATACACCAAGGCTTCCTGGACAGAAGCACTGACAGCCGCAAGCCTTGAAAACAATCCTTTACAGAAACCAGGTCCGCGTATGACATATAGATATACAGGCGCAATGTATCTAAAGGTTTCTACTGTATTTTGCTACACCGTATTTGAGTGTGTACAACTGGACTCCACAATCGGGGTCTCCGTGACTTATCTTTCCGCCACGTTTGAGTTTACCTGTTTTTTTCCACTTCGATCCGGTTCAATGTAAGCCGGGGGCTTCTATGATGAGCGGGACCCACTTGGGACTTGTTTAGTCAGGCCGTGGGACCATTTCGATCGGCTTACGTGGCTGCTTGACTACACGTCTTTTCCCGGCTGTTGACTAGGGTTCTTAATCAGTTGGCCTTTCTTCTTCTACAAGGACTGAAGGACTTTGCAGCAGCACGATTTGCAACTTGTAGCTAGTGCTATTAAGACCTACAAGTTCAAAGTTCTAAATTCAAAAGCTTCTGTCCTTCGCTTGAAAACCTGTGTATACGGAGATGTTTGTATATTCGTATGCCGAGTATAGTTCAAATATACAGGACTACGGTTACGCCTTCTTTCTATTGGAATGATCAATTTTCGCAAATTGTTTTATGGATACAGATGTTCGGTATAACAAGTTGATATCAATTACGTATCATCGTGTTTCTATGATTGATCAATCAAGTCATTTGTTTCGAAGTATTTGTAGAAATGTAAATTGGGATTGATATAGCGACATTGTGTTTCTAATATATGATTGTAAGGTCTTTCATCACATTATAATGTACGCATGTAGCCTCTTTGCATCTTTACATATAATCGATTCAGAGTTGGATGCTAGCTACTACGTTTACGACTTCATTCTCTATATGTATAACTCTCACGTATGATAGATATGTCGATCGAGATCGAGTACCCCGCTATACATAGCGTGGGAAACATGAATGTTAATTGCATTGTAGTGTATAATGTTATGAGCTTCTCTCCGTTAAGGACAAAGTAGTTTTGACGGGTTGTATTTGGCTTTAAGGCTATCTGAATAGCCAGGGGGCCGGGGATCAGTAGTGTTGCTTTCAGCTAGGACCATCTGCAACATATGCATGGGATGCTTGGGGCCGAAAGTAATTATGTGTGCTGTCAATGTTAACGAGATACATACATTTCGATTTTGAACTCTCTTTCTTTCTGGGCGGAGCCAGCTAGTGTATAAGATATACAGTTTCTTACACAGCACGTTTTTAATAGTGAAAGGAAAAGCTAGCTAGGGCGGACTACCCGAAGGAATAGTGAGAAAAGGGAGTGCTACTATTTCAAAGTTTTCAGCTCAGCCCGTCTTTAATTGACCATTCTTGTAAGAAATAGCTCGAGCTCTATTTTCTTCATCCGACTGATTCTTCGTTTAAGTAAACCCTAACCCTATCCCTATCTAGATTCGACTTGAATACCTAGCTTTGTTCTATGTTGAATTCGAAGTAGGTACACAACCATGCATATATATATATATATATATATATATATATATATATATATATATATATATATATATATTCTTGCAAGGAGCCGTCATTTCTTAAGTGACCATTTAACTTTGCTTGCATTGTTTTCCATACTTATTAGCAGTAATTCATGATCAGCGTACTAGTTCATATACATACTGCTTACGTATTATTCTCCTACGATCTTGATTGGCAAGTATTACATTCAAATGTTTTAATTTGTTCAAGCTAGCGATCGAGTGAAAACATAGATATTTCGAGCTATCACCCGGAGTAGAAATTCTTTCAAGTTTCAACCATGATAGTTTTAGCTTGCAGCTCATTTTGCGCAATCTAGGGTACTTAGGCGAATAAACAGTTCGATAAATTACTTCAAAGAGGCTAAGATAGTGCTAATCGAATTGATAAGTAAAATCCGACACTTTTTGAAAGTTGAAGATTCATTTTCACTGTGGTCCGAGCAAACCTAGTTCATGAATCTGATCCTATAGCAGCCTGTATGCAGCTTCGGGGAGGTTCCAGATTTGAGATTAGAAAATAGATGCTACCTAATTAAGATTAGAAACCCATCACATTTCCTAATGAAAACAAGAAAACAATTTCCTCTCCCTAAAGCAGCTCTTAAAACTTCCACAATTAGAGATATCTTTTTGGGCCACAGACGTTGCTGTTGCTAATCACAATTCATCATAGGCAACCAACCACACGAAACCTTGGCCAAGGATGCTCAAACATATTTCATCATTCCCAGGAAGACGTGCTCATACAGATGAATGAGATTTGAGAATCCCACATGGGATATTTTAATTCCCAGGAACAACTGGACCACACCTCCCATACGTACACATCGATATATCAATCCAAAAAACAATGGAGCACAAATATATGTCACAGAACACATGAGAGATTTGGTGCGACCTTGAATCTTATCTTTACTATGATTTCCTTGCGTGAAGCTTTTGTGTTGAAAGCGAGGGTTCCTATATGTAATGTAAATGCTGCTCCCAACTTCAAGTTCTCAAAGCCCTAAGCACCACTAGTTTTGCTATTAGAGGGATTAATTAGTTTAACTTGTGTGTGATCTCTCTTGCTTATGGATTCATAAGCCTAAAATGTATAGAAGATCTTCCCAATCCGTAACATGTTAAGTAAGAGCCCTTGTTTGTGTTCTGGTTTTGATCTTATATGAGATATACATGTAAGTTGATTAAATGAGAACTACGTACAATAATTGTGTTTCATTATGTCATTGTTCTAATCATGTGTGTTTTATCCAGAACCACATTATCAAGGCTTAATTTGGTAAGATTAACTAATAAGCGGATGGGGTTCATATTTGATCTAAGGTTCATGTCCATATACATACCTTTCAAGGAAAGAATCATAAACCTAGTTATTTTGATGTACGTATCGAGTACGTACTTAGTTTCATGATTATCCGAAAAAATCTAACAAAATCTTAAATTTCCGATGGAAAAATGATATTATGTCATAAAGATACAATGTGTTGCAAATGTGTTGCTTAGATTAGAGCCATTTGAAATATCACATCAGAAACGTGAAGAACCATCATTGTGTTATAAAGAATGGTATAACACAAACTAATGCCGAGATTTTTGTTAAAACCTCATACACGTTCCCCAGTGGGTGGCTAAAGTAGGGAGAGTATCAGCTTTATTGAACCCGTGTGCATGTGTATCCGTTTTATACTTCTCAGCTTCTGCACAACACAGTTAACTAGTAAGCCAAACTCCAGGTTTACTATCGGGATTTTTTTTTTAAATTATTTTTAGTGATTTCTAATTATTAAAAAAAAAAGTGGTTATGTATTTTGTCGCAGTTATTAATTAGCAAAGTGTACCAATATAAGTGCAGTTGTTTCCTACAACATTGGTCGTACAAAGACAAGTGAATTCATCAAGAACTTTTTTTTTTACTGGGAGTGAGATAACAAGCTACATCGGTTACATTAACGAGTTAGCTAGCTAGTGAAACATTCACACAGTCAATGTTCATATCGAGGTCCACGCGAGAGTATCCCAGCAAAGCCAAACTAACCTCCAGTTGTAGGCACACGAATCCGGAGATCTCTCAAACCTGCTGACCACAAACCGGTGAGAATTGAGACTCAAACTCTAGACGTGGGGGATACATACTAAGCAGCTTGACCAACCTTACCACCTGGGGTGGTTAACAAGAAATGATTACAATTTGAAATTTTTTCTTGTCTAATTAAAAATGTACATTCTATATAATTAGAAGGTGTAAGTTTTTCTGATGGAAAACTAAAAAGTGCAAGTTAACCTAAACCCACTATTAGATGCGTGAAGTAGTATCTATATGGAGCTACTTGTCCAACAAAAATAATATCTGTATGGGGCTATATCATGATCCATTATCATGACCTCAGTCGTCTATAATTTGGATAAGGCCAAATACAAACTTTTGTTATCTTGAGCAACATGCTATAAACTTTGCCAAATTAAGTGAATTTTCATCCAAGAGCTCTCCTGCTGTCCTATAAGGATTGCCGGCCATGATCCAGAATATGGTGTTTGATTCAGTTGATGTACTTGATTGATTTACCATGCTAAATTGATATTACTGTAGCTACCATTACTTATAAGCGTGTGAATGAATGTTGTCTCATGCCTATAGTTCTTGAACTTGAAAAACGACTAGTGTGGGACACAAAATGTCATATAAATGTTAACTAAATATAAACTTCATTCGTGTGATTTAGTTGAAAAACACATACATCGATCCAAATATGACTATGATCAAAATGTATGTACAAGTAAATTATAATTGTTACTAGCTTATGAATCGTGAATTGATTCGCACGGTAAGGTCTTTATCAAACAATGTTCGACTCTTGATCATTTCACTACTTGAACGAAATTTCACATACGATACGTTGATGATTAAAAAACAAAAAGGATCTAAATTGGATTCAAAGGGCACTTCCGAACGAGTTTCTAGAAATAATATATGTGGGATATATTGTTCCTCAATCGATTGATTATCATGACTTGACTTAACCTAGCAAATTGGGTTAAATGGCAAGTATAATAAGCTTAATTAACCCAATACTTAATACCATGGATTCAAGTCATTCAACAATGGAAGTTTATTAGAAATATTAATCAATGATTATAAGTGAGCTTAGCAGCCAAGTGCCTTGACTGGAATCGCATGTTAGAAACTCTAAATCATGTATAACACGGGGTCAAGCTACTCGGAAACTTTTTCTCGATGCTCTTCTTCTTCGGTCAATCTTCATATTATATGCAATTGAGATTAGTGGCTTCCGGCACGAGTGTGACATCATTCTAAGACTCAACGACTTGACACAAAATCAACGACCAGAACAGTTCTCGATCGGAAAAGTAGAGCACCTCCGCAGCACTGAACTTAGGACTAACAAGCCACTCTTGTCTAATAGGATTCTAGTATTAGTTTTGGGTTTTCTTTATATAAGAATAGACCAAGTTGGTTTTGCAATGACATTGTTCCGGAAATGATTGATTTCAAATATTGTTACCAAGTTAGAGTATCAAAACGTTATGAGGTGACATTTGATCTTCAAGTTGGTTTCGAATTCCTTTTAAATTTGCTTGCTCTGAGGATGATATATATGTGCACTACACTTATACAATATTGCTCGGAAATATTATTATGAAGTCTTGCATAATGAAATTGTAACAATGACGTACGTTAATGATCGAGGTGACGTAAAGTTTGGATACAGTTTTACTTTTCTTCACACTTGTTATATGCAAATATGTAATTTTTCAATGTAATGGTGCTTGATTGTGCTCCTGTTTAGGTATCTTGTATGACGCCATTTTGGCCTTTGCTTATCTATAAATATACTTCATTTCCTCACACAAAAAAAAGTAACATGGTGAGTGATTTAGTCAGTAAACAAGCTAGACGAACAACTTTCTTTTTACGAAAATGAGTTGTTTTATTTTCCACCATCGAGTTTATATCCAATGACAATTGAGCATTTGAGCATAATTTATTTAGTCAGAGTTACTGATTACGTGAATACCACTGCTAATCACAAGGTAACCGAAATGCTGGATCCGACACGACCCGAGTTGTGGGCCTAAGTCCGGAAGCCGCATGGATCTGGACATCCAAAAACGTCCAAGACATAAATCTTTTCTAGCCCAAAGTCCAACATAGTCTATACAACAAAAACAGCCGAGCTAGATCCAAGGCCCATACTCAATCCCCACAACCTAAGCAACCGGACTATTTACAATACAATACAAAGAGATCCATTTAAAATTTATACTCCAAGACCAAGTTTGAAAAGTCAAACTATTCCCTGACCCCCTTAGTCGCCGTCAGATACTTGCATTACAAACGTTACAAAAAACGTGTGGGATTTGTTGGCATAGTTATCCAGTCCAGGACTCAACACACGCTATGTTTGACCGTTGCTTCCATCCGATTTTTTTTTTGACCCCAAACAGATTTTTCCCCGTCACTGTTTCAACCTCGCAAGCCCACCAACCACACCCCGCCACGTCACACCAAACGCGAACCCCCAACGCGCGCTTTTATTCATTTCCTCCCATTTTTTACCAAGGGCCCCACAACCGACTATCTGATCCATTTTCATAAATGAACAGCACAAAGACCTTCCCACCCCCACTCGCCGGTCAGACTTTTTCACCTACCACTTCTCACGTGCAGGGCTATTATCGTACTTCCACCCTTTCATAGCGACCTTTCCCTTTTCCCTCTTGCTTATAAAACACCCAAACGCTGAACCGCAATTCTGCACCTTCATTTTGAAAACCACAACTCTCTCTCTCTCTCTCTAAGCTCAGATCAACTGTAAGTAAATCTCCATTTTCTATTTTCCTCAAGCTTTTAATCTTAAATTTTTTTATTTATCTAGCAATTGTTAGATTTATATTCAATTATTTTCCAGCTCTGTTACTTCTAATTTTTCCGAGATTAACAGAAGCAAAATCACCTAAATTTACGATTTAATTTGTTAAAAAAAAGAAAAGAAAAAAAAGGTGAAAATTTGAGTCAGTGTGATATATACTAGGATGAGCAGTAGCAATTGTATTGGAATCTGTACCATGAGGCCATGTTGTAGAATTCTAATGGGCTATGGCTACAGAAGCTACCGTAGCGCTTCGGTTTCCGGTTCTCAGGGACCGAAATCTAGCGGTGCGGTTGTTGATTTGGTGAAATTACGATCTACGAGTCGGTTCGGTAGCTGTAGTGGTGAGAGTGTAGGGTACATAAATGGAATTGATCCGAATCGGAGAGGTTTTAATGTTTCTGATTCGGATTGGGGTCGTCAGCCTAGGGTTGGTAATGTTGGTGTAAATAGAGTTAAGAGGGGTGTTTTAGTGATACGGAATGTGGCGTCGGATTTTAGGAACCACTCGACCTCGGTAGATAGTCAGGTTAATGGGAAGTCCTTTGAGAGTATTTATATTCAAGGTGGCTTGAATGTGAAACCTTTGGTGATAGAGAGAATTGAGACGGGGAATGGTGATGTGGTTAAAGAAGAGGAGTCTAGGGTAGAGGTTAATGGCTCAAGTGTGAATGTAAATATAGGTGGTACCGAGGGTTTGGATGACTCCAGAGCTGAGAGAGAGTTGTCCGAAATTGAAAAGGAAGCGTGGGGATTGCTTCGAGATTCGATCGTTGAGTATTGTGGGAATCCGGTGGGAACTCTTGCTGCTATTGATCCGGCGGACAAGACGCCGCTCAATTATGATCAGGTCTTTATTCGAGATTTCGTCCCATCGGCACTCGCTTTCTTGCTCAATGGAGAAGCTGAGATTGTCAAGAACTTTCTGCTTCACACTTTGCAGTTACAGGTAATGTCTGGCGTCTCAGTTTTATATCTATAGTTGCTGCAGCTTGGCTATTTACTATGAAGTGATTTTCATTTCCCATGTGGATCATATGGTTGTGACAGTTGATGATGTATGATATCTGATAATATCTTGAGAAATCTCGCTGATCAAAATGCCTGATGCAACTGAATGACTTTATCTTTCAGCTGACTTTTGTCCTACAAGAAATGCGCTACACAGAATCTATGTTTTACAAAATGGGATAAAAAGATAAATCTATCTGTTGACATTAATCAAATATCATTGAGCATGTGGAAGTCTCTTTTTGCCTTCGGTATTATGACAATATCAACTTAGTAATATTGACAGTGGTCTGGTTTATCTTTTTTTGTTTTTTTTGAAAGCACAGTAGTGACATTCAGATGCTGAACACTGTTAAGTATAAAGTATTAGTAGAGATAATGCTGTAAACTCTTTTGCTCCTGAGAAAAGCTGAAAATGTCTTGAATCCAATGCTAATGCAACTTTGTTGCTAGAGTCAGAATTCAATATTTTATAAAATGGGATAAGGAATGTCTGCACTTGGCGTCAAATATGTGTTTGTGTGGATGTCTCTTTTTGCCATCAAAATTTCTTATGGCATTGGCATTGTTCTGGTTTATCCTGTTGTTTACAAGCAAAAGTTAATTGCAGATGATGACCATTGTTAAGTGTTAATTTGAGAATGACATGAATTTTTCTGCTTTCTGGGAAAAGTTCTCCAATCCAATGCTAATTCAACTTTGTTGCTAGAGTAACTTCAGATGTCCATCAATTCTTATAAGGAAATTTTACCAGTTTAAGTATAACATTGTGATATGCTGTGGTGTTGTGAGAGTAGGACTTACCATGGCCTTGTAGTTTGTTTTAGGTATTATGGTACATCATTGAGGACTGGACGTTTTCATGACATCTTACTCAATTACTTGTTTTTGTTGTTTTTTAGAGCTGGGAAAAGACAGTTGACTGTTACAGCCCTGGGCAAGGGTTGATGCCAGCAAGCTTTAAAGTTAAAACTGCTCCTCTTGATGGAAGTGATGGAAAATTTGAGGAAGTATTAGATCCTGACTTTGGTGAATCGGCCATTGGACGTGTTGCACCAGTTGATTCAGGTAACCTCACTGTTTTTTTCTTCTTCTAGTTATGATGCGTAAGGTACTACGTAAGTTATATTGGATTGCTACACTGCTGCCCACGATTGGTGCTTGAGTGCTGCATATTCATTTTGTTTAGTTATTATTTCACTTCATTGATTATGGGCCAAGCGCGGCATTATATAGGTTACGAGAAAATTGGCTTCATAGACGACTTATAATTGCACTACTTTGACAGGTTTGTGGTGGATCATTATGTTGAGAGCTTATGGAAAGATCACTGGTGACTATACATTACAAGAACGGGTGGATGTCCAGACAGGCATAAGACTGATTCTTAATCTCTGTTTAACTGATGGATTTGACATGTTTCCTACCCTGCTAGTCACCGATGGTTCCTGTATGATTGACAGACGGATGGGTATTCATGGACACCCCCTTGAAATCCAAGTAAGTTGAAAATGGTTATGTTCTCATACCTTGTTGGTTTTCTTCATAAAATAGTCACCCTGTTTCTAAAATCAAATATTTCTTAGGAGAAAAAGCAATTCTTAATTTTTTTTAGACCACATCAGACGCATTGAATGGATTTGATCAGATGCTTTTGTAAGGATGGTGCTCTAGGAAACTGGATAGAGTATATCTCTCATGCATGTTCCCTTTCTCATTGTTGTGTGTTTGTATGTACTTATAAAATCTTAATTTGCAGGCATTATTTTACTCAGCTCTACGCTGCTCCCGTGAAATGCTCATTGTCAACGATGGAACAAAAAATTTGGTGGCTGCTGTCAACAATCGACTTAGTGCACTTTCTTTCCACATCAGAGAGTATTATTGGGTGGATATGAAGAAGATCAATGAGATTTACCGTTATAAGACAGAGGAGTATTCTACAGATGCCATCAACAAGTTCAATATCTATCCAGATCAAATTCCTTCTTGGTTAGTTGACTGGATTCCTGATGAAGGTGGTTACCTCATTGGCAATTTGCAACCTGCCCATATGGATTTTAGGTTCTTCACTCTTGGAAATCTTTGGTCCATTGTATCATCTCTTGGTACCCAACAACAGAATGAGGGTATTTTGAATTTGATGGAGACCAAATGGGATGATTTCGTGGCTCAAATGCCTCTTAAGATCTGTTACCCTGCCATGGAGTATGAAGAATGGCGTATAATTACTGGTGCTGACCCAAAGAATACGTGAGACTCTAAACTTTACATTCTTTATTCCTTTTGGTCAGTTCTCTGATTGTGAGCATAACCTTATTCTCGTGAGTGATATTTTTTGCTTATGCACTTATTGTCTTCAATCGCAGGCCATGGTCATATCATAATGGCGGATCTTGGCCAACACTCCTTTGGCAGGTGATAATTTACAAAAAGAGTTATTTCATATTGTTTTCGTTCTTTTTTCTTCTTTTTAAGAAGTGGTTTACATAATTGTGAGAGTTAATGGACAAGAAAATATTGAAAGACAATTGTGGGAGTACAGGAATTAGCATAATAACCTATCAAAGTTCCATAGGTTTTAAAATGATTTTCATTTGCCTCTATATATACCATTTGCTTCTACCTAAGTACCTGTTTTGTGTTGTCTTAGTTCACATTGGCCTGCATCAAGATGGGAAAGACAGAATTGGCAGAAAAGGCAGTTGCCTTGGCAGAGAAGAGGCTTTCTATAGATCATTGGCCTGAATATTATGATACCAAAAATGGGAGATTTATAGGCAAGCAATCCCGACTTCACCAGACATGGACAATTGCCGGTTACCTAACTTCAAAAATGCTCTTGGAGAACCCGGAGAAGGCATCACTCTTGTTCTGGGAAGAGGATTATGAACTTCTCGAGACTTGTGTCTGTGCCCTCAACAAAACCAGTCGAAAGAAGTGTTCACGAAGGTCTCAGATTCAGGTCTAGCCACAAGTACATCTTTATGCTTATGGTGGGCACCTAATCAAACTGCGTAAGTGCATCCCCAAGCTCAAAGACATTGTTTTTTTTTTGAGCCGACTTAGTTCTCTCTAACAGCCAGTACGTGTAAGATAAATAATTCTGTTGAACATACATTGAAGTAAAGACTGATTGTAATGTATTGATGGAAGGCCGAGTTGTATTAGAGCCTTCAGCCCATCAGAAACTGTAGGGGCTTGACAATTTGTCAATTTCATGTATCACGCATGTTGTTAAAATATTATTTCATTTATCATTGTTACCTTTTATTTCGCTTTCGGGTCAGAAATTTAAACCATATTCTTCAACTGGAAGATAAGTTATCTTTAGTCTGGAAACCACATCAGAAGTTCAGAGCGATGTTCATCCGGCCATTTTGATTTTCAATCGTTCGACTACTTTTACTCATTTCTGGTCACAATCTCAATTCTCCGTCGATATTGATTGAGATCGATCGATGATGGCCTCCTTCAATGTATGATATTTTTCTCAATCATCAGAGTATAACTATCTAGCTTATTAGTGACAATGCAACTCTGAAACTGAGACTACCCAAGTTCAAATAGAAAGTTGAGCTTTGTCTAAACCCGCTTCTCTCGCTCTTTGGCTGGAGTTGCAGGAAGCACTTTGGGGCCACATTCCTGGTTTTTCTAGGAAATTACCCCACTCTAGCTAGGAGTGTCATCTATATGTACACACAATAATGTGTATATACTGTTTATAAAACATTTTCTTCTTGATCTGTCTGTTTACACATCATATCCCAAATGATCGATTTTGGTTAGGTTCGTGCATCCCTGAATTTTACCATCAAATCTGGGCGCAGTATCAGAGTCAATATAGGGATGTTAGGGCAGTCACAGTTAATATCAACGTTTTTTACTTTTCAGTTCTGATTTTATGAAATATGAACGAAAAAAATTGCCATTTTATAGTTGGTAATAGTGGCGCATTTGGACCATAGAAGGAAGCAGGACAGAGATTTAGTGGCTGGGAAAGAAGGATCGTAGCAAGTACGTCGGCTACCAGATATTGTAATATCATCTTAGGATACCCTGCTCCAGGGAAACAACTGTATGGGGGTCCATTTTTTTGTACAATGATTTCTTTGATTTGAGAACCCAGAAGCCGTGCACGGTATTAGTTGTATAGGGTCGTGTTGCTTCAACAATTTCGGTAACAACAGCATTTTGAAACCAAGAAAAATGAGAATTTTACCAACCAAGTTTTTGAATCTTTTTTTCTTCTAATCTTTGGTCTGTATTGCTCCTTGAGCTTTCCTCTTTTATCTGAATATTCATTTACAAAAGAAAATAAATAAATAACGTGCTGCATAGCCATACTCATTACTTCCATTCATGATCAGAATTATATTAACTCTAATGTGTTTGGAGTTTAAACCTCATTCAACTTGTTTCACTTCACACAGAACTTGGCCATTACTATTTGATGTATCATTTCCAGGTCATTTTCATGGGTGTTTATAGTAACAATAGAGAGAGAGAGAGAGAGAGAGAGAGAGAGAGAGTTCAAACACAGATATATAATTCTCTTTTTATTTTTCTTTTCTATTTTGTATTAGCGAGACTAATAAGTACATGCATCTAGCACTAGCTCCCACCCCTAAGTACAGACTAACAAAGTCCATGAATTCCATTTGCGCAACAAAAATTAGGGAATAGCTAAGTAACTGTATGCAACGCACAACAATACCAGCTAAAAGGAAATAGAACAGACTCTTCATGACTTAAGAGGTTCTGAAGAGATTAAGGCGACTGTCGCCAAGGCGCAGAGAGTAAGTCTTTTTCTTGTACTCAGCCCAAGTGAATGGTTTGTAGACTAGAGGGTTCTCTGATGTGACCATTTCTGGGAGAGCTTTCATGGTTGCATTTAGAGGAGGGCCTGAGAAAAGCGCCATTGACATTCTTGGCTTGAAGGAGTTGGTTAAGGCTCTGTGTCTTACGCTCACAAATCTTCCATTTGTCATCGCCTTCAATCAAACCACAATTCACCAATTAGGAAGCTATTATCTTTGACAATAAAATTTCTAAAAACGAAAACTGTACAACATACAGATTTATTGTTAGGTACTTAGGTGTAGGAAAATTGTACTACAGAAAGCATGAAATTAACCATTCTACCTTGCACTTTCCAAGTCTCAACCATATGCTTCCATATTTGAAAAAGGTCCCAATTACTATAAACCCTAATTCAAAGTACCCTGAACCCTAACACTATAATAATACTAACCTCCACCAAAGGAGGTGAAGAAGTTGTTATGATTTTATTCCTCAGAGAAGCTTTTACTCAAAGAAAGCCTAAAAAAAACAGAAGAAAAAGAATTGCCCTTCTTTTATAAGTTGCTCAAAACGAAACACACCATAAATGGCAACACTCCCTCGCCAACTAACCCAAACCAAAATCACTTTTCAGTAAGTTGCTGCTTCTGCTGCACAAACATGGCTAAGTCATCAATTTACCCTATGGGCCAAGAGAGGCCTCTGGATACTGTGATAAGTTGCAGGCATGCAGACTACACTGATATGGTGGGCTCTCACTTTGCCATGAATACAGAAAAGCTTCTAGCATGCAGTCTTGTATGTCCAGCAGTGACTAACCAAATCAATAGTCAGCTTTCAATCAACTCAAAAGGACACTGTTATGATTACCATGCATGATGAAGAACACAGAGAGAAAGAGAGAGATGAGGGTTTCAGTTCATTCATAGATGACTAACCTGCAGAGCGTCACCCACATTAACACAGAAGGCAGCGGGGTCGGACGGCACCGGGACCCAAACACCATCTTGCGGTGAGATCTGGAGGCCTCCGACGTCGTTGGATCTGAGAAGAGTCAGAATCTGAGGGTCAGTGTGCTCCCCGAACCCGATTTTGGAGGTTGGCGACGATGACGTTGGCGGATAGTAATTAAGCCGGAAAACCGTGTCGCTCTCGACGTCAGTGATGAGCCTACTGAACACCGACGTGTCCGGGACCCACAGCCCCTCGGCGATCACCTCCAAAAGCTCACATGCCAATTCCCTAACGGCCTCAATGTAATCACTCACTGCAGAGCTGCACACACAGGCCCCCCCAACAAGATAACACAGTTAAGTTAAGCCAACCAGACCAGTACGCACTCAAACTCACAAGCAGCCACCAGAGGCAGAAGCAGAAGCACAGAGCAACAGTTTCTGTGTAGCTTTATTATTTTAGTTTTTAGGTAAAACCAGCAGTCACATCTATCCCCCCTCTTTTTCCTTCTAGAAAAAAAAATTATATATATATATATATATATATATATATATATTCTGTATGACATGATTAGACATTCTTGATGCGCTAGTTTCTCTGACTTGTCCTTCTACAATTTCCAGTATACTAATTTTTTTTTTATTTAAAAAAAAAACAGTACAGCAATTTATTGGTACTAGCCAAGCCCCTACTAGGTGACCCTTTCTGAATTTCCTTGTTCAATAATGGCACCTTAATTTTATTTTTTCCTTCTTCATATTTTCCCCTCCAAACAAAGAAAAGTGTATTTCACTTTCAGATGAGTTTTCAGATGAGTTTAGGAAAGTGACTACTGGGTGAGTCTGTCAGAGACAGACTATCCCACCATCTAGGAGATTAGGGTACTGCCTCCCCATAAGGCCGTAGTTCCCCATGTGAATTTGAAGCTTTTTAAGATTTTAGATAATTCACATCAAAATCATTGCCCTAAAATTTCTTCTTGTAAATATACGCATATTCTTAACGAAAATCTTATTGTTTTCCAGAAACATACGCCATATTCCCAGTTTTTTTCTAGGATGGAATAACATATCAATGCATGAGTATGATTTGATGCAATAATGCATGACCATATATTGATTTCATACCCGTAAATTATGAGTGTATGAATATGAAAGCATGAAAGAATTTGGTTTTCGTTTTAGACTTAGACGTGTAAACAGAAGCTATATTTTAATTCAAATGAAGAACAAAAATTGCAAATTAAATCAAAAAAGAAAAGAGGAAACAGAACAACAACATGGATAAGATTCTAAGAAGACTTGAATGCAGTCCTCAGTGAACAGTTTGTCCCTAGCCCTAGTCTCTTAAATTGTTACCTTCTTCCCCGACCGTCCTTCATTTAATATATTCTACCTAAATTTTACCAGTCATATGTACCACACCCCAACTTAAACATAAAGTACAACACGTTAACTAATGAGACAGAAACACAGAAAGCTTGAACAAGATCCAGGTATTAATTGCTTAAAGGAAACCGTGCAAAACCCAGAAAAGAATTAAGTATGTGTACCTGAATTTGGTTGGATCGTCTGAGATGGTTTTGGACCTTTGAGCAATGGAGGCTTTGTCTGTGTTGAACAGAAGGTACTCGACCTCACCCATGTCGCCATTGTGGCCTATGTTCTTGCTTCCGTAGCCGAATGGGTTGGCCGACCTAGCACGTTGCTTCTCCGACGCCGTTTTGGAGAAGAAGGCAAGGCTCTCTTCCTCCATTCTCGATATGGCTTCATTTGGAACGCCGTGGTTTATCACCATGAAGAAACCATAGCCCTCACATGCCTTCACAATGAGCTTCGAGACCACTGATCGAGGGAGGGAAAGATCGATGACGGGGAGATCGACCAGCTGGATCTTCTCGTTTCCATTTGGATTTGGAGAGGCTACCACCATGTTTGTTTGTTCTGCTTTTGGTAGAAAGAAAACAGAGTAAGAACTAAAGAAGATGAAGCAGAAAGATATATGAAAGTACTAGTTTTGATCTTTTATCAAACACTAGAAACGTGTGTATTGAAAGGGAGAAAGACTTTGTGTTGAAAGAGAGTTTGAGAAGCAAGAGAGGAATGGAGAGGGGGTGTCGAAGCAGAAGCAAGCTGTAATGGGGTATTTATGGGCGAGAGAGAATCTATGTAAGCGGTATGAGATTAAAGAAATAAGAATGGGTTACTTGGGGAATCAGGAACGGTAGACTTTTGGGTGAAGTACAACTAAGCAAAGAACGTTGACTTATTCAGTCTTTCTTGACTCTCTTTCCTATTCTATTCTATTGATGGATAATCTCTATCTCGATCTTACACAAATCGTAAACTTCATTACCAAGTAACCCATTCATACGTACTTCTGTTTTTTTTTAGTAATCTTTTGAATCAGTATTTCCAAGAGAAAATTAGAACTGCAATTTAGACGTTATATTTGTATTAACAAGGATTATATGTGCAATGATCATGACAAGCAACGATAGACAAATTGCTATACATATTGGCAATTATGATGTAATACAAGAAGGAAGAATATGAGTCATACAAGAAGGAAGAAAGATTGAAAGTAGGTTAATTTGCTATACTTACTGACCTGAGGCCATTGATCACAAGCACCGTCTTCTCTACTTAAACTATTCTCAACGTTTGGATACTGTTTGCGGGGAAGAAGTGTTGGAGAGTACGTAGAGACATTACTATGTATATATATAGATGTATCAAGCAAAACCTCCCATAAAATAGTACTGTAGAAATTTTATTCCTATTCTCCTAAAAGATTACAAAGTATATTCACATCTCCAATTCAAGCACTTTTGCATGCTTTCCCTTAAGAATATAGGTGTCCACATTATGGAAACACATCAAAACTCTACTTATATCTGCAAGATTGTGCTTGTAGAATTAGAGAAACATCAAAACTTTACTTATATCATCAAGATTGATTGTACTTGTAGAACTGTTACACCGTGTTAATTAGGATTTCCCAAACAAGTTGAGAAACGACCTCACATTCTATCTTCACGCTAAGAAAAAATAAGAACATCACCCATGTTTCTAAGGGAGTATATGCGTCGTCACGTTTCGTATTTTGAAGTGAACTTTTTATTGGGTGACTCCGATCCTCTTATCCAAATATATACCAACTACGTCTCCAATGTCTTAGATATCCTAGGTGGCTATATGTCCAATCACGATAAGGACGCTACCAGATGGGGGTTGGCCTCGATATATATGGTTAACCATTTTAATAGATCATGACATCTAATTCCTTGGTAGCTTTAATTTCTGTTTGCATCATCAAGCAATATATAGATTCATATGGAAGTGTCATCTCCAAAGCCAGCTGGGATGTTTCTTCTTTTTTTCCTTTCAATTTCTTTCTTCTTCTTCTTTCAAACCCTTACATAGATCGATTATATATAGTGTAACTCGAGCTACAAGACACAGTTAATTAGTCGTCGACGGGTATCTCTTTCTTCTTCTAATAACTTGTAAGTTGCAACTTAAGTAGTTAACATTAATACTTCTGACCGTTCAAAAAAAAAAAAAAACAATACTCGAAGTTTTTCAATTTGAATATTATCTCTTCTATATATGAATTTGATGATTGTGAATGCAATGGAGATCGATCGAGGAAAGGAGAAACCAATGTAGAAATCAAGTAAGCGGAGTTTATAATTATGGGGATCCGGAGGCTGAATATGATCGAGGAAGAGCTAGCTAGAAACTGTGGGTAAGTAGTGCGGCAGTACGTGCTCATCGATCACTTTCTATCCAGACAAGTCTGATCAAAATTTATTGGCAACAAGGTTAAAAGATCGATCAAGAAATTATATACGTTAACATTCAGGGGCGGCCCTGGTCGGGGTAGGGCAACTAGTTCAGCCGCACTAGATAGGAGGCCTCTGATTTTTGGAGGCCCCTCTTATCTCAGAAAATGACACAATATGAGTGAAGACTGAAGATAGAGGCTTGAAATTGAAGGAACTCATTTTCCATATCGGGAATGACTAATAACACATTGATTCTCACCTCTTACGAGTTACAACGTTATAAACGTTCAAGGCTTCAAGCATATATCCTTCACGGATTCTCAGTAAGGCAGCTTTCAGTCTGTTCCTTTACATTGCAAATTTGCAATTGCAAATGCATGCATGAGATAGAGTTAGCTCGATCACTCACCCCCACCGGTTGAGAAAGCGTGTACAAATCGATCCGAATCGCTTTCGAATCTTGTACAAAGGAAATCTAAAACTCATGGATTATCTATCTTCTGGAATTCGCAGTGAGATCGAGATGGGCTAGCTCTTGACTTGTGCAAGAAAACAATGCTAATTTGCATTATTCCCATGCAGCCGTCTCGGTCCTCTCGATGGAGAAGGCCGACTTCCTAACTCACAAGTCTCCATCCATCACTCTCTTCTTTCCATTTGGTTAATGTATTTTCATTTTCATTTCTGCTTTAGACACTCGTTGACTGCGTATATTCTTACTTGATTAGTTTTATAATCTCAATGATTTGTCACTTGTCACACTATTATCGTAGAGTCATGTATATGGTCGGGGTTAGCTGTCTCTAATAGGTTTTAGAGACGCGAGAAATAGAGACGATATTAGTTCGTCTCATACTTGTATGGAATATTGATTTGGTACCTCTCAGTAGTGACGAAACTCAGATGTCCCTGTGACCCATTATTGGCGTAGGGGTTATGTATATAGAATATAGTTTCCAATATAAATACACGTAAAGCTTTGCAACAAGGTATTAATTTTGTGTTCCAAATTAAGCCTCAAAACCATCTCCATCGTCCATTTGCAGTCATTCTCGATCAGCAATATATTGTTGTTTTGCAACTGGCAATTTTTAAGAATTCATCAGATAACGATCCCTCCAAAAGTAATTGTTTACATTGAAATTAATGACTAAAATCTTTTACCAAAAGTAATTTTCTACACTCCGTGTACCACTTATATTAACGCTCTGTAAGTCTATGTTACTGAACAAGATGATATTGATCGAATGAAATGTGTCAATAAGTTGGGAGGTTCCAGACCATTCAGCCTAATTTACGGTTTTCCCCTGCTTATGCTTATCGATTGCATGCATTCAATTTTGTAATGAACAAATATAACAAATATATTATAAGAGTGGAATTTACACATCCTTAATACAGTCCAAACACCATGACTCTTTTTAAACTTTGGAATTGTCAAAAATGATTATGTCCTAGACAATTTTGAGAGAAAAAGAAAACATGAACTTTTGTAAAAAATGGGAAGATGTATGGATTGTATAGAGTGTGTAAATTTCGCTCTCTGTCACCATATATATATATATATATATATATATATATATATATATATATATATATATATATATATATATATATATATATATATATATATATATATATATAGCTTCTCAGCTGCGGATGTCCGCATTTATTCTTACGGTGCAGATTTCTACTTTACACTCATTTTTCAATCGAATTTTCATATTTCCACCGTCTAGTATTTAGATACTAATATATAGATCATCTCTGCAAAATTTCAGCCAATTTGGTTATCATTAAGACACTCAAAACTGCGTTTTTCTATTATAAACATGAACGATTCAAGTTCGACAGAATTATGTTCATATATTGGTTTAATCAAGTTTGAGTGCCTCAATGATAACCAAATTGACTAAAATTTTTCAGAGATGATCTATATATTAGTATCTAAATACTAGACGGTGAAGATGTGAAAATTCGATTGAAAAGTGAGTGTAAAGTGGAAATCTGAACCGTAAGAATAAATGAGGATATCCGCACCTGAGAAAATCTATATATATATTTTCACACACACATATTATGCACGTCAAAATCACCAAAGACTATGCATATATATATATATATATTAGAAAAAGTTGTTCATCAAGACGATAACTATTAACAAAAATGTAGAAGAAGATGACTTCTATCCCGCAGTGAGTAGAAGACTGACCGAAGAGCCAATATGCTTTGCTTACGTGAATGAGATTCCAGGTTGACAGTGAGTGAAAGGCGTATGGTAATAACCTAATTACCTAATTACGTAATTACGTACTGAGAGCTAATTAAACTAACAATAAAAGTTGGTGCTCTTTTGTCACCCATACAAATATGGCAAATTATTTAGCAAATAAGGAAAGTAAACAAGAAAAATGCTTTCTGTATATGTATATGTACGTAACAAACGTGCATATATTGTAGTTGTTGATCAGCTGATCGAGTTGTATATGATTATGAAACACTGATATTCTTTAGATCCATGAATATAACGTATTAGATTGATTTATATATGAATTGGTCTTCGATATTATAGTGCATATATATACACTAGTACGTACTTCTCCCGTGAGCAATATACTTCGTTGAAGATTGAAGCATATACAACTTTAGATATTGATATATAGATGGAGGGGATATATTATATTTAGTTGGTAGAGCTATATAAGAACTCGAGTGTTTGCTAGTATTTCTGGTAGAAAATGATAGACAGTGATGGAATCTATATGCACTCGTTAGAAAATGACAGATAGTGATGGAACCCTTTCAAGAAAAAATTGGCAAATTAGATAAGATAATATTTACTAGTGATCGAAATCTATGAAAAGAAAATTGCGATCTAAAATGTAGACGATACATTTCTCAACATGCCCGTATCTAAGGTGGGGCTGAAGAGGCAGACGGCTTAGGCACCAAATATTTAGGGGCACCAAATTTTTTCTTATATATATATGTATATGTATATATATTTTCATATAAACTTCTGATTTCTAGCGTTTATTCTACTTACCTATCCATTCGTCTGGAGCTAGCTAATTTATTTTTGTCCATAGTTACTTTCTAGTTATCCATAGCTACAAATTTTGAGGGATGACCAATTTTTTATGGCCAATTCACCGTTTTTTTTCCTCGTATAATCATAGGCCATCATTCTTAGAACTCGTCTTAGCTCTACAAATCTTAGGTCCGGCCTTGTTTCTCAATTAACCCTAAAATGGTTGACATTGGGTTATTTTCTCCCAATTATTCCCTGTATTTATATTGATCAAATGACCAACAAAACGATCAAAAGCCATGACTGATTAAACAATTAAGTTAATTAACAAGACCTTTGAGATTGTCTCCAATGGCTACTAACTAGAAAAACGATTGCGAGTTAACAACCAAATCGATTGTGAAAATTGTGCACACGATCGATACCAAGATATGCTGATCCATGCGGGTGTCCTTTTCATAAGGATTATCTTGTTATTCAAATGTATGAGCAAATTTAAGATAAACATGATCGAGCCATTTATAATATATACACTACGTACTTTGAGCTCCATCCGCCAAAAACTTTGCATATTTGACAAGTTAGATCGATTTCGAAGAGTTCTATTACTCTTTACAATTTCCTAATAGATGAAAGAGTTTTTGCATCTGTTTCGTGTTGGATTCAATTAACGTACATTACAAAGTATAGTTTGCCTTGGCAATCATCTGTACACTAACCAATCTGAGGTGGTCTATTTTTCCTCGACTTGAAAGGGGAGAGAATATGAATTGTTGAGACTTGAGAGGAATCACAAAACCCTATATATATAGAGCTTCTCAGTTGTGGACGTCCGTATTTATTCTTATGGTGCGGATTTCCACTTTACACTCACTTTTCAATCGAATTTTCACATCTCCACCATCTAGAATTTAGATACTAATGTATAGATCATCTCTGCAAAATTTCAGCCAATTTGGTTATCATTAAGACACTCAAAATTGTGTTTTTCTGTTATAAACATGAACGGTTCAAGTTCGACAGAATTATGTTCATCCATTGGTTTAATCGAGTTTGAGTGCCTTAATGATAACCAAATTGGCTGAAATTTTGCAGAGATGATCTATACATCAGTATCTAAAGACTAGACGGTGGAGATGTGAAAATTCGATTGAAAAGTGAGTGTAAAGTGAAAATCCGTACCGTAAGAATAAATGCAGACATCCGCACCTGAGAAAACCTGTATACACACACGTGATTTAGTGAAACTTAACTCACAATGAGCAAAGGTACGTGCGTGCATGGAAGGAGCAAT
This sequence comes from Fragaria iinumae, assembly GCA_009720345.1. NCBI lineage: Eukaryota > Viridiplantae > Streptophyta > Magnoliopsida > Rosales > Rosaceae > Fragaria > Fragaria iinumae. Next base: position 24,967,356 of record CM019120.1, on the reverse strand, counting down.
TGTATAGTCCTAAATGTCCTAATTAACAATAAACGAAACTGCAAAAGAAGTGTGTGGCCGTGTGAATCATATGTATGTGTAAGAAAAGTTGAGACGTGTGAATAATTATCAGTCGTGTGCAAGATGTTATTTCAACTAGACATGTTTCTTAGGATTGAAATTGGATTCATTTAAATGGATTTTTCAGTGTAAAAATTCATACATTTTCTTTTTCAACTCACCAGAATGGTTGGCGGGTTCCCAGCAAATGAAGGATTGGTTGGGTTGGGTCCCGTCTACACCCCCCCCCCCAATCATAGACTGGGCATTCATTTTCATATGTTAGTAACTATCATTGGAGGCCCAATCTACACTGAGAGTAGATACATTCAAACCATATCAAATGGGTTTATTGTGTTTTTCGGCCTGATTTGTTTCATATAGGCTTATAGCTTCAAGAAGCTATTAATTCTCTCATCTTACAGAGGTTATATTTATGGGGCAAGGTCTTTTTATGTCCTGCTCCTTCTTGCGGTATATTCAACGTCAAAGTAAATAGCAGATGAGGGTACTTTTGTAGAAGAGGTGATGTGTTCATTTTCTTTTTGTGGATAGAAAGATCAAAGATGTTGAATTAGCTAGGCGGCAAGAAGAACTACTTATTTTATGGTCTCGTACTCTCGTTTGTGAACTTAGTTGAGCTTAATTTCTGTCAATTTAAATGAAACAAGTGAATAGATTGAAAACCGCATCCTAAGTGAAGCTTCATCATGATAATTAATGTCAAGAGTTCAAGACTACTTGACCATAGACTAAAGCAATAGAAGCACTGGCGGAGCTACTTTGAAGAGCAAAAGATGCCATTTTGGTTTATATACATGTATTCTTCTTCGTAATCATATATAAGGTTGTTCAAATGATCGAGCTCATGCATGTAGTGACTAGTGACGCCCTCTATTTGTAATATTTGGCTCCATCACTAAATATGAGAAGGAAATATTCTCACCACGTAAAGACAATAATAAGGGCGCCACGCAAGCCTAAAAGAAATCACACATAAAACTTGTTTTTTACTACACTGGCTAGCTAATTAATTTTGAAAGTTAAGAAGTTATGTGATATTAGCTCATCTTTTTTTTCTTTTTCTTTTTTTGGACAAGATTAGTATTAAGTAGTTAACTTTACGTCTCGAACTTTATAATCTTTGGGGCCGATCTCTTACTTTGTTCTAGGTTTGAGAATTGAGAGGATGGAGTAAGTTTATCATTTGGTCAAAGAAAAAAGGCCTAATTAATTAAGAAATATCGATAAAATGCTTTGATTTTTTTGAAAGTCATGGCATTACTTGTCCACTCACTCTTTATGAAAATGGTAAGCAGATGGCTCAAATTTGCTTGAAGCTAGCATCATTCAAGGCATTATTGAGAGCTCATTCTCCTCTACTTTCCGTTAGTCTTCAAAGGAATGATTTGAGTGAAAGTGAAGAATGCCTAAGGCAAGAGAGAGCCATGTTAGGATGTCACCCAAAGTTGGAAAAAGGGTTGAAGCAAATGGACCCAATGTTGGTCATACCAAACACAAAGAAAGCTCAAGTGGGATATGAGGGAAATCATGAGATTTTACCTCTATCCAAGTTCAACTTTTGTGTAGTCACACTCACATTCCTTCACTGCTACAAAGAGTGTTTTGGAGAAGGTTATAAAGGATTTCGGCTTTTCAATGCCCACTTGTAAACACCATCATTTTGTGCTAGAAAGTCACCACCAGCCTCTGACCTCCCTTTTGAGTCCTGAGACACCTTGTTCAAAAACTTATGGCAACAATCAAATTTGAGTGGATCTTACGATTACTTTTGACTGAACGTTCAATTCGAATTGCATGACTGCTATACCGAAATTTATATACTTCATTTCTTAGGTTGAAACTTAATCTTTATTATGAGTAAGACAAACTGATAATATAAAGTAGTCTGCAATTCACATCCAAAATCAATTGACAATAAATAGAGTGACTCAAATCTTTATAAACTCACATGCAATGTCTCATATTCCCGATAAACTCACAGACATCATTTGGGGTGACGTGGAGTTCGTGTGACTGTTACGCATTCATACGTGGACGTGGGTAACCCGCTTTAATACCATGATAAAGTAGTCTGGGGTTCACATCCAAAACCAATTGACAATGAATGGAGTGACCTAAACCCTTATAAACTCACATGCAAAGTCTCATATTCCCGATGTGAGATTCATATCTTAACACAAACCATCTCATTTACTTAATCGAAAAAAACCATCTCGTTTATGTTAGCAAGGTCGAACTGAGATCCACAAGAGTATCCCAGCAAAGCCTGACCATTCTCACGCCAAGTACACAAATTTGGAGGCCCTTCAAACCTGTTGGCCGACATAAATTACTTAAAAGCAACTTAATCTTTATTGATCTTCGATAAATAGAGTACTCTACTTACACTAATTTTAGTTTCTTGCTCTCTTTTATGTGGACTTAAACTACTTAGTGTATAATGTGTTTGAATGATGCTCTCCGGCCATATATACCCAATGTACTCTGTTTATTTTTTGTTTTTTACTTGGTGTATTTGGAACTCTAGGTGAGGCATCTTAATTTCCTGAGATAGGTAGCATACTGCGGTCAATAATGACATTAGAGAAACATCATTTTCTTGACAGATCGATACCAATGGAATAAAATGTACACAAAGAGGGGCTAGCAGAGTATGCAGTTGCCAATGAATGATTAGAATCATTTGATCAATTGGAATTAATTTGCTACATTACCCACACAAGTTATTACAATAAGGCCTACAAAATTTACCGTACGAGGCTGACATGTTCCCAATGTAGTATGGGAATTTATATAAAAAATTTCCAAAGTTTGATTCAAGGAATAAGAAATTAATACATATGCAGTGAAAGAAAGAGTGAATGATCATCATTTTGACCACAACATCGATCAGTTAGGTAAAACCTTCAATTTGAACCAGACATTTTTCAGTGTAAGGAATTATATTAACTATGAACTATCAATTAGCTAGCATATATGCGAAGTCTGCGAACCCTACATTTGAGTGAGTTCCACCAAGGTTTTCCATCAATCTTGACCGAGACTTAATTTTTAAGATTTGTGAATAGCTGAATGCCTAAAATTCATGTGAAGGAGTTTAAGAGAGCCATGAAGAACATGTGAAACTGCCAAATTACTGTGGTCTTCACCCATATTTTCACCCTACTTTGCATGTCTTGATGTTTTCTTGTATGATAGGAAGAAAACAAGTCAATCTTATCGTATAGGAAATTTACCAATCCCCTCTATATCACACACACATATCAGAATGATCATGAAGTATATATACCTCTCTCTTGGGGAAAACAAGAAGAAGAAAAAAAACTATATATTAAACCCTAAAGGGTGATCAGCTTTTGTAAGATCACAAACTTTGTTGAGGTTGAGATTGAGGGTGTCTCCCTCCAATTATAAGTCTTTCCCAGTAAGAACAATAATACAACGGATATTTTCTTTTATCTTCGGACAATATTGGAGCAGTCACGAGTGGGGAGGTCTTACACATACACAGATCTGAGAGAATATTTATTCTCTCTTACTTTCTCACCCCAACAACATATAAAACAACCAGCACTGTGATATTTTTTCTGCGGCAGCATATTTTCTGCACTGCACACAGTAATAATAACTACAATACAATTCGAAACTCATGATGGCCTTCACAGAACATATAGCAAATAGCAAAGAAAGAAACGAAGCCACATATCTTTTCTTATTCTGATTTCAATTTATTCTGATAATAACAACAAGATAGAATGATATATATGACATTGATATTCTGCTAGTACTACACCTTTTTTCCACAGCTCTCTAGCTACTCTGGGAGGACCACATTTACAATTAGCATTTTCATCATCTCAGTCCTTCCCATATTTTACAGGCTAGCATTGGTGCCTAGCTATATCACACCTTTGAATAATTCATACATGTCTCGGTTTCGGGGTGTGATAGAAATCACAGAATCATATACATATATAGTTTCCGAACAGCTCAGGAGGGATAGACAAGGAAGGAGAAGAAGGGTATGGCGGGAACTGGGAGAAGCGGAGGCCAAACTCTACATCGGAGAATTCCGGTGCAGGGTGTGTTAGAAATGCGAAGAGAAAGACAACAGACGCGGCGTGAGATCTTACAAGGTCAAGAAAAGGTCTTACAAGGTCAAGAAGAAGAAAATGGTTGGATGAAGGAATAACGATGAAAGAAAAGAAAAAGCTCAGGTAGGATAGCACCCAATTCACATCAAGTCGAACCCATCACGCACAGATCAACATCAACACCACCAAATTCAAACCCTTCATGCTTCAAGCTTGATGAGACAGAAGATGAGTAGCCACCACCTGCATAGAGAACTAGGTTTTAGCACAAAAATCATATAGACATAGAAAGTGGAAACGAGTATACATAAGAGTTTGGGATGTAGGGTTTGTTTATATACCTGGTAGAAATCTGTGTCGGGCTGCTTTCATAGGCTTGTTCATGTTATGTGAAAGCTCCTGAGCTTCCCACATCGGAAACCAGATAGAGAGAGCTGAAGAGAGAAAAGGGAAAAAGAAGTGTGGTGTTGGAAAAGTGAAGGGGGGAGCGGCGAGGTTTTATATAGGGAGGAGGGAATCGGTTCGGGACTGGCAGTGGGCTGACAGTGACAGGTCGGAAGGCCCAGAAAGAATGTTAAAAAAGAAATAAGAAAAAAGAAAAAGAGGGACTCTGGGGGGTGGGTGACGTCATCCAGAGGGCGGCTTCTGCCCGGGCTGCCCGGCCGACTGACCTCCGTCACTCCGTGGGAGGTAGAGAGACTGTAAAATGGTACAGAGGGGGGCAGTAAATAACGGTCTCAGTGAATATTTACCACATTGGGAAAGTGCGTGGAGTCGTGTCCGTACGCCATCAACAGAGACATTTTGATTTGGAGCTCTGAGATCACCACGTGGCGTGTTCTTGATCGTGTAGTGAAAGTGCTCGTGGGAATCGCTCGAGAGGTTCCTAAGCCACATATCCGTAATATTGAATTACCCCATTTACCCCATTAATGGTTTACCCCCCTCTGCCCCAGACTGCAAGTTGACTAAGAGGAGGGTTTTACCCAAACGAGCTTAAGACACGTTTACTTATTGGAGTGAAATTGAATAATTACAGTGCAATCAAATTCGTCAATATACTGATACATAATAGGATAGTATTCATGTGTTTTCTAGCATACAAGTGAATCTGAATTGACCTATGTCTCGCCTTTTTATCAAAAATCAATATCTAAATACTTAGTAATTTGATTATCATTAACAAGGGGATAGATCGGTTTATGAATCAACCATCCGGAATCGCTACCATTTCTACTTAATTCCACTTGTATTTGATTCATGATTATTTCTATCTCAAGCAAGTAAAAGTGTCATTAAGATTAAAAAAAAAAAAACTAGTTGAGCAATCGTTGTCAAGGTTAAAAAAGACTTGAAAGCGAAACGTATAAGCAAAAGCATTTATTTCATCTGTCTATGGTGCTAACTATGTCTAAGATTGAGCTAGCTTGATTCAAAAAAGTTATTGAACATCTGAAGTTATTTGAATTGTATACATCTGAAGTTCGAATTATGCTGTTTATATATAATAAATTAACAACGAAAGAAATTGTTATATAAGTACGATTTATACTATCCACCATTAATTATTGAAACAAACACAGCTAGCATTGCGGCCTGTGTAGAAGTTTAAAGTTGGGAAAAGAGTGAGAGGGAACAGGAATCTTGGTAACTACAAGAAAACCTTAATTTGAGCACTATGCATATATTGGACTTGAAAAACTATGTAATTTCCCTTCTCTTCTCTATCTTAAACTAATCAGATGCTTGTAGAGTTGTAGAGAAAGAGTTAATTTTTATTAGGGTTTGTGGGAAATGGAACCTGCAAGGGCGTGCGGGGAAGAAGAAAGCAATACACAACAAAATCACAGTCTCCCAAGATGTGGTCAAAGTAAGGGAACTGGTGAAATAATCACAGCTTCCTTCCCTAGTTTCTTGGCCTGCGTTTTCTTCACTAATATAATCCCCTAATGTTTCACAAAGTTTGACTCCTCTCAGTCGCTTACTGGCTTGTTCTTTCTGGATGTGGCGGCAACTTTGAGCCACATCATTCTGGATTAATGTTCCTGCTGTAAAAAGCAGGCATAAAACCTGCACTGTTTTTGGTTCTTGCATGTACGTAGAAGATAGAAACGACTCCATTATCTATCGTTTAAACTCAGAGTTTTTATGAATACTTGAGTTCAGAAAATTAAGTGCATGCCATGAAATTCTGAGCTCAAATCTCTGCTCGCAGTTGCTTTACAGCCATGATCAGTGTATTTTGCAATTTTTTCTTTCTATTTCTATAGTATCACCCATGGTTCTTTGTTTTTTTTTCTTTGATTAGTTGTTCCTGCATTTAGTTTATAGAATGTTAAATGTAGGCGATCAATCAAATAATTAAATTAAAGTTTCAAAATCACAATCACAAAAATGAAAAAGAATCTAAAACCCTAAACCCTCTGTACGAAGATTGTTTATTTGCTGGCCTCTAAGGACGGCAGCAGGAAAATGCGATTGACCGGCCTCTTCCATCACCCTTATATTCCTTCTTGGTATCTCATGGATGAACTTTTATGTTTTGGCTTTTAACCCAAATAGTAACGCTATAACAGACCTCTCCTAATTGGGTATGGTTGATTATTCAATTTTCATTAGTTACAATCTCAGGGACTTGGTAATCTGCTTATTTTATTATTAATGGCACCAAAACCAGGCACCACTTGTACCCTCTTAGCTACACCCCAATTCCCAAACTCTGAAAACTTGGGACGATATGATCCTGTGGTTCTTAGAAGCCCTTCATCGGAAAACTGTGAAAATCTACACCAGGCTAGACATGCCAGCTACCAAGACTGTGAAAATCGAACTCGAATATCCTCTTTGTGCTAACTGATTACCTTCATTTTTCCCACACGTACCAACGTACAGTTTTACGTCCAATTGGGAACGTACCTGAAAAATGAATGAGTGGAAAGCCGGAGAGGGCTGAGGCTGCACAAACAGTAGAACTCAGAGAAGGGCCACGAACAGTTGCCTTGCGCTGAAGAGGAAGCTGATATGACCAATGAGTCATATGATCACCATGATTGACGATTTAATGTAGAGACAAGGAATCACAGGAATACTAGGAGACATACACTAGTTTCAGATCATTTTGTCAAACAGTTGTGCCTCAGACAATAATTTAGCTGGTATTATATGGGAGGGTTGTAAGTAGTGTGAAGCAGACGAGGCTTTTGTGCCTGTGAGGTGACTTGATAGATATGTTTAACCATTTGAGGAAACTAATCATGTAGGATTTTTGGGGTAAAGGAGATTGTACTGTTCCATATTCATGTCCAAGGTGTGGAGCTGTTTTGGTATAGTATGAGTTTTTGTTAACTTTGGTGAGGAAAGATATGAACAGAACGGCACTGCAAAGATTCTGCAGATACTGTAAGAGAGTGAATAATTTAAATTTGGGTTCATCCATGGCAGGTCCACCTAGAAATTTCCAGGTAAATGGATGATACCCATTTCGTTTTCAATTTCATTGTGCAGAAGAGTGCTCCCATACTCTTTTGAGATACTTGCATAGTAAATCAAATAATATTACAAGTAACAAGTGGTAGGAGTACCAAGGAAGAAGACAATATATACTTATGCATCCATCAATGGAATAGATTGTCACTATAAGTCCATACATGTGTATGGGAATTGATAATATGATTGATGATTTTGATAGGTCCTTTGAATGTTGTTTTAGCAGATTTTCCATTCAATAGTGCTTTCGTTTTCTCAAGGGTATTCCAAATTGTTCGTTTAAATGTGAATTCAAAACACTTCCAAGATCATCAAGTTGAATTTATCATATAGATGATTGTAAATATGAGTTTTATGATGTAGATTTGTGATTCTTCAACAAAAATAAAAATAAAATTTGAGATCTAATTTGATGTCGTTGGTTGGTGGATTAGGTGTTTTTAATCGATGGTGCGGGATGGTTTGGTTTTTTGTCGATGGCGATTTGCGGCTTGGTGGAGATGGTGGATATATAGTTGGGAGCTGCTCGATCGATTTGCAGAGGGAATAGAGTACCCTTGCTTGGCAGGGATGATAGTTTAGAAGTGGCTAGGGTTTTAGGGCCGCAGTGGCGACTTCCATTGACATCTATATTTGATGGTGGTAGAGAGCGTTTTTCTTGGAAGAAAATGAAAAATTACAAAGAAATGCCTCTAAGGCCACCACACTGCGCAAATCAAATAGGAGGGTACTAGCTGCTAGAGAGGGAACATACTTACTAAACCAAAATCTTTGTACTATTTGTGACGGTGCTCGAGTGACCCACATCAACAATAGTTGATATGAGCACAAAGTGTTATGTTTATAATGTGTTTCCTACCCTATTTGGCTATGATATTCTCATAATAATGTTATTTCTAACATATTTTGGGATATTAAAGACACAAATAGCTTAATTGACAAAAGAAGACCTAAGTAGTACAAGGATTTGGCTATGATATTCTTATAATAATGCTATTTCTAACATATTTTGGGATATTAGAGGCACAAAGAGCTTAATTGACAAAAGAAGACCCAAGTAGTACAAGGATGAAAGAGAAAAATGCAGAAAACCAGAAAAAAGACCCAAGCAGTTCAAGGAATGAGAAAAGTCAAACATGTGCACCTACCCTATTTGGCTACGATATTCTCATAATAATGCTATTTCTAACATGTTTTGTGATATTAGAGGCACCAAAAGCTTAATTGACAAAAGAAGGCCCAAGTAGTACAAGGATGGAAGAGAAAAATGCATAAAACCCAAAAGAAAGCCCAAGCAGTCCAAGGAAAGAGAAAAGTCAAACATTTGCACCTAAAGAAGAAAAGTCAAACATGTGCACCTAGTCCCACATCATTTTTGAAGAGAAGTTTCACCAAGATATTCTCTTTATAAAGACAGTCTTGTGTACTTCTCAAAGCATCATTCATTCATGTGGAAACTTAGAGAAATATTCTAGCATAGCCTAGCAATCTTCCTTCTCCTTTGCCGAAGCATTTTCTCTTCTTTGTGAAGCCGTGAAGGACTTCTCCAAATTGGCAGCAACTCTGAAGCATAGGAGCAGCGATTTCCGTCATCATCTCAAGCTTCCTTGAAGATGAAAAAGTGTGATCTTTTCCTCTTGTGTTAGTTTATATACTCTTCAGTTATAAATTTCAGAATATGACTTTTGTCTATGAATTTGGATTTGGTTGTTCATTGCGATTGTTATGGTATTAGTAGATTCAGAATTTTATTAACGCATGTTATGGTTTTGTTTATGATGTCTTAGCAATATGATCTTGCCAATTCTTTGTGTTAGAAAGGCTACGTTTTTGGTTTAATAATTATGCTAAAATGCATGCTAGCTATTGCCATGATTTGTGCTAACTTCTTCAAGTAAGTATAAATCTCAAGTGGTGGAAACTATGTAATAATAGTTGAGAGGGAAGACTACATCAATTACATGTTACGACTTCTCAGATATGGTTGTTGTATAATCTCAAAATTCTATAGCACTTAATGATTCATGTTTAGTGTAGACGGGTACTCTGAGTGACACTGAGTATCGATCGCAGCCTTTGCATGAAATATCCTAGGTTCTAGACTTCTCTGTGCTTAGGAGATAAAGTAAGTAGAATTAAAGGAATGCATGTCCTCTTCAGGCGTGTGTTTCGAGATTATTTCTTTTGCTTTGAGTTGACATGATAATTAGATTGTTAGGATTGAAACATGATCTTAATGTGAGGTTAGGGTTCGAGTCTCTCTCTATGTTGAAGTGTTGAATGAATCGATCACTTGTATATATTAGTTTAGATTTTGTCTTTATCTTTTAGTAGGAATGTTAGAATTAAACTCTCAAAACCCCCATGTTTACCTTGTACATGTGTATAATGTGTAAATAAATACCTGTAAACAGTTGTATTGATAATTACAACTCTCATGACCATTGTTACATGAGCACCCTTAGTCCCCGGATTGATAAAACCTTATTTGCCTTATACTACGATTGTCAAAAAGGGTTATTAATTGTTGCACCCCGGTTTTGGAACACGTCAATTTTAGCGCCATTGTCGGGAACTATAAAGTCTCTTGTTTATAATGCGTCATTTTAATTTTTTATATCTGTTTTTACTTATAAATGTCAAGTCTGGTACCACTAAAAAGTTTCTTCTTCAACATAGTTGCATTCTCATTCATTACATTGCATTTCATTATCATTCTCATTTTCTGCATCTCATTTCATTCATTATGCATTTCATTTTACATTTACTAATTTATGCTTTGAATTCCAGGAAATATCATATGGCTAAAGGAACTTAGTCGATCAAGGAACTCACGTCCTACATATGCATGGTGGTTCCCACTTTCACTAAAGATTTTCCTAGAGATGCTACATAGATTGAAGGTGAAGTGACCAACAATGAGTTGAAGATGATTGACCATCATTTTTAAACTCATCATAAGGCGTTTAAGGTGAATGGCCACCGGTTGAAGCCGAACTTTGAGGCTTTTGAGGAACACATTGTGGAGGAAGTACCTCTCCAAGATACGCCATTCACACAGAGCTAAAATGGAGGTACAAGTCAAGGCTGAAAGACAATAAACATTAAGCGCTGCTTGCGAGGCAACCCAATTCAACCGTAGCTGTGGAGGAGTCATCAACGGAGATTTGTCTTCTTGAACTCTTCCTTTGTTTTTCCATTTTGTTTTTCGTTTTTATTAGTTTGTTAGTGTGTCATTTTTGTGGATCCATGTTTCCTTACTTAGAGTCTTTGCTGCATGCTATACCTTGTTCTACTTTGAGGACAATGTGGAGTTTAAGTGTGGGGGAAAAATTTACATGTTTATTGAGTCTTATATTGAAAAACACAAAAATTGAAAAATGTCAAAAATTTTAAAATTTTCGTTAGCTTTTTGAGTCTTTTGTTTGTTTTTGAGTCATATGAGCCCTTAACAGTCTATGATGATTAAAAATCTCTGAAATTATGGATAAGAAAAGATCACAAGATTGAGATGATTTCTAACTGATATTCGGTTGTTAATTGAAATGAATGGAAATCATGTGAAATGTAGTGGATATGATTTGAAACCTTGGTACAGAAATGAGCATGTTAAGACAAGTTTTGATTCATATGAACCCTAATGTGAGCTTTCGAGCCTTTATATGTGTCATTCTTGCTTAGTGCTTATTGAAATATTTTGATTCGTTTTCTTAGCTATAATTGTTCGAAAACCTCATTATTCTTTCAATTTGATTGATTGCTCACCATAGCTTTTAATGAACTCTAGATGACTAGAACTCACTATTGTGGACTTTCAAAACTTTTATCATAAAACACTCTGATTTTAGAAAAGATAAATGAAACTTTTTAGGATGAACACCATTGCCAAACAAGCCTGTGTCTCTATTTGTGTGTGCTGCACACTTCTTAGTTGAACCCCCTTTGAGCCTACATTGAGCCTTTTCTTTCATCACTCATGCAATTTTCACTTTGAGCTTAGTACAGTGATATCTCTACCCTTGTCATTTGGACCTAGTAGAGCAATTGTAGTGTACTGTATGAAATGATGATGTGAAACAAGTGTGGGGGAAATAACTTGTCCTTGTGAAAAACGAAAATGCCGTGAACAGTAAAAAGAAAGGAAAGAGAAAATTTCGGCAAAAAATAAAATAAAAAGGAATTTGGACATTGTCTTTATGTTGTGAAATGAGAGTTTTTGTTGTAAATGGAATGCCCAAAAACGAAATTATTTGGCCTTTGTTCTGTTTCATGATGTTGTAAGGTGGTGTGAATGGCGAAGGGCCCAAGATGATATTTGGTCCTTGTTTTAGCGACATAAGGCGTTTGATAATGCTCTGCTAGGTCCTTAGGAATTTTGCAATTCCTTATCCTTCAATTCATACCCCTAGCCTAGCCAAATTAATACCTTTTAAAGTTCCTTTTGATCTAAAAGATGAGTAAAATTTGATATGTGGAGTTTGTTCCAAGAGTTGAGCCTATGGTATGGTTCATTTTTGTGAATAATTGATTCTTTCTTGAGGTTTATATCTGTTATATTGTGCTTTTGTTCATATAAATGCAAGTTTTTAATTCTATCTTGCATACTTGTTGAGTGACTGAGCCAGAAAATCTATGTGAAAAATGAGTGCATACCTTGTGAGATTGAATCATTTTTGTTTAAAACATGCTGAGCTTAACCATCACCATTGTTCTTCTGTGACCTACATGTAAATATGTGATCTATGCATGACAATTAGCTTCTGAAACTTCATGGAATAATTGTCAAGACCCATCCCGAATTTCACCCCGAAACCCGAGGTAAGTCTTGCGGGGACAACCTCCAAGGAAAATTTACTGATAAGCAAACCTCCTTTGAAAATGGACAACCCTAACCTCGATAACTAAAGTGTTACTTTCTTAAATAAATTTGAGCATCCTCCAAATCAACCCACAATTATACGAAAGTGAGTAAATAATTACAAACTTCGTATATTCTAAAATACAACAAAAATCTAAGCACAGCACCAGAAACATTAAATGATAAATCCCAAAGAGTATTCAGAGCTACTATACACTACAGGAGCAAGAAAATACTCTAATAGGTTAAACATGTAACCTACTGGTGAAATGTGGCTGAGAAATGGGTAACTATGCCTCGTCGTCTCCTACTCGTACTAACTCGAACTCTGCAGACTGGGCATTTTTAAAACGAAGAGCCCAGGGGAAAAACATTCGCAATAATTAGAGTGAGTGGACAAAAATAAATAAAGAAAATATTTATTAACATTTATGCTTTCCCAATTTAATTTCCAAGAAAACGAATACATGTCTTAAACGATAATTCTGTTATCGTTATAAATATCGAGCCTCTACTGCTTAAAACTATATATAACAAAATACAGCCTCTCAGGCTAAAATATATATATATATATATATATATATATATACCAAAATACAGCCTCTCAGGCTAATATATATACATGTATATATTTACACTCGCCCATACTCCCTATATAAATTAATAATAATCTATATAGGGCTACTACGCTTGCGTCCAACGCTCACGTCACGCCTTAATGCGGTGATACACTAAGCCATTAAGGTGGACAGACGAGTGTATAAATATGTGCCCATACCCCTTATATGAATTAAACACTCATATAAGGCTACTACGTTTGCGTCCAATGCTCACGTTACACCATAATGCACTTATATACTATGTCATTAAGGTGGACAGACACATATCGCTAGCTAGCATTTATATACATACTCTCCTTAAAAACGTATTATAATTTACCGAAAATCCCATTTTCGGTAACTCACCACAATGAGTAAAATCGTCAAATAAAAATGACGTCAAATGGTCCAACCAAATAAACAATTGCATGCACATTATTAAAATCAAAAGTCCAATCAAAAGTCCACTCACAAGTTAGGCCTAAGCCTGAAGTCGATCTGAAGCCTCTGCTTGAGCTTCCTCACGTCCTGATCCAAGAACATATTTAAATCCTCAACTATAAACCAACGCTTAAATAAAAATAGGTAAAATTAAATGTGGCCTTATCTACTCTCATTCTTGCCCAACTTTGCAAATCATAAATTGATATCGTCCAAACTTCACCACAAATATCGGTGGCCTTAAATCTACCTTCTACGGCCGATACAATAATAATCCAACGGTCGGATTCTATGCAAAATAATGGCTAAACTACCAAACTTCAAAAAAATCGCAAACCTATCCAAAATTCCTCCAAAAATTCCAAAACTCACATCATAAACATCCCCTTAATATTCTACATCAAAAAACCACAAAATTTCCCAAAACAGCGGCGCCGCCGCCGGCAGCTCCGCCGGCGGCCGACTTCGGCGACCTGCAAAAGCTACCAAATTTTAACAGCATATTCCTCTCAATCTCCTCTACAACTTTCTTAACTAGCACAAACATCAATTCAAAGCCTAACTATGTCAATCGAACGAAAACACCTAATAAGCCATAGAATTTCTTTTGCCGATTTCTCCTTACCTAGCTCAAGAGGGAGGGAGTCCTTTGGAGGGATGAACGCACGGGAGAAGAGCTTTCCAACGAGCTAAGCAGCTCCGGCTATGGTGGCCGGAGGAGGGAGTTCCGGCGAAAGTGCAACCACGACAGCCGTGGCTTTCGGGCTCGGCTGCTCTTTCACGGCGGCGTTAGGGTATCGGCCACCAGTCCAGGAAGGAAGAGGAGGTGTCGGGGGTCCGAACGGGACCGGTCTGGCGGTCGGTGGTGGCCGGACAGCGGCGACGGCGGTGGTGAAGTCGGCGGGTCGGGAAGCTCACAGGAGAGAGAGAGAGAGAGAGAGAGAGAGAGAGAGAGAGAGAGAGAGAGAGAGAGAGAGAGAGAGAGAGAGAGAGAGTAGAGAGAGAGAGAGAGGAGAGAGGGAGAGAAGTAGAGATCTCGAGCGAGAGTAGATCTCTCTCTCCGCGCTTCTCTCTCTCTCTCTATCCTACTCTCGCTCTCTCGTCTCCTCGCTCTCCTCTCTCTCTCTCCCCTTTCTTCCTCTCTTTCTAGAGAGTGTTTTGGGCATTTGACCAAAAACAAGGCCCGGTTCAACTTAATAAACAAAACCCAACTCCAAAATTTAACACCCTAAAAATAATACCCCAATAAAACTTACATTTTTAATTGATAACTTTTCCATGCTAACTCTGATTTTAACACATAGCATGTCTACGAACTCGTAACAACATCCTCTACGACTTTTATGAAGAAAGTTTTCCCAAATTCCATACGGAAGAAAAAGTCAACTTTGGAGTCTTAAATAGTAAACGGTTACTTAAAACGGTAAAAGACTAAAATAATACCAAAGTAAATAACAGTAAAATAACTTAAGAACCGGGGCATGACAATAATACTTGATTTAGTGCTAATTTTGATGCCATGAGATTAGAGATTCTGAGACAATAGTTAAGGGCATTAGAATTTGTTCGTCACCTGTTGTAATTGTATGTGACGTTTGTGTTGTTGTAATTGTTATCGAGTCTTGTTGTTATGGTTTTTCTATGGGACTAGCAAAAGCTAAGTGTGGGGGAATTTGATATGAGCACAAAGTGTTATGTTTATAATGTGTTTCCTACCCTATTTGGCTATGATATTCTCATAATAATGCTATTTCTAACATGTTTTATGATATTAGAGACACAAAAAGCTTAATTGACAAAAGAAGGCCCAAGTAGTACAAGGATGGAAGAGAAAAATGCAGAAAGCCCAAAAGAAGACCCAAGCAGTCCAGAGAAGGAGAAAAGTCAAACATGTGCACCCAAAGAAGAAAAGTCAAACATGTGCATCTAGTCCCACATCATTTTTGAAGAGAAGTTTCACCAAGATATTTTTAATATAAAGACAGCCTTGTGTACTTCTCAAAGCATCATTCATTCATGTGGAAACTTAGAGAAATATTCTAGCATAGCCTAGCAATCTTCCTTCTCCTTTGCCGAAGCTTTTTCTCTCCTTTGTTACATGAGCACCCTTAGTCCCCGGATTGATCGAACCTTATTTTTCTTATACTACGATTGTAAAAAAGAGTTAATTGTCGCACACCTGTTTCGGAACACGTCAATAGCGTTCACAAAAAATCTCTAAACATATGAGAAAACTAAACGGAGGAGACTTGATCAAGCTGTGAACTTCACTTACTAATGATTTGAGTCTCCAAGGGACCGAGCACGCCAATGTAACACATTCAATCACCAAGCCGATTCCCCTTCAACAAGTAATTTGCAAAGGTTACTTCTCTTGGTAGCAAGCAAACCATCTCTGAGAGCTGTGCACTCTGCAAATGGACCGAATACTGGTAACAATCAGAATCCTAGAGACATCCCGGATGACAAAGTCGACAACAACATCCATTCCTGCATTAATTGAGCAATCAAAATTAAGGTTGGCCTACTTCTCCAAAGAAAACGACCATTTGATAACTCTAGAGATTTAGTGGGGTTGCAAGTAGAAGGGCTATTTTCACCTCTTTAAGAATCACCAACATCGGTAGCATAAACAATGGAAGCTGGAGTGAATTGAACAAATCAGAAAATGAGGTTGTTTCGGGCTTTTCAAATATGCCATCACACTACAATCTCCAATTGTGTTAACATATTCTATTTCAAACAAAGAATTAAGTCAGTCCTCAAAGAGTTGAAATTAAAAGGAGAAAGTAAATTGCGGTCTGCCAAACATTACTAGTACTAGAACAAGATTGAAAGAGATGATTAAGGTCTTCCAATCTTGAGTTGCAAATGACACAAGAACTATCGAAACCATTCAAAACCGAGAGAAAAAAACTCGAGTTTCTTTTGCCTCTTGCAAGTCGCGAGTCAAACATTCTTACTTTAGGATCGTTTTAAGGCATTTGATTATATTCATATGCGAGTTTTGTTTGTTCCTAATATATTTTCTAAAGAAGTTTTGACAGCACCGGTATCCCAACTTTTGTGGCACGGTCAAAGTGGTACCTGAACTTTAAAAACTATCAATGTGGTACCCAAACTTTGTTTTTGCTACCAAGAAAAGGCCTGAGGCCAATTTCCGTCACAGTGCCGTCTGTTTGCTGACGTAGCCAGCATTGGGTCCACCAAAAAGGGCAAAAACGACATTTTACACAGTCTGCACCCAAATCGAGTCAAAACTCGACTTCCCCCGCTCCTCCCTCAATTTCCATCTCTTCTCTCCGCAACCCCTTTTTCTTGAAAACCCTAAATTGCAGAGCAGACCAACGCAGCTGAAGCTCTCTAGCCAAAGGTAAGCCACCACAACCCTATCTCTCTCTCTGGGTTTCAGCTTTCTAGTTTGATTGGTTGATTACTGTGTTGAATCACAGTAATCAACCAATTTGAGTCGAGTACGCCCTCGAAGCCGTCCGCAAGGGTAACGCTGCCGTCGGCGTTCGCGGCACCGAGACCATCGTTCTCGGCGTCGAGAAGAAGTCCACAGCCAAGCTTCAGGACTCCATGTCGATATTTCTCTCTCTCTGTTTGTCTTTCGGTTTTGTTTTATCTTTGTTTTGATCTATTAGATGAGAAATTGAGCTTAGGGTTAGAGGGTTTATGTGTGATATCCATTTCTAGTTTTGGTTTCAGTTTCTGCAGTTAGCTTAGTCTAATTGAATGTAGGAATTTCATTGGGTTTTGCATAGATAGATAGATAGATATGCTTCTTCCATTGGTGGTGTAGCAGGAATGTGTTTTCCAGCTTCTTTACCTGGGAATTATGCTTCTGTTTTTATCATTTTTCACTGTTGGTTTTACTTTGAGATCTTTGGAGTCCGTTAAAACTTTTACAGTGTTAACTAATTGGTTAAGTTGCGTGTTTGATAACATGAGTTTGGAATTAATTTGTTTTGGTTATTCTTTTTTACTATGCTTTTGAAAGTTGTTTAAATTAAACCTTAAGACTAGCTGATATCTTTGATTAGATTACCTATCTTGTTTTCCAATATCTTTTAACTAATATAGTAATTTCACAAATTTCACAAATTTCACAAGTGTTTGATGACTTGGTTTTGCTGGGATGTTTCCATTATTGATTTTGATTGTTTTAGTTGTGGGTGTGCGGTGGCAAATCAAACTTTATAAACCGAGTAAATAATGGGTTGATTAGATCAGTGGGTTGATCTTAGTTTTCTGCATTATTGTGTAAAAGTGTGACGATTGAATGATGGTGTGATTACTTGTCCGTGCTTTTACTTAAAACTGGACTTTACTAGAATACTATTTACTTTACTTGCTACTCTTTGTGCTCAGTGACTAGGATTAACTTTTCTCAAACAATTCAGATTTTGCTTCATGAGTTTGCTTAGATCATGATCATCTTTTCTTTTTCTTTTTTTGTTTCTGAGTTTTGATGTACTCGTGTTTACTGGACAACAATACTACTTGTTTTAGCTGGTGTCTCCTGTGTCCTTATTAACAAAAAATAAATAGAATAAAATTTTGTTCAAGCTTGTAGTTTTTGGGTTGTCTTCGGGAAGTTTTCTAACTTATTCAAGCTTAGGTGAGTAGATTATTGTTTATTATTTACAGTAGTTTTTTTTTCTGATGAAAATGATATTACTTGCAAGAGTTTGTGGAAATTAGTAATTTTGGTGTGTGTGTGTGTGAGAGAGAGAGAGAGAGAGAGAGAGAGAGAGAGAGAGAGAGAGAGAGAGAGAGAGAAAGTAAAGCATTAGGATTGAGTTTTTCTTTGTTGTTACCTACTGGAAATCATCTTTAAAAGGGGAAACTTGATTCGAGTCAAAATCAGTGATTTTCCTGATGCATGTCTTCAACTTCGAAAAATCATAAGTAATTGTAAGAAAATCTTTTTTATGCGATTCCAGTTCCAGATTGATCTTTAGGATGTCTATTTCAAATGTCATGAAGACACCAAGCTTTAATTCCCAGTTGAACCATATCGTTTTTAACCAAAGACTTTTCTGGTCAGAATTTTAGTTTGGCACTTTTCTGATTTTGTACCTTTGCTTTTAGTCTTAGTGTTTGGCTATGATTCATACTCTTTTTGGTATGATATTATATAGATATATAGATTAGACTATAAGGTTCTTATACATGTAATTTGTTTCTCAAATTGAAGTTAGAGATAAAGGTTTTGGTATGCTTAAAGTTGGCTGAACATTAGTAGTGTAGAACTTTTTTTTACTTGTTATCTTCTGTTAGCCGTCGTTGTGGTAATTTAATTTAGCTACTTAAGTTGCAAGTTTTGTGTGTTTCCTTTTTGAAACATTGGAGTGGTTATATTCAGTTGCTAGAAGTTTAATTGTGTTGGAAATGTCTTGTTGAATTGTGAAGCCAAATGTGGTTGTTGAATTGTGTTGGAAATGTCTTGTTTGTGTTCCACAGGTCCAAAGGGCACCAGCCCCACCCAAGGAATCAAAACCTATCAAGGACTAGGTCATAAAGTCTAGAAAAGGATGGAAGAAAATGAAGTTGGCAATGTAGGGTAGTTCTGTTGGAAATGGTAATGCATCAGCTGGCCTCAACACAACTTCCTACTCAAAGCAGCTAAAATCATGGAGCAAGGGGTGCTAAAAAAAGTGAATGTGCTGACTTTTAAATTAGAGAAACATAATGTGCACTTCATCATATTTTGGAATCAATTTTTTGCAAACAATCTGGTTCCTTGAGTTTTTGGAAACCAATTAAGCTTGAATTCTAATGCATAGTATGTTTCTCATGTTGAATTGATGTTGGTTTTAATGGTTTTAATTCAGTGATATTGACAGCTCTTTTTGGTTCTATGTTTGAATTTCTATGTTACATTTTCAGCTATTGCATAATATTTATTGTCAGCAGATAAACACAACAGCAGTGTCTAAACTTTACTGAACTGATCAATGTGATATCTAGGATGAAAACCCAAGATTCAATTTTACAGATTTTGGAGGGAAAACGGTTCTGGAGAATTAGAAGGTTATTTTTGTCATTGCACCTTTTTTGGTGGGCCCCATGCTGGCACGTCAGCAAACTAACGGCACAGTTAAGGAAATTGGCCTCAGACTTTTCCTTGGTAGCGAAATAGAAGTTTGGGTACCACATTGATAGTTTTTAAAGTATATGTACCACTTTGACCGTGCCACAAAAATTAAGGTACCGGCGGTGTATTTTCCTCTTTTCTAATTTCAGGGTGACTTCTAAGAGCAACTCCAACAATGCAGTCAAATCCACGGTGGAAGCTCCAACAACAACAATTGACAACTTCTAACCAACTCCAACAAAGATGTCAATTCCACATGGATGACAATTTTGATTCATCAGGTCAAATTTGACCCAGGCTGAGCCTGTAGTCTTTTTTTTTTTTTTTGATGATTTCTCTCCTCTTTCACTCTCGTCTATCTCTCTTTCTTTCAAAAAAAAAAAACCCAAATCAGACTTGTTGATCTGCAATTTAGATATAGAAAAACCAATTGCATCAATACCTAAAGCATCAGATTGTTATTTGAAGATCAAGAAGAGGAAAAGCATATCTGGTTCGAGGGAAGAAGAGGATTGCTGGTAAAATGATCAAATTGCAGTCAGTGAATGAGGAGGTAATGAATTCCAAATTGCTTGATCAAACATACCTACACCCAGTAAGAAGATTCGGTCTTTGTTCTCGAGCTTCTTGGTTGCCTTGTCTATGGAGGATCAGAGGACTTGCAGTTGCAGGATAAGAGATAAATTATAAATTGAAAGAAACAGAACGTTGTGATCAGAGAAGAGAAGAAAAGTGTGAGAGGAGGAGATAAAGATAGAGTTAGTGGGGTGTTTTAATAAAATTTTTGACCGGTTGGTTGGAGAGACAATCTTGCAAAAGGTCAAATTCCATGTCAGCAGTCAAATTTGAAATTTGACAAAAAAATTTAACCTTCTCATTAGAGATGCTCTAAGAGACTCTTGGGATATGTGACATTGATGAAATTTTTTACATGATCGAAACTAAACATATTATCATGCAAAAA
This sequence comes from Fragaria iinumae, assembly GCA_009720345.1. Lineage (NCBI taxonomy): Eukaryota > Viridiplantae > Streptophyta > Magnoliopsida > Rosales > Rosaceae > Fragaria > Fragaria iinumae. The sequence goes on along the minus strand of CM019120.1, from coordinate 24,946,748 downwards.
ACCAAAAGAGGAGAAAGAAACCAAAACTCGCCCACGCGCTCCCAACCATCGCAATCCGCCACTCGAGTTCCGTCACGCCACAGCTAACGTCCGTCTGCGCCACGTGGACAAGTCCTATGGCTTCGAAAGGAAGGGATTTCCTACTGCCCACTCGTTTCAATCAGAAATGGCGGTAGTAGCTCTCTTCGTCACGGCGACGAAGCTCGCCGGATTATTGGCCACCGTCACCGTCGCAGCCAATGTCTTCTCTTTCTCTCGCTACCGCAAGCAGAACCTTCGCCCGTTCCGCTCCCCGATCGACGAGTCCAACGACACTCTCGCCGACTTCAAACTCGACGGTACGCTCCTATTTCACTCTCAAATTTCTCACTACTTACTTCAAATCGCTACCTTAGGGTTACATATACTCGTATGAAGAAGATTAACATGATCCGAATGATTTGGATTAATATTTACTGAAAGAAGTAGAGAAGTAACACAGTTGCTCTAGATTTTTTTTTATTTTTTGAGATTTTGCTTTATCACTGTTTGATATTGGAGTATAACTATGGTGTTGTGTATTTGTTCATCCATATATTTGGGAATTAATTACCTAAGCATTCGCTAATAGCGAGTTTTGTAGCTTTTCTTTTGTTGAATGGGGTTTAGAGGCCAGGTTTGGTTACTTGAAGCTTGAAATTTGCTTTATAAAGCACCTGAGTTTGATTGAGATAACAATTTTTTTTTTGGAATTATTATTATCATGACAGTGATTTGTATTGGTTCAAGTTTGGTGGATGAGAAATCGAACTCGGAAGCACTTGGTGTTTGTGCATTTGTGGATGAATTGAATTTGATAGTAGAAGTGCTTTGTTGTGTTATTATGTGCAGAAGGGGAAGATGGGTTCTTCTTTGGGTTGGCGACGGCTCCAGCGCATGTTGAAGACAAGCTAGATGATGCCTGGCTTCAGTTTGCGCTAGAAAATCCTTGTGACAAAGTAGAGTCGGAAGGTGATCGGCAAACAGCTGATGCTATGATGGGTTCTGCCAATGGCGACGGTGGGTCTCAGGCAGCTCCGCTGTCGGGAAAACCTAAGAAAAAGAAGCCTCTTAAGGTAGCTATGGAAGCCATGATTAGAGGGTATGCAAAGTATGTTGAAGGAGATACAGGAGAAGAAGATGAAGAAAAACCTGCCCCGACTGAAGAATGCCATCATAAAGTAGCTGCATGGCACAATGTTGAGCACCCGTAAGCCTGGATTCATATCTACATTACTTTAAATTTAAGTATATTGCAAAAAGTTATGTCTCAATTGGATTCTTCTTAAATTGATCACAGAGAGGAGAGGATAAAGTTTTGGTCTGATCCTGATACAGAGCTAAAACTGGCTAAAGATACTGGTGTCAGTGTCTTTCGAATGGGAATCGATTGGTCACGAGTCATGCCAGAGGAGCCGCTCAATGGGCTTGCAGAAACTGTAAGTTTCTGACTGTGTGTACTTGACATGCAATTGGTGTATTGAGATACAATTAAATTAAATCTAGATAGGTAGACATTTGCATTCGTACAGGACTTAACTTAATCTTCAAGGTTCTTGCGTTGCTAATATTTTGATAAGGATGTGATGTTTAAAGTTACTTTCTCTATTTCTGGAGCTTGTAGCTGAATTCAATTGCATTAATGTGCTTTTCAAGTAGACCACTGCATTGATGAATTCTAAGTGGACACCATTAGTTTTGGACTGAGTTTGGATGCTTGATATTATTCTCTAGGTTAACTATGCTGCATTGGAGCGATATAAGTGGATCATTAGCAGGGTTCGTTCGTACGGAATGAAGGTGATGTTGACTCTCTTCCATCACTCATTGCCACCATGGGCCGGAGAATATGGAGGGTGGAAATCGGAAAAGACAGTTGGTTATTTCTTGGATTTCACGAGGTGATTCTTTGATTTGGTGGTAGACTTACAGTAGTTTTCTACAGTTCTGATGGCTTGCATTACTTGCCACTGTTGTCTGGGTTCACTAGTAATTGATTTTGTTTTGTGGTCATTTTGATAAAGTCATATTTCTTACATTTCACTTTTTGATTAATCTTGTTGTTTTTGTCTTTTTTTGCAGGCTTGTTGTTGACAGTGTATCAGATATGATAGACTATTGGATACCATTCAATGAGCCTCATGTCTTCTGTATGCTTACTTATTGTGCGGGTGCATGGCCTGGTGGCCATCCTGACATGCTGGAGGCTGCGACTTCTGCTCTACCAACTGGTGTTTTCATGCAGGCCATGCATTGGATGGCCATTGCACACTTAAAGGCCTATGACTATATCCATGAGAAAAGGTCTATGCTTCATATAAGTTTATTTAAGAGAGGAAATGCTTAAATAATCTAACATGTATGTGTCTATTGCCTGCATTACTGACTAGTCAACATTCAACAATTCATGTCAATAATGCTTTAATCCTTTCTGAGTGGATATGCAGGTGACTTTTTACACTTTAGAAAGTTATGTGTAGAATGTTAAATTGCTTTTTTTTTTTCTTCCTGAAATCTTTGTTCCTTCTTATCTTCATCAGTACCTCATCAAAGCCATTAGTTGGAGTGGCACACCATGTCTCATTTATGCGGCCATATGGTCTCTTTGATGTTCCTTCTGTTTTACTGGCTAACTCCATGACCGTCTTCCCATATGTGGATAGTATTTCTGACAAGTTGGACTTTATTGGCATAAACTACTATGGACAGGTTTTCTCTCTGATTGAGTAAAGTGCTATTTTTCATGTTTCATGTATGATATACAGATCAAGATGACTCTACTGTGACCTTATTATTCTGCCCATTAGGAAGTGGTGTGTGGTGCTGGATTGAAGCTAGTAGAGACTGATGAATATAGTGAATCTGGACGTGGGATATACCCAGATGGCTTGTACCGCATGCTGCTTCAGTTCAATGACAGATACAAACATCTAAACGTACCTTTCATAATCACTGAAAATGGGGTATCTGATGAGACAGATATAATCCGTCGGCCTTACCTGCTAGAGCATTTGCTCGCTGTTCATGCAGCCAAGATCATGGTAATCCCCATCACACTTCTTAGTTGTTTTTCAAATTTAGTTTTTCCTATATTTGGTGATGATGGTTTGGTTTGTAGGGAGTTCGTGTTCTTGGTTATATGTTTTGGACTATATCTGATAACTGGGAGTGGGCAGATGGGTATGGACCCAAGTTTGGACTGGTAGCAGTTGATCGTTCCAAAGATCTTGCCCGGATCCCACGCCCTTCATACCATCTATTTACTAAGGTTAACGATTTGTTCGCTGCTTTGAAGCTTCATTTCTCTTCAGCTACCCACCCCAAAACTAGGGCCTTAATTGTACCAGATTAAAAGTTTTATCAACTGTTTCCATTTCAGGTGGTAACAACAGGTAAAATTACACGTTATGACCGGGCACGTGCATGGCACCAACTCCAAATAGCTGCTAGAGCAAAGGAAACACGATCCTTTTATCGGGCTGTTAATAAAAATGGTTTGATGTATGCAGGTAAATCATGCAGCTTAAAATTCTTTTGATTTTAAGTTACCACCATTTTTTTTTTCCGCCTTAAATCAAAGAGGATGCATTATTTTGTACAAACAATCCATCAATATAACCTATGACGAACTAAATATTCATACTGAAATGACTATCTCTGGCGAGTATGCACCTCTTTGGTATCCTTCTTTAAATGAGAACCGCAACACCTTGCAAGTCAGTTTCACAAAAGATCTACCACTGGTTTGGCCATGCAATGGGGGTCAGGTCTACAGATGATATCAGCTCTACCCAGTCGGATTTTCATCTATCACTGATGTCAGAAGCTACCCTAGGTTCAAACAGAACCGTTCTAACAGAACCTTGTGGTAGCCACCTAGAAATGATGGTTCAGTTCCTAAGTTAGGGGCTTTAGTCTTCGCACCATTGATACTGCAAGAAGAAACTTATTGTGATGCATGCAGAAGTTCACTCTTATTCCGCATTGTGTTTATTTCTTTTTCTTTTTATGTACTTTTGTATCCTCATTTTTCATACCTGTATTTTTTTTCCCTTAACAGGAGGCCTTGATGAACCTATACAGAGACCCTATGTTGAAAGAGATTGGCGATTCGGACACTATGAGATGGAAGGTCTTCAGGACCCTCTATGTCGCTTGTGGAGATTCATGACCCGACCTGCGACTGCCACCCTAAATTTTAGGAAAAGGAAACCCCAGATGAATGAGGAGGATGAAGCTCTGTTGGCTATCCAGTAAGGCGTAAACTCCGAACTCAAGTATGAGCATCTTCTGTGATTGTGCATATTTGTGATGGTTCCGTATTGTTTATCTTACAAGCCTTTCAGACACTAGGCCTCGCTTGGAAGATCAGCTTTAAGGTATCAATGACAAGGACATTGATGCAAATTGTAATGCATGACTATTGCAAAGACTAATCTTCTAGTGAAAAACTTACACTACTGAGATTCATCGTAGGCCTTGGAATGGATTAACTAAATGGTGATCTATTTTAGCCAAAGGTGAGTCGCTAGTAAGAAAAACATGACATTCATTCGGTGAGTGACAATTTGTGAGACGATATGACAATTCTAATTCAAACATGGACAGCAGGACAAGTATAAAAAACCACAAGTGAATGTTTACAGTCTGACTTTGGTTTGGAAACCCTTGGTTCATCATACAAGACCAAGAGAAATATACTTTTCAGTTTTCACTGTTCAATGATAGGCCTCTAACACAAATTTACCACTAGTAAATATGGGACTATAACTATTTGTTTGACCAACTATTCAAATTTCAATTGCTCTTTTCTTTGGCGCGTAGCTTGCAAAGATTTCCAGCTGGAGATCACCAAACCCACCCAAATCCTAAGATGAGTCTTGCTCTCCAAGAAACAAACAAATTTCTCAATCTCTCAATTATAGTAATCATAAACTAATTTTAGCTTACAAATATTCAAATTTTATTCTTCCAATTTTCTCATCTTACACTAATCTAAACCCTTAAAACCCATCTTTAAGAAAACCAAAACTAATTTACTCCAATTTCATGTTTTGTGTTATGAGTCTCATTTCTCACTAGTTTGTGACTAATAAGTTTGACGACTTGTGAGAGCGTGAGTTTTCTTTACTTTTATTAGATACTATGGTGGTTTCCAGCATGAACACATTAATTTGATCGATGTGACTATCTCATCCTGATACAGAATGAATACATTCGTTACTAACTTGCAAATTTAAATTTGATTGCTGTCATTTTATTAAAAGTGTAAGAAACATGACAAAGCTACATGTTTTCCAAAACAAACATTATTCTCATTTTCAAAAATGAGGAAAAGAATAAAGAATTCTCTTGGTATTTAAAGCTCTTACTTCGTAGCTGAGCTCAGTAGCTAAAACCCTGATCATCATCACCAATAATGTCACAGACCCATTTCCACAAGGGTGACCAAGTCGAGGTCACAACCTCCGTCCACGGCGGCTCCACCGGCCCCTACTACCCAGCCACCGTGCTCCGTCCCGTCATCAAAGACAAGTCCCACATCTTCGTTGAGTACCAAACCCAAACAGCCCACGGCGGAGCCCCAAAACCCTTGAAGGAGATTGTGCTGCTCACCAATGTACGTCCCACGCCGCCCAGGGAGCTCCACCGGCCCTTCAAAGTCGGCGATGACGTGGACGCTTTCCGAGCAAAGGGGTGGTACCGTGGAACAGTGAGGGAGATTTTGGAGAATTCCAAGTACTTGATGGTGGTGGATGGTCAAGCTGACCAGGAATTTGAGTGTGACCATTTTGATTTGAGGGTTCATAGGGAGTGGGATGATGGGTCTTGGGTGCCTGCTCTTCCAGAAGAGGTATAATATTTGTGGTTAATGGGTTTCTGTTTTTGGTTTTTTTGTTTTGTTTTTTGCTTTTGTTTTTGTATTGAATGTCTGATGCGTTTGTTGTGTGCTTGTGATTTTAGTTCTGGGTTTTGGATGTGCTTGTGAGATTGTAGAAGTTTGGTTTGGAATTGATTCAGGGGAATGCTAGTAAGTGTTTGTTTTTGAGTTCATTTTTAAAATGGTTTGTAGAAATTTACAGGTGAATATTTGATATAATGTGTAGTGGTGAGGGTAGTAATACTTCATGTTTGGATTTTGGAAGTAGAAAAGGATTTGGGTTTGAAATTGATGATGATATTGCATTAGGTAATATGCTTTATATATATATATATATATATATATATATGTTAGATTATTGATGCAAGTGGAAGGAATCCAATTAGAATACTAGTGTTGTTTTTTCAGGTGATTGACCATCTGCTATCTTGGGTCAACAAGGAAAATGGTTTTAAATATTGGTTTAGTTCATGGTGTTTGCTTCCTGATACTGATGTTTTGGTGATTCAGTGCTTCCAAGTGCTTGATATGTATGTATTTGACTGGTTTGTTGTATGCATTATGTGGGCTTACTTATGGAAGCTTGAATTGCAGAAAAAATCACCTGAGGTGGTGAAATCCAGAAAGATAACGATTAAAATAAGGGATAAGAAGGAAACTATGGGAGCGAGCTTTGAAAGCGGGACTCTAAAGGATGATCAGGAATTAGAGTCTGAGCAGCTTAATTTGAGGTGTCACAGAGAGTGGGATGACCGGTCTTCAGTCCCTCCTCTTCCAAAAGAGGTACATTGTTTTCTAACTTCTCCAACTGTTTTGTCAACGGATAATTTTCTCAATAAAGCTGTTGGTGTTTGCATGGTTGTGAATCTTGTTCTGGATCTTTGATTTACTTGTGAAATTATTGAAGTTTGCTTTGTGATTGTCCTATATCGGTCTAGCTTGTGTTTTAGGGCAATGCCAGCAAGTGTTTGTTGGAGTTCATTATATCTATGGTTGTGGTGTTTTCTGGTAATAGAAATGTTCTTGCATATACCAAGCACAATGTGTAGTAGTTAGATTGTTCATTCATGTTTGCAAATACAAGATGGAATAGCTTTCTCATAGTCCAATTTACCAATTTAGAATAATGTTTTCCATGCAATTGACCGTCTGCCTAAAAGAAATATGCCTTTGGTTATGCCTTTGGTCAAGAAGGAAAATGGTTTGGTTGTTGCTAAATGTACCCAGCAAAAATATAAGTACACCCAGCAACATAATTTTTGTTCCTCACATTCCAATTCTACACCTTTAGTACACCCAGCAACAAGAAAAAAGAAAACAGATAAAACAGAAAAAATAAATATATTGGCAGTTCATAAGCGTTTCATGATTTCCAGAGCTTCTCATTCGCTTACCTCTGGTCAGAGATTCATACTAACCATTTGTTCGCAGAACCTGCTTTAATCTTCTCAAAGATGGATTGGGTTATCTTTATTATAGAGGAGGTGATCAACGGCCTCTTAATAGAAGCCTATGTTTTGTATTGACTGGAAACTTGTTCTTTAATTTGTTTTAGATACTGTAAACTTCTGAAATTATACGAATCATCTTATTGATTAGGTTGTCAATAGATTAATATATATGAATTGTTATCACTTAGAAGATTGTCAATATGTCATCATATGAAAGTAGAACAGATCGAGATGATGAGGGTGAAGGAATTGAAGTTGACTTGATGGCTCCAGAATCTTTGTTGTTTTTTCTTTCATCTTATTGGTTGACATCATCTAAAAGAAACAAAGTTAAGAGAATAGACAAGAGATGATGATTGACAAAGAAGAAGAAATACTGAATTGATGATAAAAGAGGTAGAACCGTAGGAGATGCAGAAGCGTTCTGGAGTTAAGCGTTGAATGCAGTTACCTTTCTTAATTGTTTTTTATAACTAAAATACTGAATGATAATAGTCTGAGGGTAATAATGGAAATAAGAGACAACTTTTATGTTGCTGGGTGCACTTAGATTTCTGCTGGGTTCAAATAGCAACATCCAAATGGTTTAAATCAAAAGTCAATTTTAAGTTGCATATGGTGTCAATAAAAGCTTGCTTTATGGTCTATTGATGTTCTGGCAATTTAGTGCTTGATATATAATAGTTGCTATTATGTATTTTCTTGTTATACATGTCTAGGTAATCTATATATGCTCACTTTACGAAATTATGAATTGCAGCTGAAGTCATCTGGGGTGGTGAATAGCAGAAAGATAAGATTCAATTTAAGGGCCAAGAAGGAATCTATGAGGAAGAAATTTGAAAACGGGTCTCGGGTGGAGGTTAGCAGCGATGAGGAGGGTTACAAGGGTGCTTGGTACACTGCTACTATAGTTGACTACATTGGGAAAGACAAGTTTCTGGTGGAATATGTATCCCTGGTAACTGAGGATAGAACCCAGCTCTTGAGAGAAGAAGCATTAGCAAGTTACATTAGGCCTTGTCCTCCTCCACTTCCACCAGTTGTTCAGTTCAAACTTCTTCAGAAAGTCGATGCATGGTACAATGAGGGATGGTGGGAAGGATCCATTACCAAAGTTCTGACCGGCTCAAAGTATGTTGTGTATTTCAGCTCCAATGAAACATTAGAGTTCAAGCATTCTGATTTGAGGCTTCATCAGGACTGGCTTAATGGGCATTGGATAATGGATCCATGCCAGAACTTCTATGGGAATTAATGGTACGTTTCCTAGTCACTAAGCAATCTTTTGAGTTTTGGACTTTTGGTATTCTGGTGTTTGCTTGTTAAGAGTACATTGAATGTGTGTGGTGTAAGATCATGAGATAGCATCACTTATACGATCTTTCTGAGTCACACAGGTTTCCTGATATCCAAGTTATTGCAAAGATTTTTCTGCTGGGGAAAAAGGAGAGAGCGAAACAATTTGAGGAGATTTGTAGGCTGTTGTGTAGTTATGTAGCTTTGTTCGATATGCTAGTGTTTAGCTGTAGAAAATGGCCAGGAACATCTAACAACTGCTCTAAATGTTATTATGGAGGTTTGCCATGTGATTAATGTCGTAGCTGCTTTATCGAATTTAAGTTTCCCCTTCTGTAAAATGAAAACTTATTTATCTCTCGTCGATATTAGCTAATGAAACCAGTAGAACCATCATTGCCTTGCATTTTGAGTTACCCTCATGAAAATTAAGAATCAAGAACTCAAATTGACGACAAAGGATAGACCCAAAGCAAGTTAGACATAGTTCCGCCGCTTAATTTCTGCTAAGCACAGAACATCCATAATCAATCTATAAAACCATAGAAAATTGATCAAGGAACTCTTTCTCTATATTATAATGGAAGAAGAAACTAGTTTTTGAGATCAAGTTAGATACGTGCGTGCTAAACATTATAATGAAAAGTCATTATCGTCCTCGATCCAACTTATTTCCGGATACGAGCGTATCGGGCCGTATAAAGCTGTTTTTGGCCGTATCCGGTCATATCAGTGCGTACCTGCTGCCTTGTAGGTTCATAATCTGTTCTCGGATACGCCGGAAACGCGTCGAGAACGGCCGGAAACGTGTTGGAAACGTCCGGAAACGCGTCTTTGGACCTTGGGGGTAATACTGACCTTTCAGCTTCCGAAACTCAATCACTGCTATAAGATAACATCAAAGACCATTTGTACTCCACATATCCTTAAGAATTTGCATCCAATTCTCTGTTTTTCGATCCTCTGTAAATCCCCAATCACTGTTAAACCCATCGATCCCAATCTTCTATATGATAATATTCCCCGAATCGAATCAAAGATGCTCTTTTTTCTCAGCCTTTTTGGGTCAAATCGAACATAAATGGCGCAACTTGGAACTGAAAAGTGAAAACCCAGTTGTTCCCAATGCATCAAACGCGGTTTGATCAGGTACCCACATCGCAATTCTCATCTGGGTAAGCAAATTCATAATCTTTTTCCCCAATTTATGAAACGGGGTAATTTGGATTTTGTACATATTGGTTGAAATCTGAGTTATGAATTCACATAGACATGGCTTTTTCCCGGACGAAGTCGTCCTTCAAATTCTTTCTAGGCTGCCGATTAAGTCACTTTTCAGGAGCAAAACTGTGTGCAAGCTTTGGTGTAGATTGGTTTCTGATAAGTATTTCATTCAGTTGTACAATGAATTGGCTGTGAAGAACTCTATGTTGTTGGTTGAGGTCTCTGAGTCGTCTGGTTTGAAATCCAGTTTGATTTGTGTTGATGATCAGAAGGGTGTTTGTGAATTTGACTTGGGTTTCTTGAAGGACAGGGTTAAGGTCAGAGCATCGTGTAATGGTTTGCTGTGTTGCTCTAGTATTCCTGATAAGGGTGTTTATTATGTTTGTAATCCTATGACTCGTGAGTTTAAGTTGCTTCCGAAGAGTAGGGAGAGGAATGTGACTCGGTTTTATCCTGATGGTGAGGCCACTCTAGTCGGATTGGCTTGCAATTTGGCTTCTCAGAAGTTTAATGTGGTTTTAGCTGGCTATCACCGCACTTTTGGTCATAGGCCGGATGGGACTTTTAAGTGTATGATTTATGATTCTGAGACGAACAAATGGAGGAAGTTTATTACTTTTCAGGATGATCAGTTTAGCCATATGAATAAGAACCAGGTTGTTTTTGTGAATGGCGCGCTTCATTGGTTGACAGGTGGTGGTTGTTCTTGTATACTTGTGCTTGATTTGGAGTATGATATGTGGAGGAAGATGTCGTTGCCTGATGAACTGAACTGTGGAATGGGGAATCGGTTTTACTTGTTGGAGTTGGATGGTTGCTTGTCTGTGATTCAGATTTCGGATACTTGGATGAAGATTTGGGTGTTGAAAGATTATGTGAGAGAGGAATGGCGTTTGGTTGATACTGTGAGTCTGAGATGTATCAAAGGACTTGTTCCGGGGATTTTCCCCATATGTCAGACTGGTGAATATGTTCTCTTAGCAACCCATAAGCAGATATTGGTGTTTCATCGCAAAAGTCGTGTGTGGAAAGAGATGTACTCAGTGAAGAACAGCTCTACACTCCCACTGTGGTACTCAGCTCATGCATTTCGGAGCACGATTTCTTCTTGCCATTGAGATATGATGTGCTTCTAATGAACTTCTGTATATATGTCTTATGTTATAGCTGGTTTGGTTCTCAAGACTTGTGCTGTATAGAGTTTGGCATGGATCTGTTACTTAATTTTTGTTTTATGAATATGCTGTAAAGTGAATAACCTCATCAATCTTGTTGTTAGTATTGGAATACCATAATTCGTGGTTGTTTGGAAAACTGATTATGTAAGAGATGCATTTTTTCCTGGCTGCAGTTATTCTATACAGTCCGGCAAATATTGCCTCCTTATATATCGATAATTCTTGTAAATTTGTTCTCCAGCATTCTTTGTGAGTTTGTGTAAGGGAAAATTTCAACAATAGTACATGAGAAACACGCCACTCCGAATTTCGGTACATCAACTTTTAAAAATATCAAAACAGTACATGAGTTTCAATTTCTGACCCAAGTTTAATACATGGTGTCAGTAACACCGTTAAGCTCATGTAATTAATCATTTCTCAAAAGGTGATCTAGTATTTTAACCCTCTTTATCTTCTGATACGTGATCTTCTTCGTTTTTTTTTCTTATTCGTCAATTTATTCTCTTTCCTCAACCCCAACCTCCTACTAGCACAACGACGTTCTTTGAGGAACCGCAGCGAGCTGAGCAAGAAGAAGCAGCTGAAATATGTTATGTGGCTTCAATCCAAGATGTCGTCTTTCAAGTGGGTTTAATGAATATATAAGAGACAGAACCATGGTTAAACCCTTGAATAGGTGCTGAGCTCAAGTAAAAACTTAACATTTTGAGTGAGGGAGAAGTTGATGACTCTCTCTCTACTCCCATACTCTGCGGAGTTCCATACGTCTCTCTTCTCTTCTTTCTTCTCCTTTTCCTCCCTCCCTTCCCTGTATCAAGGTTCGATTTGGAAAGGACGAAGGCATGGAAACAAGAAAGTTGTGATAGATTTTTGGGTCTTGTCTTTTGACACAAGTCGAAATCTTTTCATTGTTTATTAGACTATTACTCTATTGGAATATCCTAGCTCGGCTGTGTGAAAAAATTGAATATTAAAACTGATAGTTCATATTATAACATCCGATCAGGTTACTTGGATGTCGAAGAAGATGTAAAGGAATTCTAAGAAAAGGCTCAGCATTTGATGGGGGCGGCTTGGTATGGGTGGTGATCTAGATTAATCTGAAAGTAGATATTTATGAACTAAAATTTTTGAGAACTGTTTCTGCCAGATCCCGTAGACCTTGAAGAAACTCGTCTTGGATCTTTCTTCTTGCCTGCAAAAGGATACTGACCGGGACTTTCCGGTCTTTATCTCTCCGATGGTAAAGTTAGTTTATCGGTAGGGGAATATTTAAATGTAAGGAGATGTTTTCTTACCCTTTTGGCTGACTTCACCATTATATTTATAGCCCCGGGTTGTCTTGCATTTCAAACATTCTTCGATGTGGGACAAGTATGACTCCCGTGTAGTCGTCCTACCTCCCGGGCGGGACTGTTACAACTTTCTGTTTCGTAGCATCACGGACCGAGGGAGGTATTTGTCGACTACCGACTACAAGAACGAAAAGAGACAGATAAAGAGTATCTGAGAAGAAAAGAAAGAAGAACCACAAGAGACAACAGACCACCCGTTCTTCCTCTTTTATTTTTTTGAACTTCTTTTTTATTATTTTTGAAAGAGATGGATTTGCCCTTTTAAATTTGACCAAAATCACATTGACTAACGGTGAAAGTAACGACATACACCAATTTGAGGTCGAGATCATAACTTCATGTACCGTATTGATTTTTTTGAAAGTTGATGTACCAAAAATTAGAGTAATCATTTGTCGTGTACTGCTGTTAAAATTTTCCCTTTGTGTAAATATAGAGGGGAAGCAGCCTTGGTTTTCACTTCTTTGTGAGTTAGTGAGCAACCACATCACTTTTAGGCAAAACTTGTCTTCAAATGATCTCATATTACTAAAAGTACCTAGACCAAAAGGATCAACAAACTCTAACATGTAAATTAATGAGTTCGTTTTTAAAAATAATAATAATAAAATTCAAGGAGACTTGTATCTCCGATGATAACACAACTCATTCTCTCTAGCGTCCCCTACTGTTAGAACGGCCAATGCTGACCACTGCTTAAGCCTAACTCCTTGAAATTCCTGCTCATTCATCAACAATACAATCAAGCCAATCTTACAAACAAAAGTTTGCAAAGTTTTGTTTGTAAGATTGATTTCCCAAAGCTGTGAATTCGAGTCCATTCATATTTGGACAGATCAAACCGATAATTAAACTTGCCAATAACTTTGGTTATTAATATAAGTTCATTTGTAACTTTTAGCTCAGAACACTTCCCCATCAGTCGACTCAACCAAGCAGTAAAACCTAGAGGCATACGTTCATCAAAATCGTTCTGGGGCCAATCTTGTCTAAATGTAGCTAATTTCTGTAACGAACTTCCAGAGTATCTATAGTTCATAACTATCCAATCTTGAAGTGTGACATTGCAGGTAGCCAATTTGCAACAAAGACAATGCAAAACGCCATCAATATAGACCACGTCACCAATATCAGCAGCAATACACCAGTTGTATGTATTCTTCTCCATCTTCCATCTTTGAGACTAGGTACAAATAATTCTTTTGTTAACGATTGTTCTCCAGTCACAGAAATCAGCAAAGTTAACTCTACGTCTTTCGGAAAATGAAGATAACACAATCAGGAGAAGTAACTCCACGTCTCTCAGACAATGAAGATAACACAATTAGGAGAAGTAGGCAGAGCAACATCACTCTAGCTACATATATTCAGTTTCAAATCCATGCAATGAGTACATAGATTCAATTTGTACTGGTAATGAAGGTACTAGTTCGATAATTGCTTTAAGAAAAGGATTGTGAAAAAAAAAAAAAAAACATTACAGCGCTACAAGGCTTCGTTTTTATGAAAAGCAATGAATCATATCTAGCTCGACGCACAAACGGGTGCAGAACCTAATTGTTTTTCCTCATTGCTTGTGACTGTTTCAAAATATGTTTACATCGACAATGCAACGTAGTCTCCTTATTCCTCACATTTGGCGTTCAATCCAACTGTAGTATCCTTTCTCATTGTCCAAATGGAAAGTTGCATATATGTTATCTCCAACGGTGTTGCAGACTTGCAGGTAACACGTACCGGCATCGAGTCCCTTCCAGTGTAACTATTATGTTTGCAAATTTCATTCAGAAAGGGATTGTAAAAAAGTACGACACTACTATCCTTCATTTCTAACAAACTAATGCAATCAACCATATGAAGCACAAACGCAAGCAGAATCTAAAAGTTTTACCTCTTTATTACTTACAACCATTTCTTTAAGATACTGGTTTGTTTTCATATACAATTTATCTAGCTAATCAGTAGACTGAGGTTCCAAAATAATGTTGAAGATTGGTCCAATATATGATTATACTTCTCGAAGGATCATGCGAAGTTAGCCATGACATACACCATACACATAAGGGGATGGTGAGTCTTTCATATCATAGTCAGGCGAACAAGGTCCTTAATTAAACGAAATATTTTCAACAATTATAGAGAAGATATCACCTGGAACGAGATCAGACCATGAGTTTAACATCATGAAAATTGGTGATTGGTCTGCTGTTCCCTTCCTCTAGGGTTTAGTATCGGCTGTGTCTGTAGTTTAGGTCTTATATCTGAAATATGCATCTTTAACAATAGATATTGAGTAATGCTGGACAAGTCTCTTCCTGATCATAAAGAGTTGTATCAAGGGAGAAACTCTAGCTAGATAAGAGTTATTTTTATTTTCTTGTGTTATCAGAATTGATGAGACACAAGAATATAAGAAAAAAGAAGAAGATAAGTTGTACAGACTACAGATACCTTAAAATTCGTTTAGATAAGCTTGACCTCTATTGATGATAATCACATATTAATGTAAGGGAGATTTTCATATACACCCAATTTTGAAGAGTGGTTTTAAATAAAACCCACCTAATATTTCTATTTAATAGACATCTAAAATGTATCAATTATGATACATATTATGTCCTATTTTTTCTAAATTTTACACAATTGTCACAATTCAACTATAACATATAAACATAATAAATAAGCTTAATTGATGCTGTCTTAAATACCTTCATTATGATTTTTTCTTCTAACACTAAATTTTTTCAATCAATTTACAAGAATCATGCAGTTTTTTTTATTTTTTATGAAAAAATCTAGGTGAAAGAATTCATTATCTGATCTATACATAAGGTATAATATAATATAAATAAGATATTTGATTATTATAGTAAAATAAAGAAATTTTACACTGTTAGCGTATGACCATGTGAAATTTGATGTGATCCTCTATTCCATTCAAATTTTGACATGTGGATTTTTATGATGAAAAACCATTTTAGCTATTTTGATCTTTAAACCCTAAACCCTATACCTTAACCCTATACCCTAAACCCTATACCCTATACCCTATACCCTATACCCTATACCCTATACCCTATATACCCTATATACCCTATATACCCTAACCCTATACCTTAATTAACCCTATACCCTAAATCCAATTTTGAGTTTCTTCTTTTTAGGTATATTATCATATCATGCGCTACTTAATATGTACGTTAGAGATATAAGTAGTTGAGAGTAAAATGTTCTCTCGATCAGGATCGGAAATGATATAATAATATACCTAAAAAGAAGAAAATTAATCAAAGAACAAGAACGTGTACCTTACAATTAAACATTTTTCGACTATGTAGAGAGACACCAAATGTGAGCTTAGGAAGAAAAAAAATCATTCTATTACAAATGACATATTTTTGTATATAACATATATATATACACTCAAGTTAGTAATAACAAGGTAAGAAATTAAAGAATGTAATTGATTATAACAAAGTTAAATCCAACTAAAGTTTAGCTCAGTATTTGAGTTTCAAATTGATGCTAAAATTGAGAAAGATACCAAATTTAGATTTCTAAATTCTGAAGGGTAAATCAGAGAAACCGAAAAATGAATAAAACTATTAATTATAAACATTTGCTCTATATGGTAAGTTTGCTTATGTGGAATGGGTGTAAAATGAAATAAAAATATGTATGAAATTATCTTAAAAGAGGTCTAGTATTTTGAGTTTTTATCTAATTTTCTCTTAATGTAATTATAATCGATAGAATGATAACAATGAGAACATCATAGCTCCGGCCGAACGAAGATTTTTCTGTTCTGTTCCTACTTCCTCATCAAGTACGTCTACCTTTACCACCATTCTTTCTTTGTAAACACACTGAGACCATCTGAATAGCTTCGCCGAATGCGACCTTTTCTCCATAATCATAAACTCATAATCATAATCTCTGGAAATACGTCGACTTATCAATTTTTTGTTTTCAAGTAAAACAAAGAAAAAAGAAGAAAACATCCTCTTCTGATTTATATTTGTTTCAAATTTGAAACATGACAAATTCACCAACAGCAGGGCGTGTATGTCATAGCTGTAGATCTGTATTTCACCATGTTTGAATCAAACCTAGCTAACCAACTCGAAAGCGTTCATGATTTCACTTTCAGTAGTATAACAGCAGAGAGATGCTGTTATTTTTCGGTTACATATATTAGAAGAGAAAAACAGACTTGTTTCTCATCAATTCTGATAACACCTCCAAGCACATTTTAACTTAATTGATCAGGCATTCTGAATTTAGCAAGCAATGACTTACCCTCGACGTCATACCTCTTCGGTAATTTCTTTTTTGGCAAAGAAATAAATGTCTGTCATATTTAGTTGTTTGCCAACCTATAAAATTCCCATTTTTATTTATTTCCTTATAATGGCCGCACTTTCCCTCATCTCACCAGCGGAAACCCTATTTATTTAAGCAAAAACCCTTTCCTCTACCCAAAGAAGAAAACCAACGACAGAAAAGAAAACCTCTTTTCCCTTCCCTTTCCTCTCTGGAGTTCTAGAGCCGTCCCTTCCCTTCCCTTTATCTCTACCGAATTGAGTCGATCTCATGGTGGGGAACGATAGAGAACGAAGCAGTTCACATACCAGGAAGATGGGGCGGGGGAAAATTGAGATTAAGAAGATTGAAAATCTCAGTAGCAGGCAAGTCACCTTTTCAAAACGCCGCGGCGGATTGTTCAAGAAAGCAGGAGAATTGGCCGTACTATGCGATGCCGAGGTCGCAGTCATAATTTTTTCTCAAACCGGAAAGCTTTATGAACAATCAAGCACCAGGTGTGTTCTAATTTTTTTTCTTGTTTCCTTGATTTTCTGCATTCAACTAGTGAGCGAGGGCATTCCGGCTACAGATATGTCTAGCGATTTATAAGAATCAGTTGTGCTCTGCGTACGTTTGTGCTGTGATATATTATGTTGATATAGATTATTCATGGTTCTTGACCTAGGTTTTTCTGTTCCTGTTCCCATGTCATTGTCTCTCAGGGACCCTTGTTTCGGGGTTGTACGCACACAGGAAAATATCTAATTAATCTTCTTTAAAGATTGAGTAATATTATTCTTTGAATGAAACTCAAAAGATCTTCAGTAATTCATCCAATTTGGGTAGTATGACCGAAAATAGATTATTGGTGAAATGCATACAACCCCAAGGAATTACTGACTCCGGATTCTCTCACTTTGGTTCCGAATAGAAGCGATCCCATGCCATTATGTCGGTATCTGAAATTCTGAACTTCTCTCACGGCATTTGGTCTCTCTCTCTCTCTCTCTCTCTCTCTCTCTCTCTCTCTCTCTCTCTCTCGCTCTACTTCTCTCATCGCGCTTACTCCCCTTAGTCTGTCTCTGTCTCTCATGGTGACTTGGTAATGGCGGCTTAGTCAGACTCTTTGGGAAGAGGTTAGGTTTTGGTCGTCAGAAAGTTTGGGCTGCCCAGAAATAGTGATTATACATAAATAGAAGACTAAAAGTTCTTATTCCAAAACGAAAATAAATCAGCTTTCTAAAAACCAAAAAAAAAAAAAATCAGCTTTTTTAGTTAGGGTGGTGCTATTAACACACCTATTTTTGTTATTAACACACTCCTTATATGGTGAAAATCAATCATCAATCAAATTCAAGTGACAAGTTTGTAAATAAAATAAAAATATGTGGATAGAAAAATAGATGAGATGTGTTAATAGCAAAAAGCGGTGTGTTAATAGCAATAACCTTTTAGTTATTATATATTAATTATCATCATATATAGTTGTTTATTTAGAATATATAATTTATAAACTTTCTGATAATTTATTTATTTTATATGATAATGTATATATCTATATATCGTGTACCCTCAATATATATTCTAGCGAACCCCAATTCATGTAACACTGCTCTTTTCTTTAAGATCTTCTACGGTATATATGAAGGATAATTAAACTGGATGTTTAGATGATTATAAACTCATGTTCATCTCTGAATCTAATTCTCGCCCTATTTAACTAAGAAGAATTTTCATGTCATGTCTTAGGGCAGTTCATTTTTCTTCCCCTTTTACGAGTTCCTAGTCGATCACTTTCAATAAAAAGAATTAGGGGATTAATGACTGACCAATACTAATATGAAAATATGAAAAACTGTTTTGGAATTGTCTTTGGTGGAAAGGAAATGCTGCAAATGCATGCTTTGGCAGTAAGTAAAAATTTTCCAATTATTTATGGAGGAGCACAAAAGGAGAGATTATGTTGTTGCTGGTGCTTTTTGCGTTGTTTTTATTTATTTGCTGGTGCTTTATATTTGTTGCTGGTGCTTTTTGCGTTGAATTTTAATTTTTTTCATTGACTGTGTTTGTTTCAGAAAGATTAGACCCAGGTTTTAGAAGCGAAATTACTTTTGATACTTTTTAATATAGAAAGTTAACCGAAAGTGGAAAAGTTAGATTGAAGATGATAAATCAAATATAAAGCTTTCCTGTAATAGGTAATTCGATATTGGTTGAAACCTTATTGTAGCAAAACATGGTTGATTTGGTCAATCAAATTGTTTGTTTTCTTTTTTATAAATTGTTAGGTAAATTATTGACGCGGAAATGTGCTGCTCATGTGAATTGTGAAGGTGCAAGACCTAAATGTTATAGTTATTAATTTTTCAGAAATGATATAGTCAAACATTACTATATAATTCATTAATAGCATATATATTATGTTTTAGATTTCTAATTACCTTTTTTTCTTTCACTTGCATTATGTAGCATGGAGAAGATTCTCTCAAGGTATCACAATTTTTCAAACAAGCAGGACGACGTCCCCCAATTAGAGTACTGTTCAGAAGAGCGACCTCACGAATTTGTTAAAGAGGTATGTGCGACTAAAGCAGGAACTGATATGACCACTACCATTTTCAATTTCAAATTACATATTATCTAGAAATTTAGAAATATCACCGGACTTCAATTACCAATTTCAATAAGATATGTAATGATCTTACATAATATGTCAACTAAAATTAACCTGAAATTTAATCACGTGTAACATTCAACTCCACATACAGTAACTTTGTTACTCATATGTGACTTTTTTAATTAAGGGCGAAGGAGGAAATGAGATATCCTCCAACGTTTTTGTTGGAGAAAAACTGCTGCACTAAATTTTTATTACTTCGTTTCTTATATCTCTTTTCTTGTTAGCAGTCATAGTCATAGAATACACAATGACGAATCAAAACAAATGGAGACTTCATATTCATTCACTGATCCTCATATGTCACTCAAATGGTTATTTTGTGAATTAGTTATTATCTAAATTGCATGATTTTTGATTTGTTGACCAAAAGCAGGAGCTGAAATTTGATTCAAGTGCACTGAAAAAGTTTGATGCAATGCAACAAAAGATTGAAGCATTACAGCTGGAACTCTGGTAATTAATTAGTTAGTGTGATGTTTAATAGGCTATTGTGATCATTTCTCTAGTTTTGGTAGTTTAACAATATCGATGCCATATTTATATTTATCATAGGATCCTTATGTATATCTTTGTTGCTCTAAAGTCATTTTAGATGTTATCTCATGTGTGTGAGCTGACATGCGGTTCGAGAAGAAATTGATCTTTTTTATCATGTGTGATATTATTTATTCATGCTATATATTTTTTGAAGTGTGAATTGTGTTTCAGTCTATTCATTAATAATCTTGTTATTTTATTTCTATTTGTATAATCAGTCGAATGAAGGGTCAGAAACTAGATGGGCTGAGCATAAATGATCTATGTGAGTTGGAGAAACAACAAATCGAAGGAGAATTAGCTGTTAAGAGCAAGAAGGAGGAAAAACTCTGGGAGGAGAAACAAAAGACTATAAAGGAGCATGAAATGGCTATGCAAAAGATTGAGAATTTGGAAAGAGAGATAGAGGAACTGAGAAAGCAAAACCATGTGCACCCATCTATCATTGAATCCCATCCTCCTAAGAAGAGGCTTTTATACTATACAAACTCAGCAAAAGCCATTTCCAATTGTTCAACTGCATCTGAAAACGAAAGTGACGAGCACTCAGACACTTCTTTGCAATTAGGGTACGTATAATCTTAATATATATATCTTTCTAAAAGAAAATATTGCATATGTTTATATAGATAATCTTGCTTGTAATAATCATTGATTGAAGAAATTTGTTTAGAAAGAGAAATCTTTCACATGTTTTTGAGGATTTGTATGTCACTCGTTAACTTATACATCTTGGTCAATATAAATTTGAAACTATAGTTACAATGGGGGTACAATAATTTTCTGCATTTCAGGAGGAAACAAATTTGATTTTAGTCAGGTTGTTATTGGTCAGATCCTTTTATCTTTTAATGAAAAATTTAGGTCTTAGTCACATCCATGAATAGTCATAGCCACGCAGCTCTACATTTAGAATTGAAATTAAAAATATCTATTAACATTTGTTCAGGTTTAATTTCTCAGGTTGTCATCGTCCAAGTGTTGGTCAGAACAAAAGAAAAGAAGCTAGCAATTGCCCAAATTCTAATGATTCTGGAAGTCAAGTAGTCTCAGACTGAGAACTCTTCAAATCAGTCTTAGTTAGTCGATCAGTTAGACATTGATGTTAATTACTTTTGATTCTCGTTACATTTTCTTTCGAATCGTAGACATTCAATAGTTTTCTTATTACTAATGCAAATGAAACCACAGTTTTGTTTTGCAGTTAGGAATTACTTTTACCAACTTATTCGTGGGATTATAGTCCGGATGAAAGTTATTTATTACAAAAACGATTTGAATTAGTTTTTTTTTTTTTTGATGGCAGCATCCTTCAAACTTTTTTCAAGAGATAGAGCACATATATGTATAATATATATGTAAAACACAGACAGTTTCGGGTGTTTCAATTTGAAAAGATGTCCTCAATTTAATTACAAGCAAGTCAACTGATCAAGAGTGAGACATAGAAACAAATACAAGTGTCAAGGGTCATCAGAATAACTCCTTCATCGAAACTTACAGAATAAGAGGCTACGAAAACGATAATGAAAATATCTATAAATAACCACAACGGTTGCAAACTTGCAATTAACTACATCCAAAGAAAAAGCTAAACCTCGTTTAATTCTTGATGTTACAGTTTCACCTAAAAGAATATCAAAGCAAGTAAAACTTCTGTAACAAAGGTTATCGATCAGAAACTCAGAAAGCCACTCAAAATATGTCTGCATCAACAGGCAACATAGTCTCTTCAGTCCTCACATTGGGCGTTCAATCCAACTGTAGTATCCTTTGTCCTTGTCCAAAGGGTAAGTTGCTTGATATATATCCAAAGGCCCTCAGTGTTGCAGGTAAAACACATGCATCGCTTCCCTTCAACAACAACTATCATGTTTGCAAATTTCCTAGCCTGTCCTACTGTTGGAACTGCCAATGCTGACCACTGCTTGCACCTATCATCTCGAAATTTCTGCTCATTCATCAACAATACTTGATTTCGCAATCCGTAAACTCGAGTCCATCTATATTCGGCCACATCAAGTCGATAAACTTGCCAATAACTTTTGTTAAGATCAGTAGGAGTATAATGCTCCCAACTTGGATACCTGATCACTAATAACAGCTCCCCATCAGTCAACTTAACCAAGCTATAAAACCTGCCGTCACGTTTGTACTCTCGCTCTTTCAGTCTCCATTCTTTAACTGCGGTGTTGGTGGTAGCTATTCTGTAGTTGTTCTTCACAGTACTCCAACATTCAGATGTGACATTGAAGGTAAGCAATTTGATCATGAACGAACCATCACTCTCATTATAATAAAGGCAATGTAAAACACCATCAATACAGACTACATCACCAATACCAGCATCACTAAGACCAATTATATGAGCTGTATTCCATCTTCCATCTTTGAGACTACAAGTTTTTACGTTGGAGATTGTACTCCGATTACGAATATCACTAGTACGTCTTTCAGATACAACGAAGATAACACAATCAGGAGAAGTAGGTGGAGCTGTGAATATAACCCTGGTTACACATTCATTTTCAAATCCTTGGATCCTCGAATACCCAATTCTTAACGAAGGTAGTTGGATAATTTCATTAAGAAAAGGATTGTAAAAAAACATCACAGCACTACCATCCTTCAGTTCTAAGCCTAACAAAAGCAACCAACCATATTTCGAAGCACAAACGCAAGCAAAATCTAGTTGTTTTACCTCTTTACTCACAACCGTTTCTTTAAGAGAGTGGTAAGTTTAATTTGTTTGGTCGACATATTGTTGAAGATTGGTCCAATGCGCATCGTACTATTCCAAGGATCATGCGAAGTTAGCCATGGCAAACACATAAGGGGATGGTGTTGAATAGCTTCAAGAACGACCAGTCGCCAAGTCTTGCATATCATAGTAAGGCGAACTAGGTCCTTAAACGAAAGATGTTCAGCAATTAGAGAGAAGATATCACCTGGAACAAGATGAGACCATGAGTTTGACATGGTGATTGGTTTTATGTGCCCTCCTTATGCGGTATTGTTATCGGCAGGTATCGGCTGTCTATATTTACATGCTCTAGGGTTTAGGTGTTAACTGAATGTTATAATCAGCGATAGATATATATCGGATGATATTGGACTTCACATACGTCTCTTCATCAAAGATAAAGATAGGTTGGTGATGGAGTTGTAGGAACTCTAGGTAAGATTTTGTTTTGTTTTGTTTTGTTTTGTTTTGTTTTTGGATGAAAAATACTTAAAATTAGATAATGGAGCCTCTAGAGCATCCAAAATTTATAATGTCAAATACAAGAACATTGGGTAGCCTCACTAGGAACTTTATTCACCCAAGTATTACCATTGGACAAAGAATGACCTAGATGTGCTATTACATCAGCTACAAAATTTGTCTCCCTAAAAACATGTCTAAAAGTGATGGACACAAACTGAGCCGTTACTGATTTGATGTCTTATACTATTTTGATAAGTTTCCAAGGAGGATCAAAGACCTCATTAACTGCATCAATGACTAGCTAAGAGTCTCGTTCCACTTCCAACCTGGTATGCCCATTGGCTTTGGCATATACAAGGTTGTCATGAAGCGCAAGAGCCTCTGCAACTGGAACTAAGGATTTTCCCATCATTCCTGAACCAGCAGCAATCGGGTTGCCAAAAGAATCATGGATTACAACCCCCCCCCCCCCCCCCCGCGCTGAGTCACCAACCACTGAACCATCAAAGTTAATTTTGACTACCTCATTTGCTAGAGCATGCCACTTGATCGATGTTGGGTGTAATTTGAGATCTCTACTCTTGTTTATGTGATTAAAGGAGCAAAGGTTCTTCATGATGTTGGCAAAGGAGGCCACCATAGAAGAAGGATTGGTGGTAGTGTTCGTGAAGATCAAATCATTTCTTGCTTTCCAAATTTGCCAGCAAGTGACAATCATTTTAGCAAAAAGTTCCTTTTGATATGGTTGCTTAAGGAACATTTCCTAGAAAACTTTAATATAGCCATCTTCCCAATCAACAGGAGGGTGAACACCTGTTAGAGTCAAAACTTCTTTTGCGAAGTCACAATAGCCAAAGACATGGTTGGCTATTTCATTGTCCCTGTTACAAAGAGGGCAAGAGTTATCATTTATCATGTCAAATTTTGAAAGTCTATCTCTAGTTTTCAATATGTTTCTAAGCAACAACCAGCCAAAAATTTTAGTTTTAGGTTGAATGTCTAATTTCCAAAGCTTGTTGATCAAGCTTATCTGATCATGTTTATGGACATCCTCTAATTGCAACCAAGTTGCTGACTTTATACTAAAGTTTTTTTTTTGTTATGCGACTTTATAGTAAAGTTTCCTTTAGGGGAAGACCGGCAAATAAACTGATCATCTTATTCAGAAATTGGGATAGGTATCCCAAGAATTTGGTTAACAATGTTTATATCTAAGATAGACAACAACTTGAATTTATTTCAAGACTTGTTCATAATATACTCAGCAATTGTTTCATCACACTACACCATAAACTGTCATCGATAGCATTTGAAAAACGCTATCATATCATATACATAGCGTTTTAGTAAACGCTATTACAACCGGAGCTATGAAAAGTCTACCCTCTTTCTTAGCGTTTCTAGAAACGCTATTATAAAGTTCACATCTATAGTGTTTAAAACATGCTATTGTACATATCACCAATAACAATATATAAACGCTATTGTTATACTTTCAATAGCATTTCTTAAATGCTATAAATATGTTATAGCAGCTTTTAAGAAAAGATATCACAGTACCATTCCATAGCATTTCCTGGTGCTATTAAAGACATTTCTTTTGCAGAATTTAGAAAATTGACATACATAAACCAAAGGCTTACAATATCTCACCCAACAATGTTAAAGATACATGAAAATCCTACCAAACTTATCATATAGTACTTCACTGAAAAGTATCCAGCCTTGTAAAATATCTCCTACTTAAAGATAAAACTTGAAGGATGCATCTAACAACCATGTCAGCTGAGGTACATAGTCAACTAACAACCTTCAGGCATAATCACTTTGTCTGCTGGCCATGCTATTGTAGTACCAAGAGCATCTTCAATGATTTACAGCTCATATGATGGTCTCCAAAGGGATGCAGATGAGACTTTTGGTGTATCTACCCAAACTTTCACAGCATTAGGACCCAATGGAACAAAATGAACAAGCTGATTTGGATCACTTGAGGACCAACGTCCTTCAGCAACTATTTGTCCTGATCCACTAACATCTAACAACTTGCACTTTTTATTTGATTTGGTGTTCGCACTCTACCAAGTTATTCAAGAAAAAATAATTTTAGATGAGAACAGAACTCACACATATAACTCATAATTGTAATAACATGTGAAAATAAAACTTACCAAAGGAGAAGATGCATTGCCAACATCTTGACTTTCTGACATTTTTTCCAAAACAACTTTGTTAGCAGGCCATGCTATAGCAGATCCCACAGCATCTTCAATGCATGTCATATCAGTTGCAGGCCTCCATAAAAATGCTTCATGATTTTTTGGAAGATCTACCCAAACTATCATGGCATTGGGTCCAAGAGGAATACCATTGACCGTCGCTTTTGGATCACTTGAATGCCAACATCCTTCTACAACTATCTCATCTTTTCCGGTTCAATCAAATAATTTGCACTTGTTTCTTGAATTGGTGTACGGATTCTATCAACAATGAATACACAAGTCACAACATAGTAGTAATATAAGTCAGGATGTAGCAACTAAAGAAAAAAAAAGTGTAGAGATGTTTTACCGAATGCATAGATAAATTGTCTTGTTCTTCAGACTGTTGATCCATTTGCAAAATAACCTTCTCAGCAGGCCATGCTATCATGCTACCTTTAGCTTGTTGAAAATAGAACATACTAGCTGTAGGCCTCCAAAGAAAAGCATATGGTTTAATTGGAATATCAACCAAGACTTTCATCGCATTAGGTCTCAAGGGAATTTGATTGACAAACTCTTGAGGATCACTTGAAACCCAACGTCCTTCAGCAACAATGTCCTCTGCTCCACTCCAATCTAGTAACTTGCACTTATTTGATGAGTTGGTGTTGACACTCTGAAATCAATGAAACATTAGTTGAATCATTAATGACACATTCAATTTGAAGATGCAAGAAATATTATTTACCCTTGGAGATGTTTCCTCATCCTCATCCTTATCATCTTGCAAAACCTAACAACCGAACAAGTTTGGATGCAATTAATAACGATTTAACGATAGTTGGAATTTTACTATACTGATCATAACATATAAGAAACATACTTTTTTTTTTCATTATTATATCAAGCTTGTTCTCTAATTGAATAATCCTACCCTTCAATTGAATTTGTTGGTCTTGCATCTGAACCACATGCTTGTCCCTAGCTTGAAAGAATGCCAATTTGCTGATAGTCATTCCTCTTCCCATTCCTCTTAGTTGTCCAGGTTTATCAGGTCCTAATATTTTAGATAAAGCATCTTCTCCCATATTAGTTGTTGAGGAGGATGGCGAATTAATTTCAGCTGATTTCACATTTTCCTAAATAATTGAACATACACGATAATATCAGCTATTAAGCCAAAACATTTAATAAGTTATATAAATTGGATTAGACAGAAAAATCGAAGAATTGTTTAGTTAGTCAGTTAATCTATGTGATTGTGCAGCAGGTCATGTGTATCATGTCTGGACAATACAGTATGATGTACTTAAGCATTCTGTATATGCTTAGATCGAAATCCATATAAGTCATCGTTACGAGCTTCATAATATCCAAGCCTTTATCTCTCAGACAATATACCCCTCATTCATTTATATCCATATAAGTTTTAAGGTTTGTACCACACACACACACACACCCTATTTTTGGCCACTTTTAGGGATAGACCCACACCATTGGATCTGTCATTTAATGAGGTTGGATGACTGAGATTAAAATAAAAGGTTACACACTTTATATCAAACCTGGACCGTTCAAGATCATTAAAAATAAATCAAAGTTTTGAATGGGTTAACGATCACTAAATTATCTGAAAATTTGTAAAAATGATCTACTCATATAACCCAATGAATTGAACGGTGTAGATGCAAAAATTTGATCGAGAAGTTGGTGTAATGCCCTATCCCTAGAAATAGTCAAAAATAGGGATCCCTTAATGGAAGGGTCATGTGTGTGTGTGTGTGTGTGTGTGTGTGTGTATATATATATATATGTCACATCCTAACTGTTTCTGTGTGATTACTGAAGGGATGAATCATACAGAATGCGGGAACACCATCTTCAAGACCCATAACCTGTCAATCATGAATAAAGGGCGTCAGAGGGAAGACCAGGTGTTTCGACCTTCGATCCTTCGATGCCTAAGTCAGTCATATGTGAGTAGAAATGAGGTATGAATAGGGTGGAGATGGAGTGTCCCCAAATGAGGAGTGGAGAGGAGTATTTATAGAGATAGGGTGGAGATGGATGCATCCTAAAAATATCAATTTGCCCTTATTAGAGAGTGTATTACCATTATGCCCTCAAGGGATAGTGTATGTTTCTTGGGCTTAGTTAAGGCCCAAGCCCATTTTATGCGGCAATATGTGTCTTCTTAGGCGAGTATGACCGATGTTCTACAATGCACTAACAAGTCCCCAAGTCCGCGATTAAGAGACTCTCTTGGGTGGGGACTTTATCTGATAGGATATCGAGAGTACGAGTCTTACTAGTGGCGACATAACCAGTCCCCAGTCCCCCAAGTCCCCATGCAAGGGAGGGGATGGATCGGCTCCCTCTAAGTGGGGTATGTCGTGCGTTGCTATATATGACTGAGACACTAGGGTCGTTGCTCCCATGTAGTGTCTGGAGATTGCAGGGCGAAGTTGATGTACCGCTGGCGACATCTCGCGTGGGTAACGGGTACCGGCATGTTTGTATGCCTTAGGCGTTTAGTAGCCTTTGATTTGTACCAGCTATATGTTCTAGCTAGCTGGGCTATTCCAGCATGCGTTCCAAGGGGAGATCGTGGTGACATATTTTGTGGTTGCCTCTAGGTGAGTGCTAGAGTGCCTACGTACCCGTTTATGGGATCAAACCAAACGTAGTTCACCATTTCGCCCTCGAGGCAAGTGTGCCATCAAGGTGTGGTGAGGAGTGCTGCTGAGGCATGACGATGGGTGCCGCTAGGGCATAATAATGTTGTCGATAGAGCATGTGTAGAGCAGTCAAAAGGTGACTATCGATGTGTCGTAGCGAGAGCACGCTAAGAAGCGTGACAAGGATATCGAGAGCACGCTAGGGAGCTTAGCCAAGATGCCGATGGGGCAAGGCGGGTGGTGCCAAAGTGTACCGAGAGCACGTCATGAGGTGCGGTAAATGCCAGCATATAAGGCTGTTGCCCAAGTCCCCCAGTGCCGGGAGAGAACATGGTGTTGGGGCGTGACGGTTCGCGCTAGTGGCGTAACGGTCTGCGCTAACGGCGTGAAGGTCCGCGCTGGTGGCGTGACGGTTCGCGCTAGCGGGCGGAATGGTTCGCGCTAATGGCGTAACAGTCCGCGTTAGTGGCGTGACGGTTCGCACTAATGGCGTAACGGTCCGCGCTGGTGGCGTGACGGTCCGCGCTGGTGGCGTAACCGTTCACGCTAGCGGGCGGAATGGTTCGCGCTGGTGGCGTGACGGTTCACGCTGGTGGCGTGACGGTTCACGCTAGTGGTGTGACGATCTGCGCTGGTGGCGTAACCGTTCGCGCTAGTGGCATAACCTTTCGCGCTAGCGGGCGGAATGGTTCGCGCTGGTGGCATAATGGTTCGCGCTAATGGCGTAACGGTCCACGCTAGTGGCGTGACGGTCCGTGCTGGTGGCGTAACCGTTCGCACTCGCGGGCTGAATGGTTCGCGTTGGTGGCGTACCCTGAGATTGCATCTTTGGGTGTTGGCTGTTTACACATGTTGTGTGTGTAGCCTGAGATTGCATCTTTGGGTGTTGGCTGTTTACACATGTTGTGTGTGTAGCCGGAGTATGTGGCATGAGTATGTAGCATGTAGCGCGTATAAAAAAGAGTGTTTTTAGGTAACTCTCTATGTCATGTAATAAGCATGCTCAAGGATATGATGATGTATGAGGTATGTTATTTGTATGATAATAACTTAATTAAATAGTGTAAAGTATGACTTATCTGGAGCCGTGTAGAGCCGCTATAGATATTGTAGAAAAATTGGAGTTGTCGATATAAGTCTCGATGTCGACAAAAAAGGCTTGGTATAAGAATCCCAATGGAGTAGTCATGATGGCCAAGAAGATAATATTGAAGTGCATCATTGAAGATAATATTGCTTGACCAAGAAGTAATGTATGTGTACCGACGTAGGGAAAAGAAGCCATGATGGCCCAAGTATGATAGTCTGTAGCCTGTGCCTGTCATATTTGACAAGTAGATAGGTAGACGAGGCGTGGTCATTGATAGGGGCGTGACTCATGAGAGTTTATTGTCATGTTGCCCACTGATAAATCATAGAGAAGTATGTAGCATTGTAGGTGGACATGAACCAAGTAATAGATATAGTTCCCATAACTCCATAGCTATAGATGTTTCATATATGTGCCGCTGCATGTACCCAAGATATGTGGTTGTCCGCTAGCTTTCAGAGCCAGAACGGAAGTATCCGTGTGAGGTGTGCTTATGAGCTAGTATAAGCATTGTTGCTCCCATATATTTCATTATGCAGAATCCATCCGCAGATTTGCTAGAGAACTCTGGAAGAGCAGAGGTAATTGGCGAGGGCACACTAGTTGCTCTGGGGTTAATAATTGTTTTTTGGGTTAAAGGGTGGGTGCCGAGAGCAAGTTGCTGGGTCCCGAGACCATCTTTTATTTATTTTTATTTTTTTTTGTGGCGGGAACCAGGGAAGGGTGGGGGCTGTACGGTTGGTCCCGGGAGGAAGAGAAGTTTGGCCTCGGGAGAGAGGTACTGAGATCCGGGAGGGGATCCCCGGGAGAGGGGTGTCAAGAGACCAGGGGTGTTTACGGGGGAAACTAGGGAGAGCAGGGGAGTCAGTTCGCCAGGGGAATTGGCGAGACTAGGGGAGTCCGTGGGGAGCTCGGGAGAGAGACACCGAGACATGGGCGGGCATCCCCGGGAGAGGGGTGTCAAGCGGGTGCCAAAGGCGAAGGCAAGTCCCAGTGGTAGGGGCCCGGGGGGAGGGTGCCGAGATTGAGGTCGCGAGACCGAGAGCATATCCCTGCCGGGACCTTGTGTCGCCGCTGTGACTGGCGTGGCTGGTCTCGCTACTGGGATGGGTGTCCATTTTTGTATCCTACTACCGGGAGAGAGGAGTCCCAGGAGGTCGGGATGGAGAGCTGTGTAATCTGGATGCGATTGAGACCCGGGGAGGGGGGGCGCCGGGAGCTCGGGAGGCCGAGGAGGGCTCATGGGTCAAAGCAGTTCTGGGTGTCCTTGTATGGGTGTCCAGATCAGTTCGGGGGGGGGGGTGCTGCTCACCGGCGCGTGGCCCTTGGCCGGAGGTCGGGAGGGGGGGGGCACCAGATTCATTGGAAGATGGTGAGTATGTTGGCTGGGAAGGTGAGCTACCTTTCCGGTGGCTGAAACCAACCATGGAGAAGAAAGGAAATCCATATCTACTTCCTCTCTCGTATTTCCCACACTAAGAAACCCCGAAGCTTGAAAAACTGATTTTCCCAGAGAAAGTGGAATTCCGGCCAAATGAGGAATATGCTCATGGTGAGCTATGCGGAGTTTCGGCCCCCTCCTTCTAGCGCCAATTGTTTTTGTGTGATTGCTGAAGGGATGAATCATACAGAATGCGGGAACACCATCTTCAAGACCCATAACTTGTCAATCATGAATAAAGGGTGTCAGAGGGAAGACCGGGTGTTCCGACCTTCGATCCTCCGATGTCTAAGTCAGCCATATGTGAGTAGAAATGAGGTATGAATAGGGTGGAGATGGAGTGTCCCCAAATGAGGGGTGGAGAGGGGTATTTATAGAGATAAGGTGGATGCACCCTAAAAATACCATTTTGCCCTTATTAGAGAGTGTATTACCATTATGCCCTCAAGGGATAGTGTAGGTTTCTTGGGCTTAGTTAAGGCCCAAGCCCATTTTATGCGGTAATATGTGTCTTCTTAGGCGAGTATGACCGATGTTCTACAATGTACTAACACTAACATTAACTCTTAATTTTTACCCTATTTACTAGCTTGGTATTAATAAAAATGTTACCGTCTTTGTAAATGAATTTATAGTTTCAAAGGTCCCTAGAGGGGTGTTGAGGGACGATTATTTTGGAGAAATTGTTCGTAGGAGAAATATTTGAAGACGGTAAAAATGGTAAATTTGAGCTAGTAAAAATGTAAGTTTTATTAAGGTATTATTTTTGGGGTGTTAATTTTTGGAGTTGGGTTTTTATTTGGTGGTGTTGGACTGGGTTGGAAGAAAGGCCCAAACCATTTCTCTCTCTCTCTCTCTCTCTCTCTCTTCTCTCTCCTCCCTCCCGACTCTCTCACACTCTCTCTCCTTGTCATACGTCTCCCGCGCCCGTCCGCCGCCGTCCGGCCACCGTTGACCGCCACACCGATCCCAATCGGTCGGCCTTCAACTCAGCCTTCTCCCTGGACAGGTGGCAGCCTCCCTAGCGCCACCGTGAGAGAGAAACCACGCCCGAAAGGTCCTACTGCCCGTAGCTCTCCGTCGCCGGAACTCCCTCCTCCGACCGCCATAGCTGGAGCCGCTTGGCTCATTTGAAAACCCTCCTCCCATGCTTCAATCCCTCGAAAGGTTTTGGTGCGATTCATGTTAGGTAAGGAGAAATCTTTGATTGAAACTCTAGGGCTCAATTCACTGTTTTGGTTTGATTACCCTATCTAGGCTTGGAATTGGTGTTTGTGCTAGTTAGGGAAGTTGTTATGCGTGTTGAGAGGAAGGTTGTGCTAAAGTTTGGTAGGCATTGGAGGTCGCCGGAGTCGGTCGCCGGCCGCCGCTGCTGTTAGGGGGATTTTCATGGTTTTAGATGTGTAATATTAAGGGGAGTTTAATGATGTGAATTTTGGAATTTTTGGAGGAATTTTGGATAGGTTTGGGATTTTTCAAGGTTTGGTATTTTGGCAGTTAATTTGGATAGAATCCGGCCGTTAGATTAATGTTGTTTAGGCAGTAGAAGGTTGGTTTAAGGCTGCCGGTATTTGTGGTGAACTTTGGACCGTATCGATTTAAGAATGGCGAAGTTGGGCAAGGATGAGCGTGGATAAGGCTCACATTTAATTTTGTCTATTTTTTTTTAATATAAGCGTTGGTATATAGTTGGGGATTAATTTATGTTTTTGAAACAGGACGTGAGAAGGCTCGAGCAGAAGAGATCTCGGATGGACATTAGACTTAGGCCTATTTAGTGAGTGGACTTTTGTTTTAAATAATATGCATGCTATGGTTCATGGTCGAACAATTTCTTTTGTTGGAGCATTTGATGTCATTTTATTTTAATGATTTTATTTCTTTTGAAGAGTTACCGAAAATGAGATGTTTCGGTAAATTATATATGTATTTATGAGGAGAGTATGTATATAAATGCTAGCTAGCCATATGTGTCTGTCCACCTTAATGGCGTAGTATATAACCACATTATGGTGTGACATGAGCGTTAGACGCAAGCGTAGTAGCCATATATGAGTGTTTAATTCATATAAGGGGTATGGGCACATATTTATACACTCGTCTGTCCACCTTAATGGCGTAGTGTATCACTGCATTAAGGGGGTGACGTGAGCGTTAAACGCGAGCGTAGTAGCCCTATATAAATTATTTTAAATCTATTAAATAATTATATAGGGAGTATGGATGTGTGTAAATACATACATATATTAGTATATATTTTTGAGCTGAAGATGCTCGATATTTATGAGATAATAGATTTATCGTTTGGAGCATGCATTCGATTTCTTTGGAAATTAAATTGGGAAAGCATAAATATTGTTATTTATTTTCTTTATTTATTCTTTTTATTTTTGTCCACTCACTCTAACGTTTTTCGAATGTTTTCCCATGGGCCATTCGTTTTAAAAATGCCTACTCTGCAGAGTTCGGGTTGGCACTAGTAGGCGGCGAGGCATAATTACCCACTTCTCCACCACTTTTCACCAGTAGGTTACATGTTTAACCTACCAGTATATTTTCTTGCTTCCTCTAGTTTTTAGTAGCTCTGATTACCCTTGGGGTTAGCGTATACTTTTTCAGTGGTGTGCTAAGACTTATGTTATATTTTTCGAATTCTCGAAGGTTGAAGTTGTTATATTATTTGGATATTTATGGGATGAATTGGAGGTTGTTTGATTCGTTATCGGAGAATTCTTGAACTTTCGGGGTTATAGGGTTGACCATTTTCAAAGGAGGTTTGTCGAGTTTTTCAGTAAATTTTCCTTGGAGATGGACTCCGCAAAACTTACTTCGGGTTTCATGATGAAATTCAGGGTGAGTCTTGACAATACAATATATATATATATATATATATATATATATATATATATAATCTTGAATTTCAGATATAGTTAATGAAGAACAAATTGAATTTCAGTCAAACGATAACATAGATATCAATGATTGGAATATCCCCAGAGTTCCTAGTAACGAAATCTATAAGAAAAAATGGAGTCTTTCTTTATTTAAAAGTGAACATCATATTAAATCTGTAGAACAAGTTTATGCCCTTAGTAAACAACACGAAACTTGCCAACTCTTTAGTCCTGAATCAATTAAGAAACATCGAAAAGATGGTCATAATTTT
Source organism: Fragaria iinumae (assembly GCA_009720345.1). Lineage (NCBI taxonomy): Eukaryota > Viridiplantae > Streptophyta > Magnoliopsida > Rosales > Rosaceae > Fragaria > Fragaria iinumae. The sequence goes on along the minus strand of CM019120.1, from coordinate 24,913,030 downwards.
CTCCATATTGGATCAGTCCAAATCGGTGTTAAGCCTTTAACTAGAAAAGGTCTTAATGCCTCCATTCTTTTATGTTTAAGAGATGCAAGGTTTACTAACTTTAATGACAGTACCCTTGGATTAATTGAGTCAAGTCTGTTTAATGGTCCAGTTCATTTCAATTGTTTCCCTGATTTTACCATTAGCCTTAGTGACCCTCATATCTTAAAAGCTTTAACCCTAAATGTTAAAACTTCAGGTTATCACGTTCTTGAAGGAACCCAACCTTTAGCCTTAATATATAGAATCAATTATAAAGTCACTGACACAAATATGAATTTCTAAGCTATTAGCAAAAGTCCCAAAAATCAAACTCTTTTAATTCAAAGCAGTCAAGAAAACGCCAATATTAGTGTTCCACACACAATCAGATGGTCAGACGTCCATCTTCCTTCAGAATGGTCTCTCACCAGTGAGAATCACCCATCTAATGCACAACATAATCTTGCTGATTTAGACTGTATTCAACAGTTTAATGATAGCACAGTAAGAATTAATTTTCAAAGCTCCAGGATAAGTAAAAACTCAAGAATTCAAGAAATAGGAAATTCCTCTAGACATTCTTTTGCAACTGCTAGACATTCATTTGCAGGTTCCACAATTTCTAAACGAGATTATGATTTAGATAAAGAAATTAAAAATATTAGGATTAGAGAATTAGCGGAAGAATTGCAAAAACTCAAAATTAAAAACATCAGAACTAGTTTCCAAGTTAGTTACCCAAATTATACAGAAAACGAAACTCAAAATATTTCAGTCACAGATGAAGAGCAAACTTCTCCCACTGCTTATGATTTTTTAGTTACTCCTCCACTAAATCCTCAATTAAGTATACTCACTCAACCTTTCGTAATTAATTACTCTAAATTAGATAAACATCTTGATTCACAAGAAAATATCCTTAGGAGAAACCTCTATAGGATGAAGTACCCTTTCATAACTCAACGAAAGCAATTATTTAGTGATTGTCAAGCATTTATGCTTGAAACAAAATCTGAAATATTCTTCCTTGATTTCATAGATAAATTACACGATACAAAAATCATTCAAACATTAACAAAAGCAAAATGGAAAACCTCTACTAGTTCTGTACTTTGTAGTCATCCTCCTGTTGAAACAATAGTAATTGATCACCTTAACAGTTCAATCATAGCCTCACCCTTTAAAATCGCTGTCGAAGATTTAGAAACTAAGAAAATTAACCCAGAAACTAAAAAAATTATTGAACAAAATAACTATACAAACCAGCGTTTAGTCACTATAGGAGCCCAGTTAGACAAGATAGAAATAAAAATCAATAACATATCCTCTAAAACCAATGTTCTACCACAACCCAAACCAGAAACGCCTTTAGTTCATTTCAATGAATTAAACAAACCTACCATCAACCCTACTTCTTCCATTCAAAAGATCGAACGAATGTTAGAAAAATTAAAATCTGAAACACCTGAATCTAGTAGGATTGCAGTAATTCACACCCAACAAACCACTTCATCAGATAACGATTCTAGTGACACTAGCCAAATTTCAGAATTAAGCCAGATATTTTAAAACTTAAACACAGAATCCTTAAAATTAGATAGAATAATTCATCTCAAGAAACAACCTTTTAAAACTTGGACAGAACGTCCTCTCCCTCTAGATATACAACCTAGTAATCATTTTAACAATCAATTCTCAGTTTCTTCAGATAAAACTTATGAATGGAACATTGATAATTTATCAGAACAAGAAATCCTAAATAAATTACATCACATGTCCATGGCAGCCAATAGCTATGTCACTAATCATAATTTCAGTCAACCCGAAATCATTGACATACTTTCCACAGGATTTACAGGAATGCTTCATTCCTGGTGGGAAAAACATCTCACTCTTAACTCTAGGTCATCCATTAAACATGCCATTAAACGCGATGAAGATGAGACTACCATCTTTGACGAACGTACAGGAATGGGAATTTCTGATGCTGTTAACACATTATTTTATACAATCATCCAACACTTCATAGGTACCCCTAGTCATATTACCTCCAGAATTCATGATCAACTCAGTAACCTTAAATGCCCCACCTTAAGTGACTTCAAATGGTACAAAGATGTTTTCATTTCTCGAGTTATGCTTAAGGACGATAGTAACCAACCATTTTGGAAAGAAAAATTCATAAATGGTCTCCCAAAATTATATGCCCATAAAATCAGACAAGTCCTTAGTAATGAAACATGTCACATTAACTATGATTCTTTAACTTATGGAAATATAATTACAGTTATTCAAAAAGAATGATTAAAGATGTGTATCGATATGAAACTAAATGCCCAAATGAAATCAGATAAGAAAACAGCTAAATATGAATTAGGAATTTTTTGTGAACAATATGGCTTACCTCCCTTACCTCCTTCAAGGAGAAAAAAGGCCAGCAACAAATTTATTCCTTATCATTCAAAACAAAAATTTAAACCTTACAAAACCAACTTTGAATCAAACAATTTTTATTCCAAAAATAAATTTAGAAAAAATTGGTCCAAAAAACCAAATCATCAACTAAAGAAAAAATCTTTTGATAAGAGTAAGATCAAATGTTTTAAATGCAACAAGACTGGCCACTTTGTAAATAACTGTCCAGTTAAAAATACTATTAATCAATTAAAAATCAGTCAAGAAGAAAAAGAAAAACTCATACAAACTTTAGAATTAAGAAATACTGATTCAGAAGATGAAATAAGTAAAGATGACATCTCTTTGATGGAATCTTCTTCTCAGGAATCCGATGAACATTCTTCCCCAGACATTACTTTTGGGTGTAAGGATGTTTGTGATTGCAAAACAATCAATGTTCTTTCCAAACAAGAAGAACAAGAAGAACTATTAATTAATTTAATAAGTAAAATAAATAATCCTGAACTTAAAACCGAATACCTCAAAAAATTAAAAAATTTAATCACCCAAGAAAATATAATTAATCCTCTCCCACAAAAAATTAGCCTAACTACAACTTTTGATAAATTTTCCACTAATAAAAAGGAAATAACAATCCAAGATTTGCAACAAGAAGTAAAAACAATTAAGCATCAAATCCATGCCCTGCAACAAACACATTTAGAACTTACAAATAACAATAACGAAATGAAACAAGAGATAAATTTACTTAAAATCAATAATCAATTTCTTAATTTACAGGATCCTCCTAAAAATCATTTCCCAAACCAATCCCCAGTAAAAAATGAAGCTGAAACTTCTGAAAGTAATACTATAAGTACCATACGCCAAATCTAATTGAAAAAATGGTACACTACTGTACAACTCAAAATAAAAGATTTCCAATTAACAATTCCAGCCCTTATTGACTCTGGCGCAGATCTTAATTGCATCCAGGAAGGCTTAATACCTTCAAAATATTTTGAAAAAACAAAAGAATCCTTAAGATCAGCCAATGGAACAAAAATGGATATTAAATACGAAATCCCTAAAGCCCATATATGCCAAAATAATGTCTGTTTCAAAACTTCGTTTGTCCTAGTAAAAAATTTAACCGATAAAATAATCTTAGGACTTCCTTTCATTACCTTGATTTATCCCTTCAAAACTGAATATGATGGTATTATTACCTATCCCTTTAATGAACCAGTTAAATTTACTTTTCTTTCTAACCCAGAAATCCATACCCTAAAAGCATTCCAAGAAAATAATATTTCAAAAACCATTAATTCCATTCAAACAAAAACTAAACAAATGGCTTTTCTTCAAGAAGAAATTAATTTTAAAAGAATTGAAAATCAACTCCAAAATTCTTCTCTTGAACAAAAAATCAAAACTTTCGAGGAAAAAATCATCCAAGAAATATGTTCTGATATCCCTACTGCCTTTTGGCACAGGAAAAAACACATTGTTTCTCTTCCTTACACCCAGGAATTTAATGAGAAAAATATTCTTACCAAGGCTCGCCCAATCCAAATGAGCCATGAAATCATAGATTTCTGTAAAAACGAGATTAATGACTTACTTACCAAAAACATTATTCGCCATAGTAAATCACCTTGGTCTTGCCCTGCCTTCTATGTTCAGAAAAATGCTGAACTAGAAAGAGGGACTCCTCGATTAGTCATCAATTATAAGCCTCTCAATTCAGTCTTAGAATAGATCAGGTATCCCATTCCCAATAAAAGAGACCTCATTAATAGATTAAACAAATCCGTTATTTTTAGTAAATTTGATATGAAGTCAGGATTTTGGCAAATCCAGATAAGTGAAACCGATAAATACAAAACCGCATCTGTCACACCTTTTGGCCATTATGAATGGAATGTTATGCCATTCGGCCTAAAGAATGCTCCTAGTGAATTCCAAAATATAATGAACGATATTTTTAACCCCTACAGTCATTTTTCCATCGTCTATATTGATGATGTCCTAATCTTTTCACAGTCAATTGATCAGCATTGGAAACATTTACACCAATTCTTTTCCATAATAAAAAATAATGGTTTAGTTATTTCTGCCTCGAAAATCAAATTATTCCAAACCAACATTCGCTTTCTTGGATTCAACATTCACCAACTTCAAGTTAGACCCATCGATAGAGCCATTCAATTTGCTAATAAGTTCCCGGCCGTCATTTTAGATAAAAATCAATTACAAAGATTCTTAGGATCCTTAAATTACGTAGCCGATTTTTACAAAAATCTTAGGAAACACTGCAAACCTCTATTTGACAGATTACAGAAAAATCCTCCCCCCTGGACTTCAATTCATACGACCTTAGTTAAAGAAATTAAAAGTCATGTTAAAACATTACCATGCTTAGGCATTCCTCTTCCCAATTCCTATAAAATTGTAGAAACTGATGCCTTTGAAATTGGTTATGGAGGTATCCTCAAACAACAAACTTCTCCCAATCATCCAGAACAAATAATTCGTTTTCATTCTGGGGTTTGGAACCCGGCCCAATCAAACTATAGTACAATCAAAAAAGAAATTTTATCAATTGTTCTATGTATCAGTAAATTTCAAGATGATTTATTAAATCAAAAATTTTTAGTCCGAGTTGATTGTAAAAGTGCAAAAGATGTTTTAGAAAAAGATGTTCAAAACATTGCTAGTAAACAAATCTTTGCCCGTTGGCAAGCAATCTTAAGTATTTTTGATTTTGAAATTACATTCATTAAAGGCAGTGACAATCACATCCCAGATTTCCTAACTCGTGAATTTCTACAGGGCGCCAACTCATGAAGCCCAGTTCCTCTTCCTCCAAAGGGAGAAATCCCGACAAATCAAAATCAATATCCAAGTCATCTCCACCTATTAAAACAGAATCAATATCCAAGTCATCTCCACCTATTAAAACAGAATCACCTGAGTCAAAACCAAGTATTACTCCAAGCATTGTTCCTTATGCAGGACATCCTCCTATTCCCCTAGTCAATCAATACAGTGCTCTCGGTAGCACCCTCAGTCCAACTAAACCCAATTATCAGTCCGTTTTAGTAAACCAGTATGATCCCTACAAAACCGGATACCCTCCAGTTATTTATAAAAAATCATCTCCTTACATTACCAGAACCAAACGGTTCATATTTTATGTTGAACCATCCCTGAGTCCTGTAAAAAATCCTGCATCTTTAGTAAAACATTTTTTTGGCCCCAATACTCATTATCCTCCGGGAAAACCCTTGGCATTCTATAGAGACATTCTATTCAAAACTCAGTCACTCTCTATTAAACCAATCTATGATCCAAAAGATCCATCAAAAATATTATATCATTCTCTTTACATAATCCGTATTATTTCATTATCACAATGGGGTGATTCCCCTTCTACTCCTCACACATATGAATCCATTACCTTTACCTATCATGAGTACATTAAAGCATGGAGTAAAATCTTCCTCTATCAAACAGAAGATTTTTCCCATTCATGGTTTTTAAATTTTGATCGAAGATTCAACCGTCAATTCCCCATGTGGTTCGGTGATTGGTGGGATAACCACGGTTGCCCTTATGACCTATTACCCGTTGATCTCCAGAATGCAGCTACAAAATTTAGTTCAGTCATGACCTTCACCGACTATGAAAAGAGATTTTCCCTCACTCTCCAATTCATGTCCAAATACAAAATCCCTTGGATCTTCAAATGGCAATATAAATTGGACCTATCATGAGTACATTAAAGCATGGAGTAAAATCTTCCTCTATCAAACAGAAAATTTTTCCCATTCATGGTTTTTAAATTTTGATCGAAGATTCAACCGTCAATTCCCCATGTGGTTCGGTAATTGGTGGGATAACCACGGTTGCCCTTATGACCTATTACCCGTTGATCTCCAGAATGTAGCTACAAAATTTAGTTCAGTCATGACCTTCACCGACTATGAAAAGAGATTTTCCCTCACTCTCCAATTCATGTCCAAATACAAAATCCCTTGGATCTTCAAATGGCAATATAAATTGGATCCTGAAAATTTTATGGTCCTCAAACAATTCCTAGTCAAATGGTGGGATAAATTCAATTCTGAAAGAGTCTTATCCCAGTTCAGTGAAGAATTTTCAGTTAATCCATCCAAATCTGGAAATATCATTCCTACCCAGTCAACATCTCCAATCCCTCAGTTAAATACTCAAGCTCCTCAGTTACCATCTTCTTCTAAAAACAAAGCCTCCAGTTCATCTTCATCTTCCAAAGCAGAAGAATTAAAAGAATTGGTCAGACAATTATTAAAGCAGGCAGCTACTTTATCATCAGATGAAGAAAGTAATCCTTCACCATCAGAATCATCAACTCATAGTCATCAAAGCTCTCCCAATCATCCAATCAAGTGGGCCGATTATGAAGATAGTCAAGACCCATATGCCGATTTCCAGTAAAACAACATAATCAAGACCCATATGCAGACAGACTACTATTCATCAACAGTTAATTGCAGACAAACTACTATTCATCAACAGTTAATCTCGTGGCAGACCAATCACTATTCATGAACAGTCAAACTTTTACTATTCATTACTTTATATATATATATATATATATATATATATCAGCAAGGAATAATTCATCAAACAAACAAGTCAATAATCCAAGAAACAAGTGATGCCACAATAATAAACCAAGTCAAAACCAAAGCTCTCCAAGTCACTATACAGACATGACACACCAGACCAACATTGCATAATCAAAAGCCCTAAGTGCGAATTTGGTACCTGGCTTGAAGAATATAGACAATCCGAAATCGATAGCCTTAAGAAGTGGGTTCTCCTTGTTGTTTGCAAACAGAAAGTTCTCCGGCTTCAAGTCCGAACCTAAGATTCAAAATCAAAACCTCACAAATATATTCTTCAAAACCTAAAATTCAAGTGACCAAACACCTAATCAAAACCCAGAATATTTCGATCTGAAAGCAACAAAAGTGTGTATCAAGAGAGAGAGAGAGAGAGAGACGAACCAGAAGTAGCGAAAAAGAAGGAGACGAAACACGAATCAGAAGCAGGAAACCTAGGGAATAGCAATGACATCGAGGAAATGCGATGACGGCGACCTCACCAGAGTTGCGATGACGGCAAATCGAAGGAAGAAGAACAATGCGCGACCTCACTTTTCCCAATTTCCTCTTCTGTGTCTTTTTTCTTTCTTTTATTTTTAGGTAAACTAAACGCTGTAAGTGATAAGCTTTGGGCTTTTCCAAAGCGCGAAACCAATTTTCATTCCCGCTTACACTTTTTGAGTCCTGCTTCTCTTTTCCGCGTTATTGAAAAGAAAGCATAGCGTTTTAGGGATTTTTATATTTTTAAAATTTTTATAAAATACCCATTAATAGTACTTAGGAAAAAAACGCTATTAAATAGTGCTACTAATAAGCCAAATTCTTGTAGTGTCAAGGTTTAAGAACCGTCTTTCATTTTCAGTAATAGTCTCAAATAGAGGATAATCAAGTACCCAATTAAAAGTCCAGAAGTTTATCGACTTACCATTGCCTACTATCCAACGCATACCTTTCATAATTAGGGGTCTAGCATCCAGAATTCCCTTCCATGCATATGAGTATTTCTGCTTCTTTGACACCTGATAAAAGGAAGAGTTCTTAATTTAAATATTTTTTCCTCACAGTTTGTGCCCACCAGTTATTTTTATCATTAACCACCTTCCATGCTAATTTAGCAATATCCGCATTGTTGAAAAAAACTGCTGGTCTTATTCCCAGACCACCTAGGTTAGTTGGTTTGCACACCTTATTCCATGCCACAAGAGGACAATGATTATCAAAACCCTAGAAAAAGTTTCTAGAGGACTTGTCAATACCATTTGTCAACTTCTTAGGGCATTTGAAACAAGACATGACATGATTAGGCATACCTGAAATGTTAGCTTTAATAAGAGTAGGACATGACATGATTAGGCATACCTGAAATGTTAGCTTTAATAAGAGTAAGCCTACCTGCTCTTGAGAGGGTACATTTCTTCCAACCACTAAGCTTATTAGAAATTTTCATGAGCAACTCTTTAGCATTAACAGGGTCCTTCCAAAAGTTCACATTATGAATACCAAGGTACTTGCCAATAGTATTCTTTTGTTGAATGTTCAAAATATTTACAATATCAGACTTCAAGCTGGTTGCAACTTTGGGTGAGAAGTACAAAGAAGACTTATGAAAATTAATTTTTTGGCCTGAGGCAGAAGAAAAGAAAGACAAGACTTTTGCAATGTTTCTGCCCCCTTTTTGGAAGCTTTTGCAAAGATCAAACAATCATCTGCTAAACATTAAATTAGAAGTTCTAAAACCCAAAGGAGAGGAAAGTAGTGCCACATGGGCTAATGATCAACAACAAGTGCATTAAGTTGTCTAATGAGTGGTTACATAGCAAGGATAAAAATGTAAGGGGAAAGAGGATCTCCTTGTCTAATACCCCTGGAAAGTTTAAACCATCCAGTAGGAGTGCCATTAACAAGAATGGAAAATGAAACTGAGGAGATGCAGTGCATAACTAAACAAATCCATTTTTCATGAAAGCCAAACCTCTTGGGGCAACGCTCAATATAATTCCAATTTAAAAGGTCATAGGCCTTTTCCAAGTCTAGCTTGACAGCTAAAGCACAAGTAGTGCCACTTTTCTTCTGAAAATCAGAAAACAGTTCATGTTCAATAAGAATATTATCATGTATCGATCTACCAAGCGCAAAAGCACACTGGTTTCTTGAAATACAGTTCTCCAGAAGAGGCTTCAACCTCTTAATCATTATTTTTGTTATGATTTTGTAAGATACATTACACAGGCTAATAGGTCTAAAGTCATTTGCCTTTTCAGAATTCTCTATTTTAGGAATAAGGGTTATGTTTGTGTGGTTTATCAAACCAAAATTTGTACCACTGCTAAAAAGATTTTTTAATCATGGGAATGACAGTACCTTTAACCTCTTGCCAGCAATTTTGATAAAAGGAAGCATGGATGCCATCAAGACCAGGAGCTTTCAGAGGGCCTATGGATTTAATAGCATCAAGGATTTCTTCATCTGTGACCTGTTTCAAAAGGGCATCATTGCCAGCTTGAGTAATACAGGGATCTAAAATTGAGACAAAATCTCTCATTGAGTTCTCATTTGGGTAAGAATCAAGATGGAATCTTTTTTTAAAATCGTTTACTAAAATTTCAGAAATTTCTTACTCTGAAGTTGCCCAACTACTAGTTGAGTCCTTCAATTTGCCTATATGGTTAAACTTTCTTCTTATATTTGCTTGTGTCTGAAAGAATTGTGTTTCTGTCTCCCAAAGCCAGCTAATTAGCTTTTACCTTTTGTGCCCAAAACGTTTCTTCTTGTTTGTAGAGCTGTGAAAGTTCATCTCTGATTTGGCCATCCCTAACCTGTAGAAAAACAAAAGAAGGATTGTTCATTAGTTGAGTTTGAATGATATTACTACACTCATTCAACTCTTCGATTTTTCTGAAAATGTTTCCAAAAACATTTTTGTTCCACTTCTTTGCTTCCGAAGCAAACTGTCCTGCAATAGCCAAAAAATTAAAGAGAGGGTTAGAATCCAAATTCTGATTCCAAAGCTTTTCTACTAAGGGTTTAAACTCTTTGTGGGAGAGCCATATAGTTTCAAACCTAAAAGCTTTAGAACTTTTCTACTATACATATGTGTATAACATACATCAAGCCGTGAGCCTTCCGATCATCTTGAATTTTGAATTACTAAACGATCGGACGGCCCACGGCTTGATGTATGCCATACAAATGTGTATAGCAGCCGAACCCAAAGCTTTAAGCTTTTTCTTTTTTATATTGTTCAGAGATAGGTAGATGGGTTCATGATCAGAACCTATGATGGGGAGATTTTCCAGTTTAATTTCTGGATAGTCATTGAGGCATTTTGCATTAATTCATGCCCTATCTAATATTTCAAAGATCAAAGTATCATCATCATGCTTGTTGGTCCAAGTAAAAGGTAGTCCAGAAGCCTTTAGAGAAAAAAGATTCTCTTTGTTTAAGAAATCCCAGAATTTAAGCATATAATTAGTAATTACTTGGTTTCCACCAAGTTTTCATCAAGGCTAACAATGTTGTTAAAGTCACCTATAAGAATCCAGTTTTCATTACTACTAGGCTGGAGTAACGATAACTTATCCCAAAAGTCTGCTTGCTTCTCTTTTTGGGGATAAGCATAAACAAAAGTAACTATGCAAGATTTGTGGGTAGCTAAATCAGTAACATGACAATGGATATATCTGTCATGGGGTTCGATAATATCAATCTTGACATTCTTAGTGTTCCAGAATAAAAGAATACCACCACATTGACCAATAGAAGGAATTATAAAAACTTCATTATAAGGGAAAAACTTCAAATTCAGTAAAACATTTACTAAAGTCCTTGTATCTAAGATGCACAAAATATTAACCGTGAAGCAAGAAGTATAGAACTGGGCTTGTGCCACAAAACCATCCCAGGCACTTTCCCTGCTATTCCAACACATAATCTTCATGTATTATGTATTTTTTGGTTATGAGGTGTTGTCATCCTCAAAATGGTTCCAACAACAACATTCAAGACATTCATTTTTCCTTTGGTTCTAACTTTATTACTTAGAATCTTATCATAAGAATAACTAAAGTAGTTGTAACCTCGATCACCACTACAACAAGCGTATGTTTCAATCAAAGGAAGAATATATAATTCTTCAAGGCATATAAGAGTATAGCAAAGTCTTCTATCTCAAAGGTTTTGCCAACCAACGCAAAACCACGAGGAATTTGGCCTAGTTTTTTTTCAAAATAAGCAATTGATAGAATCACATTATAATAATAACAAAAGAGATATGAACTAAAGAGAATAGCATAAGAAAGAGTAGAGGAGAAACATACCTGATCAAAGGTTCTTACCTTAATCAAACCATGAATAGGAGGAGTTGAAGTACACCTTTGACAAACGCAAAGTTCATACTTGAAATAGGCTGGGTGATCAACATACCCAGGCCATAGCAGGGACGAACCCCCATGATCTTAGAACAAGCATAGCACAACGACAGTAGATACAAACGGCCCGCGATCTCATGCCCGAATATGCACATCCAACCATTTGTTTTATTTTGTTTTTGTTTTTTTGTCAACTTATCAATGCAACTGAGGGATTCATCAACACTAGCCCGGCATTGAGTTCATATCATCATATGAGTGTGCAAAACTTTCATCCTAAGGTTTCTGCGACCAATATTACCGGCTCAACCGCTCAAGTATATTGATCACACGAACTACTCTATCGACTACATATTGATTGGAACTAGAACCAGTGTAAGTTCGTGGGACAAAATATTTTGTGGTTTGCTACCGACCCTTGTCGTGTGGGGGACCCTTTAACCTGAGGGTTTAGGGGCGCGCCTGGTGCGACTTCACTGAAGTGAACAAACCAAGATAACCACACCTCATCGAGAAAAGAATCACTCACTCTCCGATCATTTTAATGCCCCGTTTGGTTACAAGTCTTCACTACAAGACTCGGCAGGACCAGTCAATAGCTAAATCAGTCCATTAAATACCTAGCATAGGCCAAGCAGTGATAAAACAAGCTACCATATTATAGATTGGGAGCTACACCACTCCTAAACAACACAGGGTCTCTAATTATCGCCTCCTCCCTTAACCTTTCATTAAAATAGTAAACTTCGAACACTTACACCATGTCACATTTTCTTGAAAAAATCACGACTAGTGCTCAAATCGACCGATAACTCCAATGACAGACACCATTTGCACTCATAACTCAATTCGAATCTCTGTCTGCACTCTCCTATATGTTTTGGTTGTAACCTACGATCTCTTTCCCTTAAAGTGTGTAACCTATAAAATTGAATACTACATTAATACTCTAGTCTGTCTATTACCATAACCAAATGTTACTAAATGGGTAATGAAATGGGAAGGCCCGTAAAGTCCAGGCCCAATCTGCAATGGGGAACACGAGAATCCAACCTGTTTCAACGCCTTGCTGGGATGAGAGACGGAGAAACTACGTTGGCTTTAGAGAACAGAAAGAACAGAGAGAACAAGAAAGCGTTAGCTTCCATCAGTGTTGGCTACCCAAATTCTCATATTTCACATGTATTCACATGCTCTTCATTCCCATAAACAATACCCAATTCCCCAAATACCTCAACTCTGATATTTTTTCTCTCTGCTTCACTCTAATCTCTCTCTGCTGTCAGACCTCCAGGTTTGTCTTTTACCCTTGTTTCAATGTTGAATAGGGCTTTAGTACTGATTGTCTTATCTGGGTCTTGTTTGATTTCATCGAATTTTTATTGGTGTGCAATCCATGTTGAAGCTGCCCAATTGGGTTTTGATTCTCATTGAGGCATTTTGGGGGCTTTAAATCTAAAATGGGGGGTTTTTGGTTTTTCTAATTTGGAAGTGATTTTGATTCATGGGTGATAGTCATGGTTTTTGTAATACAGAGTAATTGGTGGTTTCTTAGTGTGAATATTGTTTCTTGCGGTAGGCAAAGAATGCAAGCTTCAGAGACTATACTTTGCATGCTCTTGTTAATGATTCTTGGGTTTTTGTTATGACTCCATTAGCTATGTAGCTTATCAAATGTTGATATTGGTTCAATTTATAGAGGTTTGCATCAGTGTTGCATTCTTACTCATTACAGTGTTTAATAGTAGTCCAAGTAAAGATCTTTTTTAAAGGAAGCTTGAAATTGTTAGAAATTTTGGTGATATATGGGTGTTGTTTTCAGTCCAGTAGGTCTCACTTTGTTTAAATTCTCTAGTAGGTAAGCCTCGTTATGACTTTAGTTTCATTATTTGCAGAGTATGCTTCTCATATGGTGATGTGGAATCTAGCATGCATGGCATGGCTGCTTTGAATATTGCATAACTTGACTTCTCCTTAAGTGTACGTCGAGGGGTAAGTGATGGCTCGGAAGGCTAATCAACCAAAGAATGGGGTTGATCGCCAGATGTCAAAGCAAAAACAGAAGGGTTCGGATTCAGGGGGTACACCAGCAGAAACAAAAGCGAATGAGAAACCAAGTGAGGTGAAAGTTTTCCCTGGAGAAGAAATCTCAAATGGTGACCAGCCAAGCAGTCCTCTTGCAGCAGGTGTGAGTAATGCCAATCATGCTGGAGATGAGAATAAAAGCAAGCAAAAATCGGGGAAAGTTTTGAGGAAAGAGAAGCAAGGGACGGATCCAATGCCAGGTCAAGGGCAGTCAACATCTTCAGGAAGTGATATGGGAAATTGCAATGGATATAATGAAGCTCCAAGCGCAAGAGAACATAATGGGCCATTACCTCATAGTGAAATACGTCGCAAGCATGCAAAAAGAAAATCAAGTTACTTACTGAATCGGCATGTTAAAAATCTGATGGGGAAGATAGAGTCTTCAGATAGCGTATTGGTTAGAAATTTGAGGACATCAACATTGTCCTTGTTGAAGGTGGCTAATGAATGGTTTCAGAGGCACAAACCAATGATTCTGAGTATAACAGGTAAAGTACAGATTGGTCGTGATTATGTCAAAACAAAGGTTGATCAGGCATATCCTGTAGTTAGGAAGTGGCTTATGCAGCTTGGGAGTGTGCTGCTTATTATATCAATGCTTTGGTTGGATTTTACTTTAAGGGGTATAGATTCCTTCGTACGCATGGGGACGACATCCTTGTTTTCGGTGATATGGTTCAGCATTCTCTCAGTAATTTCTATGGTTGGGATGTTCAAGTTCCTGATTTTCTTGGTAAGCCCTAATATTGCCAATTTGCTGCCGACTGTTGACTACTTAATAATCAGAAAATCATTATGCCTTTTCACTGATTTATGTTGGGTTTTTCCATCTTTTTGGGTGTTCTAAACAATCATGACTTTTTGAGCATCAAGAATTTCCAAGTATATAAATGCTTCCTCGTGAATAATTATTAGTTGCAATAAGGGCATGTTGACTTCACCTTACCATTTCTTAGCTTATTCATAGGTCTCCCATGTATTCATACTCATTGATTGATATAACCAGGTCTCAGCAGTTTTAATTGGAGTTTTCATCGGGTTCATGCTTGCAATTTTATTGGTTGCTTTTTCTGGAGCTCTTTTCTTGTGGCTTTATGGAAGCTTTTGGACAACAGTACTTGTAATCTTCTTTGGAGGTGATTTCCTTTACTGTCTTACAAGTGTAGTTTATTTATTCAAGTTATGCATATTTGATTATCAGATCTTGCTGAGGCTCTTTACATTCTTCAAATTCAGGTTTGGCATTCACTCTGAGCCATGAGCGGGTTGCACTGTTAATTGCAACTGTATATTCCATGTATTGTGCTTGGGCGTATGTTGGATGGCTGGGTGTGCTTTTGGGGTTAAATTTATCTTTTATCTCAAGTGATTGTCTAATATATTTCTTAAAGAACAACGTAAATCAGAATTCAAGACCTACTGATTCCCCTGAAGAAACATCTGGAATGCATGATCAACAAGGCTTCTTCAATGGTGAGCATGTGCATGCGTCATCCTCAGAAAATGGCCCATGGTTTTCTGCTGATCGTAGCCCTGGAGTGCCTTCAACCAGTGGGGCAGATTCTGAGTTAACCTCTGAAGATGAAATTGTTCGGCTGCTAAACTGTACTGACCACTATTCAGTGCTGGGATTCTCCCGGTACGAAGACGTAGATGTTACTTTACTGAAGCGAGAGTATAAGAAAAAGGTAATTCACCTTCTTTGTATTGGGATTTCTTTTCCAAATTCTTCTTAATTTTCTGGTTGTTCTATATAGCTTTAAAATCTGACTATCTAATTATGGTATATAATGGCTGATTTTGATCCTTCCCGGGATTGATCAGGCAATTCTGGTCTATCCCCATAAAAATACTCATTTGTCACTGAAAATCAATTGTATCATTTGAACTTTCATGTTGCTTATCAGGCAATGTTGGTCCATCCTGATAAAAATATGGGAAATGAAAAAGCTGCAGAAGCTTTCAAGAAACTACAGAATGCATATGAGGTGATTCTTGTGATTTCCTTTGATATATTTTTTTTCTGTTTGTTTTCCATTCTGATTGAATTGTTGTCCCATTTTGCTGTATATTATTTTGTAGGTTTTACTTGACTCCTTGAAGCGAAAAGCATATGATGACGAATTAAGGAGCCAGGAATTGCTAAACATTTTCCGCAGGTTTAAAAGCTCTTCACAAAAGGTAATGATCTTGTCCTCAGATGCTATGCATGTATTCAATTTTGTAATCGGTGTGTGAACGTGAAATTGTCTGACCAACTTTTTCAACATCTATGAGGAACCTTAGACTGATACCTGCCACTGGTTCCAAAATCCAAAGGGGTTTCTATCCGTAACTTGGATTTGTTAGTAGGAAGTATTCTTTTGATCATTCTAGTATAGCTTCTGCTTTTAAGAATTTGTTTGTTTTAATATTGGTCCTTGGCTTTCATCACTCGTTCCAAGTTTCCGCACCTATTTACCTAATCTGAGCTTTTAATGTAATATCTATTCTAGAATGGAGGAAACGGTTTCTTCCCTTCTGGATTTGGAAGCCCAGAGGCTGATGGTGAGGACCCATTAGGAGAGGCAAGGCGAATCGCTTGCAATAAGTGCAACAACTTTCATACATGGTTACTTACCAGAAAATCAAAATCTAGAGCAAGATGGTGCCAGGTATTTCATTTATATTCAAAAGCTTTCGTAATGTTCTATTAGCTTGCATTTATCAAAGCTATTCTGGTTTTTCAATGATGCTCCTTTTCCCATAAAAAGCTGGCATTTCTTGTTATTGGTGGTAACACTTTTGTTATGGTTTTTTGTTATAAAGGATTGCAAAGATTTTCATCAAGCGAAAGATGGTGATGGATGGGTTGAACAATCTTCAGAACCTTTCTTCTTTGGATTATTGCAGAAGGTACCTGCCTTTATGTTGGAAGTTAGTTTTTGGAATTTTATGTTGCACGCGTCTGTTCTGTACTTAATTTCCCACTTTAATTGCTATTGAGTGAATCATTGTTTCCTTTTTCCCCAAAGAAAAGAAATCGACTTCTAAAAGAAAATGGGAAAGGGTGATTAGCGATAATGTGAAACCAATATGCTTGTTTAAAAACAATGTTGAATTTGCAGGTAAACACTCCAGCTGCATTTGTTTGTGCAGATAGCAAGATATATAATGCGAGCGAGTGGTATATATGTCAGGTAATCCTATGTTCACATTTTTCTTGATTTGGTTCTCTAGGAGATACCTCATGCACCAACTCAGAGGTATTGCATTTTTTGGAATTAAATTTACAGAAAGCTAAGTTTTTGTTGCAGGGAATGAGATGTCCAGCCAACACTCACAAACCTAGTTTTCATGTGAACACTAGTGTGACCTCTACGAAGCATTCTGGAAAGGGAACAAGTTCAGGACAAAGGGGCGGGCGGATGCCAGCATCTGTAGAAGAGTGCATGACAGAGGAAGAATTTGTTGAGTGGTTACAAAATGCAATGCAAACAGGCATGTATGAGAATTTTAGTGCCGGCACCTCTGCTGAGAGTCCATCTGCAAAACCTGGAAATGGTACCAAGACTAGTGGCAGTGCTAACAAGAGAAAGAAAAAGGGAAAGAAACAATGGTGAGTCTAGAATATATGTGCGCCCCTTGTTTATTATCTCACCATTCTTTGTGTAAGCATTACTGAATGTGACAAAGAAGGTTCATAATCTATTTCAATGGTGGCCTGTTGTCTGTTTTTCAGAAAAAAGAAGGCTCAGAGGAAAAGTTTGACTCCATTAATATGGCATAAGTATAGAATCAATCACATTTAGCCTGGATACTACAGATCTTCATCAATCCTCTTCTTGTGTTCCATTTATTTTCAGTTTAATTAGAATCTAGATGCGGACTGGTCTATGAGATGGGAAATAGACCATTACATCAAATGGGAATTAGGTTATGAAGTATGAACAAGTTATCCAGGATGGCGCAAGGAAATCTTGCACAGTTGCACTGCATACATTCCGCACTTTGTTTTGTGGAGGGATCCAAATGAAACACCGAGTGAAAGGAGTTGTATTACTGAAACTTGATGTTGGATGTAATCTACTAGATAGCTTTTATCTGATGGGATAAGAGTGACAAATATGGTAGCCGGCATCAGAATCCCGATTACATATCTCTTCTCTCGGTCCTCTTATTTTCGGTTGAAGCTGTTTACCACATTTTGAGAAACGAGGCTCATTGGCTCGGTATCTAATCCGAAATGATGGAATACATAAAAATTAGCTAAAAATTATTTAATAGGCTCTGGATTAACTCTGGAAGCCAGGACTAGGAAAGTTATGCTATACGCAGCATCACAGTGATATGCCAGAACGGTTGAATCGTATCCCCTATTTTTCAAGTTGTGATACATTGATAATACCAAGAACCAATAATCCAAGGTCCCCAAACTAAATGCAGAATGATGTTCACTATTAGGTGATTCAGTCAAGCACTCCGTTCCTGTGTAATCAAAACTTGAAAACAAGCTTACCATGAGGCTGCCTCTCCGGCCAACACTTGAATCCCTTCTCCTGCTTAAACTAATGTGACAAAGCCAAGGAGGGTATATTTACATTCAAAATCAAGTTTAGATACTTTGCTTTGCACTCGTACCAACATCTGGTTTACGCTTGTACACCCCTCCTCCTCTTCATACATAGAGAATTTGAGGCAGCCATCAAACCCAGCACAACCACTCTATGAGATGTAAGTTTCCAACTCTTAAAATCTTCTTTACTCAGCTGGTTATTTGAGTCTTCTTTACGCAGTTGGTCATTTGAGCCTTCTTTATGCAGTTGGTTGATTGAGCCTCCCTTATGTAGTTGGTTATTTGAGGAAGCCATCAAACCCAGCACAACCACTCTACGAGATGCAAGTTCCGAACCCTCAAAAGCTTTTCCATGCAGTTGGTTAATTTGAGAAGACGAATCTAAAAGATCTTCCATAACTGACTCATCTTGATTCAATTTCTTGGCTTCGAGAAAAGCATTTGTACCACAGAGAGGAGGAAAGTCCCGAACAGCTTCTACTATCCTTCGAGGATAATATTTAACAGTTGAAGGTACCTCCTGAACAGGTCTTGAATTGTTCAAGTGAGCAAATGGTCCACACCCTGGTGGAAAATCACGAACACAAGAGACTCTGCGTTTCTTATACTTGGGTGACAGTCTTCCCAATTTTTCTTCATCAAGACTAACACTTGACTGTGCAACTATTCTAGGTGATTCCGAATGTTGCAGCCCTTCACTCAGCCCCATTCCAACTACCAACTCGTTGTAATGGAATGTTCAAGAACCTGAAAGCATAGTGATCATCAAAACACACGCATTTGTAATGGTGTCCAACAACAAAAAATAAGTAAAAGTCAGTAAAACCTAACAACAGCGAAAGAACATCCATTGATTATGCTTATTTTCTGTTAATTACTATATAGAGTGTCCATACAATGTTAATGAATAGAATGAAAGGGTGTTATCTCAGATTCTCAGGTCATAAAGTTTCAACTTCCACAAGTATAGGAAAGGTTTGTGATGTAGGAGCTGGTGATCAAGTCTGCCTTTCTTCTACTACAATATATGCCTCCTACTCTAGATCAAGGAGGAATGATTCTGAAACAGCTAAGAAAATATTATTCCTAATACTTCTAAGCTACCTAACAACTCTAGTAAATAATGATTCCTAAAACAATCTGGAAACATAAAACATTCCGTAAAAACTATCGCCAATTGCCATCAGTTTGACTGTTTGAGCTCCGATTGCATCTTGTTCAAGTGAGCACTTTGGCACACTTAGATGAAACATTGAAGCACTAACCTAGCCACAAATAATAACCAAATTAATGTAGCAATAGTGCTGTTAAACATATGAGATTATAAACATGAACATCAAATCAAAGAGCCAAGAATTATTCATAAACTATAGACTGAGGTATGTATTTACCAAATCTAAATTCGCAACTCATTTTCTTTTCACTGCCCATAAAAAAAAATTACCCGTCACGAAAATAGAATAAATAAAAACCCTTTGAAAATCAAGAGGCAAGAATGTTACCGACACTGAGATCGACTTTTGTATTCACATTGACGTAAATGTTTGACTCGGACCTTATATATAAGAGGCCCAAAAACCCAACCCGACCCAGACATTTCCAAAATACCCTAAAAAATGTGGTTAAATTACCAAAATACCCCATTCTCCCTCATGTAATCCAGAAACAGTGAGCTCCAAAAACTGGTTCTCAATGGGGGCTCTCTTACACTCCTCTGTAGCTCTCTTCACTCCACCGGCTCTGAAACTGGTCACCGGAAATGGGTCTTCTAGGAATCAGAGTTCTTTCTCGGAATTCTCAACTGGGTGCCCTTCTTTTTCTTGTTCTTGCCGACCATTTAGAGTTCAGAAGCTACCAATTGGGCCCAGAAGGTCAGTGATTGTTGGGGCGAAGAAGAAGAACAACAAGGAGAGGAAGAAGGAGGATAAGCATAGCTTTGTGTCTAGGCCTGATGAGGCTACTGGCCATTTTCCTGAAGCTGTTCTGCTTAGACAGGTTGCCTTTGGATTTTGAGCTCTTAAATTTGTTGGTGCTGTTTTTGGTTGATGAAGTTATGAGAAAATGTTCATGTTTGCTTATGTGAGATTAGAGACAAGTGAATTGTGGTTTCAGTTATGTTTGAATTGTGGGTATAGGGGTTTCATTTCATTTTAGTTCTTGTTGTTTTGGGACTATAATGCTTCAACATTCAAGTACGAAACTTTGGGTTGAGACTAGAAAAAAAACTTCTATTTTTTTCTTGAAAAGTAAATGGAGTTGGATAAGATAAGGTAAATTTGAATGTGTTATTAGAGTGACTAATACAGTTGTGTTATGAGCTGCAGAAGAAAGTTCAGGAAGATGGTGCAGTTCTCCCTGAGTTTGCCGACGAAGATGAAGGTTAGTAATTCTGATTCAAATCTGTTGTAGTTTCTTGCTATAGAGGAAGCAATAGGAATTGAATTTCTTTCAAATAACTATTGTGGCTGTAATGAAATTGCATTAATATGTTTTCTTTTGATCTTTTGCAGAAAAGGTCTATGAATTTCTGAAGCTTCAGCTGCAAGACGATCTGGATGAGGAGCGACGTAAGTGTGTTTCATATTTATTTTTTGCTAGTAGCATTCTCTTTCGGATTATTACAGGGCAAGATGGTGAACTTACTCGCTTATGCATACAAACTATATCTATTAGTTTACACTGATATGAACTGAATATACTATTATTTGACCTTGTGTAATTTTTGAGATGTAACATAGCTTCACTTGTTTTAGATGAGAAATTCTCTCTTATGTTATAGAACAATGGCCAATGTTATTCGTACGTCTGTTCGGTAGTTTAAGGGGCTTGATTACAACTTACTGTTTCCCTTTTTTCAGTGCGCCACTATGAGGTGGTGTATCTAATTCATGAGAAGCATGCAGAAGAGGTGGGGAGTGTAAAGGAGAAAATTGAAGGTTAGCTTTGCACTTCTGCTCTGTTGGTATTGTAACTATTGTCTACAACATTGTTGAACCAAGTATGATAGATTGGCTGCCAATGTATAATTGTATACATTTAACAAAAATAAAACATGTGATTTTGGAGTGCTTCTTCAGTCTTCTTATAATATCTTGTACTATCATAAAGAGACTTCAAACAGAAGTCGAGTTAAAATGATGGTATTACTTTGCATATTTTTGTATTTCTTTTGCTTCTTAGTGACCGACACTTTGTAATATTTTCCCTTTCAATGAGGGATAATGTGCCTTTGGGAAAGAATGTCGATAGTGGATATGAAAGAAACCTGTAGCAGTGTTACTTTAGGTGTCATATTTGAATTATTTTCAAAAAAAGGTGAATACGTTATGTGAATTTGGATAGATAGCTTCCGTTAAAACTAAAGATTCTTTATTCAGTTAACATGGTAATCGGCTTGTAGTTGCTTCTTGCAGAAATCTGTTCACCCTGAAAGTTATAGATTACTTGACAGTTAATAGAATGAAAATGCATCTTGCTAACTTTCTGTTGATACATGCATATGCCTATTGCAATTGTAGCAGAGTGAATTTTCCTTCTGAGTTTCAGTTGACATGTAGCACAACTTCTCATTTTATGCTTGCGAATGGATTTTCTTACAGCTTTTCTAGGGGAGAAGAGAGCCAGGATATGGAGACTGAGTGATTGGGGAATGCGAAGACTATCATACAAAATACAAAAAGCCAAGAATGCCTACTACGTTCTGATGAACTTTGAGATTGATGCCAAATGGATAAATGATTTCAAGAGTCTGTTGGACAAGGATGAAAGAGTCATTCGGCATCTGGTGATGAAGAGGGATGAGGCTATCACAGAGGATTGCCCTCCTCCTCCTGAGTTTCAGTCCATGAATGCCGGTACAGATTCTGAAGAGGAAGATGAGGATGATATTGAATATGATGATGAAGATTACGATGATGAAGATGGGATTATCATTGTTGATACTGATAATGATGATGTAGAAGATATTAAACTAGTAGAACAACTAGTGTAGGAACATTAGTGAGATGTGAAAACTAATGACAGAAGTAAGTGAGAAACTAGAGAATTTTGAGTATTGGTTTTTGTATAAATATGTTAAATCCCATAGATGTTTTTCCCAGTAATATATGTCATTCCTAGTACCCCTGTTTGGGTTTATGTTTATGTACTAATGTTTATGTACTTTGGAATGCTTACAAGTTGCTGAACTCCTGAATGTGCCAGAACATGACTGAAATAGTGACCACTCTCACCAAGTAGAGCTGGTGTGCACACTTATTCTGTAGATAATACTTGATCTGTTTCTTTTTTTTTGGTCTGATACTTGATCTGTTTCATTGCTGCATTATGTGTCTGTACTACTATGGGCACCATTTCTAGTAATAAGATCTCCCAAGTGTATAACTCGTATTAAACTGTTCCATTGTAGGTAAATGCTCTTTACCACTATCAATAATAAAATCCTTGCATGAGACCCTGTTTACATTTATAATTGCACACTTCTACACCTCTATCGACTACTTTACTTTGTTTTGTGCAATTTCCTTTGCAAAAGGTAGCAATATTTCTGTGAACCAACCTCAATGTTTGCTCTTGCTTAAACTTCTGAGTCTTTAACAGTATATATTTTTTTGAACGTTTGAATACTTGATGACTGATTTTGGTACAACAATCTTTATGAATCACATTTTTTTTTTCCGATCAATTCATCAGTATTACTTCATCTAGGTATCAAAAATCCATCAATCTTAACTCTTTACGACTTTACGTATGGAGAAACGAGCACACTTCTCTTTCAAACAAAATCCAAATATTTCATAACAAATCCAATCCTAGCAACCTTTATACCCGGATCCTCGGTTCGATTTTTCCGAAGTTTCATGCAAAGATAGACTTGCTCTAGAAAGTCTGCACACATTACACATTTCCATCCTTATCTTACTGAACTGTTCCCGATCTTCTCAAAGAAAATTAGAAAAAACAGCAGAAAAAGAAGAAAAGAAAGAAAAAGAAGTAACAAACACTGAGCTGGGTGGCAAAACCCAAGATTTGACTCACTCTCCTTCTGCCACATTTCCTAAGCCAAGGGCTATAAATAAGAGCAACCCTTGAATGAGATCACACACACATCTAACTAGCCAACACAGAAAGCAAAACATGGCACATTTTGCTTATACCAGCACCACCGCTATTGTTGCTTTCCTCATCCTCCTCCTTGTTCCACATTCTTACTCCTCTGGTGATGCCATTTTGAGTGACGAGTATGACCTTGAGGCCTCAACTGTTCCAGATTCAGATGTTGATCTCTTGGAGTTTCCTCTGAACCTTGAGTACTTGGAAGCTGAGTTCTTCCTATATGGCTCTTTGGGTTTTGGCTTGGATAGAGTTGCTCCAAACTTGACGTCCGGTGGTCCAAAACCCATTGGTGCTAGGAAAGCCATGTTAGACCCTTACACTAGGGATGTGATCGAACAATTTGCATGGCAAGAAGTTGGACATTTGAGGTCTCAAATCTTCTATGTTTTCATTTTCTTACCTACTTTTGTGTTCAAGTGTTTATTTATTTATTTGGTAGTTAATGGTATTCGGATAGGGGATTTGAACTGAGGCCCTCGTCTTTGTTTGCAGAGCTATTAAAAGGACAGTGAAAGGGTTCCCAAGGCCACAGTTGGATTTAAGTGCAAAATCATTTGCAAAGGTGTTTGATCTTGCATTTGGACGTCCTTTGAAGCCACCATTTGATCCTTATGCCAATAGCTTGAACTATCTCCTTGCATCCTATTTGATCCCTTATGTTGGTCTTACTGGTTATGTTGGAGCAATCCCCAAACTCCAAGGCCCTACTTCCAAAAGGGTAATTTTCAAACCCAATAATAACCGCGCTCGAAAACATTCTCTTGTCAAACAGTTTAGCATTTTATGTTGTTAGACGTCAAATGAGTCATGAATTATAAACCTGATGATTTGATTTTTGTTTATGTATATGTGAGATTGTATTGAAAGTGTGACAACATAACATTCTTCAAGTATCTAACAGCTAGCTCTAATAGTTTGTATTTGCTTTCAGCTTGTTGCAGGTCTTTTAGGTGTGGAATCAGGACAAGATGCAGTGATTAGAACAATGCTGTATAGGCAGGCTCTGGTGAGAGTACACCCATATGGTATAACGGTAGCTGAGTTCACAAATCGGCTTTCTGATCTGAGGAACAAGCTGGGACAGATGGGTTTGAAAGATGAAGGCCTTCTGATTCCAAAATATAAAGGAGCTGAGGGAAAAATCAGGGGCAATGTTCTTGCTGGAGACTCATATTCAGTTGCATATGACAGGACACCAGAGGAGATACTGAGGATTGTATATGGATCGGGTGATGAACGTGCCCCGGGGGGTTTCTATCCGAAAGGAGCAGATGGTCGTATTGCCAAATCCCATCTACGTTCTGAATAGAACTTGAAGAAATAGTACCAGTTCATATGTAGTTTACCTTGTGTAGACAGTTTGTTCATTCTCCAGAGAGAAATAAATGTTCCTATTGATTATGATCAAGGAATTTGTCTCCAGCTTCATACTGTTTTGACTCCTTGTTTTTCCATTTCAATCACTAATTCTGTGAAACAGAGAACACAAATGAACAAGTAAGATTAGCATAGGTCAACTCACTCATAGAATGGGGGTTCATATATTACATAGCAAGAAAACATGTGTATGGAAAGAAGATACAGCAAAATCCATTGTTACATTGTGTTATACAAATTCCCAAGTTTTCTATTATAAACATGATACTATTGATACATGCACAATGAGCAAATCATTTAATCCGAAAGGAGAGAAAGAAAATGTGGACTGGAAGAAAATGTGCATGGGACGGTTCAATCGCGAGTGACATGTTACCGAGGTGAGGTCTGAGGGCCCTCAGATGATTTCCTTGACTTTTACCTATAACCAGTAATTTCAGCTGCCGTAACCATCTTGCATCACCAAGGTCTCCATGGAGCACTTGCCAATACAAAGTCATCATAAGCCAATGGTCACAACATTCCGCAGGGCACCACAACAGACATACGAGCTCATACTACAGTGTATGAGCATCTTCCAAGCTTGCCCGGTGCACTGACCTTTGCACCCATATGTTGTTCAGTGTTACACTGAGCTGGTAGTCCTCGTTGCTTTGTTCAGGAAAGCAACGAGGCTGTGGCGGCATATGCTCAAAGTCAAGATTAGCATCTGTCATTTCAACAATAGTAGGGTAACAGATGATTGTTTATAAGAATACGGGATCTCTCGGTTCTTATCCATCACGAAGAATTTCATCCAGTATGTAGATTGGCCCCAAATGACCTAAGCTGCTAAAGAAACACTGCACCAATACATTCCATGTGCCAATGTTGGGGGAGATACCTTCACTTATCATCTTATGAAGATAAACCATGGCCTCGTCTAGACCTACCGAGCTACAAATCCCCCATAGAAGACTAGTATAAGTTATCACATCTGGGCACCACTCCTTTACTGCACCACTACTGTTGAAAAGCTGAACAGCAGTCTTTATCCTGCCTTGCTTGCAAAAGAAATATATCAGTATGTTACATGTAATGGCATCAGGCTTTGTTCCACATTTCAGCATGTTGCCAAAAACCTGCATAGCCTCGTTGGTCATCCCAGCGCAACAAAAACCATTCAAGATGGTGTTGTACGTTACCAAATTGAGTTTCAAACCCTTATCATGAATCTCCCTGACAAGTCCAAATGCTTCTTTGAATCTGTTCACCTTGAAGAGACCATACAATAACTCGTTATATGTTGTAATGTTGGGCAAACTCCCATTGTCCCTCATCTTGTTGAGCACCTTGACAGCCCAATCTACTTCTCCACCTTCACATAACCCTTTGATAAATGTGTTATAGGTAACTGTATTTGGAGGACAGCCTTCTGCAGTCATGTTTTCTACAAGAGATTGAGCTCGATTAAACATATATTTCCTGCACAGAACATCCACCATACAGGTATATGCTATTACATTAGGACGGCAACCACAGGCCATCATTTTGTTCCAAGTCTCAGATGCCCGAACAAGGTTGCCAGCTTTTGCAAACCCATCAATAAGACTGCTAAATGTGGTCACATTTGGAGAACAACCCATTCTCTCCATCTCATGTAAAACAGATACAGCTTTGCGCATATTCCCAACAGAGCAGAGACCATGTATAACAGTAGTATATGCAACAACATTTGGCCCAAATCCCTCACGAACCATGCGGTTCCACAAGTCAAGAGCCTCACTAACTCTACCTTCCATAAAATAACCCTTTATCAAGGAAGTAAAGGTGTGAATGTTAGGCCTACATCCCCTCACAAACATCTTAGCCAAAACTGCAAGAGCTGACTCAACATTCCACACATCAGAAAGGGAATTAATAACCGTCGAGTATGTGATGACATTAGGGTCTAATCCCTTATCTGCCATCTCAACCAGCAACCCCAATGCCTCTTCAAATTTGAATTCTTTGCACAACCCATTAACCAAAGCATTATAAACAGCCACATTAGGCTCAAACTTATAAGCAAGCTCCCTCGCTTCGTCTACCTTCCCAAGCCTACACAATGCAGACACTACAGTCGTATAGCTCACCGTGTCAGGACAACATCCCTTCTTAGACATTTCAACAAGCAACTTATGTGCACCATCCACCCTATCATTCCTACACAATGCCTTCAACAAAATATTATAAGTAAACACATTCGGCACCATCCCATCTTTCTTCATATTAACATACACCGGATTAATCATCCAAAACCTATTTTCACAAAGCAACGCATCCAACAAGTGATTGTAAATCTTCACACTCGGTTTGCACCCGAATTCTCTTATCCTATAAAACACCTTCAATGCCTGCTCAGCCAACCCAGCTCTCCTATAAGCCTTCACCACACTTATAAACAAATCCTCAGAGCAACTCACCCCCTCCAGTTTCATTTGGTGCATCAAGTACTGCACACCATCCATTTCACATTGGCTCCCAAGCTTCTCAATCATGGCCTTGTATGTCAATTGGGTGTGTTTGAAATCTCTGGAGTTGGAAATGGACCTGAAATACTCCAATGCCAGACCCAACTGAGGCTCATGCTTCAGCCTCTGCAAGACTTCAGACTCTGCCAAAATGGGTTGGGTGGGTTCAGTTTGGGGTTTAGGGTTTAAGCTGGGAACTAGATTTGGGTTTGAGCTGAGCACCAAGGGTCTTGTGGGTTTGTGGATTTTCAGCAGTAAGGAGCATCCTTCTTTCAGATACATTACAGCAATATGAGCTGAAATTAGGTCTAGAAATCACCAAAATTACAGACCCAGACGAATCAAAGTTTACGAATTCGATCATGGTGAAGTAAGAAACATCTGAAAGATGAGAAATTGGTAATGGGAAAGTGGCTGATCAATCAAAGGTGAAGACTTTGGAGGGTTTTAGGGTTCTACAGAAGAGTATGTGTTTAAAGTTTTAAACTTTTAACTGGAGAAGGGGTGATTTGTTGAATATAAAAACACATGGGGTACTAATGTAAATATTGAAAGGTTTTGGGGTGAATGTGAAAATTAATGAGCTATTTGGGACTTTGGGTTGAGACTGAGACCCAGAAACAAAGCTCGTCGTTTCAAACAGAGCAGGACTCTGATCGCTTCTCAGAGTAAAGGTGTGTATCTCTGAAATTTACATCTGCCCAATTCGAATTTCGTATTGGTTGTTCTTGTTTTGACCTAATTCTATGTTTAAAGCTTTGATTAGTTCAGAAAGTATAGATCTTGGACCATAATCTGTTGTATCTAACACTGAATCTGAGACTTGCAGACCTAGATTTTTTGTTTTTGGGTTTTGATTAGGGAGTTGGGTTTAGTTTATTCAAGATTTCATAGTAAAAAATTCGGATGATATGTGATTCTATTGCTAAGCTCTACTATGCTCATACTAGAATGAACCTCATACCTAAAATCTTCAAGACAAAGAGAACCCAGTTCAAGTTTTACAAAATCATGGAACCCAAAGTTTTGATAAGGATATAGAGCATGAACATAAGCATTACACATATTACGCATGAGTGAGCTAGCTATCTGCTGTTTACTTATTGAAGTTTTGATAATTTACTTCGTCATTGTTCTGAAACCGAGTGTTAAATGTAATTGTGTAAACTTCCGTGACATCCCATTTGAGCTTGTTCCCTCTGGTTCTTTCCCCTGTTGTGGAACTTTAAGATATGATATTCTTGTCGGTTTCTGACAAGGAGTTCCATATATGGTGTTCGTATTGTTATCTATATGGTTGCTTCCTATACAGTTTGACATTTACTGACTCCATCTTGAACCGCTTTTAGCTACCTATTCCATTCTGCAAAATTGAGGGATATTTTGTATTATGTGTCTCACTTTCCTCTGATTTTGTTTTCGAGCTTACAGATAGCAGAAGCTATGGCTGGACACAATGAGTCAAGTGCATCTGGGAAGAAATCTGGCGAGGCCTCAAATGATGTACCGACCATCAATGCTGAGAGTTTGCAAAGTAACATGAAGATTGTCTACTACAGGTTTGTTTTGGGAACCTTTTAGGCCCTTTATTTATTTTACGTTACCATGTCTACTTTGTAGATAAAGCCTCAGAGCTTGATTTGTTGATTTCTACATGGATGCTATTGTTTTTTGGAATCGGAAATCATTCATTTGTATGAGCAAGAGAGAGGGTAAAAGAAGGGGGGGGGGGGGGGGGGGGGATAAAAAGTGCAGTATTTCTTGTTGTTTTGTTTTACTCTTGGAGTTCATTCAAGTTCACCCACCAGTTGATCATAAAAAAATTTGGGCTCCTGTAGATATTAGGATGGATTGTTGTTCCATGTCTTACATAAGGTTGGTTACCAAATGATATCACTTCTCAGGCTAGTATAATGCATCATTTAAATACATGGGAAGATGTCACAAATTGTTAAATAACTTTAGTTAGAAAGTACATGCTTATAACATATGTAGCTCTATTTTAATACAAGTGTTGGTATTCTCCCTTCTGCAGCCGAACATTTATGTCTATCATCGGCGGGGTCATTGCTGGAATTCTAGGGTTCACTGGCCTTTCTGGATTTATTTTGTATTTCCTTATTATGGCCATTACTTCGGTTGGACTGATTGCCAAGGCAGGATTTCAAGTTCATTCGTATTTTGACAGCTGGAACCAGATTATACTTGACGGCTTCCTGGGTGGGCTTTTGTCATTTGTGCTGTTCTGGACGTTTTCTTATGACATTGTGCATATATTCTGAGGAGTATCTGCGGCATCTCAAACAGAAGAAGTCCTGTTTTTCTGGTGATTATTTTCTATAGCGAAAGTTGAGTAAATCTGCTTCTTGTTCCTGCTATGTAGTCTTTTGCTGCTCATTTGGAAATGGCGCAGATTTTTGTATTAAACCTTGTCATTGTTCAGATTTTGTCCACTTATATCTTTCCCCATGAATACTGTTTGGCTGAAAGGTTACATTTTTAGGTTCGACAATAGTACTGAACTCTTTTGTTTAGATAAATGTTTATGGAAGCTACTATTTGATTACAATCACAGTTCTTTAACCAATATGAATGTTGGACAGAGGTAAAGAAATAAAACTTCATATTGAGGCAATTCTGTTGAATAGTTAATTTTAAACTGTGCATATTTCGGAACAACGCACATGCAGCCATTTCATGTATCACAAGATTGGAGAACAGTGATACACTGGCATGGGTTCGAAATTTTATATCCCATTGCCGCTGTGCTTCTGAATCTATCTAAAGTTGATTTATAGGGGATTTGTAGGGTACAAAGAAGAAGAAAAATGATCGAAGAAGGTGAGAATGACAAATAAAATTAACTTGGTCGAACCAAACACATGCTTAATTATAACATGATCGTCAAAATAACATGATCATCCGAATAACATGATATAATGCTTATAACATGATCGTCGAATTAACATGATATGTATTGTGATACTAGGTGTGATGGCAACAACTTATAAATAACATCCTTACTTGAAGAACATAATCTGAAAAGAAAATAAAAGAAAAGAACAATATACTTTCACTTATAATTTATGAGACATTAGAAGAAACTAACAACGTGGAACTTACTGAAAAATATTGACAATATTTGATTGATGAATTGGAGTACCTAATGATCGTTGACACTTTTAATATATTGATATTTGATCAATGTACTGCTTTCAAAATTTTAGAGTGTCTAATGGTCTCCAAAATTGAAACCCAAAATGTTTAGCTATGAACACTGCTTCATCTTTATTAATATATGATGGAACTTGACTATATTAGAACTAGCTCAATATAGTTAGACTCAAATTTGGTTCTATTCTTTCATATTAGTGTGTAGCTCCTTTTGTGAAAAACTTCTTGGTTCTAGTCCAACAACAATGTCTTTATTAAAAAATTTTGGTTCTAATAATTAGACTCAAACTCCATTGAGATTAGTTTAAATCATTGAGGACAACATGAAGCTTGGCAGAATGTTCAACTGTTCAACTTCAGACACGTTGGGCGTAATATTGTTGGTATCAGAATCCGGCACTTTCTACTTTATACCCCTCCACAGACTACAAGGGCAGTCTGGTTTTGATCAACTAGGAATTAGCTGCCTTAGAGGCAGATCATAATATTTAGTTATTTATACTCGAAAATTCTTCTACGAAGGTGCAAGGGAACAGAACAACTAATATGCAATATTTTGATCCGGTCATCCACGTCGCATTATCATACATGTATTCTAATACTGTTAACAAAATTGAAACCTAAAAGTGTTTCTAACACAGGAGGTGAGGACCTGAAGTCGAATAAGAAGTACTCTTATAATGGACGCTTAATTTGATCGGATTAAAAATGAAAATGAAATAAATGAATTTAAGGTCTCTAGTCTTCATTGGATCTTCGCATATGGCTATTTAAGAACTTGCACATTAATAGTGCAAATGCACCTTGGTGCGTAGAATCCACTCCGATTTATACCGTTATAAAGGCCCTAATATGAAGCTTATCTATCAAACATTTAGAAAGATGCACAAACTTTTCATTAATGCTGGACACAAATAGTACAAAGTCAATTATTTGATTTTCCCAGAAACTCAAAAACAGCTATAAGGATGCTGGAGATAGAAGCCAAGTCACCGCTAGTACCGCACAATGGTATATGAATCAGGTGGTATATCCTCGAATTGCTCCACACATGCATGAAAATTTACAGCAGCATCAACTACTGCACGTTGTAGTGCAACATAGTCCCCAGACCTGACCTTCTCCTTCGCTTCCTTGAGATCAGCAATGGCTTCACTGTAAGGCCTCTGACATCCACTAATTGCATTCTTCATTCGAGGGTTGTCTGTTTGGTTTAGCCACTTGGGAATCTGCGGGCTGGTCTTTGTAGCGTTCAAAGATGCGACATCTATAGTGGCCTCAGCGAGGCCAAGAAGGAAGGACTTGATCACAACAGGATTAGAACCAATAAATTTTTCACAAAAGGAGCGACTCAAGACATTGTTGTTGGAGCAAATATCCTTGTTTAGGTCAAAAGCAGAGGAGGGAGTAATACTCATTAGAACCATGAAAGACATTACAGCAAAGAATGCTATTGAGGAAGAAGAAGAGGGAACCATTTTGTGAACTTGTTTTGGGCTTCTGATCAGTATGTGGTTGAGTTGAATGGTATGATTTCTGGCACTACTAAAAGGGTGTTATATAGTACTAGAATTCAAGTTTTTAGTAACTTTGGAATTAGAAGGTATTTCCAAAGGCTTAATTCACTGAATGCAGTGGGAGCTGTTACTCTACCTTATTGACTGGCTTTAAACTTTGATCAGCTTAACACACAACAAAATCTCATCTGAGTTTTCACGGTTGAGCTTATGGTCGAAGTAAATCATTATGACAGGTAGTCAGCTCAGCTGGTACCAAAATATGATTGCCAAACCAACTCCTTGGAACTAAAATTAATTTGTGATTAACACTAGAGGAATATATATATATATATATATATATATATAAAATTATATATCAAGACTAAAAATAGATCACCCCCCTCACCCCAATAATTCCAATATAATCAGAACATACAAACCATAAAAAATAAAAAAAATTGAACTAGGAATCGGAAGCAAAAATAACATACATTACCCAAAATTAAAGTGTCATCTAAACGTTTGACTCAAATTAATTAGTAAGGAAAATGGTCAAAAGTACTGATTATGTGCATATTGAAATGAAATTAGTGTGTTTACATACTCTTTCAAATTCCATGACGTTGAAACTTGCTACAGTTATAAATATTTCAAACTCCTTTCAAGGAAATAAATATTTCAAACTTTGGTAACTCGAGGGAATTCCCCTACATTTGTTGTGTGCTATGTTAGCATATATATACGCTCCCCTATATAAAGGACCATAGCTACACCTTAACAAGAACACTATCCTGCCTCTTCATACAAGTTGCATGAACGAAAGCATTTTCCAACCCTTTTGTCTTGCAAAGATGAAGATCGTTTCACTACTCACCATATTTATCATTCAAATCGTGTTTCTTCCAATAAGCCATTGCAGGGCCGATCTCATTGACCAAACATGCAAACAAACACCGAACTACAACCTATGTGTTTCTTCTCTTAAATCGAACCCTCGTAGCTCCGCTGCTGATACTGATGTCAAGGGCCTAGCTATCATAACGGTCGAGGTGCTTAAGTCCAAGGCAAACGATACTCTGAACAAAATATGGGCGCAGCTTCTTAGGCATGAAGACCCTGCGATTAGAAATTGCTATGATCATTATGGTTACATGGTGGGAGCTTTCATACCAGATATCTATGGAGATATAACTTCAAGGGGTGTAGGTGGTAACTTTGTACGTTACAACCCTGCACAGGCGGAGCGACGCTTGCACGATGATGTTATCCGAAGAGTTGATCATTGTCGGCACGGTTTTGGTAAAGGCCGCCGATCTCCATTTGGAAAGGAAAACAAAGCTACCCGTGAAGCTGCGGTTGTGGCTGCAGCAATTGTTAGGATATTGATCTGATCTACTTGCGTCACCTCAACATAATTCCAGATTCAAGGACCAACTAATTTATGTCTTCATGCATTTGTGGAAATTGTAGTACTAGTAAGTTTACTGCATGTCTTAGAAATGATCGGGTTACATTTGTTCTTGTATTTCAATTAACGAATACTAATAACATTATGCAGTATCATGTAAGGCCACAGCCATGATTATTTTTCTTGTGAACTAGCTAGCCTTTTGATTGTTTCTTGCGAAATTAGTCTCTTCTTACCAAGTAATTAAGAAGTGAATGTTTCCTACCTTAATTACCTTGTAAGGATGTCTTCCTGGTGTCCTTAGGAAAAGGAAAACCCCGTCAGAGACTATTGTACTTCTACGCTGCATAGCTACAGATCAGAAGCTTTAAAGAGACATGGGTTACTTGTTATTTGATCTTTCAGTATTCAGCTGTACTATACTGATCCTGTCCTATATCCATGGCTCTCTCGCTCATCAGCCATTCAATTAATTTATAACTTTTCCTTTGTTCTTGTGGTTTTGCCATAGAAGCCTCAGCACTCGCGTGGCGGAGCCAGCCTAGTCAAGACTAGGCTGGTAGGCTAGAGCCCAGGTGAGAATCTGAAGTCAAGAAAAAAAAAACTACATCAAGCTCATTTTTTCTTCTTCATTCTTCCTACGCTAATAGTCTGATTACAAAACCCTAACACACACACATGTAGATATCTCAAACCCCACTCCATCTTACACCTCGTGTCTTTTGGTCGAATACTCCATCTTACACATAATTCCATTGAAACTTTGTGGCCTCGTTTTATAAGATTTAGTTAGACTTTTCATAAAAATTTCTCGCACAATACGTCAAGATTCGTTGAAGTTTTTTTAGTGTTACAATTAGCCCGGGTAACAATTGAATCCTAAAAGAGAGATAGTTTGGCTAGAATAGAATTCATTGATAATCGACATAATACATATACATGAGGGTTTCCTTACCTACAAGGAAACAACTACAATCATGTAATACAACGAATACAATTGATACTAATATTCACATGATTGATACTTTCCTAAACAACAAGATAACCAAGATACAATAAGATACAAGAGATTACTTTCCTAATACTCCCCCTCAAGTTAGAGAGTGGATATCTCGAACTCCCAACTTACGAATCAAAGGAATAAATAAATCTTTTCCCAAAGCCTTAGTGAAAACATGAGCCAACTGAAAAGAAGAACTCACATGTTTTGTAACCACTGAACCATCTTGAATCTTGTCTCTGATTTAATGACAATCCATCTCTATATCTCTGGTTCTTTCATGAAAGACATGATTAGCTATAATATGCAAAGCTGTTTTATTGTCACAATACAACAAAGCAGGTTTTGGATGGAGAACATTTAAATCTTTGAGGAGGTTCCTCAACCATGTCAATTCGCAACAAGTTCCTGTCATTACTTTATATTCTGCCTCAGCGGAAGAGAGTGAAACAGTCTTTTGTCTTTTTGACCTCCAAGAAATTAATGAAGAACCAGAAAAGACACAATAACCTGAAGTGGACCTCCGAGTCATGGGACAACCAGCCCAATCTGAATCGCAATAAGCACGAAGTCTGAGATCACTTTGTGAAGAAAAGAACAAACCTTGCCCAGGCGTATTCTTGAGATAACAAACAACTCGTAAAGCTGCTTGCATGTGAGGTTTACGTGGCTCATGCATAAACCTACTCAACACATTTACTGAGTATGTTATATCAAGCCTTGAGATGGTAAGATAGATCAATCTACCAACCAATCACCTATAACGTGAAACATCCTTGAGCAAATCACCTTTGTTTGACAATTTCAAGCCACGCTCCATAGGGGTGTCAACAGGGGCTGCACCTAGTAAACCTGCATCGCTGATTATTTTCAAGGCATATATTCGCTGAGCAATATAAATTCCATTCTTGGAACGAGAAACTTCTATGCCAAGAAAATATTTTAAATCACCAAGGCCTTTAATACGAAAGCGACTATTGAGAAAATTCTTCAAAGAAGAGATGGCCATAGGATCATTACCGGTGATCAGAATATCATCAACATATATTAATAAAGCATTGAATGACTTCCCTCGTTTCCGAGTGAATAATGAGTAATATGCTTTAGATTGAATGTACCTAGCTGACCAGATATCATCAGAGAATTTTTCAAACCATATAAAGACTTGTTAAGGCGACATACCAAATTCTTCCCCTGTCGCCGAAGACCAGGAGGAGGAGACATAAAAATTTCTTCATCAAGATCACCATGCAAAAAGGCATTATTCACATTCAACTGATGAATTGACCAATTTTGAGCAGCAACTAAGGATAATAAGCAACGAACATAAATAATTTTAGCAGTTGGTGAGAAGGTGTCATGATAATCGATACCTTCCATTTGAGTGAAACCCTTGGCAACCAAACGAGCTTTGTACCATTCAATTGAACCATCTGAGCGATGCTTGATTTTGTAGACCCACCGACAACCAATAGGAGTCTTTCCAGCCGGTAAAGGAGTGAGAGTCAAGGTATTATCATCATCTAATGCTTGTAATTCAGAACGCATGGCAGCTTGCCATTCTGGTTTAGTAACTGCTTCGGCATAGCTGCGTGGCTCAATATCCTGTGTAATCTGAGATAGTTTGGCTAGAATAGAATCCACTGATAATCGACAGAATATATATACATGAGGGTTTCCTTACCTACAAGGAAACAACTACAATCACGTAATACAACCAGAATACAATTGATACTAATATTCACATGATTGATACTTTCCTAAACAACAAGATAACCAAGATACAATATGATACAAGAGATTACTTTCCTAATAAATCTTGGCTCCGCCACTGCACTCGCCTCGTCTTTATTCCCGGGCTCGTCTCAATCTTAGTTAGCTTCTTTGGTCTTCATGTAGTTGGCTCATATGCCTTCCTAGGCTTCGAGTATCTCTTGGACTCCTTTGTTACCTGTATTAGTAAACTTACCCTCTTCCCCAGTGGTGTAACTTTCCTAAACAACAAGATAACCAAGATACAATATGATACAAGAGATTACTTTCCTAATAAATCTTGGCTCCGCCACTGCACTCGCCTCGTCTTTATTCCCGGGCTCGTCTCAATCTTAGTTAGCTTCTTTGGTCTTCATGTAGTTGGCTCATATGCCTTCCTAGGCTTCGAGTATCTTTTGGACTCCTTTGTTACCTGTATTAGTAAACTTACCCTCTTCCCCAGTGGTGTAAATAAACTTACGCACTACTTTCACCGTTCACTTATTTGGCTGTTGAAAAGAGCTCAAGATTGGGGAAAATATAGTGGCGAGAATGTAAACAACCAAGTAGAGCACAAAAAACATGCTAGCTAGTATAGAACGCTTTCTTCTATTGTAAAATTTTTCTTTGTTTGTTGAAATATAATGTATTGGTGACGTAAAACTAACGAAGTTACATTTCGCAAATGAGGATGATAGAATCATTAGAATGAGAGTTAAAGAAAGAACAAACACCAGCGTAGGATTGTATGCACTTAACCAAGCTAGGTTTTTCTGGACATGTCGTTACGGATGGACAACAGTGGATCGACTACGTAATCCAGGTATCCATTAAATCAAACAAGGTGAGAATAACACATAACCAAGTTGAACGAAACACACGTCTATAACATGATCATTGAAATAACATGACAGTAGTGTGTATCCAGTTTGGTGTGATACCAACAGCCTATAATTCTATAAATAACATCCGTTGCTTGAAGAAATTAACATCAATATGAAAATAATAGAAATAAGTCATATGAGACATCGGAAGAAACTAAAAATTTAAATCTTAGTTAAGTATATCGTCAACATTTGGTCATTTAGAGTATACTGTACCATTGAGACTAGCTTTTATCAACTTGATATTTTTTTTGACAGTTTTCACAGTTTCTGACTGGTCTAAAACTCTTTTCGGACCTTTCAATGTGAATTAGTTACTCGGAGTCTTGGCTGCTTAAAAACAGCAAAATTGGTCATCATGTTTCAATTCATTGCTTTTTTCATTATGATGTTAATAATAAAAGAATTGACATCATTTATGCAACACCAAGATATTGTTTATGTTCTCAAATCGTTACACTCTTGTTTAATTTGATTAATTATCTCCAATTCAAACTAAACGCATGACCAAAATATATGAATACGCGTTTTCCATTTCTCATGAGAAGGCCTACTGCATCGTACCAGAGTGACAAACAAGCAAGCATTGCGGCAATACATAATAGAAGGAAGTTAAACATCATAATATTTATACATGCCTAATTATAAGAAGCTTATGTATAAAGGATTAGGGAAAGATGCACAAATCCCCTCATAGTTCCAAGACACAAATAAATACAAAATTATTTATGCATATGATTTTCCCAGAAACTCGAAAACAGCTAAAAGGATGCTGGCGATAGTAGACAAGTCAACACTAGTACTTTCCAATGGCGATGAATCAGGTGGTGTTTCCTCAAATTGCTCCATGCATACATGAAAATCTGCAGCAGCATTAGCTGCTGAATTTTGCAGTGCACCATAGTCCCCAGACCTGACCTTCTCTTTTGCTTCCTTGAGAGCAGCAATGGCTTCACTGTAAGGCCTCAGACATTTACTAATTGGACACTTCACTTGAGGGTCGTCTGCTTGTTTTTGCCACTTGGGAATCTGCTGTCTGGTTTTTGTGGCATCAGAAAATGCGACATCTATAGTGCCCTCGGCAAGGCCGAGAAGGAGGGACTTGATCACAACCGGATTAGAACCAAGAAAGTCTTTACAAAAGGAGCGACTCAAGACATTGAAGTTGGAGCAAATATCCTTGTTTAGGTCAAAAGCAGAGGAGGGAGTAATACCAAAAGAACCATGAAAGACATTGCAGCAAATAAAGCAATTGAGGAGGAAGAAGAAGAGGAAACCATTTTGTGAACTTGTTTTTGGCTTAACTAGCTAGCTTCTGATAAATATGTGGTTGAGTTGAATGGTATGATTTCTGGCACTACCAAATGGTGTTATATAGTACTAGAATTCAAGTTTTATAGTCATTTTTGGAATTAGAAGGTATCTCTCAAAGAGCTAAATTTGCTTAATGCAGTGGGAGTGGGAGCTGTTACCATCTACCTTATTGACTGGCTTTAAACTTTGATTAGCCTAAGTCACACATTTTGTTTTGAGCTTTCATAGTGTCAAACTATACCATTATGACAGGTAGTCAGGTACCAAAATGATTGACCAAGTTACCAAGTACCACAACCTACTCCTTGGAACTAAAATAAATTTGTGATAAACTCTTAGAGGATGTATCACGACGAATAATAGGCCACCGCAATAATTTTGATGTAATCAGAACATACAAACCACACACATAAAAAAGATTTGAACTTTGAATCAGAAGCCAAAATAACATACATTACCCAACTTAAAGTGTCATCAAACGTTTGACTCAAATGAATTAGGAAATAGGAATGGAAATGGTTCAATGTGTTCGTTATGTTCATCGAAATGAATTTAGTGTGTTTACATACTCTTTCAAATTATCCTATCACTTCGTACAAGAACGTACCAGGAACTAAATTAATCCTAGGCATTGAATACCAGGAGCTCAATCCTAGGATGAACATCAGCAATGAACAAATCACAGCTTTCATAC
This sequence comes from Fragaria iinumae, assembly GCA_009720345.1. Taxonomy (NCBI): domain Eukaryota; kingdom Viridiplantae; phylum Streptophyta; class Magnoliopsida; order Rosales; family Rosaceae; genus Fragaria; species Fragaria iinumae. Next base: position 24,874,238 of record CM019120.1, on the reverse strand, counting down.
AATTAATCCTGTAATTTATTTGCAATTATGTATATAGCTGATCTTATGGATCTAAACAGCAAGCAATCCTGTATATAACAACTTCCATATGAATGAGAAAAGCATCAAGCTTACCTTTCACTTCTGTGTTCTTTCATTTTCAAACCCTTTTGTCTGGCAAAGATGAAGATCGTTTCAATATCTCTGCCGCTGCTCACCATATTTATCATTCAAATCGTGTTTCTTCCAATTAGCCATTGCCGGGCAGATCTCATTGACCAAACGTGCAAACAAACACCCAACTACAATCTATGTGTTTCTTCTCTAAAACCGAACCCTCGTAGCTCCGCTGCTGATGTCAAGGGCCTAGCCACCATAATGGTCGAGGTGCTTACTTCCAAGGCAAACGATACTCTGAACAAAATATGGGCGCAGCTTCTTAGGCACGAAGACCCTGCGATTAGAAATTGCTATGATCATTATGGTTACATGGTGGCAGCCTTCATCCCAGAGATATATGGAGATTTAACTTCAAGGGGTTTTGGTGGTAGGTTTGTACGTTACAACCCTGCACAGGCGGAGCGACGCTTGCACGATGATGTTATCCGACGAGTTTATCATTGTCGACATGGTTTTGGTAAAGGCCGCCGATCTCCATTCGCAAAGGAAACCAAAGCTACCCGTGAAGCTGCGGTTGTGGCAGCAGCAATTGTTAGGATATTGATTTGATGTACTCGTAAATATATATTTGTGTCATATTGTTGGCATATTGTATGGTATAATCCATATTAATTTAAGGGTATTGTATGCATCATCATCATTATTATTATTATTATTATTATTAATTGTGTCACATCAACAGAATTCCAGATTCAAGGATGAAATTATGTCTTCAAGCGATTGTGGAAATTTTAGTTCTAGCAAGTTCACTGTCATAGAAATAGGTTCCAATTTTGCTTGCAAATCAATTAACGAATAACAACATTACATCATGTAAAGCCAGTAAAGGGCACAGCAATGATTCCCTTTTTTTTTTTTTTGTTTACTAGCCTTCTTTCCTTACAAAGTAATTAAGAAGTGATTTTTTCTTAGTCGACCTAGTAAGGATGTATTCCTAGTGTTATTAGGAAAAAGGGAACTGAGGCAGTCAAGAGTTCTCTATAATGAACCCGTCAGACTTGTATATCTACATTGCAAAGCTATAGCTAGAGAAGCTTTAAACAGACATGGGGTACTGCTTTGATCTTTCAGTTTTCAGTACTGTAATGCTTCTCGAGCTCTATTGCCATGGCTCTCTCGCTCATCTGCGTAATCATAATTTTCCCTTTGTTCTTGTGTAGAAGCTTCATCACTCCCCTCGTCTTGTTCCCGGCATCGTTTTAATCTTATACATAGTTGGCTTCGGTGGTCTTCGTCAACTTTGCTTATATGTCTTCCTAGTCTTGGAGTATCTCTTCATTTCCTTTGTTCTTGGCGCGTTGGCTAGCTGTGTTAGTAAACTTACCCTCTTCGTCGGCAGTCAATGAATTTACCCTCTTTGCTGGCGGTGTTAACAAACTTACCCACTTCTTTCACCGTTCAGTAATTTGGTTGTTGAAAAGAGCTCAAGATTGGGGTTATGATATGGTGGCGAGAATGTAAACAACCCAGCAGAGACAAAAAATATGCTAGTAGCCTAGTGCATATGTTTGCTTTGTTGTTCTATTGTATTATTTTCTTTCTTTGTTGAAATTTTATTGTGTTGAAATTATTTGTAACGCAAAACTAATGAGATTACATTTGTTAATCCTTCTGTTATTGGCTTGATTAAGAGCCCAACAAAATAAAAGAACACATCAGAAAAGCATATATGGCAGGTGTTTTGGAAACACTTCGGTGATTTTACTAGTGGTAAAAGTGTAGTAAGAGTATGGCAAATGTAATCCCCCTCAATTTGAGGTCGAATTAATTACCCACTTTTCCTATACAAATTGTCTGAAAGTCTAATACTAATACAAGGATTTCCCAGACCAAAAGAATACAAATACAAGGGGATCTGCTTTTCGATCAATAACCACGTCATAGAAAGCAGATGCATATCCTCTAATTAGAGGCAAACTACGTGCAGTGGAACTGTATTCTCTCTCGCAGCAATTCATAAAGAGCGGCTTATCTATGCTATATCTTTACGTATTTGAAGTCTCAAACCTACAAAAGTTTAGAGTATCAACAAAATTGCAGAATGAGATGACAAACCATATCGCAACTTTCAATAGATGTCAAGGTTATAGCTTAAGTCAGTTCAGATTATACCCTTACCAGCATTTGGGGGATTTTTAGGAAGACAAAGGAGATGAAGTATAATGCACATGAAACAGCTGCAGCTGTAACTATGTTGTTCACAAGGCGCTTGTTATCTTTGCTGGGTACAAATGCTATTTTCAGTGTATTTGTCAGGTCAAAAAGTCTGTAAGAGATCTGCAAACAGTGGAACAATGAATAGATCAGACAAACTTTCTTTTCTTTTCTTTTCTGGTACAAAATACCAGATATTTTCAAGATTCTATCATATAACAATATCTTTACTTACTGCAACATAGATGGTAGAAGTGAGCATGAAGTTCAACATTGGGTAGTCTGGAATCATCGAAAGCAACAACTTTGGCTGAGCATCAGGAAGTGATGATCTGCGAGGTTCAATAAAAATCAATAAGAAATATATCCTTCCTCTAAAGCTTTTAAAACCATGTCAAAATGGAAATGTTCCTTCAAACCAAACAAAGAAACTTTAGTTCGACAACTTCTTAGTGATTCAATGCAAAGCTTTGAGAATATTTTATTTCTTAACAAGATAATAAGCTCCTTCTTAGCATTGAACAGAAGGAGCATATGAAACATCCGCATTGTTGAGTGGAGCATCAATCAGATTAGAAAGTGACTTTACAATTAGGAAATTGATGACCATTTCCACTTTTGCTAAAATTAAAGAAATATTTTTTTGAAGATAACAAGGTTAACCTGTTTGAGTGAGCAGCCAGCTCTGTAATTACACATGCTATCTAAACGTGTGAGCTAATATCAACTAGTTTGAAATTACGGGGGACTTTGCACGTAATGTCAAACTACTGTAAACTATCTTTAGGTGCTGGAGAAATAATTATGAATTTTAGCATACCTTAACCAGACATGGAACTGCAAGATGTATGTTTCCAGAGTTATCTTTCCAAGCCATCTGGTTGCAGGAAAGAAAAATCACACGCAATACACATGACGATGTAATTATAAAGTACAAACTAAAGACTTAAAGCTTCTAAAATCTGTACGAATACACCCAATAGTGTCTGCGGAAAATAATACGTCTCCAATACAGAGAAAATAGGTTAAAATAGATAGATTAACCTAGTCACTCACGCAAAAAGGGTCAATGAGTAGCTCCGGAATTGCTGGGTGACATTTCGCAAAGTTATGTAGACCCTGATTGACAAGGAGATTCTACATTAGTAAAGATATAAGGTTCTCAAACAGCCCAACGTTAACATATTCCGGTAAAGATATCATACGTTATAGGAATCCATGAGGTATAAGGATGATATTTATTGTAAGTGAGCTTGTCCATCTTGTAGATATACTCAAACCACAGATATCCCACCTAGGAATTCAAATAGCAATCAGACAGCATATATATATGGCAGTTTTAAAAGCAAGATTTTTCTGAAAATGGGAGCTACCATACCGTCAAGGCTACTAAAGAAACAGTTGTTTTGATTGACATCTTACGCTTCCATTCTGCTTCCTCCAATTTCTCCATCCATCGCTCCACCTATACAGATTGAACTCAAAAAAATGATTAAGGAAACAAATGCATCCATACTACACCCAACACCCACTAAAAGTTACAATTGGACTAGAAAATAGACAGCTTTTGTTTTTTGTTTTAAATCTTACCGTTGGATGATAGTAAGCATAAATCATTCCAATAATCCATATGTAACGATCAAGGCCAGAGCGGAAATGCCACTCATGCAAGACAGGAAGATTTGGTTTTGCAGGATCTGTGTAAGCTGTAAAACAAAATTGTATGATTTAAGTCGGTGACCAGAAATTTGTTGAAATGATAAATTAACCATAAATAAGAAATAAACTTTAAGAAATTTACCAAGCACGAAAGTAAATGGGCTCCAAAGCACTTCAAACACTCCCGGTATCTCCCATACCACGATAACAACCAAGAAGCAAGCGATGATTTTCAAAGCTATCACCGACCCAATCTCATTATACTTGTTCAGAATACCAAGCGCCCCATAAACCATAAGAGTGAATAGAGTGTGCATAGGACAGATGTAGTACAGCACGTAACTGTTGTTGAGGACCACACAGCAAAACAATACCAAGAAATTAAGCCGCCACATCATCTGATAAATAAGAAGGAACAAGATATGTTAGATACATAATTTGACAACTCACTGGACATATTTGAGACCTGGGGGATTGCATACCTGTGCAAACCTTGCTAGGCTGAAATCCTTGCGAACATAGTAATAAGAAAAGTTTCCAAATCCAGTCATCCAGACGTATCCAGCAATGAATACTCGGATTGCATTATAAAATTCTGCTGCAGCAAAATAGTGGTACAACAAAAATAACACCTGAAACATAGAAGAACACAGAGTAAGACCATATTTTACAAGGCCTACAGGCAATCAGTTTAATACGTTTAGGCACTTTGACAGTGGTAGTTTTATGCTGAAAATAACAGGATTACAAATTGAAAAAAAAAAAACTGCTCCATAGGTGATAGAAACAGGCTTTGGTCGCTATACACCTTCACTAAAAGTTGCTATCACTGATATAGGTTTTCAATGTTACTAGCGAGTAATACTTCTAAAAGTATTGCATAACCAACGATCTTGTTCATCATACACAAGCCTACATATAATAACACAAACAGAACAAGCAGCATCCATGATCTTATTCCTAATAAACAAGCATTCATTATAAAAAAAGTACAAGTACATTACCTGCATCCAGCCCTTCCACTCCTCAGTTTGATGCCGATTCAAATATAGAATGGACTTCCCAGTGAGTGGAGACTTCTCATTATGTATCGTGAAAGAAGTCATGGCTGACACTATGATGAGAAGGAAGTACAGAAATATGAAAAGATCCCGATTGTAACTCTGCACATACAGACCACAGTCAAGAATCAAGAAAATAATTGAATTTCAATATTTTACTGGTTCTATCATATTGTTAATTATTCCATTTGCAATACAACTAAGCCTCCTGTAATCAAACAAGCCCAATGAAGACGATAAAATAAAAGGATTAAGTCATCAATGTCACCTTTGTTGACGAGTTGAAGAAATCCGTACGATCACACAAGTAGAAGTATGCTAAAAGAGCACTAAATTCAGATCTGCACAAAAAAAAACAAAAGACATAGTTCATCATTCTAATAACCAGAAAAACACATTTTTCTATCTCATCTACTGCACTAAACTCCACTTACATTGCCCTCAATGTCAACCGATTTTCGATCAAGAATGCCTCATCCATCAACATGAACCTAAAACGACAACAACAACAGTAAGCACACAATGCAACAATCATGAATTCACCTTACAAGTTAAACGATCACCATTTCCAAACCTGAAAATAGGCGAGGCGGTAGACGGAGTTCGAGCTCTCGGAGAAGCAGATTGGAGACCTCCTCCCTCCAACAACACAGCTCTGTCATCTTCCTTAACCGCATCTTTCTCAACTTCAACCAAATTCACTTCGGAATACCTACTAGTATCAAATTCAAAATCTCATTCAGCCACAAACAGTAACTTCACTAAATCACTTTCATACATAATCACAAGCACAAATACTCTAAAAAAACAATTAGAGCTCACAATTTGGTGGAGAGTGAATTCTTCTTGTGCTCCAAGAACTCGGAGTAAATCCAAGCTCCAAGAATAGGTAAAACTCCAAGCAACAACGAGACCTGCAATGACACACAGAACTAAATCGTTACTGTTTCTGAGCCAAAATCACACCGATTCAGAAACGCAAGCACTCAAATCAGAGAAGGATCCAGCAACAAAGTAGAGGAAAGAGTACCTGGCCGACAGTTATGGGACTAAAGATCTCCATTTTTGGAGAGGTAGGGATCAATGGCGGAGATCAAAGAGCGAGCATTTCACAGATCTCGAATTTGGCTGAGAAAATCTAAATCGAGATTATTGGCGGAATGTAATTATTAATGTGTGGGAATTATAGAGGAGTGTTGATTGATTGGTGAAGAGGATGTGGGAGCAGTGGGAAAAAAACGAGCGCGTTTTGCAGAGTGGGATTGAGATGGAAAGAGAGAAGGAGACGGTGAGTTAATGAGTCACAACCATATGAGTAGGATGGAAAATACTCGGCACTTTTTTTTTATTTTTCGAAAGAAATTTTTACAGCACCGTTACCCCAACTTCTGTGGTTCGGTCAAACTGGTACCCAGACTTCAAAAACTATCAAAGTGGTACTCAAACTTTTTTTTTGCTATCAAGGAAATGCCTGAGGCCAATTTCCGTCACGGTGTCGTCTATTTGCTGACGTGGCTAGCATTAGGTCCATAAAAAAGGGTAAAAACGACATTTTACACAGACGACACCCTAATCAAGTCAAAACTCGACTTCCCCCCTTTTATCCCCTTAATCGAGTAAAATCACAATAAACCTCTCCCTTCTTAGTTACTCGAGCTTCGGATAAATCTGTTAGTCTGTGACGTTTATAGTCTCTGTTGATCTGAGCAGTTAGCTCATTAGGAATAGCTGTGACTTTAGCAATTTGAATAGGAGTATATGTAGACTGAGAGGTTTTGACTGTATTGGAAAGTGATTGTCGAGTTCTCATTGTGATTTGATCTCTGATTGCAGCTTCCGAGCGTCAGGATTAATCCGCAATTCATAACGTTTACACATGTTACTATGGAGAATAAGTACATATGTGTAAGGGAGACAACGCCACAGAATAGTATTGTGATTATTGATATGAGCATGCCGAATCAGCCTTTGAGGAGGCCTATCACCGCAAACTCTACACTTATGAATCCAAACTCCAAACTATTTGGGTGTGGAGGTTTTGCTTGACGTCTTGCTAGTTTTGGCATTTGATTCGTAGGAATTTGAGGTAGGGAAAGCAACCTCTCTTTATAGCTTTGATATTTCTGAATTGGTTTGTGTTTGGAATGTCTGGTGGTGAGGTTTTCCTGTATATTTTGTTTGATGAAATCTTCTTATATGATTGATCAATATTGAGTTGTGAAACGTGGGTTTGATTAATGATAGAAGTATTTCTCTTGTAGTGTTGATTTAGCTTAATAGCTGAAACTTGGAACTCGCCTTCGGATTTTATCAAGTGTAGTTCACGTTTTGAGTACGCCTTCGGATTTTATCAAGTAGCAGCAACGTATCCATACCAATGTTTGATATCAATTCTTGTTCAGTTGCTTTTGAAATTAGTTCCCTTACGGTACAACAGTTCTTGCCATCCTCTTTACATGAACCTGTCATCCATCGAGTCCTTCTATAACTTTCAGTTTGTTAAAGAAAAAGTTAAACCCCTTATTCCTTATAATGAGTTCTGAATACCCTAAGGTCATCTTTCATTTGATACTGAAAGTCTGATCCTTTACTATCCTTGATGCATTCTCTCTAGTGTTAAAGAATCTTTGTTCTTGATATTTATTTCTCTCTAGATAGCTCCACTCTTTGTTATCTTCTTCACTTGATAGAATTTGATCTTAGCAAATAAATTCTTTACTTCGATAAAATGTTATCTCCAGTTTGGCTTACTAGAAAGACCTTGTTCCTTTGCTCGTTACCTTCTTTCTATCTACCAACTTCTACTCACAACAGAGAATACTCAAGTATAGTGTGTGCTGTTATTGATCCCATCTTCAATACCTTAACGGTTCTGATCATGTTTATTTAGTTTCAAAACAAAGTAATGCTGCGTCCTTGCAAATAAAATTTGGTATCGCTATGCTTGAGTCTATTTTTCATTCCATATGTCTTGCTGTCCGTTCATGTATAGAGTTCATTTGACTAAAGTTCTTCTTCAGAACAGTATCTCTCCCACTTTGAATTATACATGTTATCTATGATCTGTGGTATATGCTTCTACTCATTTCCATGTTCAGTCGTCCTTCAAACAGAACTTGTACATGAATTGTGTTGGAAATAATGTTGTTGTTGAATTGTGTTGGAAATGTCTTGTTAAAGTGTGAAGCCAAAAATGGTTGTTGAATTGTGTTGGAAATGTCTTGTTTGTGTTCCACAGATCCAAAAGGCACCAGCCCCACTCAAGGAATCAAGACCTATCAAAGACCAGGTCATAAAGTCTAAAAAGGGATGGAAGAAAATGAAGTTGGCAATGGAGGGTAGTTCTGTTGGAAATTGTAGTTGATCAGCTTCAACACAGCCTCCTACTCAAAGCAGCCAAAATCATGTAGCAAGAGGTGCTCAAAAGTGAATGTGTTGGCTTTTAAATTAGAGAAACATAATCTGTACTTCATCATGGTTTAGAATCAATTTTTTGCAAACAATGTGGTTTCCTTGAGTTTTTGGAAACCAATTAAGCTTGAATTATGATGCATGGTATGTTTCTCATGTTGATGTTGGTTTTAATTCAGTGATATTAGTAGCCCTTTTTGGTTTTATGTTTGAATTTCTATGTTACATTTCTAGCTATTGCATAATATTTTTTGTCAACAAATAAACACAGCAGCAATGCCTAAACTCTGCTGAAGTGATCAATGTGATACCCAGGAAAATTCAAATTTAGAGCTTTTGGAGGGAAAACGGTTCTGGTGAGAGTTAGAATGTTATTTTTGTCATTGCACCTTTTTTTGATGGGCCCCATGTCGGCCACGTCAGCAAACTAACGGCACAGTTACGGAAATTGGCCTCAGGCCTTTCCTTGTTAGAAAAATAGAAGTTTAGATACCACATTAATAGTTTTTAAGTATGGGTACCACTTTGACCGTGCCACAAAAATTGGGATACCGACGATGCATTTTCCTCGAAAGTATGAGACGGGACCCTTGTTTTGGTGTGATAGCGCCATTTCTTTCAACTATTATTCAATTAAATCGTCAATTAATTAGTAGGTGTTGATGCAAGAACCCGTAGGCTATGTAGAAGCACTGTAGAACATAATCAGTAGACAACACGGGCATACAGTGGTTCACCATGCCTCGGAGGACATGGCTACGTCCACTTACGAATTCACTATCATGACCAATAGGCCTTTGGTGTTACAAGAGCATCCATCCATCCCGCCCGGGAGGAATGGGGGAGGGAGTGGGGATGAGTCGAAAGACTAAAGGTCCTTTCTACATAGGGGGAGTCTTCCTTTTATAGATAAGGAAGATTCCCTTTTGTTATACATTTCCGATGTGGGACAATTATGCATTCATCTTATCATGGTGCCTTATTGTGGAGCTTGGAGAAGTCCGCCTCGCACAGAGACACTCGGGCGAGCTGAGGAGTCCGCCTCGCTCCATGACTGAAATTGTCAGGCGAGCTGAGTCCGCCTTGCCTAGGAAGGTGCTACTATATTAAGTCCGCTCCGTGCTACTACAAGTTTCATGACTGGTCTATGGGCGGAGAAGGTAGTTTACTGACTACCGACTACAAGTCCCCCCAAGTTCCCGCTCAAGACACGTCTTAAGTGGGGACTTGTAGAAATGGTCTGCGATGCATCATAGTCCCCCCATGTTCGTACTCGGGACATGTTTGAACGAGTCTACCTCGCACGGAAAGGCTGACACAACCAAGCGAGCGGAGGAGGCACGCGAGCTGAGGTGTCCGCTCCGCGGCCAATGCCTGCACGCGAGCTAATTAGTCCGCCCCGCGGCACAATGCTTACACGCGAGCTGTGGAGTCCGCTCCGCGTACAATGACTTTCTTCGTGACATACGCGAGCCGTATCTTGTTCCACGCGAGATTGGTCTCGGTGACACACGCGAGGTGGGTCTTGGTGTTATACTTTCATGGACAAGGGTAGCGAACCCTTTACACATCTGGTGTTACTGCTCGAGCGCGGGGTACTATCCCAGCGTGGGTTATCAGGCCATTATTCTCCGTGTGAAGGGAATGATATGAACTGCCCAACTCCCACTCTACGGGAGCTGTACAAGGGACGTACAGTTCTCATGGCTCTAGTTGTTTCGTCCATGCTGCCCGGTGATATGTTTCCGGGGTTGTATGCATGCCTTCTAGTTCGTGCGCATGCTTCCCGTTGGTTCTTGCTCGGGTATAAGAATCTAATGAAACAGTTGTTGTATGTTTCTTCCCGTTAGTTCTTATCCAGGAATCGAGATTTCCTAAGCAGTTGTTGTATGCTTCCTCCAGGTGACACTTATCCGGGACTTACTACTATCATGTTTGTCTTTCCAATTATTGGCCATTTAGTTGGAATATACGGCAACCCGGTGCCCTCAATACTCAATTGTAAACTTACCGAGTCCAATCTTCAAGACTTGGAACTCCTAGCTTTTACACTACCGCGCGAGCTGAGGATCTTACGTCGTGTGCCATGACTACCGCGCGACGGTGGAGTCCGCTCCGCGTACATTGCAGACACGCGAGCTGTGGAGTTCGCTCCGCACACAGTGTTCACACGAACTGAGGGGTCCCCTCCGCGCGAGGTGAGGAGTTCGCCTCGCGCAAAACGGCTGAATAAGTCACGCGAGCTGAGAAGGTCGCTCCGCGTTCAATACTTACACGCGAGTTCGCTCCGCGTGCCAGGACTTCCCCGCGAGCTGTTGACTTCGCTCTGTGTGCCATGACTAGCACGCGAGCTGTGGGGTTCGCTCCGCGTGCAATACTTTCACGCGAGCTGGGTTCGCTCCGCGTGCCAGTGACCACGCAAACTGAAGAGTCCGCTCCGCGTACATAGTTTTACACGCGAGCTGTGGTCGCTCCACGCGCAGTACTATCACGCGGACTGAAGAGTTCGCTCCGCTTGCATAAACTAAGCGCGAGGTGAGTTCTCGGCGGGGTGAGGATTGTTGTACCTTCACAATAAACAAATGATCGACATAATTATGGGGCTAGCCAAGTATGGTTATGGCATAATAATTATCGAAAAGCAAAATGGTTCATGCAATTGTGTAATACTCTCTCGGTGGAATGTCAATCTTGGTCGAATGCCTATCTCTCAGTGGAATACCTCTCTCTCGGTGGAATGCCAAAACATGCAGGTTGACTTGCAAGTAGAATATTATGCATTTTTCACAAACCAATGAGGTTATAACAATCATAAGTTGGACGAGACTTATCTGTGAGAATAGCTGCCGAATGGGTGCACACAGGAGGTGCAGATTCAGGCCCGTACTACTCCCGGACGATGAATCCTTGTTGCCAGTATGGTCGGGCTACCTTGTTCAATTTCTTTTCTGCTCCCGGATGACTAACTCTTTAAACCTGGGTCATTGGGGTAAGTTGATTGAAAATCGGAGAGATGATGCTACTGCCGAGCCGGGTGTCCATAGCAAGTTTCTTCTGCATTTGAGTGATGCCAACAGATCGAGTGACCCAAGTTCCAAGTCGATCGAGGCCGATCGGGTCTGATCCCAACTATGAACGGGTTGAACCCATGTGCTATGTTGATTTGCAGGTGAAACCAGACGAGCCTTGACCGAGTTGCTCGTGCGGTTCCCATCCCGGCCGGGCAACTGACCGACGCTGCCGGTGGATCCCGGACGCTAGATGCCAATCGGGAACCCGGGTGGGTCACTCCTTGGACTGAGTGAACAAGGGTCCGGGATGGGCCTTACGGTGCCGGCAGAGAGAGCAACCCTTGGGCCTTGTTGAATCATCTCCGGGAGGCTAGAGGCGTCGGTCGCAGGCCAGTTGGCCTCTTGGTGATGACCCGGTTATAAATGGAACCCAGGGCGGGTAATCTCGCTTCGCCTCCGTGCGAATTCATCTCGCTTTGCTCCCCTGCGAGGTCAATGCTAACCTCTCGGTGGAATGTCTCTGAATGCCAATTTCACTTCGCTTCCACGCGAGGTCATCTCGCTTTGCTTCCACGCGAGCTATCTCGCCTCGCTTCCACGCGTGGTGTCTCGCCTCTTCCTACTGCTCATGGATTTGAATGAAATGCCTCTCGGGCGGTAGAGTAACATGACTTTTAGTAATGTTTCCCACAGACAGCGCCAATTATTGATGCAAGAACCCGTAGGCTATGTAGAAGCACTGTAGAACATAATCAGTAGACAACACGGGCATACAGTGGTTCACCATGCATCGGAGGACATGGCTACGTCCACTTACGAATTCACTATCATGGCCAATAGGCCTTTGGTGTTACAAGAGCATCCATCCATCCTGCCCGAGAGGAATGGGGGAGGGAGTGGGGATGAGTCGAAAGACTAAAGGTCCTTTCTACATAGGGGGAGCCTTCCTTTTATAGATAAGGAAGATTCCCTTTTGTTATACATTTCCGATGTGGGACAATTATGCATTCATCTTATCATGGTGCCTTCTTGTGGAGCTTGGAGAAGTCCGCCTCACACAGAGACACTCGGGCGAGCTGAGGAGTCCGCCTCGCTCCATGACTGAAATTGTCAGGCGAGCTGAGTCCGCCTTGCCTAGGAAGGTGCTACTATATTAAGTCCGCTCCGTGCTACTACAAGTTTCATGACTGGTCTATGGGCGGATAAGGTAGTTTACTGACTACCGACTACAGTAGGTTTTATTGTTTCTGTTCTAAGCTAATAAGTGATATGCGAGAACAACTAAAGATCTGTATACGGTTCACTGTGATCACTAAGCCGTTTATTATGGTTACTCTATAACCTTTTCTTGTACAAAATGTCATAAGAAATAACAATTTTGAATACAAATATAACTTTCTTATTATATCTAACCAACGACGTTATAATTTGTATTTTCACCTTTCGTCATTCGACGATTCACTCTAAAATGAATACAGATTACAATGATTCGAATAATCCACTCGTTATCCAATTCAGTAGTTTAATTATTTTAATTTATCTTTGTTTGATCCACCTTTTCATTACTTTGAGTTGCACTCAATGACCAAGCATATCCCTGTTCTTGCACAAGTTCTTTTCAAAGACAAAAAAAAAAATTACAACTAAAATCCACAACTTTCTTGTTTTCTAAGGAAGAATGATTTCAAAATTCGAAGTGCTTGTGCAGAGACATGTGACATGCCACGTGCATACTGGCACACGAACTGTATTGTTATTTTTGTTTCGAATGACCAATGCCGGCGAAACTACTATTTTTCATACAACTCCAATGGCTCAAATCGCTTGCACAGAATTGAAGGGTATAATGGTAATTGACAATACACCTTCGCAGTGATGAATCGGTGCACCCGTAAATACTCATCTGCTCAGGGCCATCACAGTAAAATTAAGGTCAGGAATAGTGTCACGTCACCGGAATTAATCTTAACATGTAACAGTCATTTCATTTACTACTCACCTGGTGGTGATCAATGAGAGAGAGGAAACCAAGGGACCCTTTGCCCTCCACGTCGTCATCTGTTGCATCATATTTACGTAAATAATGAGTTTATTTACTGAAACACCAATATTAGCCGACATTACGAAAATAAAATACACCATGACCGACACTGAAGAACGAAGTATCTCCAGGTCGTAATCGACCCGATCCACTATCATTATTCATTCAATTTTTTAATCACCTTGCCTCACCATTTTGGGACAGTCGTTTTGTTTTATTTTCTGTTCTCTTTTCTCTTTTATTTACACCAACCACATGCTCACGGACTCACGGTGATATCTGATTCCACATAACATTTTCATTATATTGGTAAAATACCAAACTCCATCCAATTGGTATTTCACCAAACAGGTAAAAATTCAAGCAATGAAGGCAGTAGCAGCCATAGGATTTTTATTTTTTCTTTTACTTTGTAATTTTAATAATGCACTAATGCACCCAAAACAAAATGAAAAATAAAAAATAATAGTTGATGGGCATCCTTCCATGGAAGCTGAATTCATAACGAGATGAGAACTACCAACCAAAAAATGATGAGCAAAAAGGCCCTACCACAGAAAGCTGCAATCAACCTAATAGATGATGAAGATAAGAGTAATAAAAGCAAAGTTCATCCAAGTTCTTTAAAACTCTTACATAAATCCTAAACCACCAGACTCTTTCGAATCATCCACATTAACATAACACTAAAGCATTAACAGATGCTGAATATAAACCTAAAAACTATACTGCACCATGATTTGGATAATACAGCAACAAGAACCAGCACAGAATTTAGGAAACACATCCTAATCCTTCTTTCTACAAACAAGACGATCAGATCATGAGTTTTTAAGAGATAGAGATGATAGAGTGAGAGTGAGAGTGAGAGAGAGATTGACCTAGTTGTTAACGGTCAGTCAGTCCTCAAACCAAGAACAAGATTGGGACCCAGCCCTATCGCTTGGAGGGTCTCACATCATCCTCACCACCATCATCGTCGTCATCGTCGTCTGAATCGTCCTTGTCTGATCTCTTTCTCTTTGGCGGAGCCTCAACCTTCCCACCAGTGTCATCGTCATCCTCTTCATCTTCAACATCTTCATCCTCTCCATTCTCTTCAGGTTCAAAATCACTTGCATCTTCCTCATCCTCAGCGCGGGCTACTGGCCTAACAAGGTATTCAGTCCCAATATCATCCTGTCAATTTCAAGGTTTCAGTCACGGTTCCAATAGCAGATAATCATACATATAAAAACAAATGCGTAAACAAGAAATGGTTGCATATAAAAACAAATGTGTAAACAAGAAATGGAAAAAGGGTACTATCGTACGCAAGTACTATACAAAGGCCATAAAAGGAGAAACTACCATTCAACCAATTCAATTAAAGGACAAAAACATCCAGCTTTGTTCTTCAAAAAGTTGATAATTCACTATGGGTGGACAATTCAATTATAGAGTAATTTACTAAAGATGTTCTTCCTTATCAACCAGAATTATCTTAGAAATTGAAAATGAAGAAATCTGAACATTTTCCCAATTTATCAAATGAGCTAAAGCAAAAAGGAGCAGCAGTGAACTAAATGACAAATTTGCAGAGAAGTAATATCCAGCTTTCGTCACTTTAAAATAAAGGGGGAGTAAACAAGCAACAAAGACAATGAGGAGAGGGGAATTGAAAGTAATAAAAGTTGCAGAGTGTTCTGTTAACATGATCAATTTCAAGAGTTGGTTTCAGATGTTTGCCAAAGGCATAAACAACAGAAGAAATATCCAGAAGGGGAAATTGAAAAGGTAAACTATCTGCTCTGCAATAACTATTTGTCATCGTCAAAGTAGTATTAGATCTGAAAGCCATAGTCATAAGGTGGTGTATAAAAACAGTTATATTAATACACTAGATACAATTGTTTCAGATCTGAATACAACTACCTGTCAGCTAATTCCAGAAAAAAAAAATAGAATGAACCCTAGTAATAGCTATGAACAGTTTCTGAAACACAGAGTATCCAAAAAACTACATCCAGATCTATGTAAAACTGACTGCTATAGATCCATAGAAAATAGATCTGGCAAAAAAAATTGAGAATCAACTACATATTCACCGAATACAGAAAAAAAAAATGAAATTCAATGTTGTTCATGCTCAATTGAACTTTCAGATCAAAAAACAGTGAAATCAGATCAATTAATTCCATATAATAAAAATTAAAAAATAGTACCAGATCTGAAAATTTCAAACCAGAAAGTACTGAAAGCTACTTTATCAAATTGAAAATAAAAAATCAAATTGAAAATAAAAAAAAAGAGGAAGAGGAGGAGAAGATTCGTCTAATTACCTCATCCTCACCCTCGCCGTCGTCGTCGTCGTCGTCATCCCCCTCACCGTCGTCGTCGTCGTCGCCGCCTTCAGCATCTTCCTCGTCTTCTTCATCCTCGTCGTCGTCGTCGTCAATTGACTGAACCGGAGGGCCACCGGAGGACTGAACAACCTCCTGGACGTCGTCGTCGTCGTCCTCTTCATCCTCGTCGTCGTCGTCGTCATCCCCGTCGTCGTCGTCGTCGTCGTCGTCATCCTCATCTTCGTCGCCGTCCTCTTCCTCGTCTTCGAGGGCGTCGTCGGAGTCAGAGTCGGAGGACTCGGAGACGGACTCGTACTGCTCCAATTCCTCGGCAGTCAAAGGCTTCACTTCGTTTTCCTCCACAACTTCCTCCATAATCTTCATCTCTCACAGTTTCAGAGCAAATTTGCAGAGAATTTTGGTGTTTGTTTTCTGGAAAATAACCGAATTGGGGAGTTGGATTATAGAGAGAGTGAGAGAAGGAACGAGAGAGAGAGAGAGAGGGGAGCTTCTTGGTTCGCTCTACCAGTAGCTCTGCAAGCTGGTAATCTCAGCCGCTCAAACGCGGGTTCACGCGGATCCGTGACGTGGCGGTAGATCGGACGGTTCTCGTTGGCCTGTATGTATTTTTGTGCTTATGGGGCTCCTGCGGCGCTTCATGTTGGTTACCTCATCACACGTGCGAGGGACGCGTGCGACGTTCACGTCTCCAACCCTAGGGTTTTCTTAATCTGGATAGTGGGTCGACATGTAGTTGGGTCGGGTCGGGTCGGTACTTGATAGCCTGTTAAAATCTGACCCGTACAAGTGTACTAGTTCTACACTTAGTTATGTGTTGTTTATATGTATAGCTTGAAAATTTGTTAGTGAATCTCATATTGAAAAGCATAGACTTTGCAATTGTGTTATAAGGTTTTAGGACTCGATATATTTAATGGAAATGACTCAATTTATTTTTATTTTGTTTTACTCTTCATAAGTTTTCTACCGTGATGAAATATAATACAAGTTACTTCTCAATAGCATTTGCTGTTGATCTTTTTTGCCTTTCGAAAAATCAAAAATAAAGAAAAATCTATGCTTTGAGGTCAAGAAAGATGCAATTGTCCATTCAAACTAGAATTTTAAAACTTCATTGTCAAAGTACATCATCAAGGACACTAAGCAGCCTAAGCTAACCAATTGAAGAACCCAACACGTTAACAACTTGTTACAAATACCACACTTTGTTATATAATATTTGCAAGAAAAGTATATAGATGCAACTACAAATCTACAATCAAATAAACATGGAGATCAATTTGTTCACCTACAAGTCAGCTACCATACGAGGGCCATCAAAATCGACCTTCCCTTCAAACAGTGATCAGCAACTGTTAATTTACCTCTACCAAAATCCAAGCTCTAACTAATAAGATTGCTTCAACTGTATACCTCTAAATTTTTACCATCACTTTCTGCCAGCCCCCAGCAGCTTCCAGCATTGGAATTTAGTCATTTTAGTTTCATATAAAATGGGAAAAGAGAGAGAGAGAAAGAACTAGATGCTTACCCTATCCCCATATATATGCTTACGACCCTATCATAGAGTAGAATCTGTATATCACTGTATAACAAGTCATATTATTTTAGCACCCGATTGGCAACTGGGTCAATCATACTTAGCTGGAACACGTGTCTATGCAGATATATATGCCCTAAGTCCATATTTCAGCACATTTCTAACTAAAAAAACCTTGCCAGAACTACTTTCTTTGATTCCATACATTGAGGGATGCTGGGGAGATATTAAGCAACGTTTCTGAGATTGAAGGTGAAGATCATCGGTGATGGCGGCGTGGTTCTCCACAGCTTTCCGGTGGCTGGAGGAGCTGGATCTCTCGTTGCCGTCAGCTGGAAGTTTCAGGTGGCCGGGAGTGTTTGATTTCTCCTACTTTACTTCGGGGTGGAACTTGAACTTTTCGAGCTTCAGGATATGGTTCGATTTTTCGATAGTTGATGATGTGCTGTGGACCTTGGTGACTGTCGTGGAGTCCTTGGTGTTGGCTGCCATGCTCTGCTTCTTCTTTCTCTTCTGTGGTTGTACTCTCTGATTCTTTGAGCCCTTTTATGTTTTGTCCTAGCTTCTTAGATGCATAGAAGTAGATTGTACATGTCTGGTATATATAATTTTGGTTTTTGGTGTTGGTGAAATCTGGTAACAGAGTGAAACAGGCATACATGTTATGAGTATGGGTTGAGTTAATACTGGACTTGATTTCACTTATTGCATTGGCTTTGGAATTTGGTTAGAAAACAGCATTTTCCGGCTAGCTCTTTAGCAGCTGTGTTCAAATTTGCTTCAGAATTTTGTGACAGTTTCTATAGATTAGTAGATAAAGATTACATTTCTAGCGATTTAGACTTGTTCTGCTGCTTCATAACAACTACAACAATGTCGGTTCCTCAAGTTGGTAGTGTTACTTGAAGTTTTGATCAGCTTTTAGTTCTGGAATTTAAAGAGCAATTTCATTAGGCCTTCTTGCTTAATTCGCAGTTCTTCAATGGTGGAGGGTCTAATGATAGATGAGCTTTCTCTAAAGTTGTAATGCACTAATGCATGCTCATCATTTTACCAAAGCTAATTATAGCTATCAGTCACACACTACCTCCAAAACAGGGGAAAGCTGAAAACTTTTCCCTAATTTTGGTTCCCACGTCATGTTATTAAAGATTCAGAACTAAGAATTAACTCATTTTATTTCCTTTATCCTTTCTTCTTCTTCTTTTTTTGAAAGGATGCTTTCTTCAATTTGGAATAGAGTCAAATGAATTACCATTACTGTAAGAAAATCCGTAATTAAGGATGTGATTTATTAGGTCATTAAAACATATCCCACTTTCGGTTATTCACAAAATGAACGTTCTCATCTCAGCTCTTTGACCATGTTCAATGAAATCTGATATGGCCGGTCAGAAGACAAGAAATTTTTTAAAACGTATCAATGGAAACTTATACACATCACATTCTACTCCAGCATATAAACGGACGATTGAAACCTTCAGTTTCACATATTAACCATTTCAACACAACAAAAAGCATCAACTTCTCAAACACTTTGATCCTGCAAAGATGATGAAGAGCAATTCAATATATGTAGCAGCTCTCGTTCTTGTCATTCAATCTGTGTTTGTTCCAATAAGCCATGGCGATGCCAATCTCATTGAACAAACATGTAGACAAACACCGTATCACGATCTTTGTGTCTCTTCTCTCAAAGCACACCCTGGCAGCGCCAGCGCAGATGTCACAGGCTTGGCTCTCATAATGGTGGATGTTGTGAAGGCCAAGGCAACTGAATGTGCGAACAAGATAAACCATTTGCTTAAGCAAAGGCCTGGAGACCAAGCCTTAAAGTCTTGCAAGAGCAATTACAACGGAGTTTTAGTTGCTGATGTCCCCGTTGCGATTGAAGCTTTAACCAAAGGTGACCCCAAGTTTGCAGAGCAAGGCATGGACGACACCGTCATCGAGGCTAAGTCGTGTGAAGATGACTTTTCAGGGCGTTCTCCTATGACAGATTTAAACAACGCTTCTCAGAAACTTGGAGCTGTGGCTGCAGCAATTGTGAGATTGTTGCTTTGATATCTATCTAGCTTGTTTGATATTATGTGACAGTAATAATTAATAAATTCGCAATTAGTATGAGAAGAATTGTGATAATATATGAAGTGATGCAGTGAGTATTAGTCTTGATTTGGGTGCAGCCCAAATGAATTAAACCTAGCGATTCCAATCGGATTTTCGTAATCATAATCAATCTAGGTCGATCATTTTTTTTTTTTCGAATAAAAACTTTCATTGATGATAGATTAGATAGACACATCAATGTTAAATACATCAGAAAACCATTATGGTTCGTCCTCTACCCAAAATTGAAATGCAGGAAACAAAAAAGCGTATTTAACCAAAACATGCGTTGCCTAATTACATTTTCTTGGGCCATATGTACGTAGAACAAAAGAGAAAAGGTGAAACATGTTTGATACCTCTTCAAGTAACATTCCCTCCACATACCAATCATCCTTTGGTTTGCAAAGATCATTAACAACAGATAAAGCATATGATTCCAAAATAAGATCAAAAGTGCGGTAACCTGACTGTGAAAGCACTTGTAATCCCAAAGCCGCATAAATTTCAGCAGCCTTAGCTCCAAATCGTCCATGAAAACCCTTTGAAACAGCTAGCAAGAGATCACCATTTTCATTATGTGATACTGCACCCATTCCTCTTACACCATGTTCATCATCCAAAGCAGCATCCACATTTAATTTGAGAAAATGAAAGTTGGGTTTAACCCATCTAGCATGAGTACCTGTGGGAACAGATTGCCAATCATATAATTCTGTTTATTGGGTACATAATCCCAAACAAATATTCTCTCTCGGCACCATGAAATACGGAGCTCCTCATACCGAAACCTAGGGTTTCCGGCAGAACACCGGCGACAATCTATGATCGGGCCTCTTGGAGGACGTCTTTCCGGCGTCGAGTGTGTCAAGTGGGGAGGCGCGTTATTAACGCTGCCTTCGACGCAATGGTGTCTATCGAGGGCGGACACGAACTAATAAGGGCGTTGGGCCTTGGTTCAGCTATGGTGCCAGGGTTGCTACTTAATTTGGGTCTGGGCTTTGGGCTGAGTCACTAGGTTTGAGTCAACTTGGGCTAGAAGTTGTTAGGCCTCTTAGCTACTTTCCCTGGAGATGCCTCCTTTACGTAGGAGGTCCTAGCCTCTTAGGTATTTTCTTGAATAAGTTGGATGATTTGGACATTTACTGTTACACTACAAGGTTAGCAGCATTAAGATAGCTTAGGTACATAGAGGCAGTGGCGTAGCCAGAAATTTTGTCAAGCAGGGTCAATATTTATATAGCCATCATTTACATATATGTTACAGAATCCTCAAAATTAATGTTTTATCAAAATAAAAAGAGGACAATGAAATGACCATAGACCATAGACCCTTGTGTTAGGTTTACAAACAGATTCTTTTATTAGAGAAAGATAAATCATAAATGTATATATATACAAACTTCATAGTATATTTGTTGATCATAAGTTCATCAACAATCTTGAACTACATGATTTTAGATTAGAATACAACAAATCAATCGTTTCAAAAGGGTCAATTTTTATACAAATATTAGCCAATAGTGTTAATTTTATATTGATATAAGCCCACAATCTTAACCACATAAACAATTTTCAAAAGTTGAGAGGGGTTACTTGAACCCTCTCGCCCTATGCTGCCTACGCCTCTGTATACAGGTTGTTTTGCATGATTAAATTTTTACGTAACTCGCGAAGGTGGATTATGTGCATGTTTTAGGTCACATTTTCACATCTCTACTGTTCAGTTTCTAGAACATAGTGTGTAGATTATTCCTGCAAAGTTTCATCCAATTTGGAGATAATTTGGGTACCGAATTAGATTAAATGAAACAACTGAACAAAATCTGTCCAAACGGAACTGTTCGTGTAAATCACAATTACGAAAGCTCAAATAATCTCCAAATTTGATGAAACTTTGCAGGAATGATCTATACACTATGTTCTAGACATTGAATGGTGGAGATATGAAAATGTGATTTAAAAATAAGCGAAATGAGGAGCACCACACTTTAATTTCAAAACGGTGTCTCGCTCTGGAAAGGAACTATATATATATATATTATCAGGTCCAAATATCCTTATTTATTCAAAAGGTACAGATTTTCTTAATTGACCCACTTTTAGATCATATTTTCTCATCTTAACCATTCACATTGTAGGTATATATGAGTAGATCATCTCTACAAATTTTCAGCCAAATTGATAATCGTTAAGGTATCGAAACTATATGATTACAATGAACGAACCAAATTTGTTCAACAGGAACCGTTCGTATAATTCACAATTTTGAATACCTTAATGATTATTAATTTGACTAAAATTTTGTAAAGATGATCTACTCATATATACCTAAAAGATGAATGGTTGAGATGAGAAAATATGATCGAAAAGTATGTCAATTAAGTTAATCCGTACATTTTGAATAAATAAAGAGGTCTGTATATGAAAAGGCCTATATATATATATATTATGGGGTACATAATCTCAAACAAATACATTTTCTTTTTAGGAGTTAGAGTGAGGGTCTCGTCCATATATATAGATCTACTTAGTTGATTTATCCATGTGACAGTATACATGGGAGTTACAGATTACTAAGAAAAATAAAACTCAAATATCAATTAAAAAGAAAGTAAATTCAAACAAAAAAATAAAAAATATCGATTGACACACGTGAACATTGTGTTTTATTGAGCTAGTAAACCAATACAGTAAATGGTGAATACATCAAATGAGCATGTTTTTATTCAGCTAGTGAAACAGTACGTTAACAGTATGATTACATCAATTAAATCTTGCTTGATAATGCTGCAGCCACAGAAGCGAAATCTTTTACAGCATTGTTCCACTTAGTTAGAAGAGAACGGCCGTGAAAACCACGTTCGCATGAATCAGCCTTACCAACAACGTCATTCATGAGTTGCGTCGCCTTGCCGGCATCTCCGCCCTTAGCCGCATCCTCGGCTTGGGGTATGTCATCTCGAACAACGACAACATAATTTTCTAGACAATCACTTACAGGTTTGGTTTTACTTAGCCGACCGATCTGTTGCATGGCATCAGATGCCTTAACTTCGACTTCACCGACCATTATGAAGGCAAAATCATTCACATCACCCCCTTCACTTCGGGGGTCTGCTCTGAGAACGGAGACACAGAGGGCGGGCTTTGGTGTCCCTTTGCATGTGTCATCAATAAGATCGTTGCAATGACTCGTTCGAACAAAGGCGCTTTGAATCAAAAATATGAATACCACTATTAGAGATGTTGATTTCTTCATCTTTATGATGTTGTGGGGAAATTTTGATACTATCTACCTGAGCTCATACTTCATATATAGGGGGCGCAAGCAATTAAACTTGCCAATAAATCTCATCGGATTTATGATTATTATTTTTTTGAGGGGATTTATGATTATTATTTGTCCTAAAAGAAATTTGTAGCCTAAACCTATGTGTCATGCCACATAAGTAAAAATATTAACTTCCAATTCCGCATAATATATCTTGTCAAATCATAATATTGCATTCATATCACTCTCTAAATAAATATTATGATGGATTCATATTTGTCAACCACCATAATGTTGGTCATGATATGAGAGCATCTCTAGTAGCTTATTCTTTATAATTTCTTTATTATGGGAAAACAAAAGTCAAATCTTTAAGCTATTTTTCTTCTCCAACTTCCCTGTTTTAGAGAATTCATGATCATTCCCCAAATTCTTTTATAAAATTATAGAGTTTGCTGTAAATTTGGGAAATTTAGGTTTCTCTCTCTTCACATCCCCTATTTTGAAGGAAGTTTTAGGGAATCTGTTGGAGCAAAACACCTAAAATCTTCTCTAAAATTGAGAGAACCAAGAATATGAGGAAACTGTTGGAGATGCTCTGATCACCCAATTAAAAACAGTCACATGTTGAAAATCATAAAACATTAACTGTCTCAAGAATTTTTTTTGGTTGAATACTAATGGAGAAATTTTATTAACACATCTCTAATTACTAAATACACATTTCATACTTAATAAATAATACACCACCTATTAACTTTTTGTTTTAACATTTTACTAGATACACATACTCAAACTTCCTACAATACCCTCATTTAACATACACAACTTATTCACTAAATACACAACTCATTCACTACACATATTTTTCTAGATCTGTTACTCAATTTGTTAAAAAAAATATATATATTCACATTACTGAGATTTTTCTTAAAAGTTTTCATCTTTCCTTGTACTGTTTCACCTCATTGACATATTTCTCGAAGGTTTTTATTTTTTCTCTAAAGGGTTTCACCTTGTTAAGATCTTCCTCGAAAGATTTTTCTTTGATAACATCTTCCTCGAAAGATTTCTCTTTGATAACATCTTCTCCCATCAGTTTTTCTCGACAAATTTTCTTCTCAAAGAACCTCTTACTCAAATTGATTTCAAGATTTCTTGAGCCTACTGAATCAAAACAAAACAAGACAATACATCATCAAAGTCCTTACCTAAATTAATCAATACATCATCACAGAACTTTCAACATTAGAATGTTCAATCCTGTGTAAAACTAAATTAATCAATTCTTGTGAACCATTGTATAATATTCATATGCAATGTCAAAATATTGGTACTTGATTCAAACTAAAAATTAAAGTGTTTGAAGTACAATAGTTAATATGAACGTTTTAAACGAGATATTTTATTTCAACTTAGTTTCTTTATTTTTGATACGAATGTCTTTTTTGGTAATTTTATGTACCCACAAAGTCTGATATAATTTGTATAAAGAAAGAGATGTGTATCTAGCATTTAGGGATGTGTTAATAAAATTTCTCATACTAATGATAATCATTTTTTAATATTTAATTTCAAAGGACTGATTTCAGTTTACGTCCATCAACTTTATGTCGATCATCATGTTAGTCCATTTTCTTTCAATTTCATCAAAAACACCTTTCAACTTTTAATTTTCATCAATCGTGTCCAAACATACATTTTTCATCCAATTCCCCTGTCATGTAATGACTTACATTAAGAAGAAAACCAAATTTGCCCACAGAAAAAAGGCAAAATAGACAAATTGCATTCAATCCCACCAAAATCACTAAGGTTAGGGGGTTGTGATGGGTACGGAGATGTGTATCGATATGGGGGGGAAATGGTTAGAAAAGTTATTTTTTTCGGAATTTGACTTTTTTCTTAATGTCACGTCATCACTTGACGGAGGAATTGGATGGAGAACGGAGGTTTGGACATGACTGATGAAAATTGGGAGTTGAAGGGTGTTTTTGATGAAATTGAAAGAATAATGACTAACATGATGATCGACCTAAAGTTGATGGGGTAAACTGAAATTAGTTCTTTAATTATTTAATAATCTAACTAGCCTACTCTTTCTGTTTATTGGAGAGGGAAGGCAAGCTGAGTATGTTGGTTTGTTGACTGGTGTTAAGGTTTCTCCCTCAACTCCACCAATATCACATCTCTTTTATGCGGATGATAGTCTGCTCTTCCTGGCATCTGACTTTACAACACCACAGGTGTTGCTGGAAATTTTCCGTATCTATGAGGAAGTGTCTGCTCTTCCTTTCAGATATTCTCTCTCAACCCGTAAGTTCTTGCCTCGATGTATACGGCTGTAGTTATACACGCTAAAGTTCCAGAAGCCAGTGATGTTGCGGATAGACGAACAAAACTATTATTATTAGTGATGTTGCGGATTTCGTTCAGCAATCGTTCAACATTTCGATATGCATATGTAGTTCCTCTTGTACGCATCACTGGTGAACTACATACGATAGCTTTAGTATAAAAAAAAAACTACGTACGATAGCTTGATGTATAATAACTAAACAAAAAGAAGATATTTCGTTTTATTTTCAATTCTCAGATTTTCTATAGTTTTAGAAATTTTCTGTGAACAAGTTTCTTCTCATCAGTTAGCTAGGTTGATTAACTTCTTAAAGCAGCTATAGTATATCATCTACGCATTCTAGGAAGGTACACAAATCACTGAACAAAACTAGGTAAGCTATGAAGGAGGTTGCTCTATATATGATCTCAACTCCAAAGACCAAGCTGAAATCCGCAAACCTGTCTACTATAAAATTTGCAGCAGTCCAAAGTAATCTTCATAGCTTGGAAGTCATCTACTCCATTCAGCGTATGAACCAAGACTTTTACATCATCACACTCCACCATATGGTAACATCAACATCCATTTTGAGGCCAACCAATAAGCCCTAATAAGACTCGGTCTTAAAGAACAGTAACGTACACTTTTATCCCATGTCAATTACCAGCACAGCTCAGAATCCAAGCCCTAGCCTCCTACGTACTATCACGATCGAAGAACACCTCCTTCGCTGATTCACCTTCCGAAATTGGCCCACGCCACCTGTCTCCCACATAAAGATTATTGTGCTAGTGAACCAATACAGTAAGTGATGAACACATCAAATGAGCATGTTTTTATTCAGCTAGTGAAACAGTACGTTAAAACAATAAAACAATGATTACATCAAATAAATCTTCTTGGATATTGCTGCAGCCACAGAAGCGACATCTTTTACAGCATTGTTCAAGTCAGTAAGAGGAGAACCGCCCGTAAAACCACGTCCGCATGAATCAGCCTTACCAACCACGTCGTTCATGAGTTGTGCCGCCTTGTCGGGACCTAGGGCTTGAATCGCATCCTCGGCTTGGGGTATGTTATCGCGAACAACTACAACATAATATTCTAGACAATCACTTCAAGGTTTGGTTTTATTTAACCGACCGATCTGTTGTATGACATCAGATGCCTTAAACCTCGACTTCACCGACCAGTATGGTGGCGTTCCCTTTCATATCACTCTGTTCACTCGTGGGATCTGCTTCTAAAATGGACACACGTGCACAGAGGACGGGGTGTGGTGTATCATTGCATATCTCATCAAAAGTACCAGCCCTCGTTCGAACAAAGGCACTCAAAAATATGAATACCACTATTAGAGATGTTGATTTCTTCATCTTTATCATGTTGTGGGGAAACTTGATACTATCTACCTGAGCTCATACTTCATATATATATATATATATATATATATATTAAACTCATTGGATTTTTGATTATTATTTGTCCTATAAGATCTTTGTGAACTTGGTACGAAATCTCAACAGTTGTGGAGGTATCGAATTGGTAATATATTAAGAGATTTTAGGGCACTGTTATGGGACCTTAATAAAGCCTAAAATTTGTGGCTTTAATCCTATGTGTCATGCCATATAAGTAAATGAAAATATTTATTTCCAATTCCACATATAATATTGCATTACCAATTCAACCATTTCTATTTCCATTTAGATTTTAAGGAGTGAATTAATGATATTAATATACTTGATTAGATAATGAAAATAAATATTACATTGCGTATTGATAGCAGCCATTAATTATAGGGAATGTTTATTAATATCATTAATTCAATATTAATTCAATAATATAGGGAATGTCCCAAAGATGCATAAAGTTGGCAGCTGCTTGATCCAGTGGAAGTTCTGGAGCTGCAAGCTTCATTTCACATATTTCAGTCATGAAGTCCTTTACACATACTTTAGTATGTTTTGTTATTTTGAATTTGTTGAACTTTTGGAGTGTTGAAGTGGAACTGTTGGAATGATGACTTGATAATGAATAACTTGAATTGCAGCGCGCAATTGCTTATTGAGCTTGCTGCCTGCTTGACTTTAATGGTTTGCAGAATGTGAGAATGGTTTTTATCATTTCATTGCTTTGCCTTTGCCTTTGCCTTGCGTTGCTTTCATTTGATTGCAAAATGTGAGAATTTGCAGCTTTGCCTTAGTTTGATCAATCCGTTTTCAAAATTTGCATTTCGGTTTATGTATTTGTGAACAGAAGCTGACAAGACTTTGGCATTTTGCCTTTATTTGATTAGGGTAATTTACCTTAGGTTGCTTTAGGAGGTCTTCCTACTCTTTTGTGCCAGTTAACTCATAAAACATGTGCCACATACAAACACCAAGCTTCACGTACACTATTCACACCTAAGTAGCAGAAATGGTGCGTTCGGTTTCTCTACATCGATCAAGATCAGATGATCTCTTATAGATCGAAGGAATAGCATCAACAAAGTTTCCTTACAAAGATGAAGAACTCAAAATCTGTACTCGTAATCTTTCTCCTCATAGTTGTGTTGCTTTCTACAAGCCCTTGCATGGTATTTTTGCCAATGGATGCCAATTTCATTGACGACACATGTAATTAAGGAAACACCAAGTTACGATCTTTGCGTTTATTCTGTTCAATCAGATCCTCGTAGCTTCGATGCAGATGTCAAAGCCTCAAAGGGTTAGCTTGCTCTAATATAATGGTTGATGTTGTTAAGGCGCTGATAGGAGCATAAAATGCGACATTATTAGTATCTTATTATCCCTTATTTGTGCTTTGTTAAGTCTATTTAGAGTAAGATAGAGTCATAATTTAGTTAAATGAAGCTCTGGTATAGTTTTGGAAAAATGTGCTTAAATTGCTAGAAAAACGACTAAGTATAGAAAATCTGTGAAAAAGTGCCAAGATATGTAGTTTTTGTGATTTTGAGGCTTGCGTCTGACTGACTTATTCTTATCCGAATTAGATGAAATTTTGCAAGTGTATTATTTGGAAGCTAAAGTGTATTATGTCAAAATTTCAGGTCAATTGGAGTTCGGGAGGTCGTTCAAATGAAGGCTCAAAACCGGCAGTTCGAGAATTTCACTCCAGGGGCTAAAACAGAGTTTCCAGCTACTGTGTCCTAATTTTAAGAGCTTGTGTACGATTAAATACTTGGAATTAAATTGCGTGCTATATATGGATGGAAAGCTCTACGAGTCTAGTTTCCCTAGAACTTGGAATCACGCCAATTGGATTAACGAGGAGAGAGTTATGCCTGAAGGAATGACCAAAGGTCAGTCTGCCGGAAATCAGGATTCTGCTACTTTGCAATTCCGGTTTGGAGTTCAATGTTTCTACATCAAAGTCACATCAAAACTCATCAAGAGAGGTCTACTAAGCATATTGATGATTTGAAAAGTCATTTAGGGCCAAAGCTTTGCACGGAATGGAGGAGAAGAAGCAATCCTAGTCCGGCTAGGATTGGAAGATGCATTTCCTGTTTTGGAGATTCCATGTGCAACCATGAAATAAAGCTTGCATCTGCTATCCTAGGCCGATTATGACAAGGATTTGAAGGCAAGAGACGCAACAAAGGAGTTCCTAGAAGATTCAAGAAGTTCAAAGTCTAGTTGGTTTAGGAAAAGCTAATATTGTTGTACTAGGAAAACCAATTCCTCTTGGTTTTAGGTTAAGGCTTGGCTGGCCATTGTAATCACTATATATAGGACCCTCTAGGCACTTAGATAAGGGTCACAACCTAGCAATACACAGAGCGTAAGTCATTGTAATACGAGAGTTTTTGAGTGTTCATCCTATAGACAAGTAGAGAGAGATTTCACCACCGCCGGCCACCTTTCATAATTCCGTCCATCACCATACTTTGGAGCTTTAACTTATAAAGTATGATCCATACATTCTATTCTTCATCTCTGTTTATTTGTTTAGATTTGCATTATTTTGTCTATAAAATATGCATGTTTGATTGCTTGATTCTTTTGTTGTATGAAAGTTGTGAAACCATTTTCAAAATCTATACTTAGGATTTTCATACTCTTAAACTTGTGATAATTTTGTGCATTAGATTAGGCAAAGCATGTTCATGTAGTCATTCTCATAACTTGATTAGTTTCTAGGATTCAAGCAACTCCATCAACACTTGCATGCGGCTAAGGCCTTAGTTGTTGTGTAGGTTTAGATGTCATCAACCAAAGTATTTAGGGCTTAGTTAGGCGCAACGTCGATTAGGTTCCATTGCTTTTAGGGCAGTTATAATTCTAGAAATTTGCATGCTAATAGGATGAGTGACGCCATACCTTGTGTGTGTTTTCGATCAAGACTTTTGTGCATAATTACTTGTTGGTTTTATTTTCGACGCAACGTGTTCTTAAAATCAATTAGTAAAGGCTTAGGATTCGACGCAACGTGTTTTCTAAGTATAATATAAGAAGTCTTATAACGATTAGATGAACCGCAACGGGCTCTAGTTAGGTCGAAATTAAGTTAGAGTTAGAGTTAGGTTATTTGTTCATTGTTTTGCCGATTCCCTTGTATGATCTTATTGCATGTTTTTGATTGCTTTTGACTTATGCTATGATGTGTATGGTTGTCGATCACATGTAAATATTAGTCTAGGATTTATTTTTCGTGTCTTTAGGATCATAGTAATGTTTTATAAAAACCCCCAACGTGACAACTTGTAAATATGTATATATGTGTGTGTTTTGTTTTAGCATCATGATTGATCACCCTAATTGATCTCCGGACTGAACGATCCCTACTTATTTTATACTAACGATGATTTTGCAGGGTAATAAATTGTGCGCTTAGTTTAACCCCGGTTACGCGACGCGTCAATTTTTGGCGCCGTTGCCGGGGATCTATTGAAGAATCGGTTATGAGTGCTAAACTTGTTTTGTTTTGTTTTGTGAATTTCGAATTTTATTTTTCTTTTGAGACATAGTTAAATATCTAGGGAGGTTATATGTCTATTTGTGTAGAGTTTATTGTAGTTTCTAAAGTATATTATGTAGGGGGAAGACGCTTGTGTCAAGCTATGGCCTTAACCCCTCTTATGAGCGATGCTTCTTCGAGTCTTTGACTCTTAAAGGCAACTTAGCTTGTTTGAGGTTGAGGGCGGCTTAGTGAAACATGAGTAGACCGGTCTAGTAATCGATGTTTATTTTACTATTGAGTGTTAAGATTCATAGACAAGGAGCTCAGGTTTGTTTAACTGGATCTCTAGGCCCATTGCGTTGATGATCATTCTCGGTGAGTGAGTCAGGGCGTGGTGTCCACTAACGAGTCCTGCCTGTCTCTCTTGTGAGGGGGTAAGCCCACGTGGATTTTAACAATCTGTAGTAGAGTACGCTCGACCTAGCCAACATCTTGGGCCGAAGCATCACCATACTTTAGACGCTAGAAGATAACTTTACATAAATAGATGGACAATCTCAAACCAATGAGTCTTTAATCTTTGAAGGTATATCGGAATAAGCATGATACTACCTTGAACTGTATCAGTTCATTGCACGTTATCTCCTCTGCTCCACGTACCTCGGAAATTAAAGTTGTTTGAATAAAATAAACTAGAAAGATAACTAGGTTTCATGTAATATATGGTTTCGAGATTTTCATGCTTTCTTGTAAAAATTTCGTGTTTATTTCTTGTATATTCTTCATCTGTTTGCTTTCTTTCGTGAATTCAATGGTACTAACTTATTCTTGTTTCAATATACAGGATCTATGAATGTCCAGTTCGTCACAGTGGTCTAGAGATACTCGACACCGTTTGAAGCGTATTGGAGAAGAGTATGATCTTGAATTGCCGTTGAGTTTACGTCGCCAACTTTCAACATCACTACCGAACCAATCACCACCACCGAGCCCTACTACATCACCGAGTTCGTCTGTTCCGCGTTCACCATCGCTCATCACTTCTTCTTGTGAATCACCATCCTCGGTTCACGAGAACCCTGAATTTCAAGTCAAGATGCCTTCATTGAGAGAAGAAAACAGTCAAATTAATGGAACTGAGGGATCACCTCGGCCAAACAACATCACCTACCCAGCAGTTGCAGAAGGGAAATCAGAAGATTTCGAGTTGAGGGGTGGTTTCTTCCACCAATTGCCGAAATTCTATGGGCTTAGTAACGAGGATCCGAACCAGCATCTGCAGTTGTTTGAGTTTTGTTGTGAAACCATGTGTCCTAAAGGAGCCGATTTGCAACATGTGAAGATGCGAGCCTTTCCACATTCACTTGAGGACCGAGCTAGGAAATGGTTCTTTGCGGTTCCAGCTGGTCGCATGACATCATGGGCGACAATGTTTAAGGAGTTTCTCATTCTTCCTCAAAATCTCGAGTTCCACCTTGCTAGGCTCGGATGCATGCTTCTCGGCTCTCTTAGGTTCGGCAACTTCGCCGGCCTCCTTCTCTTGCAAACTCACGGCAACATCATCATCATTTTCCTCAAATACACCATTGCCGAGAGCCTTCTTTGGCTTAGGTACTTGTGGTTCTACAACTTTTCCGCTTCTTGTTGTTATAGCTTGCACTTGCTCGTTTCGCGGATTCTTAATGACACTTCCGGGTAGCTTGCCTTGATCATTGAACTTTCCCATAAAATCCACGACTTGGCCCATTTGAGTCTTCAACTCGTTGATGTCTTTACTCATCACCGAAATATCCCTCGTGTTAGCTTGAGTAGTAGCTAACAAAGATTGAGTTGACGTAGCAATGTTCTTAAAGATCTCGTCAAAGTTGGTTTGACTACCTTGGCTCGGCTGCCCTCCTCCTTGGTTATATGGAACATACGGCCTAGGCATGCCTTGCCCTTGCATAGGACGAACCATGTATTGTCCTTGGGGTGCCACACCTTGTTGAGCATTCGGTTGAGGGTTTAGCACATTGTTGTTGCTCCAACGAAAATTAGGATGATCGTTGAACCATGGGTTGAAGTTTTGAGCACGTTGTGCCCCTCCTTGACCTTGAAATCCGCCACCTTGTTGCCCAAAACCAACGGCATTGGCTTCCTCCAAGCCTTCCAAAGCTACTTGGTTGCAAAACTCCGACGTATGCCCTTCCATGCTACACACGCCGCAAACTTGAGCTCCCTTGCTCTTAGCCATATTCGAAACTAGGATAGTGAGCCTCCCCAAGTCTTCTTTAATTGCCGAAATCTCACTTGACTTTGTTGAACTACTAGCCTCATTGACTCGTTTTGAAGAAACCGAGCCAAACTGTTGATTGTTAGTGGCTCTCATCTCCAACAAGTTGGTAACATCGTCTCGACTCTTTTCCATTAACGAACCTCCAGCTGCTGAATCCAAGAACTGTCGCTCCATAGGATGTAAACCCTCATAAAAGTACTGCAATAACAACCCTTCACGAATCCCATGGTTCGGACAAGAATCAACTAAGGCCTTGAATCGTTCATAGTAGATATCGAAAGCCTCATCTACTTCTTGTTTGATAGAAGTAATCTCCTTACGAATTTGCGTCACCCTCGACGATGGAAAGTACTTAGGAGCACGTGTGCCATTTCCTTCTCGGTTTGCCAAGTCCAAGAAAGATAAATCGGAAGAGGAAGTGTTGGATGTGTTTCGAAAAGTCCAAGTGAACATTCCATTGCTAGAGTGCATCAAGCAAATCCCTAAGTATGCAAAATTTCTCAAGGAGCTTTGCACAACAAGAAGGCATACAAGGGAAATTCAAGTGGTAAAAATGAGCGAGACGGTGTCGGCCGTTATTCAAAGGAAGTTACCACCAAAGATGAAGGATCCGGGAAGCTTTAGTGTGCCTTGTGTCATCGGCAACACTAGATTTGAAGACGTTATGCTTGATTTGGGAGCCTCGATAAATGTTATGCCTTACAACGTTTATCAATCTCTTACCCTCGGACCACTCAAGAAGGATAATGTGGTCATTCAACTTGCGGATCGTTCAAAGAAGTATCCGGAAGGTTATGTGGAAGATGTGTTAGTGCAAGTGAATCACTTGATCTTTCCGGCGGATTTCTATGTGTTGGAGATGGAAGACTCGGCCATGAGCACACAACTTTTGCTTGGCCGGCCATTCATGAGGACGGCAAGGACTAGAATCGACGTTGCGGGAGGCAACTTGACAATGGAGTTCGATGGTGATGTGATTAAGTTCAACGTTTTTGAAGCTATGAAATACCCCATTGCCGATCTCAAGGAGTGTGATGTTGAAGATGTTGTGGAGACCGTTGCACTATGTGTAACGTCTTCACTTCAAGCATAGCAACTAGCTATCGAGAAAGGGGCCGGATTTGACAAAGAAGGAGAACCAATAAGCAAGGAAGCACGTGATGAGCTCGAACATGAGATCTTGGAAGTCATTGCCGAACTCGAGTCATCACCCTACATTATGCCGAAATCTCCCATGTCACTTCCACTTATTCGACCAAAGATCAAACCAAGTATAGAAGAGGCCCCGAAGTTAGAATTGAAAGTGCTTCCGGAACATTTGAAGTATGTATTTCTCGAAAAAGGTGATACTTTACCGGTTATTGTGTCATCAACGCTTAATGAAGAGCAAGAAAAGAAGTTAGTCAAGGTGCTATACAAGCATAGATCGGCCATAGGATGGAGCTTGGCCGACATTAAGGGAATAAGCCATACGAAGTGTGTTCATCGAATTTTACTTGAAGATGGTGCGAAACCGACAAAGGAAGGTCAACGACGATTGCATCCACCAATGATGAAGGTTGTTAAAGATGAGGTGATTAAGCTTTTAGATTGTGGAGTCATTTATCCAATTTCGGATAGTAAGTGGATCTCTCCCGTTCAAGTAGTGCCAAAGAAAAATGGTGTCACGGTTGTAAAGAACGACAAAAACGAAGCCCTACTTCGAATCCTTCAAGGAGCATGACGTGGAAACCATGGATATTGCCGATACTCCACCTTTGCAATGAACACATGGTGAAGAGTCTAGGCTAATGGACTATAAACACAAAAGCGCTACTTGGGAGGCAACCCAATTGCAAACGATAAAAGTGAAGGAGCCATCAACGAGAGTTTGAATATTTCCTATTCCTTCTCTTTTATTTTTGTGTTATATGTGTTACCTTAGAAGCATGCTTATGAGTTATTTTCATTATATATGGGCTTGCATTGAGGTCAATGTAATTTCTAAGTGTGGGGTAGGGTAACATGTAAACATGTTAGTTTTAAGACTAAGTTTTTAGGCTAATTTTAAA
The DNA here is from genome assembly GCA_009720345.1 of Fragaria iinumae. Classification (NCBI taxonomy): domain Eukaryota; kingdom Viridiplantae; phylum Streptophyta; class Magnoliopsida; order Rosales; family Rosaceae; genus Fragaria; species Fragaria iinumae. The sequence goes on along the minus strand of CM019120.1, from coordinate 24,839,899 downwards.
ATTTTCGTTGCATTTATAGAAAACCAAAGAAAAAAATAGAAAATTTCCAAAATTGTTCTACAAAAATAAGTGTGTTTTAATTTTGTTTTGAGTCTTAGGATGCCCTTAAATAGTCTATGATGTTTTTCTCTTGATTGCATAGTTGATAGTTTGATGTTTTTAAAGAAAGATTGTGAGTTTCATGAATTTTGTGATTGGTATGACACTTAAGATTTGATTGATTTTGAAAGCATGCATGTTTTGGTTAGTTTGTTTCCATAACAACCTTAGTGAGTTTTAGAGCCTTATTGTTTTCTTCATGAGTGAAAATTTTTCGAAATTCTTGATCTTAAAATCTCATTATTCTTTGCATTTTCAATGACTATATGCTATAGATTTTTCATGAACTCTAGAATTTACTAGAACTTGCTTTTGTGATTTTTGAGACATTTATATCATAAACTACCATGATTTTGAATGTGATAGAAAAGATCTCTTTAGGTTTACCACCAAAGCCAAATAAAGCCTTTACCCTATTTGTGCCCGTCGTGGGACTCCTTAGTAAACCCCTTTGAGCCTACATTGAGCCGTTTCTTTCATTACCCTTATTTAAAATTCCCGAGCTTAGAATAGTTATCCTTACCTTGTTACCAAGACTTGGTGAAGCATAGTTTGAAATGGAGTTATAAGGAAGTGATGTTTGAAACAAGTGTGGGGTGATGATGAAAAGTAGAAGTTGATGCATGCCGTGCCTTAGAAGAAAAAAATATGTATGTGTTTTGAGCCGAGCCAAGAAAGAAAAAAAAATATAGTGAAAAAAATATGGGTTCGGCCAAGAAAAAAAATATAGAGAAAAGAAAAGGCATAGGCGCGGTTTCATGAAAAGAAGAGTTGTGAATTTGGAGTTTGTAGTTATTTGAAGGTCTAGCAATGTTCTATGTGACCTTTTTTATTCATGTTCATGATGATTCAAGGAGTTGAGAATGACGGTTGGGTCCAACAAGATGAAATTTGGCCCGTTTTAAAGAAGTCATAAGGAGGAGTTTGATTTTAGCTAAGTCTTGGTGATGTTTTAACCTTAGAAAAATTGTAGGAACCACCATTCCTTAGCCAAGCCCCAATACATTCCCTTATGAGATCGCTTCTTGATTCTTAAGATTGGTTAAACTTGATTTGTGGAGATTATCTCAAGAGTTAAAGCATATGGTTTTGGTTCATGCTTGCACATAGTTGTTAAATGAGGTTTTTCAAAGTTTATTTTCACAAAGTGCTTTTCATTGTTGAAATATGCAAGTTATTTGTTGTATTATCTTTTCCCTTGCATATACTTATGAGTGAATACCATCATCGAGAGAAAAGAAGAGAGTGAACCTTGTGAGGAGGATCGACTACCATCATGTGTTTATGCTTGTTTTTCTCACTTCTTGTTTGTTCATGCTGTGAACTTGTTTATGAAACTTGGAATCTTGTTACTTATGTGTTTTTGAACTTGAAGCTATGCATGATACGAGCCAGAGACAATGTTTAAGGGGCATCATTAGTGTTTTAGTAGAGTCTTTTACTTAGTTTTGCTAGGGACTAGCAAAGGGTAAGTGTGGGGTAGTTGATAGGAGCATAAAATGCGACATTATTAGTATCTTATTATCCCTTATTTGTGCTTTGTTAAGTCTATTTAGAGTAAGATAGAGTCATAATTTAGTTAAATGAAGCTCTGGTATAGTTTTGGAAAAATGTGCTTAAATTGCTAGAAAAACGACTAAGTATAGAAAATCTGTGAAAAAGTGCCAAGATATGTAGTTTTTGTGATTTTGAGGCTTGCGTCTGACTGACTTATTCTTATCCGAATTCGATGAAATTTTGCAAGTGTATTATTTGGAAGCTAAAGTGTATTATGTCAAAATTTCAGGTCAATTGGAGTTCGGGAGGTCGTTCAAATGAAGGCTCAAAACCGGCAGTTCGAGAATTTCACTCCAGGGGCTAAAACAGAGTTTCCAGCTACTGTGTCCTAACTTTAAGAGCTTGTGTACGATTAAATACTTGGAATTAAATTGCGTGCTATATATGGATGGAAAGCTCTACGAGTCTAGTTTCCCCAGAACTTGGAATCACGCCAATTGGATTAACGAGGAGAGAGTTATGCCTGAAAGAATGACCAAAGGTCAGTCTGCCGGAAATCAGGATTCTGCTACTTTGCAATTCCGGTTTGGAGTTCAATGTTTCTACATCAAAGTCACATCAAAACTCATCAAGAGAGGTCTACTAAGCATATTGAATATTTGAAAAGTCATTTAGGGCCAAAGCTTTGCACGGAATGGAGGAGAAGAAGCAATCCTAGTCCGGCTAGGATTGGAAGATGCATTTCCTGTTTTGGAGATTCCATGTGCAACCATGAAATAAAGCTTGCATCTGCTATCCTAGGCCGATTATGACAAGGATTTGAAGGCAAGAGACGCAACAAAGGAGTTCCTAGAAGATTCAAGAAGTTCAAAGTCTAGTTGGTTTAGGAAAAGCTAATATTGTTGTACTAGGAAAACCAATTCCTCTTGGTTTTAGGTTAAGGCTTGGCTGGCCATTGTAATCACTATATATAGGACCCTCTAGGCACTTAGATAAGGGTCACAACCTAGCAATACACAGAGCGTAAGTCATTGTAATACGAGAGTTTTTGAGTGTTCATCCTATAGACAAGTAGAGAGAGATTTCACCACCGCCGGCCATCTTTCATAATTCCGTCCATCACCATACTTTGGAGCTTTAACTTATAAAGTATGATCCATACATTCTATTCTTCATCTCTGTTTATTTGTTTAGATTTACATTATTTTGTCTATAAAATATGCATGTTTGATTGCTTGATTCTTTTGTTGTATGAAAATTGTGAAACCATTTTCAAAATCTATACTTAGGATTTTCATACTCTTAAACTTGTGATAATTTTGTGCATTAGATTAGGCAAAGCATGTTCATGTAGTCATTCTCATAACTTGATTAGTTTCTAGGATTCAAGCAACTCCATCAACACTTGCATGCGGCTAAGGCCTTAGTTGTTGTGTAGGTTTAGATGTCATCAACCAAAGTATTTAGGGCTTAGTTAGGCGCAACGTCGATTAGGTTCCATTGCTTTTAGGGCAGTTATAATTCTAGAAATTTGCATGCTAATAGGATGAGTGACGCCATACCTTGTGTGTGTTTTCGATCAAGACTTTTGTGCATAATTACTTGTTGGTTTTATTTTCGACGCAACGTGTTCTTAAAATCAATTAGTAAAGGCTTAGGATTCGACGCAACGTGTTTTCTAAGTATAATCTAAGAAGTCTTATAACGATTAGATGAACCGCAACGGGCTCTAGTTAGGTCGAAATTAAGTTAGAGTTAGGTTATTTGTTCATTGTTTTGCCGATTCCCTTGTATGATCTTATTGCATGTTTTTGATTGCTTTTGACTTATGCTATGATGTGTATGGTTGTCGATCACATGTAAATATTAGTCTAGGATTTATTTTTCGTGTCTTTAGGATCATAGTAATGTTTTATAAAAACCCCCAACGTGACAACTTGTAAATATGTATATATGTGTGTGTTTTGTTTTAACATCATGATTGATCACCCTAATTGATCCCCGGACTGAACGATCCCTACTTATTTTATACTAACGATGATTTTGCAGGGTAATAAATTGTGCGCTTAGTTTAACCCCGGTTACGCGACGCGTCAGGCGCGCTAAGGCAACTGATACTAAACCATATCAATGACCTTCTCAAACAGACGCCGGGAGCTCAACCCTTAAGTTCTTGCCTCGATGTATACACCGTAGCTATACAAGCTAAAGTTCCAGAAGCCATTTAAGCTTTGACTGAATGATGTATACAGAGATTTATGCGAAAATAGTTTTTCAGCTAGGCAGCTCATCTCCTCTCACAGATATGAACAAAACTGTTAGGGATGTTGCGGATGTGGCTTCAGCAATCGTTCAACATTTCTATATGCATATGTAGTCCCTCTTGTACGCATCACTAGCGAACTACGTACGATAGCTTGATGTAAATTGTTAATCTACGTACGGTAAGGATCAATTTCTTTATTAATCTATAGTAGGCCTAATTATGGCTCAAATTAGAGTCCTTTGCGTACTTGAAACTTGATTTATATAGTCATGCTATTGGTTTCTTACTTAGTTTCCCTCTATGTCCCATTCAACAATCCTTCGTGCTTAGAGTTTGACGACGAATGGTTTATGTTTAAAACAAGGATAATACCTCACAAAGAATTATAAACCACCTACGTACGTTGGTCTCGGACAGTCGACGTAGCTAGGGTATACCACATTGGTGTAAGATATATTCAATGGACACATAGATATCACCAAGTAAACTTCACCTTTTCTTGACTGCATCTTTGTTTCCCATCTCTGATCCCAATGAAGGTGACGTCAGAGACTATCCTGGTCCCACTGGGCGTGCCAATGTTTTGGCCACACCAGTAAGTCTGGGTATGCAAAGTCTTTTTTAGTCGTTGCAGGCGTGCCACCGCGCGGACGCGAAATGTAGTGGTTGTAGTAGCGGGGTGCGCTTAGCCTTCTACTTCTAATCAAGCGACTGAGGGTGGAGAGAGCACCAACTCCACCGCAGGGTTCTTTAGATTCGCCTTGCGTATCGGGCAAGCATTTACAGTAGTATGCCTAAGCGTCACAAACTCACAATATCAATACTCGACGTGAGGTCAAGCAGAGCATCAACTGGAAAGGAAGGGAAAAAAGACAAAACTCCAGAGAGCGAACAGGGCAATGAAAGCAAAGCTCCAGGGAGCTTGTAACAAGAAAAGTGGCTAAGGCGTGATGCTTTAGTGTCGGGGGTTCAACTATGGTAAAGGTGTTGTTGTTGTAATTGTTGAGTTGTTGAGTGTGTAGACAAGACCATATCCTCGAACTCCCTTATATATATAGAGGCGAATTCGTTAGTTGTTGATAAGGATTCGGTCTTTGCTGCATAGTCGATTGAGTTGCACAAGATTTCGTCTTCCTTGACAACCACGTAATTGGGTGATGCAGTTCCAATCACGTATGTAGACTTATTTTAGGGCCACATGTATAGGCTTAAAGTATATTAAAGACTTGTGGAAGTCTTTAACGATAAATATTGTATCGTAGGCAACAGACTTGATTGCCTCTTGATATAACTCTGCTAACTAGGTAGCGAGATAGTGTTCAACTTCCTCATGAAGACTTGAGAACTTTGTGGATGCATACGCACTTATCCATATTAATAAGGAATGAAATCCTTAACCAATAGAACTACCTCCACATGCACGCTAGTAACAAATAAAGATAATTGTTAGCTCCTTCAATTAAGCATTCAGCCAAGCTCCGTTCCTTTTAACATCTCCTTATGCGAAGTCCTTCGCATGCAAACTTCTGTCCAGTTCGCATGGCAACATTGGCTTGTAACACGTCTCCTTTCCATGCATGCATTGTAATTGCAATATAGAATAACATCTTGATAGCAATCCATGTCCAAGACTTGTAGGCGAAGTCCTCCTCTTCGCATGCAAGCATCTCTGTTCGCATGTAAACTTATCCCGCATGGAAACTCCACCGCATAGCTCGCGTGACTTCATAGGCAATTAAACATTGGACCAAGACAACTCACGTCTCCTAGTCCTTCTATGTGAAGTCTCCTCCTCGCACGCGAACTGTATATCTAGCTCCCATGACTTTGCTAGTGAGCCATCACTTGTAAACCCACTATTTCGGACTTGCCGGTGTGGACCATGAATTTAACTAATATTCACTAAGACAATTATTGTCTAGTAAAATATTAATTCTGGGTGTAAACATTATTGCCCCTCAGCCTCGAAGTCATAAATGTCAAGAATGACTGAAGAGGTTTATGTTCATGTTGCTCCAAAGCCATTGGTTTTGGCTCGGCTCATACATCAAATAACTGTGAGTAACTGGAGTAACATAAGAAACACCCTTGGCGAAGCGAAGTAGTTAGGCATTCTCAACAGTAGCACACTAATCGTCAATTGATAATCATGTACCTAACTCGACTTGAATCACCTTGTACTCGGATCCACCATGAATAATATGTCCACTTTGCTTGTTATGTATGCATCTCGAGTAGATAATGTCCTCAAAGAGATGTACCTCGCATGGATGTAACTCGAGTAGATATATTTGGAAAGAAACCGTCTGACCTCGAAGGGATGTACCTCGAATAGATGTAGCTCGAGTAGACGTCTGCTCTGAATGGATCAAATGCCACATGTGTTGGCCTTGTAAATATATGATCAAACTTTATGTGTTTGGATGAACTAGTCTGTCAAAAATGAACTTTGCTGTCCCCAGTATGGATCAATGAGAGTCAAACACAAAGTCTATGCATGCTTTAAGTATAGGCTTGAACTTATGACCACATGCGAATTTTTGAAAAATAGGCCACAAGGATTGTCCTAAATAATGACCAAGACACCTTAAGAAGGGTCTAAAGTCTGAAATATCTAGAACACATATCTATCCCAGTTTTGATATCTGTTCGCCGATACTTAGGAAGAATGAAAGACATCAAAACTTTAGTATGCCACTCAGATGAAGGAGCGAGATGCTATTGTAGTACCGTATATTATTGAAGTTGACAAACACCAAAAAAAGGTCATGGATCGACCTTGAGTAGATCCCGGTGTATGGATGAAGGTACACAAAACTTTTGTGGATGCCCCCCAATAAAGGAGAGTATGTTGCAAGGTCATGAAAACACATAAAATAGCACATTACGTATCCTGACCTGTCTGCATTCAAACTGTCATAACTCTCTCCAGGAATGTCAGAATGACAAACTGTAAAATCCTCTGGAAAATAGACATCTAGGGCTTTCTGTTGATATAAGGATCGCCTGCTAGTTCTTCCTGGATCATTCCAGTTTAATCTGCGAAGTTGACTGTCTAGTAGTGCCTGTTGCAACTTTCAGCATTGTAACCTGGACTGAAATCCCCTTTCGCTGGCAGTAACTCTAAGGTAATGTGGAATGTCTGTTGTCTTCAAGCCTCAGGGATAGACCTCTAAGTCAAGTTCAAGCCTTATGTAGGCAAAAACGTTGTCTTGCATTTCAGCAAAACGAAGAATCTCTTTCTGTATTTTTTGTTATTTGATTTTTTTGTATTTTCTTTTTCAATACGAGAAAGAAAGAAAAATGAAAGAAAACGGAAGTAAAAGCTGAAGTAAAAGCTAGGAGCAAAGAAACGAAGGAATAATAGGACGATTAATTATCCTTTGTTAGACCATGGGGGAGGCCACCAATGCTTCACTCCAAGCATCAACGCCGATATGTTCCCGGCATGAGATTCTTGTTGTCGAGAACTTCCAAGTGTTGAGCATAGATGTTTTGTCACGCCCCGACTCTTAAATTTACCTTAATTACTAGCATTGTGGTAATAAGAGTTTTACTGTCTTCGTCATTAAGTGGATAATTTAATTGGTCCCCAGAGAGGTTGTGGGGTACAATTATTTTGTAGGATTTATTCGAAGGAATAAATTGTGACGACGGTAAAAATTGTAATTTTTGCTAGTAAAAGGTAATTTTTATCGGGGTATTATTTTTGGGGTGTTGAATTTTGGAATGGGTATATGGTGGTGTTGTGGACCGGTTTGGGCGAAGCCCAATCTTTCCTCTCTCTCCTTTCTCTCTCTTCCTCCCGATTCTCTCTCCCCGAGCCTCTCCCTGCCGGAACTTTCGGCCGCCCGTCCGCCGTCGTTCAGCCGCCCCAGACCGCCGCGCCAGTCCCAATCGATCGGTCTCCAACCCAGCTTTCTTTCTAGACCGGTGGCAGCCTCCCTAGCGCCGCCGTGAGGGAGAGACGCCGCCCGGAAGTCCCGACTACCCAAAGCTTCCCGTCGCCGGAACTTCCTCCTCCGGCCGCCATAGCCGGAGCCCCTTGGCTCAAAAGGAAGCCCTCCTCCCATGCTCTAATCCCTCCAAAGGATTCGCTCCCTCTTGAGCTAGGTAAGAAGAAATCGGTAAAGGAAATTCTAGGGCTTTTATTGTTGTTTTCGTTCGATTGACATGGTTAGGCTTAGAATTGGAGTTTGTGCTAGTTAGGAATGTTGTAGAGGAAGTTGAGAGGAAGGTGCTGCCAAATTTTGGTGAGCATTGGAGGTCACCGGAGCTGGCCGCCGCTGAAAAAATGTTTTTAGTAGGAATTTTTATGAGTTTAATGGAATGAGTTTTAGAATTTTTGGAGGAGTTTTGGATAGGTTTGGAAATTGTTAAAGTTTGGTATTTTTGGCGGATTAATAAGTTAAAAATCCGGCCATTGGATTATTTATGGTTAGGAATGTAGAAAGTGCTTTCGAGGATGTCGGTTTTTATGGAGATTTATGGTTGGCAGTGAAGTTAAGATTTAGGGCGATAGGCATAGTTGAGCGCGAAAAGCTCATATTTATTTATGCATATTTTCTTTAAACGTTGGTGTTTATTTAAGGATTTATTTATGTTTTGGAACAGGACGTGAGGAGGCCCGAGCGGAGGAGACCTCCGACCGACATCAGGCTTAGGCCTAAGTTGTGAGTGGACCTTTGTTTTAAATAATGTGCTTGAAATGTTTTATGGTTGAATAATTTCTTTTGTTGGAATTTAACCGGAAATTGAGAATTTCGGTGTTTATACTCATTTATTTACGTTTATGAGAATAGTATGTATATAAGTAAACGCTAGCTAGCTATACGTGATTTCCCCCCCCCCCCCATAATGAGGAAAAATGTCATTATGGGGTGACGTGAGCGTTAGAGGCCAGCGTCGTAGCCTTGTACGACTTTCTATTTATTTTTCGTATTCATTCCTAGAATTCGTACAAGGAGTAAGCACGTATATATATATATATATATATATATATATATATATATATATATATATATATATCCACTCGTGCGGTTCCCCCATAATGAGGAAAAATGCCATTATGGGGTGACGTGAGCGTTAGACGCGAGCGTAGTAGCCTTGTATGAATTTCTGTTTTTCTTATATTTCTTCAAAGAAATCATACAAGGAGTATGACGAGTGTATATACATACTGATATATTTATAATTCTAGCCTGAGAGGCCATTTTCTGAAGTTTAAGAGTCGAGACACCAGTCAAGAATTTTTTTGAGTTAAGCTTTTAAGCTGTCGCTTGCATAGCGCTTTCCTTTAAAGTTTTCTTGGGGAAATATTATTATTTGTCGAAATTACTTTTGTCCACTCACTCTGACGTAATTAAATATTTTTCCCCTAGGCCTTTCCTTCATTTTTAAATGCCCAGTCTGCAGAGTTCGGGTGGGGTCTAGAAGAAAGTGACGAGGCATAGTCACCCATCTTTCCGCTACTGTTCGCCAGTAGGTTATCTGTTTAACCCACTAGGATTTTTATCAGCTTCCGTTGTCTTTCTTGTAGTAGCTTTGAATACTTTCGGAAAAATAATTATGTATTATTTTATTCGGTTATTTGGATTGAGTTGAAGATTGATATTTTAGTTAAGAGGGTATTCTATATTTTTTCCGGGTTAGGGTTGTCCATTTTCAAGGGAGGTTTGCCGAGTTCTTCGGTAAATTTTCCTTGGAGGTGGTCCCCGCAGGACTTACCTCGGGTTTCAGGGTGAAATTCGGGGTGGGTCTTGACATGTTTTGCTTCAACAAATTGAAAATTTGAAGAAAGTAGCTCGTAGGGACTGCCCTGTTGCCCCCCAAGCATCTTTGTCATTTGGCAAAACATGATCTTCAACTGCATTCTTACAGACAATATGGTGTAAAGATTTGCCTTGTCACCGACTATCATGTCATAATGCATGGTCACACCAGGTATAGCCACACATTAGTTATGGAGGAGGACCATCTGCTGGTCTCTACTCACCACATCAAGAGCTTCACTGGAGTTGAACTCTTGTGGAATATGATTATGAGACAGACGCACCAACATATAGTCTTTATCATATTCATCATAAATTGGCTCTATGTCAAAATCACATGTAAAATCAACAAAGGTCGGTAGCTCGACCTTCTTTGCAACCATAGGCATGCATGTGACATGTACGTACTTCACAACTAAACCAAAGGCTTCTAAACTTGCATATAAAAACTCCAATGACATTGGATAAAGAAACCACGTATTGGCCTTTCAAGTACATAAGATGATTGATGATTAAGTTGGCCACTATTTTTGCCATACTTGAAAGAATGTCCAGAAGCTAATTGATAAAGTAGGCTTTCACCTATTCCAACAGCTTGAGATCGATCTTGAACTTGCTTTTGTTCGTTAATTAAAGAATGAAGGCGAGCTACGCCTTTCCCTCCATGCATCTGACATGTGTCCATATATAGGTCTCGCATAGGAAAGCTGGCTCCTTGGTCAACTTTCATGTGAAATTGTGGTTCGCCGTCAGTGTTCGAACTGCTTTCTTCTTCTAAGATGGACTATTCTGTCCTATCTTCAAGCTCCTTTTTCTAAGGAACACAATCAGTCTTTGAGATAGGATGATTATCCATAATCTCGCCGGCCTCGACCTCAGGTTCTTCGTCATTGATTGACAAATTAATTTCTTCTTTGGACGTAGGTTTGTCCAAAAGAAAATCTTCGCCATTAGATTGGCTGCTAGGTAGTTCAATCTTTTTGGCAAGGACATGATTGTCAACTGTAGGACTTACATTCTGGAGTTGTAAAGCCTTTTCGTTTTTTTCAGCAACCTCTCTGGCAGCCGTTTGCTCAGCTTGTCGCTTAAGCATGGCAACTATTCGTTCGGCATTTCTCATTTGGATGGCAGCCCATTTCTCGTCCCAATCGTGCCAATCCATTATCACATCTTTGTTTCCGATCTCCGATCCCAATGAAGGTGACGTCAGAGACTACCCTGGTCCCACTAGGCGTGCCAATGTTTTGGCCACACCAGAAAGTCTGGGTATGCAAAGTCTCTTTTAGTCGTTGCGGGCGTGTTATCGCGCGGACGCGGAATGTAGTGGTTGTACTAGCGGGGTGTGCTTAGCCTTCTGCTTCTAATCAAGCGACTGAGGGTGGAGAGAGCACCAACTCCACCGCAGGGTTCTTCAGATTCCCCTTGCGTATCGGGCAAGGACTTACAGTAGTCCGCCTGAGCTTCACAATATCGATACTCGACGTGAGGTCGAGCAAAGCATCAACTGGAAAGGAAGGAAAAAAAGACAAAGCTCCGGGGAGCGAACATGAAAATGAAAGCAAAGCTCCGGGGAGCCTATAACAAGAAAAAGGGCTAAGGTGTGATGCTTTAGCGTCGGGGGTTCAACTATGTTGAAGTTGTTGTTGTTGAAATTGTTGTGTTTTTGAGTGTGTAGACAAGACCAGATCCTCGAACTCCCTTATATATATAGAGGTGAGTTCGTTAGTTATTGATAAGGATTCGGTCTTTGCTGCATAATCGATTGAGTTGCACAAGGTTTCGTCTTCCTTAACAACCACATAATTGGGTGACGCAGTTCCAATCACGTATGTAGACTTATTTTAGGACCACATGTATTGGCTTAAAGTATATTAAAGACTTGTGGAAGTCTTTAACGATAAATATTGTATCGTAGGCAACAGACTTGGTTGCCTCTTGATATAACTCTGCTAACTAGGTAGCGAGATAGTGTTCAACTTCCTATGAAGACTTGAGAACTTTGTGGATGCATACGCACTTATCCATATTAATAAGGAATGAAATCCTTAACCAATAGAACTACCTCCACATGCACGCTAGTAACAAATAAAGATAATTGTTAGCTCCTTCAATTAAGCATTCAGCCAAGCTCCGTTCCTTTTAACATCTCCTTATGCGAAGTCCTTCGCATGCAAACTTCTGTCCAGTTCGCATGGCAACATTGGCTTGTAACACATCTCCTTTCCATGCATGCATTGTAATTGCAATATAGAATAACATCTTGATAGCAATCCATGTCCAAGACTTGTAGGCGAAGTCCTCCTCTTCGCATGCAAGCATCTCTGTTCACATGTAAACTTATCCTGCATGGAAACTCCACCGCATAGCTCGCGTGACTTCATAGGCAATTAAACATTGGACCAAGACAACTCACGTCTCCTAGTCCTTCTATGCGAAGTCTTCTCCTCGCACGCGAACTGTACATCTAGCTCGCATGACTTTGTTGGTGAGTCATCACTTGTAAACCTACTATTTCGGGTTCGCCGGCGTAGATCATGAATTTAATTAATATTTAATTAGATAATTATTGTCCAGTAAAATATTAATTAATTCTGGGTGTAAACAGTTGATGGTGTGCCTATGATATGCCGGCCATTTTTTGGCGATCAAAACCTGAACAGGAAGACTGTGGAGGCTGTTTGGGGGATTGGTATGGGAATTGAGGGAGGCGTCCTTACAAAACAAGGAGCAGGCCATGGAACTAATTTTGAGGGGTGAAGCAGGAAATGAAATGAGAGAAAAAATAAAAGTTCTAAGAAGTCTAGCGCGATCTGCAGTTGAACATAGTCACCGAGCATGAAGAAGTTTGATAAAACAGGGTGAATCGTGTTTCTTTTTTTTTTTCTTTTTTTTTTCTTTTTTCCATGCAAAACTTCGGTTTCGAGGTGAAAATTTGGAACATGTATTAAAAAAAGAAAGAAAGAAAGAAAAAAGATCGAAATAAAGAATCGTTCAGATGAAGATGGACACCATGTCATGACAGTGTTTGTGTTGAAGGATGAGTGTGCATTAAGAAAAGAACTTGCTTTATAATTGATTGCTTATGCAACTTAAGCTATTTATTTGAGTCGGGCATCCGTTCTTGTCTAAGGTTTCTAGCCACTTTCATAAGTTTTTTTATATATGTGCTTTTTGAATGAAAGTACTACTGATTTTATTTCAACACATTAAATTGGAGGATTACTATAATATTGATGAACATCAACAACACATGTTGGTGGATCGGTATTTCCAAACCTGTTGATATGTATCGACTCAAAACCTATATATGTTCGCATGTTCTTGAAGGAAAGATAATTCTAACATTCTGAAAACGCTTTGGAAAGGGATGAAGATCTCGTTTATAATATTACTGAGCTCACTGATATTTCCAAGAGCTGGTTGACATCATGCGCTGCTTCAAGACAACAAGTTTCAACTTCAAGATTAATTGCGTAACTCATGGCCTTACAAAATCGAGCCCATCTTATTACCAATATATTTAGCTCCACCTGTTTGGCTGATGATACATGCTGCACTGACTTGCAACATGCTCTGATGCCAATGATACTTCAATTCATCTTACCATATTGTTGGAAAAAATAATATAATGGAAGTAACTACTCAAATCATACAAATCACAAATATGCAAAAAAGTAAAGGATAGAGGAAATGAAACACCGGATGTAACGTGGTTCGGCGATGTGCCTACGTTTACGGGGCAACAACAACAAGAACGTACCTCCACTATAAGAATAATGGGTACAAAGAGATACACAACTTCAAGAATACCACTTGAAGGAAACCCTCTTTCTCACACTCGTTTTGCTACAAACTATTACACTCTCAACTTGGAGTAGACACTCTTCACTCTTTACTTGGATGAAGATGATTAGAATGAATGAGATGCTTGAGATGAGATGATGAGAATGAGTAAATGACCTCTCCTTATATAGGCTTAAGGAGGAACCTTCTAGATCACTCGATAATTAGTGCTCTGATGACATTTAATGGTGCTTTATGAATTTTCTATAACTCATGACTTTATGCCTTCACCAAAACTCCAAAACTATCCATATACTTTGTGTACGTAACTTAAGAGTTACTAACTTCTGAAACCTTTCACATGCATTACCAACTCATGAACCTTTCACATTTCTTGTTATAAGTTTTTATGAGTTATTGGTCTGGACATTTCAACATATACACACACACACACAAAGTACAAAAGAGGAATGAATTCTCATAATTAAAGGATATACCTAATCAAATAAGAATCCAAATTAGATACTGAATTAGTAGAATTGCATCCATTCTAACATAATATTCTACATGAAGAGCCTTAATTAACTAAATGATTCACCTTGCAAAGCAAATGTAAATAAAACATCGATGACCAAAAAGACCTCTTTAATTTTTTGTTTTTGATGACGACCTCTTTAATTGCAAAGGTGTAGAAAGACCGTGAGAGAGGAGCCCTTGCCAAAATGAGTGCGCAAGTAAACGGCTCAATCCAAAGACTCGTGAGGTAGCGCCGGATTACTGAAAAGCTCATCAACGATTTTGGAGCATCTCCTACAGAATAATATTTACGATTAACAGTTGTTGTCAACTAGTAGTCCTACTCACCACTAATCTGCCTCCAATTTTGACTACAGATCAATTAGAAATAACAAAGAAATTAAGTACGTACGTGTGACTTTTCCAGAGTAAAGGAAAATATCTCTAGCTGATCATGGAACTATGATTTATTTTCGCAATGACCATGGCTGTATGATTGGAGCTTTGATATTGTATATCGCTTTCTCTTCCCATATTAAATTCCTCAATGTGACAAAGATCATTTTAGAATTCAGACAAAAGGAAAGACGAAGGGAAGTTTGGCCTAAATAGATCGGCACGCACTCACTATAATGCTGTATATCTCTGTACATGAGAGTGGTAGCTACTCTATGCTCTCAACATCTTGAATACACTTGCTTTTTGAAAAACAAGAACATAACCAAATGGCTGACGAAGAACATTCAGCTGGTCTTGAATCGCCCTTGATTCTAGTTCAGCCCCATGAACATGCATTACAATCAACAAAGGGACGATTCACGAAAGGCGAATATTTCGGGGAACTGAAGAAGCAGTTATTGTTGGCAGGGCCGATGGTATCATCAAATTTCTTGTTGTTTGGTATGCAGGTTACTTCAGTCATGTACGTTGGTCATCTTGGGGAGCTATCACTTGCAGGTGCTTCTATGGCCACTTCTTTTGCATCTGTGACTGGTTTGAGCGTGATAGTAAGATATCTTATCCTTTTACTTATAACTCTTTATAAATCTTCCTCAGTTTTGGAAAGCCTGTTTATTCAATTTGATTACTATAGAAATCATTTGAATGGTTTGTTGAACTGAAAACAATAATCTCTAGGTGGTTTCATTTTGCTTGTTCATAGTTACATGACTAAATAATTAAGGTGTTCTTCGAAAACAAACGGGTGTTTTTATTTTTTTTGAGAAGAGCTTGATATTGTGTATAGCAATAAAGTTTTAATCTTAAATTGGTGAACAGATAGGAATGGGTAGCGCATTAGACACATTTTGCGGACAGTCATATGGAGCAAAACAGTATCATATGCTTGGTATACACTTGCAGAGGGCAATGCTTGTGCTTCTGCTGGCCAGCATTCCTCTTGCTACTATATGGTTCAATGCAGGCCATATTCTTAAATTCTTGGGTCAAGATCAGGAAATTGCTGCGGCTGCTGGAAACTATGCTCGTTTCTTGATACCTTGCATTTTCGCTTACGCAGTCCAACAATGTCATTCTAGATTCTTGCAAACTCAAAACAATGTGGTTCCTATGATAGTTAGCACAGGCACAGCAACTCTAGTACACTTGCTTCTGTGTTGGCTTCTCGTATATAAGACAAGCCTTGGATATAGGGGAGCTGCGGTCGCAATCTCCATCTCGTACTGGCTCAATGCATTGTTCTTGGTTGTATATATCAGAGTTTCTTCCTGTTGTAAACATACGTGGACTGGTTTTTCGAAGGAGGCGTTCCGTGGAATTCCCACCTTCATAAAATTATCTATTCCTTCAGCTATAATGATCAGGTACTTTCATTAGGTGTAACATTTTCCTGATTAGAGGTTTATGCAAATCTGAATACACAGTTCCTAACCTTTTCTTAGTTTTTTATTTTTACTTTCTATGTATATGAAGTTCTCAAATGTTAGTGATTGGTTTGGTTGTTTATTGGTTTTTATTACTGCGAGCAGCCTAGAAATATGGTCATTCGAATTGATGGTCCTCTTGTCTGGTTTTCTTCCAAATCCACAGCTTGAAACCTCAGTTCTATCAATCAGGTGTGTGTTTTAGCATTAACTCAAAATGACATGAGGTCGATACAGCTCTGATAGTATCTAACCTATTGTGAATTTGTTAATTGTTATTAGCCTTAACACATGCTCCATGGTGTACATGATTCCTCTTGCATTCGCCGGTGCAGCAAGGTTTGTCTAATGCATACCTCGATCTCTTGTGCATATTTGTCTCAACAGTTCTTTCCTGGTCTTTATATCCATATATTGTGTCGTAGCACAAGAGTTTCAAATCAATTGGGTGCTGGGGAACCACGACTAGCTCGCCTAGCAGTAGGTGTTGCACTATGCATTGTTGTTACTGAAGGCTTTGTGACTGGTGCAATAATGATACTAGGCCGAAAAGTTTGGGGCTACTGCTATAGCAGTGAAAAGGAAGTTATCAGTTATGTTGGGCAAATGCTTATTTTGGTTGCAGTATCCCACTTTTTTGATGGGCTTCAATCTGTGCTTTCAGGTTCTTTCCCATTTTTCTTAATCGCTTGTCTCATAGAACCATTTTTGACTGAGTTCTCTGGTTTTGAATTTGTAGCGTCCTCTTGAGTTCATTAAGAATTTCGATCACTTCAAAAAACAAGTCTATTTTTTTTTTTTTTTTTTTTGGAGATGTCAGCCTCTTTTTGATGAAAGGACTTCAAAACTGTTCACAAATTCAGGTATTATAAGAGGAAGTGGACAGCAGAAGATTGGAGCATATGTTAACCTGGGAGCTTATTATGTTTTGGGAATTCCTACTGCAGTAGTATTAGCATTTGTATTCCACATTGGAGGAAAGGTGATGCCAAATCCTTTTCACTGTTTTCTCTTACAATTTAATAAGCTGATAAGTGTGTTCAGTCTTCTAAGAGAGAATATAACCCTATATGTAAGTCATACTAAAGACAAAATAACATGTTCTTTTATAGGGTCTCTGGATGGGAATCATTGTTGCGCTATTTGTGCAAGCATTGTCTCTTGCAATCATAATCTTATTTACAGACTGGGAGAAAGAAGTAAACTAGCTACTTCCATATCATATTTCATTTATCAACCTCTACTATAATAATCTCATACCATTTTGTTGTTCTTTCTCTTATTCGTTTTGTAGGTGAAGAAAGCTTTTGATAGAGTACACAACAGCGACAACAGACCAACCGCGGCTGATACATCGTCACTGAGCTGATGTTGGAGAGATGAATGATTCAGTCTACTATTAAAAAAGAAGTGGCAGACTTATTCAACCCAAACCATTATATAAAATAAAACAATAAGGGGAAAAACACTGTTTATATCTTTGTTGAATTGTGTTTTTCTTTACGACTCTATCATTATACTTGTTTACACCCAAATTAATATTTTACTGGACAATAAATGTCTAAGTAAATATTAATTAAATTCATAGTCCACGTCACACCGGCGAGCCCAAAATAGTTGGATTCACAAGTGATGGCCCGCCAGCGAGATCATTCGAGCTGGATAGCAGAGTTCGCATGCGAAAAGACCTTCACATATAAGGACTGAAATTATCAGGCGAGCTGAGGAGTTCGCACATATCAAAACAGTGACATGAGTTGTATGTGAGTTGGATGCATGAGTAGATGTGCTACGCGAGGTGATATTTTGGTCCAAGACTCGCAATAAGTTTTGGATAGCATTTGGGCCAATACCTGTGGCCCGTTTTAATGTAAACCCCGTTCAAAGTCGCGAGCCTCGGAGGCGCGCGGGGCGGTGTGTGACAAGGACTGTAGCACCTCGCAAGATAAGGATGTCCGTGGTTGAGTTCGCGTATGAGTCTACAGTTGGATAGCACGAAAGCAGTAGCCCAGGCGGAGTCAATCACGCGGCTGGACACGTGTCATGCAGATCATTGGTTCGCGCGAGTGTAGTAATGTCCTTGTGGTATTCTGACTATGAGTCCGAATTGGACTATGATTATCTTTCTTCAGGCAGAAGGCGAACTACTATATAAAGGGGCTCGAAGGCTTACAGATAACTCTCTCTCAAAAAACAACTCAATACAAACAAACTTTCAACCCAGTTGATACCTTCGAGCCTCTCGAAACCCTAGTTCTAAGCGCACATTGCCTTAGTTCTCAGAGTCCTTTTAGACTCATCTCTGATCACTCTTGATCCCTCTTTGGTTGCTTTGCTCGCGACGCACCGTGAGTATCAAATCGCTTAGTGTTTGTAATTCCTCGTCCGCAAGGTGGCACCGGAGCCCTACTTTCGTTTGATTAGAAGTACAGGTCAGCGCACTACAGCAACAACTCTACTACATTCCGCGTCAGCGCGGTGGCACGCCCTGCATCCTTAGAAGCAATGACTACTACCATCTCTCTGCCCCCTGCTGAGGATCATGGCCAAAACATTGGCATTCCTAGGTATCAACACGATCAAAACGATGGCGATTGAGTATATAACTCGCCCTCCTAGCGCCGCCTACTACGGTCTCGCTCAATTCGATGACGCCGTTTCCTCTCACAACAAAGGCCTCGAGATTGATCCCAGCAACGCCGCCCTCAAAGACGGCTTGAACGAGAGTACCCGGGCCTTTATGCAGCAGCCCGATTTCGTCAACATGATGGAGGAGATTCAGAAGAAGCCTACCAATCTCAATCTTTATTTGAAAGACCATTGGTGTTTTGCTCAATGTGAAGCTCCAGAGTGGAGGCCCTCCAAATACATCTTCCCGTATTTACCTGAACAAACTTACCCGGGCCCACATACATCCCCGTATTTACCCTCTCTCTTAGCTAACGAGATACAGACGCTGTCAACACGTGTCCTGCCCGACTGCTGACACTTGTCCACAAACACCTTGGGTAGACGCACCCTCGGGTAGACACCAGACGTCTCCCTCCTTCAAACCAATGCTAAGGCCCTGTGCAAGTTTGATGCCGTCCATGCCTAGCACAACATTAATTTCTATCATTCCCTCAAATATTCCAGCTACTTTTTTCAGCCAGTATGATCACTGGCTTGGAAGATTTTGCTAATATGTAACCACCATTGTGATCTGTATATACATATCGTTGGCTAGAGTAGCAGTTTTCTGGAAGTTGTAAAAATGAAAATAGACATACTTGGTCAAGATATCAGCTTTTGCTCAAAGCTTTTTCTGATATATTATATTTGTGGCATGGGTTGTAACATGAAACACCTGTGTTTATGCTGTGTATAGGTCTCAATGTTTATCGCATAATTCAATGTATATATCAGCGAGCTTGTAGTTCAGTTGGCAACGTTAGGCGTGTATTTCAATCTTTAATTTTGGTCAGTATATAAGCTTTAGTGAATAAAAATTCAAAAGATTCTTGAAGGAAAAAAGAAAGAGAAGAAGATAAAACTAGCGGAATTATATAAGCTTTATTCATCTGTATATCGATGGAGTACGTTACATATAGTCGATAGTTTTTAACCCAGTTGCCCTATTATTGCTTCAGCAATACCAGCAACAATTCTGACACCTGAATTAAAGTCAGTAATAGGAGATGACCCTCCGAATTTATCCTCACATAATCTTCCAACGGCGTCAGGAATGTCATGCATCAATTTCCCTGCATCCTGATGTTTGCTCGTATAAATTACATACTTGGCAGCCGGGACCAAACTGCCCACGAGCATTGTGTATTCTGTTTTGCAACCCTGTAACGATTGATCTCCTGGTGTTTTACCAAGAAGCTCATTGATCTTGTTCAGAGTTGTAGTTGCTCTAAGCCCGACTGCATCGATCATTACGTCCGCCATGCGTGTGCGATTTGCAGTATAGATCCCGCTGCCACCATTATATTTAAGCAGATAGAGACAGATATCATAGTCTGGTGTCTTTCTGATGGGTCAAATTTCCCTCCTTATTTGGAGGAGGATGTCATGTAGTTTACTACATGTGAAAAACCTTTTGGTGAAGCCTCAAGACCCATTCAATTAACCAAGAGGCAAGATGCTAGATGAATAGCAAAGTTGGTGGTGTGTATATGTTGAAATGCAAGAGAGAACCTATATGTATAGGCTTGTGGGTGGCTGAAATGTTTGACAAAAGAATGGAGATGCATTCATGGTGCACACAAACATTGAAGCTTGAATTAAGGAAGAAGTTTGAATTCTCTTCCTTGTGCATGGACGTGAAGGATTTGCATGGGAAATGCATGAAGAAGTTTGCCTATATAAGACATGAGCAATGGTGCAATAGAAGTACCGGTGAGTTCACCTTGTGCTATACAAGAGTGTGAGATAGAGAGAAAACTCCAAGTTGAGAGTTTGTGTGTGTAACAAAACAAAGTGTGTGTGAGAGTGTATCCCTTCAAGAGTGAGTCTTGAAGTAGTGTTTCTCTCCGTGTAACCTTTATTCGTATAGTGGAGGTTCTTTGTTGTTGTTGCCCCATGGACGTAGGCACTTTGCCGAACCACGTTAATTCCCGGTGTTCTTTATCGTTTTCTTTCCACTACATTTTACATTTGTGGTTGTGAATTTTTCAGTTCTATTCTACAGTTTATTCTTCCGCATAACCCTACAGTGGTATCAGAGCTCTTGGTTCTGACCGGGAGCTGCTAGAATGGAAGGATCACGGAGTACCATGATCAGACTCAACCACTCTAACTGGATTACGTGGAAGCCGAGAATGGAGGATATTCTCTATTGCAAAGATTTGCACGAGCCGATCGAGGGAGACGATGCCAAGCCAGAAGGTACTACACCAGCAATTTGGACGAAGATGAACCGCAAAACCATCGGTCATATTCGTGAATGGGTGGACGACAGTGTGTTCCACCATGTTGCCAACGAAACCAGTGCGCATGAGCTATGGTTGAAGTTGGAGTCCTTGTTTGAGAAAAAGACTACTGCCAAGAAAGCTTTTCTCATTAAAGAGCTCGTCAACATGAAGTATCGGGGAGGCGTTCGAGTGACTGAGCACCTCAACAACTTCCAGAGTGTACTCAATCAATTAGCCACGATGAGCATGAAGATTGATGATGAGTTACAAGCCTTGTTGCTGCTCGGGTCATTACCAGATAGCTGGGAGACATTTGTTGTTACTGTAAGTAACTCTGCTCCTAATGGTGTATTATCTATGGAAAATATTAAAGATAATATGATGAACGAAGAAACTAGAAGGAGTTCTTCGTCAAGTTCAGAAAATGGTCAATTCTTCGTTGCGGAGAATAGAGGAAGGAGCAAGAGCAGAGGACCGAGAGGCCATGGAAGAAGTATGAGCAAATCCAGAACAAGGTTTAATGGAAAATGTCATCATTGTGGTCTTCCAGGCCACATGAAGAAAAATTGTTACAAGTTGAAGCGGGAATTCAAAGAAAGGCGAGAAGATGCTACTCATCAACAAAAGGAGGACACGAACAATGTTGCTGCTGCGGTGTCTCATGATGAGTGTGAGTTCCTGTCACTTGGAGGTGAATGCCTACTGGTAGATCATCCTGGAGTTCAATGGATTGTTGATTCCGGAGCCTCGTTTCATGCCACGTCCCACGTAGAGTTCTTCACTACGTACAAAGCAGGTGACTTAGGTAAAGTGAAGATGGGCAATGACAGCTACTCCAATATTGCTGAGATTGGAGATATTTGCTTGCAGACGGATGTGGGCTACCAGTTAATGCTGAAAGATGTGAGACATGTTCCTGGTCTACGTCTCAATCTTATGTCAACCGGTGTACTTGATCAACAAGGCTTTCATCATCATGGCGGAGATGGAAAGTGGAAGCTTACCAAAGGATCCCTTGTAGTTGCTAGAGGAAAAATGTGTTGCACGCTCTACAAGACTTATGGGAAGATTTGCAAGAGTGAGCTAAATGCAGTCGAGGAATCCTCTCCAAGTTTGTGGCATAGACGTCTTGGCCACATGAGTGAGAAAGGACTACAGATGTTGGCGAAGAAGTCGCTAATTCCTGTTACCAAAGGTAACTCACTAGACTCTTGCGATTATTGTTTATTTGGTAAGCAGAAGAAAATCAGTTTTTCGAAGTCTTTCACAAGGAAAGAAAATATTCTAGATCTTGTACATTCGGATGTGTGTGGTCCGATGGAAGTCGAATCATTGAGTATGCATAAGTATTTTGTTACTTATATCGATGATGTTTCACGGAAAGTTTGGGTTTATTTGCAGAAATCCAAAAACCAGGTGTTCCAGACGTTTACAATTTTCCACAACATGGTGGAAAGGGAGACTGGAAGAAAATTGAAGTGCCTTCGCAGTGACAATGGCGGAGAGTACACATCGCATGAATTCAGAGATTATTGTGCGAAGTATGGCATCAGACATGAGAAGACGGTTCCTAGAACACCCCAACATAATGGCATAGCAGAGCGGATGAACCGTACCATTATGGAGAAAGTCAGATGCATGTTGAAGATGGCCAAATTGTCAAAAGAATTTTGGGGAGAAGCTGTGAAGACTGCGTGTTACCTCATCAACAGAGCACCGTGTGTACCTTTGGAATTTGAGACTCCAAATGGAGTTTGGACCGGCAAAGATGCATCATACTCGCATCTGAGAGTATTTGGATGTAAAGCATTCGCACATGTATCCAAGGAGCAGAGATCAAAGCTGGATGACAAGGCGTTGCCATGCATATTTGTTGGCTATGGCGATGAAGAGTTTGGCTACCGGTTGTGGGATCCAAAGACGAAGAAATTCATAAGAAGCAGAGATGTGGTTTTTCATGAAAACCAATCAATTGCAGATTTCGACAAAGAGGTACTACCGAGAAATGCAGCAACTGACAGCCACATTTATGATTCACCATTGCAGCAAGAATCTAATGTTGGGCTACAAGGTGATAGAGTTGAAGATGTACCAGACATGGTTGATGCTGAAGCCGAAGATGAGGGGGAGCTTGATCAGGGGGAGCAACCTGTGAATAATCAAGCAGCAGTTCGCAGAAGCACTAGGAGGCTGATTCAATCCACCAAGTATCCATCATCACAATATATTTTGGTGACTAACGATGGAGATGATCCTTATGCAAATTACATCCTTTTGACTAGTGACGGAGAGCCTGAAAGTTATGAGGAAGCAAAGATTCATCAAGACCACGACAAATGGAGGCTAGCCATGGAGTCTGAGATGGAATCTTTACTGAAGAACGGCACCTACGAGTTGGTGAAGCTTCCTAAAGGCCGGAAAGCACTCAAGAACAAGTGGGTGTTCAAGCTGAAGCGAGATGAGAATGAGAAGCTTACGAAGTACAAGGCTCGTTTAGTTGTCAAAGGATTCAGCCAGAAAGAAGGAATCGATTTTGATGAGATTTTCTCACCTGTTGTCAAAATGACTTCGATTAGAGTCATTTTGGGCATGGCTGCGAGCATGGATCTTGAGGTGGAGCAAATGGATGTGAAGACTGCATTTCTTCACGGTGATTTAGAAGAAGAAATATACATGGAGCAACCAGAAGGCTTTGAAGTCAACGGAAAGGAGCATATGGTTTGCAAGTTGAAGAAAAGCTTGTACGGATTGAAGCAAGCACCAAGACAGTGGTACAAGAAGTTTGACTCCTTCATGGGGAGTCATGGGTACAAGAAATCGTCAGCTGATCCGTGTGTGTATATTCAACAATCCGCTGGAGGTAATTTTATCATCTTACTACTCTATGTAGATGATATGTTGATTGTCAGCAAAGATACTGCTATGATTTAGCAGTTAAAAACAAATTTGTCAGAGTCCTTTGATATGAAGGATTTGGGACCAGCCAAGCGAATTTTGGGCATGGAGATTACCCGTGATCGAGGGAATAAGAAATTGTGGTTATCACAAGAAAAGTACATCGAGAAGGTACTGGAGAGGTTCCACATGGAGAAAGCAAAACCAGTTGCTACTCCACTTGCCAGTCACATGAAGCTCAGCTCAAAGCAGAGTTCTACAAGTCAGAAGGAGGAGGAAGAAATGGCAACAGTGCCATATGCCTCAGCAGTAGGGAGCTTGATGTACGCGATGGTTTGTACCAGACCAGACATAACACATGCAGTTGGTGTTGTTAGCAGATTCTTATCTAATCCAGGTAAGGAGCACTGGAATGCTGTTAAGTGGATTCTGAAATACTTGCGGGGAACTTCAAAGATGAGTCTATGCTTTGGAAGTGGCAAGTCTGAACTAGTTGGTTTCACAGATGCAGATATGGCCGGGGATATTGACACGAGAAAGTCCACATCAGGGTACTTGATTACATTTTCAGGGGGAGCTGTCTCGTGGCAATCAAAGCTGCAAAAATGTTTTGCTTTATCAACTACAGAAGCAGAGTATATTGCAGCTACGGAAGCGTGCAAAGATATTTTGTGGTTGAAGAGATTCCTACTGGAATTAGGTCATGCACAACAAGAGTTTGTTTTGCATTGTGACAATCAAAGCGCAATTCACTTGAGCAAGAATTTAAGTTTTCACTCGAGGTCGAAACACATTGATGTGAGGTATCATTGGATACGTGATGTGTTGGAAGCTAAGGAGATATTGCTAAAGAAGATTCATACAGATAAGAACAGTTCAGATATAATGACGAAGTCTTTACCGAAAGGGAAGTTCGAGTTTTGCAGAAGTGCGTCAGGGATGACGCACCCCTCCAATTAAGTCGGGAGGGGGAGATTGATGGGTCAAATTTCCCTCCTTATTTGGAGGAGGATGTCATGTAGTTTACTACATGTGAAAAACCTTTTGGTGAAGCCTCAAGACCCATTCAATTAACCAAGAGGCAAGATGCTAGATGAATAGCAAAGTTGGTGGTGTGTATATGTTGAAATGCAAGAGAGAACCTATATGTATAGGCTTGTGGGTGGCTGAAATGTTTGACAAAAGAATGGAGATGCATTCATGGTGCACACAAACATTGAAGCTTGAATTAAGGAAGAAGTTTGAATTCTCTTCCTTGTGCATGGACGTGAAGGATTTGCATGGGAAATGCATGAAGAAGTTTGCCTATATAAGACATGAGCAATGGTGCAATAGAAGTACCGGTGAGTTCACCTTGTGCTATACAAGAGTGTGAGATAGAGAGAAAACTCCAAGTTGAGAGTTTGTGTGTGTAACAAAACAAAGTGTGTGTGAGAGTGTATCCCTTCAAGAGTGAGTCTTGAAGTAGTGTTTCTCTCCGTGTAACCTTTATTCGTATAGTGGAGGTTCTTTGTTGTTGTTGCCCCGTGGACGTAGGCACTTTGCCGAACCACGTTAATTCCCGGTGTTCTTTATCGTTTTCTTTCCACTACATTTTACATTTGTGGTTGTGAATTTTTCAATTCTATTCTACAATTTATTCTTCCGCATAACCCAACACTTTCTGCATGTTTGCTCGATGGGATTCTCATCCATCGGGAAGAAAACCTGGCTGCTGCTGCTGCATTGGCTTATTGGAAGGAACACGAGAAAACACACGAGTTGAACTAGAAAAATGAAGGTTGATGGATTCATCCTCTTTTGTTTTTGTGGACTTCTAAGGTGTGAGTACGTAGGTCTCTTATATAAGGTACGTGTATTGATGACGCTTCATTCCTAACAATTCAAATTACAGTCATTTAGTACATAGAGAGACGTTTTGATTACTTTCTATTATAGACTATTTTGATTTTACTTATACTTTCTTTGTTTTTTCAATCCAAATCGAAATGATATAGAATGAATCCGTAGTTTTATATTCATCCATAGCAAACTTCCCATATGATGTACGTTTCACCAAAGTGCACTACCACCAACACCTATTAAGTGATATGTTGTAATATCCGATAGGGTCTGAAAAGTAAATAAAAAAAAAAGATCGAGTCAAAGAAGATGTGTCTATACACTACTAGAAAAAGTTCTAAGGTGACGAAATATTCCTAATTCGTCACCTAAGAGAACACTTTAGTGACGAAACCATTTTCGTCACCTTAGTAAAAAATTTCGTCATCTAAGATAGGTAAGGTGACGAAATACTATTTTGTCACCTAAGTAAGCTTTAACGTGACCTATATTATTTTCGTCATCTAAGTCATGGGGGAGGTGACGAAATATATTTTCGTCACAAAGCCGTTCCATCTTAGGTGACGAAAATAATGTTTCGTCATTTAAGTTAAAGGAAAGGTGACGAAATAAGTTTTCGTCAACCAAGTTTGTATCACTGAGGTGACGAAAACGAGTTTCGTCATGTAAGTGGTAGGATAGGTGACGAGAAACAAAAACCGTCACTAAAGTGTTCACTGTTAGGCGACGAAAAAATATTTCGTCATGTAAGCGGTAGGCTAGGAGACGAAAAAAATTTCGTCACTAAAGTGTTCTCTCTTAGGTGACGAAAAGAAAATTCGTCGTCTTACTGGTTACTATGGTGACGAAATAAACAATTTCGTCACCTGACTTGATTTAACTTTATAATATCCTGCTGCGTTTCCAGATCTGCATCTTTCATTTCAAAACACTACTCCATTCTCTCTCTCAAAATTTCCTTCGATTTTCAATACCCGGTGTGAACCCTTTCAAATCCGGCCGGGCTCTCTGAAACTTTTGATTGTCTACCATATTGATTTATAGTTTGGTATAATCTATATATATATATATATATATATATATATATATATATATATATATATATATATATATATATATATATATATATGCTTTACTATTATATATGTTTCCTTATAGTATTTGGATTTTTTTATCAAGCAATACTATATCGGACAATTCCTTACTTGTTGGGTTTTATTTCAATGCCTAAGGTACTTTTTATATTATAGTATTCACTTCGTCAAATATGGAAAGAGTGCGGTTATTGAGACCTCCAAATTTGCTCATTTAACCTCATTATATTTTAAATTATTAAATGATATATATATATATATCCTCTTACATAATGACTATTAAAGACAATAATTACACAAAAATAAATATAATATTTATTCTCTTTAAATTTTCCAATTCAATAACAATGAATTGCCTTTTATTATTTTTCTTATTGATTGTCATTTTCTAATTTTACTCCATAATTATTATAGCATATATATATATATATATATTATAACAACTAAAACTAGAGAAATTTTAAATACACACTGTCACACCCTAAATTTCAGATAAATAAAAATCCAAATTCAAGGCATGATAACAAAAATAAAAAGGGTCATATAATACAATTCGACGTTTACATAACTTGAGAAGTCAAGTAAATGTCACACTTAAAAGAGCTCACTAAAATTAACAATCAATAATAAAAATATTTAACTCCTAACAAGCAGCTTCTAGACCTCTACGTCTCAATCTTGAAAATCCTCACCTGCAAAATCAACATTTACACCATGGAATGGTGCACCGGATTGTAAACAACAAACCTGGTAAGCTAAAAAACTTGTATGAGTAAATCCCAAAAATAACTCAATACTTCTAACAAGCAAGTAAAACACATGATAAAATAAGAACAATGATTAATTCTACCAATCCAACAAACTTACAAAAGATAAAACTGGTAATTCCTGCATTAACAACTTAGTTCAGGAATCGCCTAAAAGCAAGAGAAATCAAAAAAATAATTTAAAAAAAAACACAACAATTCAAATCACTAAATTAAGATTTAAGAATCTCCTGCGGATAAGCATAGTCCAGGAGATACTCAAAACAAAGAATTCAAATAACAACACATAAGAACATCACACAATCATTTCCCTACTCTTACTTATGGGTTCGCCAACACTTAGTCATTCCCCATAAGTAACCCAAACAACGCGTACTCATGTGTTCGTCAACACTTAGTCATCCCCCATACCAACAGACAGACTAGAGTTCTATACTGACCGTAACTAATCACCCGGCCAAGGCTTAGTTCCCGGTCCACCACGAAACCTCATAATCTAATACACACAATCACCACTAAGGCACACACATCCACATCTAATGCATACAATCACCACTAAGGCACACACATCCACAACTAATTCATACAATCACTACCAAGGCACACACATCCACAACTAATGCATATAATCTCACATGATCGGAAGTTCTTTTGAAAGATTATATTTTTTTAACAGAAAACTTGTTTTCACTTATCATGAGCCGTTGACGATTAGGCTCATTTATATTTAAAAACAACATCATTTACCTTCAAGGACAACTTCACAATTGGCAATAATAACTATAAAATAAACTAGGTTCCTTTATGAACCCATGTGAGATCTACTCACCCAAATGACATATTTTAAAACAACCAACAACATAGTTTTTAAATCATCAACATCATCATCATATTCATCGTAATCATCATCACAAAAATCATCATCAACATCATCATCAGTAATCATCACAAAAATCATTATCATCATCATCATAATCATCATAACCATCATCATAATATTTACCATCATAATCATCATCATAATATTTATAAATAAAAAGGTCACAAGGTGAACCTTGGTGAGATTTTACTCACCTCAAATCCAGCTGCGTCTTCGCACACACAACACAAGCATATAGCTTAAAACCCCACTTTACAAGTCACCTATTAACAGAACGTTAACCTTAGTAACTATCAAAAACAACAATATCCGACTCGAACCGAAACTCATGTCCTAACCCACGAGCTTGTCACTCGAGACAAATCCTCCTCCTTGACCTCTAAAAGGTCGCCGAAACGTCCTACCCATCCTATAGAACTACTAACCAGATTTTCATGTTCGGATTTACCCATAACGGAACCAAACGAAAACTTAGCACCAAGAGGAACCCTAACATGCAATAATGGTAACCAAAACCTACAACCCACAAATCAACACGTTCATATCGAAGAGTACTACCCAACCATCACCACAAAACACCCCAGACACTACTGGACGCGCCGCCACGCGCCACCACAGGCGGCGGCGAGTGGGCCCCACGCGCCACCCCAAAACTTCAAAATCTCAACAAATTTTCAACATCAAACTTGTAGATTGAAGCAAGGGAAACATCTTTTATACCTAACGTTTGAACCAATTCGGCCGGAAAGAGGCCGGAAACGTCGCCGGAAAAATGAAATCCACCACCGCCACTCTACACCGTGAGTCAAGCTTCAAGACCACCACAAGTCAAACCAGGACACTAAGGAGCTTCTATCCCGACCGGTTTCAAGCCCCGTTGCCGCCGCCGGAGGTGAGAATCCCCACCGGTCTCCAAGCTGAACTTCCGAGCTTCGATCCACCACTTCAAGACCAAAATGGTGTGAACCGGTTGGATAAGGACGAAGGCAAGGAGAAGAGGAAACAATTTGGGCTGGTAGCGCGGTCAGGCGGTGTCAGACGGCGCCGGAAAGTCCGGGTCGAGTTGCCGGGTCCAGGTCGGGTCGGCTGGGGATTTTGGACTCTCTCGGGGACAGAGAGAGAGAAGGAGAGGGGAAGAATTAGCGATTTTGAAAATTATGAGGACCCAAAAGAAAACTCTCCTATTTAACTCACATTCCCGTAAAGCCACGAACTTCCGTTGACCAAAACTTTCTCATACAACATCCGTTTTACACGTGCCGCGTGTCTACGAACTCATATCGACAAACTTTACAACTTTCATGAAGGAAGTTTTCACAAATAACTTATAGAAAAGAAAGTCAACTTTTGGCCTCTTTAAAGTCAAAACACCTAAAAAATTACTCCCGAAACTTCAACTTCGCACAACCAAATAAGTTGTTTACGCCTAGATTAATATTTTACTGGACAGTAAATGTCTATGTAAATATTAGTTATTTCTTGGACCATGTCATACCGGCGAGATGGAGTTTCTCCAAGTTTACAAGTGATAGCTCGCCAGTGAGACCACGCGAGCCAAGTTAGACTTCGCGCGGAACGAACTGCATGAGAACTTGACTTCACTTAGCCTTCGCGCGGAATGAACATAGGCGGACTACGCAGTTCGCGTGGAACACTTAGCTCGCGCGCGGAATGCCTTCGCGCGAAATTACTATTTGCCAGTCCGCGTAGGCGAGGCGAGATGGACTCTTTGCGTAGGCGAGGCGGAAAGGTACTTCGCGAGATTGCCAGTCCGTATAGACGAGGCGAGATTGACTCTCCGCGTAGGCGAAGCGAGGCGAGCTGGCGAACTAGCTCGTGTAAAAGACTTCGCGAGGAAGCAAACAGGTGGAGTCCGCGCGCACCACGACAAACGTTGAAGACTTTTACAAGTCTCTGACATGCTTCGGGCCAACCTCTGTTGCCCATTAAATATAAAAAGCCCTTTTAAGGCTCGCGAGCTGCAATAGCCCGCGAAGTGGATGCGAGCTACAGAAGCACGCAAGATAACACCTTGCAGCAGCCCGCGAGATGGGGATACTCCTAATTCCAGTTCGCATAGGAGTCTACAGTTGGCAGCGCGGAATGAAGTGTGCGAACTGGGCAGGTGTCACCAATTGGTTGGTTCGCATGGACGAAGCAGTGTCCTTGTGAATTAGTGTTTCAGAGTCCGACTTGGATTCTAATCACTTTGCTTCTGCCGAACCACTATATAAGGGGGCTCGAACCCTAACAGAAAGCTCTCTCTCAAATCAATACAAAAACAACAAACACAATACAACTGAAACATCCTTCGAGCCTTCCTCGAAACCCTAACCCTAAGCGCCGCCGCCTAGGTCTTTCCCCAGAGCTCTCCGGACTCTGCATCCCCTTCAGCTTCTCTCTGAACTCCCTGTAACTGCTCTGCTCGCGCCGCCGTGAGTATCGATTCGCTTCTGCTCGTAAATACTCCTCAGAGGTGGCACTTGTAACCCCCTTTGCCTGATCAAGAAGTCAAGCACACCCCCTACAACCTCTTTCCTCGTCCGCGAGGTGGCACGCCCGCAACACTCATCTTCCCTCTTTGTCTGCTAGAAACCTCTGCTCCGCGCGCTGAGGATCGTGGCCAAAACATTGGCACGCCCAGTGGGACAGGGAGTACAAGCGATTCACAATAGGAAAATCTGGAAAACAAGACAGACCGCCATGGTAGGCTCTCAGCCGACCCAAGACACAGGTTCCGCTCCATCCATAGAGCGAATCTCTTAGATGCTCGCTCAACTCACGGGGCAGGTCCAGGTTTTAATGACCCAGAGCTCCGCCACTCAACAAAGCGTCATTGACCTTGTTGGGAAGGTTGACGGCCTTGTTGAACAGACCAAAAGGGACAAGATCCTTTGGAAAGCCGTACCCAATAAGGACGTCAGTGAGCATGTTCTTGCCAAAAAGATTGAACTGCCTGGCAGCCAATCTACTGGCGAAGATTTTCTTTTGGACGAACCCATGTCCAAAGAAGAAATCACCTTGTCAATCGGTGATGAAGAACCTGAGGCAGAGACCGGCGAGATTATGGATGATAATCCCATCTCGAAATTTCATGGTTTTCCTCAGGAAAAGAAGCCTGAAGATAGGACAGAACAGTCCATCTCTGAGGAAGAAATCGGTTCACACACTGAAGGTGAACCACAACTTTGCATGATGATGAACCACAACTTCCAAGTAGCCAGCTTCCTCATGCGAGATGTATACCAGAACACGGGTCAGATGCATGGGGGGCAAGGCGGAGCTCGCCTTCCTTCTTTAGTTAACCATCGTGATCAAGGGCATGATCAACCCACGCTTTGTCCAATTACTGGACGTGATCGAGACGCTGCCCCAAGTCATGATAAGCGAGAAGAAGATGCGATAATGGATTGGCGCAGATTGGACGAGTTGCACAAGCAACTAGATGCGCAAGCGGCTGCTGATGAACATGAAAGGGGTTTACAACGCCAGAATGTGAAGCCTACGATTGGCAGAAATTTTCCTTTGGATGAACTTGCGTCCAAGAAAGAGACTGCTTTGTCAGTCAATGACAAAGTATCTGAGGTCGAGGCCGGCAAGACTTTGGATAAGGATCTTATCTCAAAAACTGGCGTTGTTCCCCAGAAAGATAAGCTTGAAGGTGGGACAGAACAGTCCACCTCACAAAAAGAGAGCGGGTCAAACACTGATGGCGAACCGCAAGTTCGCATGAAAGGTGGCTCAGGAGCCAGCTTTCCTATGCGAGATGTATATGTAGACACAGGTCAGCCGCGTGGGGGGCAAGGCGGAGTTCACCTGCTTTCTTTATCAGGTCATAACAAGCGAAGTGAAGCTGGACCAGAACCTCTTGAGTTTCCTTTTCAGCATGTACACGTGGGGCGTCAAGGCTGGCGAAGCCCGTTTCTCTTAATGATTCGCCTCGCCAATCTTATATTCACCAGCAAGATGCCTCAGTCCGCTTCGTCAAACCATGGTCATATTAAGCTTAACTATATATGGCGTGGTGGTATCCCCAGGTCAATCCGTGGTTTCACATTGCAATATACTTGGAATCTCTACATGCAATTTCAGAGGCCTAAAGGGGACTTTGGCTTATGTGCGAAGTACGTACATGTCCCATATATGCCTATAGTTGCAAAGAAGGTCGAGCCACCGACCTTTGTTGAATCGGCATTTGATTCTGACACAACGCCAACTTATGATGAATACGACGAAGACTATATGTTGTTGCGTCTGTCTCGTAATCATATGCTACAAGAGTTCAATCCCAGTAAAGCTCTTGATGAGTCGAAAAGAGACTAGCAAGTGGTTACTCCCGGTAAGACCATGCATTATGACATGGTAATTGGTGACAAGGCAGATCTTTACACCATGTTGTCTGCAAGGATGCAATTGAAGATTATGCTTTGCAAAATGACAAAGGTGCTTAGGGGGCAGCGAGGCAGTCCCTACAAGCTACTTTCTTCAAATTTTCAAGTGGTTGACGCGGAACAACTCTGCTCAACACTTAGAGTGAAGCATTGGTGGCCTCCCCCGTGGCCTAACAAAGGGTACCTAATCAAACTATGATACCCTTTGTTCTTTGTTCTTAGCTTTCCTTCAGTTTTTACTCCTGTTTGCTTTCAGTTTCTTTCTTTCTCGCATTGAAAAAAGAAAATACAAAAAAATCAAATAGCAGAAAACCCAAAAAGAGATCCTTGGTCTTGCTGAAATGCAAGACAATGTTCTTGCCTCTGACAGGCTTGAACCTTACATCGGAGCCTATCCCTGAGGCTTGACAACAACAGGCATTCCGCATGCCTTCGAGTTACTGCCAGCGAAGTCAAGTCAGCAAGGCAATACAACTAGTTTGCAATTCTGAAAGTTGCACCAGCCATTACCAGACGGTCCACTTCGCGGACTCCATTCGAATGATCCAGGAAGCACTAGCCGGCTCGCTTTATACCGACCGAAAGCCCTGGATGTCTACTTTCCAGAGGATTTTACGGTTCGTCATTTCGCCATTCCTGGAGAGAGTTATGGCAGTTTGAATGCAGACAGGTCAGGACACGCGCGGATTTGCATTGTGCATTTTCAATGTGTTTTCATGACCTTGCAACATGCTTTCCTCACTGGGGGGCATCGGTACCACAACTCCTTCTCTGGGGGGCATGCTAAAGTTTTGATGTCCTTCATTCTTCTCAAGAAGCTTCGGCGAACAGACATCAAAACTGGGAGGCACATTGGCGGATCGTGTTCCAGAAATTTCAGACGTTAGACCTTCTTCAAGTGTCTTGGTCATTATTTAGGCCAATCCCTGTGGCCTCCAAATTTTCAAACTTGGCTCACCAGCTTTGTGCGGGCCGTTCGCCGACTCCTTTGTTTACTTTTCATTGGTTCGCACTAGGGGGCAGCGAAATACATGGCCATTATCTTTCCATGTTGGTCCGCTATCGCCAAGAACTCGCGTATGTGCCATGTACTATGTCTTCTAAGTGGAGCACACGAATGCAAAAGTGGAGCAGGCGAATGCAGGCGAATGCAGGCATTTTCAAGTTCAAGTCCAAATTTCCTAGGCGAGCCGTGGGTACAAGTTCGCTACGATGCCTTACCGGGTGCTTGAGTTTCAAGGCCTATTCACAGGCTTGTTTCTTCACACTCCTTTTATGTATGACCCGAGCTAATACTATTGGCTTTGGAGCAACATGAACATAAACCTCTTCAGTCATTCTCGACATTTCATAACTTCGAGGCTAGGGGGCAATGTTTACGCCTAGATTAATATTTTACTGGACAGTAAATGTCTATGTAAATATTAGTTATTTCTTGGACCATGTCATACCGGCGAGATGGAGTTTCTCCAAGTTTACAAGTGATAGCTCGCCAGTGAGACCACGCGAGCCAAGTTAGACTTCACGCGGAACGAACTGCATGAGAACTTGACTTCACTTAGCCTTCGCGCGAAATGGACATAGGCGGACTACGCAGTTCGCGTGGAACACTTAGCTCGCCCGCGGAATGCCTTCGCGGGAAATTACTATTTGCCAGTCCGCGTAGGCGAGGCGAGATGGGCTCTTCGCGTAGGCGAGGCGGAAAGGTACTTCGCGAGATTGCCAGTCCGCATAGGCGAGGCGAGATTGACTCTCCGCGTAGGCGAAGCGAGGCGAGCTGGCGAACTAGCTCGCGTAAAGGACTTCGCGAGGAAGCAAACAGGCGGAGTCCGCGCGCACCACGACAAACGTTGAAGACTTTTACAAGTCTCTGACATGCTTCGGGCCAACCCCTGTGGCCCATTAAATATAAAAAGCCCTTTTAAGGCTCGCGAGCTGTAATAGCCCGCGAAGTGGACGCGAGCTACAGAAGCACGCAAGATAACACCTTGCAGCAGCCCGCGAGATGGGGATACTCCTAATTCCAGTTCGCATAGGAGTCTACAGTTGGCAGCGCGGAATGAAGTGTGCGAACTGGGCAGGTGTCACCAATTGGTTGGTTCGCATGGACGAAGCAGTGTCCTTGTGAATTAGTGTTTCAGAGTCCGACTTGGATTCTAATCACTTTGCTTCTGCCGAATCACTATATAAGGGGGCTCGAACCCTAACAGAAAGCTCTCTCTCAAATCAATACAAAAACAACAAACACAATACAACTGAAACATCTTTCGAGGCTTCCTCGAAACCCTAACCCTAAGCGCCGCCTCCTAGGTCTTTCCCCAGGGCTCTCCGGACTCTGCATCCCCTTCAGCTTCTCTCTGAACTCCCTGTAACTGCTATGCTCGCACCGCCGTGAGTATCGATTCGCTTGTGCTCGTAAATCCTCCTCAGAGGTGGCACCTGTAACCCCATTTGCCTGATCAAGAAGTCAAGCGCACCCCCTACAACCTCTTTCCTCGTCCGCGAGGTGGCACGCCCGCAACACTCATCTTCCCTCTTTGTCTGCTAGAAATCTCTACTCCGCGCGCTGAGGATCGTGGCCAAAACATAAGTATTTCCATAAATAATCCTTCATCAATTTTGGAAATAATATAAGGAAATTGATATGAAAATCTGGGGTATTACACACACCTCTAATATCTTAATACACACCCCTATTATTTTATATTTCACATTAGATTTTATAGGTATGTTTAATTACAAAAACATCCATCAATTATTGAGGGGAAAAAAAAAACTTCTTCTTCCCTAGACCTAACTCTTCTCCACTATTACTACGCATCAAAAGAAAATTTATAAAAACCTCTTATCCAAAATTCATCACCTGAAATTCGACTACTGTCGTAATCACATGTACTATTTACCGATTTATTTGGTTTTTTTTTTATCAACTTTAGTTTTTATCTTGCAGACTAAAAACTTTTATGCTATTGTACTTCTACTAGTTTCTTAACATTGGAAAAATTATGTATGTTCAATATTTTTTTTCTTCAAATTCTAGCCGATTGATGTCATATTGGAGATTTGGAGTTTGGATATAATACTATTCTTTTGATTATAAATTGAAAAATATCAAGAAAAAATTTCTAACCCGATCAAAAAAATCTAACAGAAAATAAAAGAGAATACGTAAAGAGAGTTGTGAAATAGTAAATATATAATAATTATACTAAATAACAGATTATTATTAGTTTTAGATATTGAAGGTATTTTAGACAGTTTGAGATGTGTATTTTAGTATAATATTGAAATGAAAAACTAGATGGGTAGTGTATTTAGTAAAGGGTGTGTATTAAGAGATTAGGGGTGTGTATTAAAAATTACTCCTAAAACTATGAGTAATATCCATCATGCATGTGGACATAAAAATTTATGTAATTATGATCAAGAAAAAATTATTGAAAGAACAATATATCGTAAAGAGAATGAAGAATTGTATCTTATTCATTGATATAAGAGCCCTTATATAAGGATTACATAGCAGTGATAGCACCATAAGGTGTTCTACAAGGAAACATATCTTTGATATCATATCTCTATACGGAATCAAGATTCCTTATATGACTAGCATAGACCAAGGCACACACGTGTAGAATATTCCTATAACATGTTCTCTTATATATTGCAGTGTTCACTACTGGAAAAAAGCACTTAGGAGACGGAACACGTTTCCGTAGCCTAAGTGGTCACTTAGGCGACGAAAAAGTCTTTCGTCTTCTAAGTGTTAATTAGGAGACGAAACCATTTACTTAGGAGACAAAATTATTTTTTTTAAAATAAAAAAATAAAAAAAAGTAACCACTTAGGCGACGGAATTGCATTTCGTAGCTTAAGTTCCTTTTAGGAGACGGAATGTTCTACTTAGGAGACGGATTTTCTTTTGAATAAAAATAAATTGAAAAAATATGAAAAACTTAGTCGACGGAATTCAATTCCGTAGCCTAAGAGGAACTTAGAAGACGGAATGTTTTACTTAGGAGACGGAATTTTTTTTAATAAAAAAAATTTAAATAACTTAGGCTACGAAATGAGAGAATTCCGTCTCCTAAGTTAGAAAAACTTAGATGGTGAAACCTTCCGCCAAAATTTGAGAAAAAAAAAATATTCATCTCTCATCTCATTAAAACTAACCCTATCCAATTAAACTCAACCTCTTTTTCTCATCTCATCTCCATTCCCTTTCATTTTTGTTTCTCAATCCCTTCTCTTCCTCTCCCCTCCCCTCTCCAGACCCACCTAGCTCCCTCTCTTCCTTCACTTCCCGTCTCCTCTCTCCTTCTCTTCCTAATTTCAAACCCCTTTTCAAACTTTGACCCCAAACTCATGGCTTCACTCAAACCCTATGTCCTCCTCAACACCGATTCCGCTCGTTGCCCCTCCGGCGAGGTCCACATCATCATGGGTCATGTTTTGGCCACGATCCTCAGTAAGGAATAAAGAGGTAACTAGCTACCAAAGTAAATAGAGAGGGGATGCGGGCGTGCCACCTCGCGGACGAGGAAAGAAGATGCGCGAGATCTTGACTTCTTGATCAAACGGAGGGCTTCAGGTGCCACCTCGCGGACGAGGAATTACAAGCACTAAGCGATTCGATACTCACGGTGTGTCGCGAGCAGAGCAATAATAAGGATCAAGGGAGAGTCCGACACGGCTCTGAGCTAAGGCGAGGACGCGCTTAGGATTCGTTTCCTAAAGGCTCGAATGGGAGATTGTAGAGAGAGAGCTTTGACAGGGAAGCGAAAGCAAAGCTCCGGGGAACGTTTGGAAGTTCAACTGGGTTGAAGGTTTTGTTGTATTGTTGTTTGAGTTGTTGTGTGTGTTTGTAAGCCTTCGAACCCCTTTATATAGTAGCTCGCCTTCTGCCAGAAGTAATCACTATCCAAGTCGGACTCTGAAACAGAATACCACAAGGACACTACTTCACCCGCGTGAACCAACCACCTGCGTGACGCGTGTCCATTTCGCGCAACACATTTCGCATAGGTCACTGCCTCCGCGCTGGCCAACTGTAGAGTCCTATGCGGACTCAAATTAGGAACGTCCTTATCCCGCGAGGTGTCACAGTCTTTGTGGAAACCTATCTTGCGCGGGCCGCGAACTCAAACCATCCCGCGAGCTCCTGAAGCTTGCTTCCATCTAGCGGGCCCTTGAAACTCGCGAGCTTTAAAAAAGCTTTTTTCAATAAAAGGGCCACAGGAGTTGGCCCAAAGCATGTCAAAGAGTCTTCATCGATAAATGTGGCATAGGTGATCACGTGTATGCGGACTCCGCCTCTTGCTTCTTCGCGAAGTCTCCTACGCGGAGCCATCTCGCCTTCATGTACTTCTACACGAAGTCCATCTCGCATGCAACCTGTATCATCTAGCTCGCGCCACCTTGTAGGCAGCTAAACATCAGACCAAGTCAACCCACGTCTTCTAGTCTTCTATGCGAACTATACACCTAGCTCACATAACTTTGTCGGCGGGCCACCACTTGTAAACCCAATTATTTGGGCTCGCCGGTATGACGTGGATCAAAAATTTAATTAATATTCACTTAGACATTTACTGTCTAATAAAATATTAATTTGGGTGTAAATAGGTCCCATGTTCGCCGGCAAGACCATCGCTTTCCTCCGTCAGATCAAGTCCGAGGGTGCCAGCTAAAGGTGAAGTTTGAATCTTTGAGTAAAACCATGAGTAGATCAGATTAAAGTTTCCAACTTAATTTGACTCCAATTGTTTTTAATTTCAGAAATGTGGTGATGACAAATTCGAACAAGGATAACAGATACGTGGTCGATTCGGTGGTGATTCATGATCGGGCCAAATTTTCGTGCTGGGATTTGCCCGATCTGTCCTCGTTTAGGCTCAAATTTGAAGCCATGTTTTAATTTGTTTTGAAGAAATTTGACCATCTATATGTTGATACGGGTTTTTGATGGTTTTGGGGAAGATGTGATACATCTTAGGGTTGGACTGGTTGAGTTTGGGGGCGGCGTTATGGTTTCTATTTCGGTGGTGGTGGTGGTGGTATTTGGGGCAGAGGCCGCTACGGCGGCGATGTCAATTTTTTTTTTTCAGACTTAGCGACAGAATCCAATAATTTTGTCTCCTAGGGGAAAAATAAATTTTTTTTTTTTGTCATTAAACAATATCCGTCGCCTATGTACTTAGGAGATGGAACAAATTATGTCCCCTAAGTAATTCTTAGTCGACGAAACTCAATTTTTCGTCGCCCTGACACCTACCTCACCGCACGTACTTAGGAGACAAATTTTGTTACTTAGGAGACGAAACTATTCCGTCTCCTAAGTGACTTTTTCCAGTAGTGGTTGCATGCATATACGTGAAAACAATTTTTTTTTTTACATGATCTATAAATTATCAAGTTCATGTAAAAACATTATTTTGATGATCAATAGAGATTAATTTTGAGACACAATACCTTGTTTTTTTTAAGATAAAAGTACTCTTCATGATTCAAATTAACTTTTCTCTGAAATTATGTCATTGAAAATCTTTCTTACAATTTGATAAAAAAAAATGAAGGTCTAGTGACATTTTATGCAAAAATAAAAAAATCAAGAAATGGAGGTCGGGAATGGATGTTTGCGTGAAAAAGAAAAAAAAAATTAAAGAATGGATGTTTGCATGCGAAAAAAATAAAAAGGAATGAGAGATCTAGTGAATGAATAAGTGGTGCAATGAGTAATATATTGAAATATATGTGAATTACATAAACAAGGTTATTTTAGGAATTTGAATGGAGGTCTAGTGAGCAAATGTTTGTATTTAAAACTAAAATAGAGATGTAGAGAGAATGAGACATATACTGAGCAAATTTAGAGGTCCTAATAGACGCACTTATACGGAAATCCAAACAGACAAACAAAATAATTTAGGGTGAATTCTTTGTCTCTTTGGTCTATTAGCATCAGTCTCCCTTCTGTATATGGGGGAGGTTGTCAGTTCGAGTAGCATTTCAGTTGTTTGATCAAAAACAAATCTTTGTGTC
Organism: Fragaria iinumae; assembly: GCA_009720345.1. Lineage (NCBI taxonomy): Eukaryota > Viridiplantae > Streptophyta > Magnoliopsida > Rosales > Rosaceae > Fragaria > Fragaria iinumae. The sequence continues at coordinate 24,800,279 of CM019120.1, read as the reverse complement.
CTACGGCTGTTACCGTATTTCACTATTTTGCCCTATCTCATTGATCAATAGCGCGCTTTCGAAACTTGCTCAAACAAGTCAATGACTTCCCCAGTAAAATTTCTTCTAGAGCCACATCGCAATCATTAACTTCTGAAGCTAAGGATTCCGTGAATGTTTCTCAAGTATTTGAGAATTGTTTGGAAGAGCACTTGCTCGAGCAGTGAGGAGAAGGCAAAACGTTTTGCTATATTCAAGGAGCGGTATGAAGAAATAGAAAACTTCAACAGCCATGGGAATCATTGTTTCACATTAGGCCTCATTTCATTCAGTGATATGACTTTTGAAGAGTTTCATGAATCATATGGTCGCCGTTCCACAATTGATGTACCAAACTCTAGCTCAATCTCTTCTTTCAGGTATCAAGATTTTAAACTTAAGAATCTTCCCAAAAATTGGGAGTGGAGAACACAAGGAGCTGTGACCAATGTCAAGGATCAAGGAGATTGTACAGATAACTTAAAGTTTTCAAAACATTTCTCATTAACAATTTTTCTTTTAGGTTTAGGGTATGACACCTGAAGTTGGTTGTATATACTTGATTGATGTAATAATTACAAAAAATATGTGCAGGTTCTGGTTGGGCATTTTCAACAACAGCAGCAGCGGAAGGGCTTACCCCATCGTACAATAAACCTTATGGAAAACTGATGAACTTGTCAGTGCAGAAACTTTATAGCTTGTAGTAAGCCCTACGGCACCCGTGGCTGTGAAGGGGGTCTTTTGATTAGAGGAGCTATGGCTTCGATTAGAGGAGCTATGACTTATGTAAGGGATTATGGACTCGTAACTAAAGAACAGCTTCCTTACATGTTTGCTGATGACCAACCATGCAACACCGTTTTCGAATTGTTACCTTCCCCTGATATGAAGATATCTGGTTATCAAATGGTGCCGGAGTTTGATGAAGTTGCTCTGGCCAAGGCTGTTTACCATCAACCAGTTGTAGACAAGCATTCCACAAGCAACAGAATTCACACGTACAAAAACGGCATTTTTATGGATGCAGATGGAGTGTGCGAAAGGTAACATCAGTCACAGTAGTCCACTCGTTGGCTTCGGTACAAATCCATTTGGTGAAGACTATTGGATTCAGAAGAATTCATGGGGCACCTGTTGGGGTGAAAATGGTTATATGAGAACTAATAGAAATACTAAAAATAAGCGAGGTACTTATAACCTGGCAACATTCCCAGTGTTCTCCACTCTTTGATGAGTATGATAGAAATTATTGGCCTTAGCAAACAGCTGGTGTTCGCTACAAGACATCCACAGAAAACATTTGTATACATAACTACATAATAATCAATTTCCTCAACATGATCAAAAACGACTGACATTTTCTTTCTTTACTAGCTAGTTCATAAATAATATCATAGTTGTTTCTGTACAGCATCATTTTCTTTCTTTCCTAGTTCAGGAACGATATCATTGTTGATTATGTACAGCATTTAAAAACATGAGGTACTGATCTTTTGATCATAAACTTAATACACAGTTCAATTGCATTGAGCCTGCCACATTTCCAATCAAAGTACCAATTTGCCGCATACCCTTGCCTGAAATCAAACACTGTGAAATTTAGAAAAACAAGTTATAGGGGAAATCTCTGAAAACATGAACTAGCAAGTAATATGCTATTACACTTGTACCTCAACAATCATGAAACTATGAACAATACTACAAAAGCTACATGAAACTATGCTCGGGTCTGAACGTAATCTCCGCACTGCCATCATTTAGACCACCTTAACTCTTGTAGGCATGTGTCTGCGTATCAAATCATCAAGGGCTTGTATTAACGACTTGGGGTCAAACACCACACCTACTTTTGGATCATGTACAGAGTCAACAACAATCTGCAAGGCGAAAAAATCACCCATTTCTGAGCTTTGATGTCCATATAAAAAATAGAGATATTTGTGGCAGTCAAGGCATCATGCACACTAAATTGAAATCGATAGAGCAAAGCACACCCATTCAAGGCAAACTGTGAAGAAGTGCAGTTCAAAGCATACATACCACTTCAAAAATTCCTTGGTCAGCTAAGCATTGAACATTAACAGGTACCTCACCATCTTTAGGCACCAATAGGGTATTGATATAGTGACTGGGCTGCATCAAATTTGAAATTAAAATAACTTAATTTTTTGTTTAATTTTGTATCAACATTGAAATGAAATAAATGAGATGCATCTAAAAGTTGTATGTCCAAAGGAAAACCAGGGGAACTGTACCCAGCTATGTCCAATTGGGGTAGTATGCCACAAAGACTATGAGAAAGCATTTAATTCTTACACGTAGCTTGTCAAATATATTATACTGAAGAGTTCTGTTCTAGTTCACTTATTCCATAAAAAGTGTTGTGAAAAGAAAAAGAAAAAGAGACTGGTAATGAAGTAACTTACAGGATTTTTGAGACAGTTATGAGGGCCTCCATATGTTCGATTTAGTGCATCGGTAATAGCAGTTACAAAGCAAGAAGCTGAGAAGCCACTTGTCTCTCGGTCATGGGTACCATTTAACAAAAGTACCTAATATCAAGACAAACTACATTAGTTCAACAAAAAACTTAGGCAAAAGATACTGTGGCTGTTTATGTTTCTCCATCAGATGAATCTTGGACATACCTTGGGGCAGGACCTTGAAGATATAATCTCCCCGATGCCAATTAATACCTAAAAAATGAGTGAAAAATTTAAAAGGAATATAAACATACATGTTTCTCATATTTCAAACTACGTTTAAAAAGGCGAAGGCGTGAGGCGAGGCGTCGAGTCGGAGCCTCAAGCCTTGAAAGCCTTGAGGCGAAAAGGCAAAGCCTTCGAGGCATTCTAATATTTAAAATAAAAATAAATTAATTAATGATATAAAGCCATTAAAAATATATTCATACATTTAAAATTGAAATTAAGTAGCTAAATTACAAACATAATGTCTAAATTTGGAATATGACAGAAACACAATAACATAAAATCATTCACTCATTCCATTTTCTTCCCTCTTCATCACTAAAAGCATTTGCGCGCCTTAAAACCCAATTTTTTTTCTCTTTAAACCCTATTTTTTCTCTTTAAACCAAAAATCAAAAGACGTAGTTTAACTGTTTAAGAATTTTATTTTTATAAAAATAAAAAAAAATAAAAAAACTGAAGGTGACGCCTCGAGGCGCCTTGGAGCGCTTGAGGCGCGCCTTTTTCGCCTCGAGGCGCGCTATTACCTTGCCTTTTGGGACAAACGCCTTTTAGATGGCGCCTTAAGGCGAAATAGCCACGCCTCGCCTCTCCTTACGCCTGAGGCGTGCCTCAAACAGAGATTTCAAATCAAGCAACCATCAGCCGGACTCTCAAATCTTATAAGGAAAAAGGCAGCAAATGTAGATTTGATTAAATTAAGAAGACTTTAAGATCCAGCATGCAAGATAGATCATTGGTGTAATATTGTAGCTCAGGAACAATTTAATTCAAAAGGCGAGGCAAATCTTACAATGAAAAAAAAAAAACAGTATCATGACTTCTTAAACATAATTAGAGGTCACATAAAAACTTTGTTTCAACTACACAATTAACAAAAGAAACAAAAAGAAAGTGTAATATATTGTAAAGTTACCAGTGATGGGCAGACAGAAGTAAAGAGAGAACCCATGGCATAAACAATGCAATCTACATTACGTAGCTGATCCATCACAGTTGGGTTTGGAGCAGGGAAGACCTATTCATCAAAACTTTTATATGAGTTCTAATTTCAGGAATTGCATAAGCACATAGATAACCAACGTAAACTTCATAGAATATGAAAGCATTTTGATCGTTAAGAAAAAAGGGAGGCAAACCAGTATATTTTCGCGAAGTTGAAATCATTAGAATGTTAAATACTAAAATATCTTGGAGGATTGGAGAAAAGGATAATAATTTAAATAAATATTCAAAAGTTGGGCCTTCCCATGTAAGTACAAGAACGAAGAAAAACAGATAATTCCAACATGGAACAGCAAAGAAAAGAAACCTTATTCTGTATCATTCACCTCATGAAGCAAGTTTTGGCCCTCACTTGACATGTAGAATACCCTCTTTATCCTTGAAGAGAGTGCAGGAGCTGAAGAGCTTCCCTGTTCAAAATAATCCATCACTTCAATTTGATATGATAATGAGGTTAGTAGAGCTGGCTGGTTAAATGATTAGATTCAATTAGCAGGTCCAACACAGTCAATTGATTGTTGGTATAATACTCATCAACAGAACTGACTAGACCATCTAGACTTCAATTAAGTAAAAAAACAAAAGGCAAAAAGTATAGTTTGAAACTTAAAACTGAAACAAAACTCTTTCCCACCTTGAAGCAGCACTACTACATCGACAACAACACCATTACCACCAGAGGACTATACCTCCACAGCACTGACACTAAAACTCTCAAGTTCCCAACATCACCCTATGTACTTGATGGAGTGAAATATTCTAAAAAAAGTTCATGTCTTGATACAAATCAAACTTTCGACATACTTCTAACAGAAGTGAGAAAACCAATAGGTTCAGACTACCAGATCATGAAAACTATATTAACATACCTTATTGACAAGTGCCGTGTATCCCTTGGTTGGATGAGAAATTTCATTTTGCCCTCGTATTATAGTTCCATCCTATATAAAAACAGCACCAAAAAAATATCACATAATCAAATATCAGCACAGTCTTGCTAACTACATTATACTAGCTACTAAGACTGATGATGAGCATTGAAAAGAATTCAACACGGACCAATCATTTCATGAGAAAAAAGTTATTTTCAAACATCTTCCAGAAGTTCCAGAAATTGGAAGGTGTCTACGAGTATGGGGTAAAGTCTCTTTAACTTTTTATTTTATTTTTCATAAGAGTAAAGCCTTTAAACTGGAACCAAGGAAGTGGGATCAAATCCCACTTTAATACCAGGCTTTCAGGGTTTGACAAAAGAAAAGGAGAATAGACTCATATTGCCGGTGATGGATATGCAGATAGGAACTACTATAAATGATTGCCAGACCTCACAATAAACATATAAGGAAACCCAATAATGATTTATAGGCAAACATATATGTTGGACCCAATCAATCTAGAAACCAATACCAGGATATAAAGCAAATGCATGCATAGGTCTTGAAAAGCACATTGATTGCATTCCAATAATTCATACCGATAATTCACATCCTAATGTAAGCCTGTCATTAGTAGAAATCACTGGAAGAACAAGACTTTCTGATGGAATATCCGACACTCGAGAGAATAAAAATATTGCAGCATCCAAAGACCGGAAAAATACACGTGCTCCTGCAAAGAAGAAATTCCCAATGCTGCAAAAATTTGGTAGCCAATTTAGTAAAGCATCCCACAGTCAAATCTGAGGAAGAAAAAAAAAAGTTCTATTACGGAAGAAAAAAAAATAGTGTTTTGGCCAACATTCACATAGCACCAGAAAGAAACAAACAGAAAACATGAGATGCCAGCTGCTCTCAAGATTCGTACCTGCCATTACTGAAGCAAAACGATTCATCAGCTCGACAGAGAATCTGCATTTGACAAAAGGCAATTTAAGTATTCTCCAGCCACTTTAGAGAAAACATTACAGCAAGTCAGCAACGACATCGGACACTGACCTGATTCTGAAAATAAACAAGAAAAGCTCGAATGGTTTCCCTATAGGGCTTTGATACTCCAGTCCACAAAGAGTGCTCTCCTTCCACAATCTCATACCTGTCAAATTCTCAACTCAGCATACTGTTACTCAATACCCCACCACAGTAACACCTATTACCAAGTAAAAACGAGAGTAATTTAGGAAAATTTAATTACATGTCCATCACAATATCAAATGCAATCCCTAAATCATAGCAAAGTCGTTACCATTCGGATTTGGCTTGGGATGCATCAAGCGGTAAACGATGACCAAGCAATTGCCTGACGGCGACGGCCTCGGAGGTGCTTTTATCGGCCAATCTCAAGCACCTGGACCGGATATCTCCGACGGCCGGACCACCTAATCCACAAAATAAACACTCTCTAAATCCCCGAATTGAATTTCAAAACGGAAGCACTGGAAATTACCGAGCACGCGGACGATCTCGGCGGTGCTGCCGCCGTCGTCGGAGACGGGAAGCACGTGCGCGACGCGAGTGGTGAGATTCATGAGGTCCTGGACGACGCCGTTGAAGGCGGTGCCGCCGGAGAAGACGAGGAGAGAAGGCGGCGCTGCGGCGGCGGAGGAGGAGGAGGAGCGGCAGTGGTGAGGTTTAGGGGAAGGGAGGGTCGACATGGGAAGAGATCTGGTGGAGGGAAATTGGGGAAGAAGAAACAGAGAGGGAGAGGGACCCAACCAACTCTCCGCCATATTCCCGCGTCTTTGCTTTACCGCCCATCTATCCTTCTCTCAACTTTTATTTATTTTATTTTTCTTATTTTGGTACTCGGTATGGCCCACCACACTACGCACCGCACAGCCACGTGTCGTCTCCTCCGAGGCCGCAGGTATTGTTTTCTTTTCGTCTTTTTACACTACGGATTAATTTGGCCCGTTTAGAACAACTCCCACCAGGGGTGGACTTTTAGGCACCGAAAAAACCGAAACCGGTTAAAACCGCACCGAATCGTCACCGAGTAACCGAAATCGAATAAAATCGAAGCAATCGGTTCCGGAAACCGCACAAAATGAGTAGTGCGGTGTCGGTTTGCGGTTCCGTGCATCCTAAAAACCGATTAAACCGAACCGAACCGACATTTATTCATTCTACATATATTAATTATTAATACTTAATTTTATATTACGTGTAATGTTCTTATCGGTTATGAGTTACAAATCGTAGGCATTCACACACATGATTATGTCTGTAAGTGTTTGAGTCTAACTGAATTCCTTCCCATGTAGTTTTATCTTTTGTTATATATGAATGTTGGAGGCTTCAAATTAATTATGTATAAATTTTAGCTTCCTTTTTCATTTGGATTACTTATTTGAACCCATTAGATTAACTTATTTGAAGTGTTGATAGTTTACAACTTTAATATTTTTATTTTTTATGTTATTTGGTTAAGTGTAAAAAATATTACAGATAATAGGTTTTGTAACCGAAACCAAACCGATGTTCGGTTAACCGACGAGTGCGGTCTTTTATATATTTTTATCGGTTTCGGTTCTAAAAAATAGAAAACCAAAGTTTTGGTTTCGGTTTTCGGTTAGTGCCTAAAAACCGAATCGTTGGGACTGAGTCCACCCCTAACTCCCACACCGAGAATCGAGACCCTAAGCTTGATTGCTATATACAGATTACAGACACAGCCTCACACACGCAAGTAGAGCATTCTGCACAGAACCTTCGATTTTGTTGAAATACATGATCAAATTTTTAGGTCAGAAACAATGAAATTCAAGTGTCTGTGGTTCTGCAAAATTGGAAGAGAAGGAACAAAAACAAGATACTTGGAAACAAATGCAAATTACTAGCTCTATACTGAAGGGTAATTTTTCATTGGATTATCAGCAAGACTGGGTTTACATGAAGCAATATTGAGTTGCAGGATGAAGAATCGCAATTACAGCCTTTTGAAGGCCTCAGTCTTTTCACCTCTACATGAAAGTGGAGGTAGAATGATGTGGATATATAGAATTCATATAAAGAGTGGTGATACTCTTATCTACACAGATTCATGCACAAAATTCATAATCAGGTGAATATGATCTCTCAGGGAGTTCTAGTGTTGAGAACCTGTTCCTTTCCTGTTCATCATTATTGCGCTTCTTCGATAATCTCATTTTTGAAGCGAAAGCGTCCTTCAATTTTTTTCTGGGAAACAAAGAAAGAAAGAAACAAATCATATCATCAGTTGTGTCAATGTGGGTAAAGACCATGAAATGAAAGTCTAGTAATGTATAAGTCAGTATATATATATATATATATATATATATATATATATATATATATATATATATATATAGATATAGATATAGCACAAACCTTGTAAGACCTGCGCTTAGCAGCTTCACCAGAACTGCATTCAAGTTCAGTACAATCTACTAAAATGCAACTTTCACCAAGCTCCACCTTTTGCAGTGATCCCAAAGTTTGTAAGCCTGATCAGTTGGTAACATGATTATCTTGCTCTTCTATAGTGGAACCATGAGAGCTTCATAAGTAAAGCTGAGAATATATACATCCTTAATATAGCGAAACACTAAAGTGATACGAAAGAAGTGGCAGATATTGATCAAAGTTGGCAGTGGCGGAGCGAGGATTTTAAGGTTGGGGGGGGGGGGGGGGGTTCGAATTAAAATGCTCGAGAACAAATTTTTTTTCTCTCATGTAAAGAACAAACCTAAAATTTTAAAGTATGAACAAGAAACAAGTAGAAGGTGAATGTACTTGGAGTGAGTGTTTTGGTATGTTTGTGTGAGGACTGTACTAGGATAGTTGTTCTGCATGATGCATGGCTTTTTCTGACGGTCCTCTGGGCAAGTCATTATTGTACTGTTCACTGAGCTTCATTAATGGATAACCTTTCCTTCAAAAAAAAAACAAGTATATCTCATTGAATTTTATCATAAAAGAAAAAATAAATGCAATGAACCTCGTTAAGGAATATAAAGAAGGAGACAAAATGAACGAGACAATTATTTTCGCTGACATAAAGGAAACAAATTTGATATTATGATTAGAATACACAAAATTAAGGATTAACAAATGTCAAAGTTTGAAGGAAATCCTTTATGGGTAGTTTAGCTAGGGGGTTCATTATGAAAATTGAAGGAATATAGCTATAATCAAGCCATGTTAATAAGACTAATTAAGACTATTAAAAAATCCCAACAGCGGTCCGGACCCTCCCGTGCCGGAGTGTAGTTCCGCCCCTGAAAGTTGGTGCTTTCATTAGGCTGAGAAGTTAACGACTAGAGCTCAAAATATCCATGTATCCAGATTCAAAACATAATGACTAAAACCAGAGAGTGAAACTTCCATAAAGCATAAGTAAATCTTAGGTTTATGAGGAAGGAACCGATTACCAAGCGTCTTACAAAGGATACTGATACGTCTCACACACAAGAACCGAAAATTTAGATGATTAGAAAATTAGAAAATTTTATGAAATGATGAATTACCACTTCTGGCAAAATGTATATAGACATAGGCAATAGTTGAATATGAATTGGTTTTATTTGCATGTACAAACCCTAATTCTCTAAATGTACGTATCCGAAAGTCATTTCTTATAGTGTTTCAGACCAATTAATATCAATTCAAATTTCATAAAATGGCTCAATGCCGATTAATTAGACTCCGTCTCATGACCAGTATCAATTCGAATTTCATGAACGGCACAACTGAAGATGGCACCGATTATTGGTTGATGAAGAATTCATGGGGAGAGACTTGGGGTGAAAATGGGTACATAAAAATTTCTAAAATTCATTTTCCCAGTTCAGGTCAACCAAACGGAGCCTTAAGTATGGTTGAATTCATCCTTGTCTTTACATGTCGAAACCATGGAATGAATGCATACGGTTCTTCATGCTATTAAGGTCTAAATTACACAGATTCAATGATTAGTTTCTTCCCTTTTGTAGCTTTGAGGTTGAGGTGTATCACTCAGACGTCCTATCATTCATACAAATTATAATGAATTGTTAACAAAAATGGCACATATTATCTTCTATACAATTAACCGAGTACGTATTGCTTGTCACAGAACTACATTGGTGAACAATGTTGTCTGTACAAAACCTTTTAACTGTTGCCATATTCATCATCTTGGGTCCTATAGCTTCTCAAGCCACATCTCAGCAGGCACTGTACGAAGCTTCCATTGCTGAAAAACATGAGCAATGGATGTCAAAGTACGGACGGATATACCCGAACATTGAAGAGAAGCAGAGGCGTTATACCATATTCAAAGAGAATGTGGAGTTTGTGGAGAACTTCAACAAGCAAGGGAATAAGACTTACAAGTTAAGCGTCAATAAATTTTCGGATATGACCAACGAAGAATTCCTCAGACAGCGTACTGGAGCCAAGTTGCCAACCAACAGAAGCTCAACCTCATCTGAAAATGGATCTTTCCCGTACGAAAACTCGCGATCGGCTCGGGTTTCACCTCACATTGATTGGAGGAAACATGGAGCTGTTACCCCCATAAAGGATCAAGGAGTATGCAGTAAGTCATGATCGTTGTATTATCCAGTATAAATTTTTCATTGCAGTTTCTTACCTAATTGATTTGTTCATAAAATGCAGATTCGTGTTGGGCATTTTCAGCAGTGGCATCTGTTGAAGGGATTCTAAAACTCAAAACTGGTCGACTGCTCTCTTTGTCCGAGCAACAACTTGTGGATTGTGATCGGTATGTTAACCGTGGCTGCCAACCTAGTCGCGTCGACTCTGCCTATATGTACATAATGGACCATGGAATAGACAGTGAACAAGATTACCAATACCTGGGTACAGACACCGGCAAATGTGACACTACCAAGGCCAATAGGCCTGTTGCCCGGATAAGTGGTTTCACTTTAGCACCGCCGGATGACGAAGATTATCTACTCAAGTCTGTCAACAGGCAACCGGTCGTGGCTTTTATAGACGCTAGCGGAACAGCCTTCCGGCATTATAAAAGCGGTGTCTTCTCCGGTGAGTGTGGGACGAACATCGTCCACACTGTTACGGTCATTGGTTACAGGAAGACTAGAGATGGTACCAAGTTGTTGATACCCAAAAAATCATGCGACCTATTAATACTTCGTCACGTAATAATTTCTTACAAATCTTATGTTGAATCTTTGATTTAACCCAAGCGAACATATTCATACACCCATGTGGGCCCAAGCCACATACACGCATCATTGGGGCTTGTAAAAGTGGGTATGGTGTGGATGGTTACGGAGGCACGTAACACTCGTCCGCCGGTTTAACGTTGTTAAGAAGTTTCGGTCTTGGGCCCGAAACTCAAGCCCAACGACTTAAGTCGGCGACGAATCGATAAAGAACGTGAGAATTGGACTGCCCATCTTTTAAACCCGAAACATATTTAAATTTGAAGCCTAACACCCTCTTTTATTTCTCTTTTAGAAAAAAAGCCCAAACTTTCTTTAAGAAAAGCCCAATCCTTCGCCATTTTCTTCCTTACCGATTACACAGTCAGCCATCTCACCTTTTCCCCGCAGCAGTACGACGACGAGCTTTGTACAGCATAAAAGTGCCATCCCCTCCCAATCCGAGGAGGAAGGAGGTCAGTGACTGGTTCCAAGGCAGCCCTTTCATCCTTGGATGGCGAGATTGCGGGATTCAAGTTACTTTGCGTGCCCTGTTCCAGGATTTCCCTCTCTGCAGCCGTCCTCGCAGCCTCCCCGCAGTGAGTCGTCTCTTCCATCTCGCAAGGTCAACTTCTCTCTGCCAACTTTTGAAGCCAAGATCATGTATCTGAGAAGAACAATCCTTTTACACGGTGGATTAGGCATGGCGACCCATCGCAAAACCCTCCAATTCGGTTCTATAAAAGGGAGGTTTGGGGAGCTGCAGGAGGGCATCGGGCAACCAACCCAGAAAAGTCCCTAGAACACTCCAGCCTTCATGCTTCCCAACCTTCAAGCCAAAATCCCCCTTTTTAGCCATCTTGCAGCCTCGGTCTTAGAAACTCAAGTCCTTCCCCAGAAATCTAACTTTAAAAACTTAGTCCAATCTCTGTCACCGCAGCGTGCCTTCAGCTCCCACGCTAGCTCATGCTACAAGCCTCTCCCTGATCTTGAAACATGCACAAGGTTAATTCGATAATTCAATTCTTTGAGTTAACTTTGACTTAGTTACTTCCAAATCAAAAAGAACCCTCACATTTTGGCGACTTCACTGGGGAGTAACTAGGTTGTGATTCAAAGTCATGGCCCCAAGCAAGAGAAGTAAGAATGCACGCTCACGCTCTCAAGAGAATTTCAGCGAGTCTGCTGCAAACCCTCAGTCCCAGCAACAGCAGGATGAACAGCAGCAAGAAACCCACGAAGAGCAGACGGTGGATGAGCTCACCGTCACTGATCTCGTGCGCGCCCTCACCAAGCTTGGAGATACCCAGAGAGAACTCATACAAGCTATGAAAGACCTGAAGAATCCCAACCCTGCACCTAAGCCAAACACTGACCACCAGGAGAAAGTCTTACAAGAAGAGTCTGAAGCAGCTAAGGGGTCTGAACAGAAAGGGACGTCCTTTGTCACTCAGCAGGACGTTGTAGCTATGTTGGAAAGAGAATTACGCCGCACTAATGAGGACTAGAAGTATATTCCTCAACCCCCTTATCCAGCAAGTTTGATTTCCATGCCTTACCCCAAGGGTTATGAAACCCCAAACTTCGCTCTTTTTGATGGAAGGAAGGGAAGTCCCAAGGAGCACGTCAGTCGCTTCATTGATGCACTTGGGCCTCATGCTGCGGATCATAACCTCAGGCTCCGTGAGTTTTCAAAATCACTCACCGACCGTGCCTACACATGGTATACCACACTCGCTGCAGGCTCAGTCCGGTCCTGGGAAGATTTGGCAAGCAGGTTTTGCAAAAAGTATTTTGAGCATGAAGAGAGAGTCACCATCACTCAACTCAACTACACTCGCCAAAGAGCTGGAGAAAACCTTGTGGACTTTGTTCGCAGGTTCAGAGATTTGGCTCTTGACTGTTATGATGAGAAAGGTGAACAGTCTCTGGTTGATATTTGCATCAGTAACATGCTGCCAGAATACAGAGTTTATTTGGAAAATGTGGGCATCAACCAATTCACCGGACTGATGGATGCGGCAAAGAAGACAAGCATGTCAGTAAAAGCACAAAAGAGTTGGAGATCAGAAAAGAAAGACACTCACCAAACTCTGGCAGTAGAAGACAGATCTTCTTACAAGAGGGAAAGGGAGACCTTTCCGGCCGTTCCCTGCGGCAATGAAGAGTTTCATGCCATACTAGATTCACTGTTTGCTGATAGTGTCATCAAGTTGCCACGCCCACAGAAGCCTCCAACAAAGGAAGAAAAGAGTGATGCCCGTTATTGTCACTATCATCAATATGTTGGCCATCCAAGCCAAGCATGCCAAGTTTTGCGGAGAATACTCCATGAGAAGATAAAGGATGGAACGCTTGAGTTATCCACCAGGCAACAAGCCATTGACGAAGATCCCTTGCCAAAACGGAAAGGGAAGGAAACATGTTGTGTAATCACTGCAACTAATGACCATATGGAGGAAGATGACAGGGACATGATGGATTATCAGAATGCACTATGCCAGTATCAGGGGTCACGGGTCATGGATCGATATGCTTGGGATAGGTATGCTAGACCTCAAGGCTATAGCACCCCGTGGTCTCACTCTGATATTCCTGAAGGAGATGTGAGTTCGTCAAACCAATACTTGGGGGCTAATCATACTTATCAGTTCGGGGAAGCCGAACAGACACGCTACTGGGGTAGCAGGCCTTATTGCCGCGGTGAAGCAAGTCAGGCGTTCTTTGTAACAGAAGCTGACGACATGAAACAGTACATTAACAAAAGCGATAAGCCCAATGCCTCACAAGTACTTCAGCGAAATCCCAAGTTCAAGTCTTTGTTTGATCAACTGGGGTATGGTCCACAAGCTAGGGAAGCTGCTGCTCAAGCTCTCATGCACATCTCTGAAGAATATGGACCTCAATGCTTTACTGTTGAAGCAGTAAGAACCGCATCCATGCTAGAGAGCAACAATGCTGTAATCTTTACTGACTCGGATATGGAGGTGCCATACCCGGATCACAGGAGGCCACTTTACTTGGAAGCTTAGATCAATGACGTGTTTGTAAGAAGAGCGCTTGTAGACATTGGCTCCTCTCTCAATATCATACCACTTTACGTCCTCAAGGCTGCGGGGATCCCACAATCAAGGATAGTGAAGTCAGAACTGAAGATATCTGGTTTTGCCGAAACAGATGAGATCTCCATTGGATACATACAGCTGGATCTCAAGGTAGGACCAATTCGGTCATGGAGAAAGTTCCAAGTGTTGGATGTTGACACAAGCTACCATGCTTTGCTAGGGCGGCCGTGGCTCAACAAGCATAAACTGATCCCCTCCACCTACCACCAGTGTGTCAAAGGGCGAATCGGTCTCAAATCAGCTCCCTTTTCACCAGAGCGAAGCTCACTACATTGAAGCTGAGTATTACAATGAATTTACTAACGATGGGGGACCTGCTAAAGCTTCTGGTGTGCCATTGCCGTCATGGCAGGATATCAGGGATATCAGCGACAGTGATCTCCCGGCAGCAATGAGACAAGCAGGGGAGGTTAATGCTTGCGCTCAGGCAGCGCCGAGATGCACTAGGGTAGTGTTGTCCAATGGGCGCACTATATACCGCTTATGACGGACTGCGGGGCCTGACCGCAACTCGTGGGAGGGTCCCGTACTGAGAGGTGTCACAGAGAATGAATGCGCAAGCACAGAAGGGATGCTTGTGACACCTGACCCCAATGCCCTTCAAGAAACTTTGCCAACACCTAAATACATGCAAGATGGATCCACCGCAGTGGCTGAAGAACTAGAAACTATAAATCTGAGTAATGACCCCGCAACACAGAAACCCATACTCATCAGCAGCAACCTGTCAACTGAGGAAAGGAAACACCTTGTGGAGATACTTAAAGAATTCAGCGATGTTTTCGCTTGGAATTATGAAGAAATGCCAGGGTTAAACCCGAGCCTTGTATGCCATACACTAAACGTGGAACTTGGGGCTAAACCAGTTGTACAAGCCAGGAGAAATTACCACAAGGAGGATGAAGTGCAGATCAAGCAAGGAGTTGAAAAGCTTCTAGCATGCGGTTTCATCAAGCCCATCAAGCATCCCACATGGCTCGCCAACATTGTCCCTGTGAAGAAGAAAAATGGCCAAGTTAGGGTCTGTATTGATTATAGAGACCTAAACAAAGCTTGTCCAAAAGACGAATTCCCGCTACCGAATATGGATATGCTTATCGACTCAACTTCAGGCCAAGGCATGCTCTCCTTCATGGATGGATTCAGTGGTTACAACCAAATAAAAATGGCTGCCAGAGACGCTGAGAAGACTGCTTTCCGCACCCCTTATGGAAATTTTCACTACACAGTCATGCCTTTTGGTTTAAAAAATGCCGAAGCAACGTATCAACACGCAATGACTGCCATTTTTCATGATATGATGGGAAGAGAAGTTGAGGACTATGTCGACGATCTGGTGGTGAAGTCTAAAACAAGGGGCGAACATTGGAGCATACTGAGGAAAGTCTTGAAGAGATGCAGGGAATACAGGGTAAAAATGAATCCAAAGAAGTGTTCTTTCGGAGTATCGGTTGGAAAATTTCTCAGTTTTGTGGTTCATAGCAGGGGAATTGACGTGGATCCAGATAAAGCAAGAGCTATAGCTTCCACTGCACCACCGTCAAACCAAAAGCAGCTAAAAAGCTTCCTGGGCAGGCTATCCTACATCAGGCGCTTCATACCAGGCCTAGCTGCGGTGATAAAAAATTTCTCTCATCTCCTTAAAAAGGGCACCAAATTTTCATGGACCGAAGAATGCAAAAAGGCCTATGAGAAGGTGCAACAACTTGTTACAAAGTTACCAACCATGAAGGCGCCGATCCCTGGCGTACCCCTCAAATTGTACTTAGCCGCGACTGATACTGCAGTGGGGGCGCTCCTCGCACAAGATGATGAGAATGGAGAGGAGCACCCTGTGTACTATGTGAGCCGTTTGTTGGGAGAAGCTGAAGCACGCTACCCTAAGACCGAAAAGAACTGTCTAGCTCTTATATATGCAGCACAAAGGCTCCGTCATTACTTCCTTGCACATAAACTTCAACTCATGGTCAAGACTGACCCCGTGAGGTACCTGCTCACAAAACCAGTATTGTCTGGGCGTCTTGCCAGATGGTTGTTGCAATTGTCAGAGTTTGATATCGAATGTATAACGCCTCGCGCCATCAAAGGGCAAGCTGTGGTTGACATGCTTGCTTTGTTTCCCGGCGATGAAGAAATTTCTCTTGTACAAGAAATTCCAAGGGAGCTACCAGAAATGGTGGGAGTGGTGACTGAAAAGGAACCAAAGAATCAGCCGCCCTGGACCCTTTTCTTTGATGGGTCAGCCACAAGCAATGGAGGAGGGGCTGGAGTTGTGTTGGTAGATCCTATAGGCAACACCAAGGCTCTATCATTCAAATTAAGCTTTCCCTGCACCAATAATTCAGCTGAATATGAAGCCTTCATCACTGGTATGTCTACCGCGGTGGAACTCGGAGTTAAAAGGATAAGAGTGATTGGGGACTCAAACCTGGTCATCAGTCAAGTAAAGGGTGATTTCCCGTTGAAAGAGCCAACCTTAGCGCCATACAGAACTCTGGCAGAAAAGATAATGGGAATGTTTGATCACGTCACCATGGAGCATATATCAGGATCCACCAACAGATATGTAGATACCTTGGCCACGCTTGGGTCTAAACTGTCGTTCACAAAAGACCATCCTAACGTCGCAGTAATACAAAAGAACAAGCCATGCACAGAAGCAATAATTCTCACTGAGTTACCTGAAGAGGATGATTGGCGAAAATTTGTCAAGTGTAGCCTGACAAGCCGAAATGCTGGCAGTGACCTGAAGACGATGAAAGATTATGTAATCCTCAATGACGAATTATACAAACGGCTCTCAGGCAATATCCTGGCTAGGTGCATCTGTGAGAAGGAGGCCAAGCAAAGAATGAGTGAAGTGCACGAGGCCACGTGTGGACTTGAACAAGTGGTTAGCTTTTACAGAAGACTCTTGCGAAAAGGATACTATTGGCCAAAGATGAAGGAACATGCATCTAGAGTGCAAGCTGCATGCTCTAAGTGTTCTGTGCTTCCTTCAGAAGAGGAAGTCCTCGCAGTAACATCGGCCGATGATTGGCGAACTCCGTACTTGGAATTCCTACTCGACGAAATACTCCCAGCAGATGCAAGCCTCAAGTACAAGGTAAAAAAAACAGCTGCAAGGTATGTTGTTGATGGAGGAATACTGTACAGAAAAGGTTTCAATGGGAAGCCGCTGCGATGTCTGGGAAGCGCAGAGTCACATCAAGCCCTGGAGGAAATACATGCAGGAGAATGTGGTGAGCATCAAGGCAAAAGAAGGCTTTATCGGCAGCTATTGAGCCTTGGCTATTATTGGCCGACAATGAGAAAGGATGCTTACGTAAGAGTGAAGACATGCCATACATGCCAAGCACATGCCAACCTAATTCACAAACCCTCAACCATTCTTCAAGACATGGGGACACCATGGCCCTTCCACACTTAGGGGCTTGATTTTGTGGGAAAGATCAACCCAGCCTCAGATGGTTGTGTCTGGATAATTACAGCTACAGAGTTCTCAACGAAATGGGTGGAAGCAGTCCCCATTCGCAAGGCGTCAGGAGCTGCGGTGTGCAATTTCATAAGAGAATACATTATCTGCAGGCATGGAGTCCCCTATTAGATCGTCACAGATAATGGAACCCCTTTTGTGAATAGAGAAGTCAACGACATGCTCAAAGGATATGGAGTCAAGCATCGGAAGTCAACCCCGTACTACCCTCAAGGAAACGGTCAAGCGGAAGCTACAAACAAGATTCTACTCAGAATCTTAAGCAAGATGGTGTTTGAATATGAAAAGGGTTGGAGTACCCACCTCCCAGATGCGTTGTGGGCTTACCGTACGTCACCTCGGATAACTACGGGTTTCTCTCCCTACTCATTGGTATATGGTTCAGAAGCAATTTCTCCAGTTGAATTAACAGTCCCGACAGCTAGAGTGTTGACCATAAATGACCTGGAATGGGATGCAACATCTTGTTTTGACTGGCGACTCATGGATTTGGAGGCGGCAGATGAACAAAGACAGCAAGCTGAGGAAAACATGAAGGCATATCACAAGAAGGCCACCCAAGCATACAACAGGACAGTCAAAGAGAGATGTTTCAAAGAAGGCGACCTTGTGCTCAAAACAGCTGACTGGGTGAGGAAGCAGATTTCAGGACCCTCAAAGTTTGCACCGCAGTGGGAGGGACCATTCATCGTCAAGGAATCTCACAGCAGCGGCTATTATGTGCTTGCTTCTATCACCAGCAGAGCTCGCATGAGCCCCATCAATGGGAAATGGCTCAAACTCTACTACTGTTAGTTATGCAATTTCAGTTTTTACTTTCAAGCAAGGAAGAAGCTTTTTCTAGAGGTCTAGCTATAGACCCTTTTTGTAAACACACCACTATGGTGATGTTACAACCTTTTGTATTGCCTTCAGCAAAAAAAAAATGGAAAGGCACTTCCCTAATTTCTCACGCTCTCTGTTCCTTACAACCTGCGAAAAAAAAAAAAGTCCCCTGCGCGGAAGCCTTTAGCCTTGGCGTGCACGCGGGCTGCACGTCTTTCTTCTTCGCGAAGTACCCGTTCGTGATTCAGATGGCCTAAAAAAAAAAAAAAAAAAAAAAAAAAAAAAACAAATGCAAGAGTCTGAGCCATCCCATTTCAAGTTGTAAGCTAAATATATACATGCAAGAATCCAAGTTATCCCACTTCAAGCCTTTGGCAAAATGCGAAAACAACCCTAGTGTCATGCTCCAAGCCTTAAAACAAAAGGAATAGAGCGAATACTAGGAATTCATCCTAAGTTTAAACGAAAGAAAGGCTGCATATTCCAAGCCCAAGCAAAAGAACACAAGACAAAACACGCAACAAAGCTAAAATAAGCCATCAGTGGCGCGGCTCTGGGAGGTCTAAGAAGGTTCCAAAATAGAAGCCACGCTAATATCGCCAAATTTGGTGTGAAAATCTTCTTTTGCTTTCCCCAGCTGCTCTTCGGCGCGTACAAGCTCGCTCTTCAACGCAAGCACAGACTGCTCCAACTGTTGAATCTCCCTGCATCAGTCCTCTAAGCCAGCAGGCTTGAGCCCAAAGTAACTTTTGGCAACCTTCTTCAAATGATCACATATGAAGCCAACATTAAGCCCCCAATCCACCATATCACGGCATGCATCCCTCCAAATCAGAAAAGTCTCTTCATCGCTCACCTCCTTAGACTCCATATTATGCAATAGCTGACCAAGATATCCAATTAAGACATGTTTCTGACGAGCACTTTTTACCCCAACAAGCAAGTTAGAAAAGTTGCCCCCGTCATGCTTGCAGACAAAGTTAGTCAAAGGAGCCATAAACTCCAAAGAAACTTTGCTACCCTCAAAAGAGGATTGGTCGCCACTCAATGGCGGCGCAATGCTATCTATAGTGATGCTAGAGCGATGATTCACGTCATCAAAACGGGCAACAAAATTGCTGAACCTTGCCTCCAGGTTAATGAGCGAAACCCCCTGCGCCTCGCCAGAATCATGAGCAGAGGAGAAAGTTAGAGTAGCCCAGGAGGGCACCTCTTCACTAATCAAGGATGCAGGATCCTTGCCCCCATAAGTTATAGCAAGGAAATGAGACTCGTGTTTTTCTCCAATAACCGACAAGGCCAACTCCGCCTACACAAGAAAGAAGATAAAAAGATTTTCATAACAACTATACGTCAAGCCTCAACATGATATGCAAATCCCGACAAGCCGAGCATTTTGATTACGTGAATTCTGCCTTTCTTCTCCATACTCCACGTAATCATGGGGGCTAAAACATGCCACACACAAAAAAATTACTGTTTCATATTGAGCATCGCGGTTACCTCCATGAGAGTCGGCATTCCCCTCAGCACTTTCTCCCATCAAGATGTCAACAGTGTCTACGGCAGCAGGATCGGCAGACTGTTCCGCTAAGGTAACAACAATACCCGCGACAACATATTCCTTAATCGGACTATCAATACCAGCATCCTAGCAAGACACACAAAACAAACAAAAAAAACCAATCACTATACAGGTGACCGGTGAGACAATGCCCCATGCAACAAAATCTAATTACATATCTGGCTACCGCTGCAACCGTCCCTCTCGCCGGAAGAATTGCTCTATAAGATAGCAAAGTCATCATGAGAAGCGAAGAAAGAAGAAAATCGGAACAAGCAGTGGGTCTTATAGCATACCTCATTGACACTATGGTCATGATCCATTGAAATAGCACCATGAGTGCTATGAGATTTGCCCTTATTCACCGGAGTCCTGGTCTGCAAAACAAACGAGTCACCGTAAATGCACCATGCAAAACAACCACATGCCAAGATCATGCACCAATGCGCGAAAAGCAAATGCTCGTGACAAACAACGCCAAAATCTCAAGTATGCAGATACTATAACACATGTTTCAAATACCCTTATACGCAAATCGCAATGAAAACACCAAAAAGCTCACCTGACCCCCACCTTCCGTTTGATCGTCATCATCCTTACAGCTCGCACCTTCAAGAGATTCTGTCTGAAAAAAAAAAAAAGGAGGAGAAAGAAGGCTCAGGTGCCAAGTTACCAAAAAAAAAAAAAAAGAAGAAGAAGAAAATAACCGGCTGCCGTCGTCATCAAGCGAGGCATCATCCTCTTTGTCATCACCTCGCATACCGCTCAAGTCCACATAAACAGGTGGTCCGGGATCAGGTCTTACCATGTTAGCAATGCGGCAGCTCCGTCTAGAAGGAATAGCCTGCGCACTTTTCTTCCCTGGGTTGCCACCGAGTCCTGAGCTAAAAGCAGCTTTCCTTTTCTTCTCCATGCTTTCAGCCATGCGCGGCGGGACTTTCAAAAGAACTCCATTGGCATTTTGCACCTCCACAAGAGAAGCACCACTCGTCGCAGCCTTTGGTTTAAAGCGACAAACGCCCTTGCTCTTGAGCTTCCTTTTGTTGATAGAGGCCTCACCCCCGGCAGCACAGCCCTCGTCCTCCGCCACCTTAAGGACCTCGCCAAGACGACCAACCTCTTGTATCCTGCCATCCGAGTACACCTCAAGGTCCGGCAGATTCAGCTTAGATACCACGCCTCTTACAGTGCTACTAGGAAACAGCCTCTTGTTCTTACGCTCCGCAACAGGGCACATCCTGACACCCTCAATTTCAACAAATCTCCTAAATTCAAGCCGTTGTGATTCTCTAAAACTCTTAAACGCTGGCGTAACGACGCCAACGTCACACCTTTTGCCCACACAATCGGAGAACTCTTCCCTACAATGAACCTCAGCCTCACCAAGGAATTTCTTGACGCACCCTTCAACATCCTCACTGCCAAAAGGAATCGAAACCCCCTGGTCAATACCAAACTGCCTCCTAACTCTGTGAGGGGCATACACCTCTGTTGAGGGACCGGGGCACGCATTATAAGAAGGTATAGACTGCATACCAGTTGCCAAAAATATCTCCAAGTCACTCAAGTATGGCAAAGACCGGCTGCTCGGATAGAAGAAAGGGTTTTTCTGAAAGCCATGCTCAGCAATGTACGGCCGGAATCTGAACAAATCAACATCATCCAACATGGCAGGCTTAAACACCCCTTTCGCTGGTCTCCTTCTTAACCACCTAAAGCACAGAGGTAGCCCGGCAAGATTGAAGCTCCTCTTGGCTCTCTCAAATTGAGTAATTATGCTAGGAGCTGCTGGTTGTACTTCCATATTCTTAAACCTCTCCCAAATAAATACCTGTAGGAAAAAGCTAGACACCAAAGAACCAATACCATACTTCCCCGCGTCTGCCTTTTCATCTTCAAAAATCTGATCTAGCATCCGATACTGATGGTTAAGGAACAGAGGGGCCAAGGGAAAGCGGATACCGGCTGCTAGCTTGATGGCAAGAGGGAAGAAGCGTCGTTGGACATTCTCGTAAGGAAAATCAGGGAATAAGAATCTACTCAACCAATAAGCAAACATGGCCGCCAGGCGGCAGCCAGAAGTAAAACCGGCACCTTTCCCATCAGCTGAACCCCAAAAGTGCCACACCCAATAGCAAAATCGGAACCTCTCCCTAGAAGAGCAGGCGCCTAACTCTAAAATCCCCATTTTTTCTTTTTCATCCTGATTCAGCACTATGTTGAAAGGGTCAGCATCTCCAGTCGACGGGAGCCTCATGATGTTGTTTACATCCTCCAAGGTAGGAGTGAACTCCCCATAAGGGCAGATAAATGTGTGAGTAACAGGACTCCATCTTCGCACAACATGACGGAGACAAATGTCATCTTTGTAAACTTCGCAGAAACCAGAAATGAACAGAGAAATCCTCACCCTTGCCTCATTGATGGCTTTTTCGTACCCCTCCTGCTCCATCTCATGACATATCCATTCTGACCAACCCGTGACAGGCTTCGAAGAGTACTTAAAGCAAATAGGCGCTGCTGAGTAATCCCCTCGTTCGATCAATAGCCTGGAGATAGAATCCGGGGGAACGAAGTGAGCTGCGAACTCATGAGGCGTTTCGCTTGAATCGCTTTCACCATTTGCCGCCGTAGGTGCAACTGTAAGGCCATCTCCCAGTGAGAAATAATGGTCACGGAGCTCAGCAGGTTGAGAAGCTTTAATCTTCGGAACCATAACGAGTTTTTCCTGCAAAGGATGAGGGGAGGCACATATAAGCGAGATTGCGACATTTAATCAAAGCTCCAATATGCATCAACTCAAGACCAACACGCGGGTACCTCAAAGATTGAGATACAATACCCCAAGCAACACCAAGCTAAAACATGTCACACTATGGTAAAACCTCCATAACCAATTTATTATCGGTACACCACCCCAAGCCTAGCCATAATGGCCAAGCAGACATAGCCTTGCATATCGATACATGCATCCTAACAACACTCGATAGTAAAAGCAACATCTATGCAAAGAAACAAAAGCAAGTACTGAGATAAGACGCAAGTCTCCATAAGCAAGAGCAATCAACAACAGCAAGTCAAGCCAAGCTGGGGTGTGACATATTCATTGCCAAGCTTAAACATCGCAGAGTCTATAACAAAGAAAAGGACATGCAAGCATAGTAGACACACGCACTAAAACCAAATATCATCTCTCACAACCCGAAATTCCAAGCTAACTCCTACTCAATTACATTCACGCTATCATCATCAACATCAGTAATCCAATTCCTCATCTTTTTTCCTTCGAGCATCCTAAGATCGTTGCTGCAGGGATGATACGTCCCCGCAACGTTCCCAGCAAACTAAACAAGAAAAAGCTGACAGCAAGCACACCCCTTTCGAATTCAAAACCCAAAAGCAAAGGTGTCCAGTTTAGTGGACACGGGCTCACCTGAGCGGATCTGGCACGGTCGGGCAATGGCAATTCAAGGAAGGTCAGGAGCAATCCGGGCAAACTCAATCACCAAGTTGACCCCTGCAACAAGAAGGAGCTGTGCGTCACCGAAGCAAAAAGAAACAGAAAACACCATTTGAGCACAGAATTCCAAGAGCTCGAAGTAAGAGGAAGAGAAGAGAGCTAGCATACCTTAGAGCTGCAATGAATCTTCAATCAAAGAAAGCCATCTCTTTGAGTACTGACGCAATTTAGGGCAGAAGGGTTAAAGGATGCAATTCGGGACAGACGAATTAAGAGGCAAAGCAAGAGGAAGAAGAACAAGTGAAATTGGGAGATGGTCAAATTGGGCTTATCTAGGTTGATTAATGCATAATGTTTTACTAGACAGAAAAATATTAATTCTTGACCCATGTCGTACCGCCGAGCCCCAAGTTCTCTAAGTTTACAAGTAATGGCCGACAGATGAGACCGCGCGAGGTGAATTGCAAAGACTTCGCACGGAACACTTAGCTCGCGCGCAGAATAGACCACGCGAGCTAACTTGCAGAGTTCGCGTGCAGAACGACTTCGCGCGGAGTAGAGAGTTTGCACGCTTCACACGAAATACGGAGCTCGCACACTTAATAACTTCGCGCGCGGAACGACTTCGCGCGTAGGCGAGGCGGAATACATCAAGGCGAGCTAGCGAGCTGGCTCGCGTAGGATACTTCGCGAGGAAGCAACAAGCGGAGTCCGCGCGCACCACATTAGTCGTTGAGAACTTTTACAAGTCTTTGACGTGCTTCGGGCCCTTCCCTGCGACCCTTTTAAATATAAAAAGCCTTTTAACCCCGCGAGATGGAGACAAGCCTTTTGACTCCGCGAGACGGAGACAAGCCTTTTAACCCCGCGAGATGGAGACAAGCCTTTTGACTCCGCGAGACGGAGACAAGCCTTTTAACCTCGCGAGATGGAGACAAGCTTTTTGACCCCGCGGGATGGGGATATTCCTAATTCCAGTTCGCATAAACAAGCACATGGGCCGAGTCGATTTTTTTGGCCTTTCTTTGATTATGTGGCCTATTTCATGCCTCAAATGGCCCGCATAATCAAGGGGGCTAATGTTGATACCCAAAAAATCATGCGACCTATTAATACTTCGTCACGTAATAATTTCTTACAAATCTTATGTTAAATCCTTGATTTAACCCAAGCGAACATATTCATGCACCCATGTGGGCCCAAGCCACATACACGCATCATTGGGGCTTGTAAAAGTGGGTATGGTGTGGATGGTTACGGAGGCACGTAACACTCGTCCGCCGGTTTAACGTTGTTAAGAAGTTTCGGTCTTGGGCCCGAAACTCAAGCCCAACGACTTAAGTCGGCGACGAATCGGTAAAGAACGTGAGAATTGGACTGCCCATCTTTTAAACCCGAAACATATTTAAATTTGAAGCCCAACACCCTCTTTTATTTCTCTTTTAGAAAAAAAGCCCAAACTTTCTTTAAGAAAAGCCCAATCCTTCGCCCTTTTCTTCCTTACCGATTACACAGTCAGCCATCTCACCTTTTCCCCGCATCAGTATGACGACGAGCTTTGTACAGCAGAAAAGTGTCATCCCCTCCCAATCCGAGGAGGAAGGAGGTCAGTGACTGGTTCCAAGGCAGCCCTTTCATCCTTGGATGGCGAGATTGCGGGATTCAAGTTACTTTGCGTGCCCTGTTCCAGGATTATCCCCTCTGCAGCCGTCCTCGCAGCCTCCCCGCAGTGAGTCGTCTCTTCCATCTTGCAAGGTCAACTTCTCTCTGCCAACTTTTGAAACCAAGATCATGTATCTGAGAAGAACAATCCTTTTACACGGTGGATTATTCATGGCGACCCATCGCAAAACCCTCCAATTCGGTTCTATAAAAGGGAGGTTTGGGGAGCTGCATGGGGGCATCGGGCAACCAACCCAAAAAAGTCCCTAGAACACTCCAGCTTTCATGCTTCCCAACCTTCAAGCCAAAATCCCCCTTTTTAGTCATCTTGTAGCCTCGGTCTTAGAAACCCAGGTCCTTCCCCAGAAATCTAACTTCAAAAACTTAGTCCAATCTTCGTCACCGCAGCGTGCCTTCAGCTCCCACGCCAGCTCATGCTACAAGCCTCTCCCTGATCTTGAAACACGCACAAGGTTAATTCGATAATTCAATTCTTTGAGTTAACTTTGGCTTAGTTACTTCCAAATCAAAAAGAACCCTCACACAAGTATTGGTTGGTGAAGAATTCTTGGGGTGAGGGTTGGGGTGAGAAAGGCTACATGAGAATTCTTAGAAATGCTAATCCCCCGTATGGTCTTTGTGGCATTGCTATGGCAGTTTTGTTTCCAGTCGCATAGCTCTAATTATACATGAAAAAACTACTATGCATTAGTTTCGTTAGACTTCTATTCTACGAAAATTCTCTTGACAGATCAGAAGATTATGAATTGGTTTTATAACAATTATGTCAATTTCAGAATAATTTTATTAAATATAAAAGTTTACTTTACGTTTATTACCGACTAATACACTAATTTCTCTCTTTGTTCTACGGAAGATTATGTCTTTTACCACAACCATGGCATGTAATAATTATATATGATTGTGATGGATGATTGAAGAGAATATGTTGGGGCACAATAAAGAACCAACCATGAGGAATTCTTGCGTAGGGCAAACGCACCACGTGTACTCTGGAACCACCCAATCAGAAGCCGCCACGTATACCATTTTTTTACAAATCACCACCGCTGAAAAGACCATCAAAATCTCAATTGAACTTCCAATATCTCGCAGCTGAGTTATGAAACACTTTCAGAAAAAAAAAAAAAAAAAAAAAAAACCCAATCATTGAACTTTCAATCGAAGAAACCCCTTCATTGAACTAGAACTCTAGAAGAAACCCATTACAATAATTGTTCTTTAGCCACAGATTTTCAGAACTAAATCTAAACAAACCTAAATCCATCTAGAATTCCATATACATAGACGGCAGCGATGGTGATACACGAGTTGGAATACTATAACCATGGTGATGAATCGGAGGTAGATGGGTGGGATATGGAGATTTGGATGGTGATAGACGGTGGTGATGGTCTGATGTAGGCATCATCATGGGCCAGGCTAGGACTTTGACTTGATCAACAAAATTTAGGGCCGGGGCTTAAATATGCAAGCTCTTACCCGTCCTTAAAGCCCATTTCATTAGGACTAATAGGGTTAGGTAGAGCCGGCCTTTTGAATATGACTAAATAGGGTCGAATGAGCCAAATATGACGTTAATAAATTTATTAGTTTTAATTTATTTTTTTCTCAAAAATTACCTCAAGGCAAGGGATATATATATGTGTGTGTGTGTGTGTGTGTGAGATACAAGACCCTATTTTTAGTTGTTTCAAAAAAAAAAGACCTTATTGTTAGTCATGTTTAACATACATATACATGATATTTAACTTAAGACATCTAACAAAATCAGATTTTAAAATTCCCAAGAGCCACCTTAAATATCAGAAAGATAATCATATCATTAATGAATTAAATAAATTACAATAGACCATTATAAGAGTCTATTATAAAATAAAGTTTCTATGACCGGATTCCCACGAGGCCACGACCAATGACGTTGACCGGGCTCCGGCAACCATTGACCAGGCTCCAACGACCGTTGACCGGACTCCGACGAAAGCTAGGGGATCTATTGGGGGCAGTAGGGGGTCTGTCGGAGGTATACTGGGGGCAGTAGGGGGTCTTTTGGAGGCAATATGCATGGGGTCTGTCCGGGGGTCTACTGGGTACGGTAGGAGGGTCTACTGAGGACAGTAGGAGGGTCTATTGGGGGCAGTAGGAGAGTCTACTAAGGGTAGTAAAAGCAGACGACATGCGTTTTCTCCACTTCCCACAAAATAACAAGAAAACTCGAAAGACATATAAAAAGGAAGATCAATATCAAAAAAGCACAACTGAGAATTTTATTCATTACAATTTCTGGATTTGTCTTTTGCTATACAAGCGTTTTCAAGAAAAATTACATTAATCTATCATTACCACATGATCACATTCCAATCAGTTCCCAAAGTCCATATGACAAAAATCAAAAACACACAACAACATCGTGTAGGAACAGAGCAAAAGTATAATGTAATTACTCAAAATTAAAACACTTGGACATTTAACGCCCTACAGTTTCGTCGATGTAATTGTTGACCAACTTTCCTATGGGAATTAGGCTGGTATAGATTTAAACAAATTAGTAATTATGGCCCCGCATCTCAATTACCCCAGACCAATACATGAGGTAAAGATTAACCCAGGTGCTAACCCAACTACATGGGTCCCACATGAGACTCATCTCTAACCCTGACTAATTCTTTTTTCTGATGGATGTTGTTTTTATCCATTTCTTCGTCCAACCCAACAAATTAGTCCATTGATGCACGTGCTCTTATATACTTCTTAAGCTGCTTCCTCCACAATAATGATGATTTTGTCAAGTGATTAATGGATTTAATGCATATATTCCCCAAATTAATATTGGGTTAGTGATCATTATCCCAAAAAAAAAAAAAAAAAGCGGTAATTGGCTCTTATTCTCAATTATCCTGAAGCGGTAAATACCGAGAAAATCTTCACATCTTCACAGTCCTGAGAGTCTTTGTCAATTCTCACACACTGACACAGCTCGACTCAAAACTCAACGCATCGTCTTCTCCCGCCAAAAAGAAGAAATGATGAGAGAGTTCCAAACCCCACACAAGGACCATGCTCGACCTTCTCCCAAGCTCTCCGCTCGCGTCTCCAAGAAGACCGTCAGTCTCCGATCCCCTAATTTCTCTTTTCGATTTTCAATTTCGGTTTCGAATCCCTAATTTCACTCCGCTTCGTTTCTCTTACAGGTTCCCAAGAAGAGCTTGAACTCTGCGTTTTCTTCAATCTCTGAAGATCTGCAAGTCCAGCACTCGGTGGATTCCACTCCCACCTCTGTGATTTCTGAGATCGACGAGGTCAATCGCGATGCCGAGGTCACCGAGGTTAGCTCCAACTTCAATCTGATTTTGAAATTGATCATCGCTCTTTTGGATTTCATATTATAATTGGCTAAAACTACACCTGTATATGATTTGTTGCTTCGATTAGTGTTGCTGTTGTAAAGCTTTGGATGAATTCATAACGTGCGCCTTTGGTTACTGAGAAAATGCCTGAAAGAGAAGGATTACTGATACTTGATGCTTATGTTTGGCTTAAACAGAATTTGAGTCCTCTGAATGCGAGTTTGTGATGATTTTAGATCCTTTTTGGTTCAAATGTGTTTGCTCAAGTGTTTCTGTTGTAAAGCTTTCGGTTAATTCGTAATGTACGCTTTTTGTTACTGAGAAAATGCCTGAAAGAAGTGTGAAAGTGCTGTTTTGTTTAATCAGAGTTCGAGTTATGTGAGGATTTTGGATACTTTTTACTTCAGGTTACATGTGTTTGCTCAAGTGTTGCTGCTAAAATGATTTAAATCATCTGTAATATAAACTTTTGGATACTTTTGGTTATGAGATGCTAGATAGTGCCATTTTGTTCATGATACTGTGATTTTTATGACTAAATCTTTGACTTACATTGTACGTTACTATATTTTGGCTTTCAGAGTCTGATGACCCTGCCAGATCCATCTCTCTCAGCTTCAACAGAGACCTTGTTCACCTCTGATCTCTCTCCGTCTTCAGAGTCCACGATTTCAAGCCATGCCTCTTGGAGTGTTGCTAAATGTGAAAATGATGGCTCAAAGTTTGGTTCTATCGGGGCTGAGGTTGTAGCAAGCTTTCTCAAGCAAGCTCGGATTCAGGTCTTAAACTCTGCTGGTGTGGATGCCAAATCCAAGAAGCTTCTGGATGCATTGGTTGAGATTGTGATAGAGGATTTCCACACTGTGCCTGAAGAGAGGGACCAGATTGCTGAACTTCTTTCAGCAAAAGCTAAAATACTGGTTGTGTGTTCTTTGCTATGGATCCTTGCAATGGCTGTGTATATGGTGTTCAGCTCTGGAGCACAAAGCACTTTTCCTGGACCACTGCCTACTTGAACTCTTACTCTAGAGGTGCATCAATGGTCTGATCATCAAGATGAATGGTATGCTGGCTTGTCTTGGGATAGTAGGTATGATTTTACCCTCCATTAGATATTGTCCAATGTTTCAGCTGATATAATATTGTTCTCAGACTCTCAGTAGTCAGTACTGTCTCAGTGGTTATGGATTGTTCATTTTACAGTAAATAGCTATTTCAGTGTAATTTTCTGGAAATGGAATGCGATTGTTACTGTTTTCCTCTGTGATTTATATGCTTGTGAGTAGTAAGAGCTGAATCTGATTACTGTATTCCCCTTTTTGGATAACGTGATAATATACTCTGAAATTAGTGAATGTTTCTGTAGAGAAATGTACACTCAGTGTTGTATGCCTCTAATGCTTGTTAGGTTTTAAGAATGCATGTTCATTTTATTGTTAACAAATCTGGTTACTTGTTTAAGGAAACAAAATGTGTGTGCAACTCATGTTCTCGTCATTGCAAGGATGAGACTGAAGAGTTCTTAATTTTTATAAAAGGAAATTTTGTTCTTATATACTGTGGAGAGCAGAAAATTAGTAGTAGGTAACCCACACCCTGTTTGCTCTACATGTTTGAACCAATGGGCTCTTTAGATATTGGTACTTGAAATTGTAGCATCATTCAGACCACAGGACATCAGGAACTTTATGCTTTAAAGTCATTTTTGCATGCCTTAGATCTACAGAGAGAGATTAACATGTCCATGGTTATGCACTGAGTCGGACCTAGATGTAAAGGGCTACAAAAATCCAGGTGTTCAACATAAAATTCTAGTCAAAATTCCATGTACATCTTAAGTACATAGAGGGTCATGTACATATCGTTCTGAGTATATAGAACCCACATTTGTTTTATTAAAAGATTCATACCTAGTTGTGGTCTATATTTATGCATTCTTTGCTGAAATGCTGTGCATTAACTAGGTGTCTAGGTTGATGCCCCAATAGATTCTTGCTTACTTCAATAGTTTTATGCAAGAAATATGACTCCTGAAGTCTCAATATGATCATCTTGTTTTCCATGTTCAGTTGTTAGCCTTGTTTTTTTTTTTTTTTCCCGATTACTTGTTGTTAGCCTTGTTTGGCAACTCATAGTCTATCTGAACACCATTTTGCAAGCTTAACCCATGTTAGATGTTTTATAGCTAATTACAATAGAGTGCTGGGTTGGTAAAATTTTTAATCACCCGGGGCTCTTATTTCTTTTGTTTTGGGCTTCATACAAGGTGGGTGTACTAGGAGATTACAAGGTTAATTTGCTCTTTGTTGGGTGGGTTTGATGTAGTTTCTACGGAATGGTTCTTTCTATCTATCGCCCCCACTGAGCTGGGGGGATCCTTTTTGTACTGCTTGCTGAGCTAATAAAGTTTGACCTCTTTCGATCCAAAAAAAAACCAACTGGTTGATAATTAGCTCAGTACAATTATCGTATATATGGATATATCCATGAGTAAGAGAGTAGTGAACCGGCTGACGGCAGTAATCGTATATATCGTATCAATAGTGAACCAACTGGTTGAATCATTTAGCTCAGGGTAAGTACTTAGTACTTGAAGGTATTATCTATGATCTATCTAAACTAGTTCATCAAAGTATACGATCACTAGAGATATGTGGACTACTGGTTACTTAATTTCTGATTGTTTTTCATTTCCTGTTTTCTTTTTGAATCTTGCATTACTTAGATGCATTTGCAAAAGAAATTTTCTTTCATAAAGTGATGCTTCGCTCTCCTGACTTTGATAAGCTTATGCCTCTTAAAGAATTTATTGAGCCTCGAATGGATATCTCAATGAGAACACATGTGTGCTTGGAGCTGAGGTTTTCATTCGTAAAGAAAGAACAAAAGGCAAGAGAGTGTTTATCAAGGATAAATGATGCCTTTGTGGGCAGGCAGGTTTGGAAGGTTGAGTAGTTTTCGAAGTTGACTGATGAATATTGTATGTCTGAACCATTCGATGCTAGATACCAGAAATGGTATTTCTCTTTAGCCTTCATATATTCGTCCTTCTATTTTGTAAAAAACATACGTGTGTTTGTAATTTGACATATAACATTTGCATTACGATAACAACACGAATTGTCCAGTTAATTAGCAATTGCAAAACTAATGGAAAAAAGGGCTCATACAATTGAACTTTAGAATTGCATGTGTTGGTTGTAGGCGGATACAACTCTTTCCCAATGGATTTGCCGAATGAAAAGGAACTCATCTTTCTATTTACTTGGCATTGGCTGATTGGAAACCAATTCCTCCGCTGTCCAAAATATTTGCAGCGTTTACCCTGAGCATCATAAATCCAAAGCACGGCAAGTCGGCCAGCATAAGTCAGGTAAATATATTTGACCCTTTTCTTTCTGTACAACTTTACATAATATCCCATATAATAGTAAGCTCTAGACAGTATATTTGCCGCAGAGTCTTAATACCTGTGCAGTAAGTTAATACACTCTTTTCTGCTTCCAGGTGGGTGAACACTGTTTCACTACCAAGTTGTTGTCGTGTGGTAAACCTCAGTTCATTAGTCTAAGCAATTTGGAGGCGGAAGGGTTTCTGATGAAGAAATACTTGCATTCTGGAGGCAGAGGTTTTTGCCTATGGAGTTTCTAAAGAACTGCAGATTATTATAAAACCTTTCTCTCTTTTTTTTTCTTTTTTTTTTTTTTATCCAAATCACAGGGTACTTGTCAATGGAAAGTACATACTGCAAAAAGTCCTATTAGGAATCTGAAACAACATGTAGAGATTTGTCAATTCAGTGCTTCAGAGTGTCCCTCTTCGGATGTTTCTAATGAAGAAGAAACGAAAGAGCCTAAACTAACAAGTCCTATAGGAAAACAAGGCTGTTTGCCTTGACCCAAGGCAGGCTGCAAAGAATTAATGAAGGATCCGGATTCTGCCTTTTCTCATCATAATCCTAAGCCAACACCCACCATATGTTTGTCCTCCATCAGAAAGCCTTAGTACTAATTAGTAATCTGTATGATACTGATCGAATCTGTACCAAGAACATGTATAATACAAGGGTCAATTCACAAGTCACAACAACTAAAGATAGAATTAATAGGAATTATATAATTGTTTATGAATAATGCAAGCTACTCGCTTACTATCATGTATATATTATCTAATTCAAAAAAAAAAAAATCATGTATATATTATCATGTATGAGAAAATCTTTGTCCAACCACATAAATGCGCCCTTCAAAACCACCCATTTTCTGTAGGTAACTCATGAAGTGTGTGTGTGTAATTAAGCAAATCCAACTGTTAACTCAATCAATTATTGAGGAATAAGAACCAGGTGGCCAATGAATCGTATATATGGATCGAAATAGCCCAGAAAAGAAAATTATATGTAGTAATATTGTTCATCAAAATCTTACAAGATTTAGGGAGAGTTAAGAAATACAATGATATCATGCATATATCTCTACTCAACTAAAGTTCCTCAATCGACCACCTAATATCTTTCTCAATCTCGAAGAATCTGTATAAAACTTTCTCAATCTGTATATTATCTCATTTGGGAATTGGGAGTAAATAATTAAAAAGGTTATTAAGGAGGATCCCCTATATATTCTAAAATATAAAACCACTACTCTTTGTAACTTGTTCTTCTCTTCAAAAGTATGTTCCCCAAACCCTAGTTTATCTCCCTCCCTATCGATCACTGGTCGTATCTTGGTATATAGTTCTCAGTCGTCCGAAGAAGAAAGCAAAGCTTTGACCTGCCGTCCAATTTATTTACATGGCTAGCCATGACGTTGATCGAGATGGTACGTAAGATATATATTTTCTCATTCTTCATGTATCCTAGCTTGTGTTTCAAAAGCTTGGTCGAATATGGTGTTATATATTTTGGTTGGTTTTTGCAGGAGGAGTTCTGAGATCATATTCAGATTCACCACCAACTCATTATAGTTTGAGCGTAAAATGTTTTAAACTAATGAATGAATACTGTTCAGCCGACGGTTTCGAAACGGGGGTGTTCAGTGCTGGAGGTTACAAATGGTAAACGATTTGTATTACAAATTAGATGAGTACGTTATATATTTACATGAGCCATGCATGCATGTTTAGGGAGGAGACTTCACTCTGAAAATTGTATCTCAGGCCATGCCACTGTTTCCCTTTCTGACCAATTGATACACAATCCCTTCATTCTTTAGGTTCACATCTCCTAGCCAAATCCATGTCAACTTGTTTGAATTAATATAAATTTTGTACGTTGAATTGTTACTAAACGGTTTTCCATTTGGCTAATTGTTGCTACTCCTTAAATGTTGTGCGTATGAGGTCCTGAAATTTCAAGTTTAATGGAATTCTCTTAGAACCTCTATGGATTCACACTATTTCACACATTATAATGTGTATAACTTTTTTAGGTTACATATAATGTGTATGACTATGCTCATAGGAAACTGGTGATCTACCCCAATGGAAATAGTAAAAGAAATGTGGCAGACCACATCTCCCTCTACTTGGAACTGGCTGAAGTAACATCACTTCACATTGATTACGAAATATATGTTGATTTCAGAATCTTTTTACTTGATCAGAAAAAGGGCAAGTACTTAGTTCTGGAAGGTATTTTCTGATCTATCTAAACTAGTTCATCAAAGTACTAATCACTAGAGATATGTGGACTACTGGTTACTTAATTTCTGATTATTTTTCATTTCCTTTTTTCTTTTTGAATGTTGCATTACTTAGATGCGCTTGCAAAGGAATTTTGCTTTCACAAAGTGATGCTTCGCTCTCCCAGCTTTGATAAGCTTATGCCTCTTAAAGAATTTACTGATGCTTCGAATGGATATCTCAATGAGAACACCTGCGTGCTTGGAGCTGAGGTTTTCATTCGTAAAGAAAGAAGAAAAGGCGAAAGAGAGTGTATATCAAGGATAAATGATGCCTTTATGTGCAAGCATGTTTGGAAGGTTGAGCAGTTCTCAAAGTTGACTGATGAATATTGCATGTCTGAACCATTCGGTGCTGGAGACCAGAAATGGTATCTCTCTTTACCCTTCTTATATTTGACCTTCTATTCCACCAAAAAAAACATATGAGATACTTGAATTTTGAACTAGAGATGTGTTTCTGTGTGTGTTTGTAATTTGACACATAACTTTTTCAACAAAACGAACCGTCCAGTTAATTAGCAATTGCAGAACTAATGGATGAAATGGCTCATACAATTGAACTTCTGAATTGCATGTGTTGGTTGTAGGCGGATAAAACTCTTTCCCAAGGGATTTGGCGAAGGAAAAGGAACTCATCTTTCTATTTACTTGGTATTGGCAAATTGGAAACCAATTCCTTTGCTGTCCAAAATATTTGCAGAGTTTTACCTGCGCCTTGTAAATCAAAAGAATGGCAAGCACAAGATCATTTGGACAGGTAAAATATATATCGACCCTTTTCTAATATCCCTATAATAGTAAGCTGGTGACAATATATATGCACAGTCTTAATAGCTGTGCGGTTAGTTACTATAGTGTTTTATGCTTCCAGGTAAACATTGTTTCACTACCAAGGTGTCGTCGTGCGGTGTATCAGAGTTCATTAGTCTAAGCAATTTGGAGGCGGAAGGGTTTCTGATGAAGAATACTTGCATTCTGGAGGCAGAGGTCTTTGTCTATGGAGTTTGTGAGCAATGTATTAACACCTAGTAATTAAAATATTTGTCTTGAATCCTAGTTTCAGGGTGCAATTGTGTCTTAAAATGTGTTAGAAGAGACATGGACCTAATAACTCTTTTTTTTCTTTTTTTTTTTTGGAATGTAATATGATCTCTTTCATTGATGCTAGTAGCTCATCAACAACCAAAATAATTATTTGTATATATTGTGGCAGCTGCTGTAATAAAGTATGCAGTAGATTTATTATGACCGAGATAAAGGATATATATGCCTTCAGCATTTCGATATGCATTTGTAGTTTCTCTTGTTTTCACTTTTCAACATGTTACCTTGAAACCTTGATACATGATGACTAAATAGATAGAGGATCTCAACTATTTTCACTCCTGGATCTCTCTAGTTTTTTTTTTTTTTTTTTTTTTTTTGAAATAGGGGCTAAGCAGCCGCCCTCATAAATTAAACCGCATAATATAAGGAGATGACATAAAGCCTAAACACCAAATTGTCTAAACATCCCAAAATAATATCAAGAGTTTTCAATCATGTGCATTCTAACAAGCACCATTTAGCAAGGAGTGCGTCATTGGCTACTCCATTTGCTTTACAAATTTGGCAACATACCGAAAAGACAATGCTCAAGCGAAGCCATAAATTATTATGTCTAACAGCTTTCCAACCATGTTGTCATTGGAAGATAGTACCAGTGACACTAAATTTCATCATGTCATTAGGGAGCTGCGACCATTTGACAAAGTAAGGAACTCATCACCCACCTAAAATAGACATGGTATGCAAGAAACGCAAACCGGGACAAAGCCCACCACTTGTTATTGAAAGCAGTAAATAGTTAAAAACTAAATAAAATAAACCACGTAAAACAAAAATAAGATAGATTAACCTAAAGCCCAGAAGGAGAGTCCAGGCCCAGGTCCAAGCTTGAACACAGGAATCTGGGAAGGAACCAGTGGTTCTCGGCCTTACTGCAGTCGCCGTCAACAAATCTCCCCGAGCGCCGCCCCTCCACTCCCGTCGATCTCTCCGTGCGCCGCCACTGCACCCTCGCCGGGTCGCCGTCGTCTTCAGGCCAACAATTCGGCCGCGCCAAGAGCAAACGTTGATCTCTCGATTAAAAGTTTGTTCGTTTAGTTTCTATCTTCTCGATCACTACAATATTAGGATCCTATCAGGGCATATATAATGCATATATCACTGTTTTGTTTATCCATTCCATCTCTGACATAAACCAAATTTGTAACACTCTTCTGTCCTGCAAAGATTTGACACTCCTAGCTAGCTGCTCACTGCTACCTAGGTGCCATGAGCCCTTCCAGAATTGAAGGCAAAGGCCTCCGGCCCCCATATTTCTTGTTTGAACTACTTAGTGTTTCTAGTTGTGTTACTTCCAATAAGCTGTATATTGCGCTCAGGATTTTCCTGTCAACGGATGCTATTGTCAAAAATGACTCTCAAACGTTCTAATTAGATGTCAATGATGAATATATATCCCTCATATTGCTTAAACGTTCTAATAGCTATGGTGCACTTTACACTAAATAGCTAGATCGATTTGAAGCATTAGTTATTTAGTTTTGCCGTTTTGGATTTGTCAATGGACAACATACTATTACTGTATTTCTGTATGTGGTATTTCTTGTAAGCACCCTGTCTACTCATCTGTTGCAACTACAATGAAACTATGTGCTCCAAAATATTACAGATAGAATTACAGCAAGTTACTAGAATTATGATACTCTCAAGCAATGAATGAAATAACTTTCTTTTTATTCGACATACAGAATTCTATGGATGATTATCAAAATCCAATGAAATGAAACAATTTGGATTGCTACTCTCTCAAAATCCTCCCCGGCCCCACACCAATGACAATTATGTTGTTGATAATCTTTGGCCTCGTTTGGTTGATGGAAAGGAAATTGGTCTTTCCCATGTACATGAGAAAGTAAATTTCTCACTAGTTTCCTTACGAGATGTTTGAGAATGTCGGGAAAGTAACTAAGAAATGTATTTTGCTTTCCTTTCTAATGTTTGGTTTATGTATGGACAAGAAAACAAGTAACATTGATTTACCAATTATATCCTTAGTAATAAAATATATAATATTTAAGATTCTAAAGTTTTGTGGATAATTTGGTAATAACATCCATTAAAATAATATATAAAAGATGCAATTAATGTTGGGAAATTGAATCTCATGGTATGTGAGAGGATCCAATTTCTCATCTATTTTCTCATATTGCAGTAAAGTCTTTCCTTTCCTTAGGTGTGCCAAACAAATGAAATGAACAACTTTCTCTTCTCAACATTTCCAATCCATGAACCAAACAAGGTCAAAGTGTCTTTTGAGATAAGACAGTAAACTCGAGGGATATATAGCAAAAACATATCAACTACCTTAAGCACACTTAATCTACACTTAAATTCAAAATTCCCATGTCAACATAAAAGAGAAATCAAGCTATCATGCCAAACAAACTTTTCCCTCCCTCACTGATATGAGCAAGTCCACCCTCTGGGTCTTTGTTAGGAAGGCCTGGGTCATGGGCGAAACCTGAGTCACCACGTGACAGTGATTTTAGGCTGCAGTTTTCACCCACGATTTATGTTTCTAGGTCGTTACGTGACAGTGACTATTTAATAAATATTATATAATGTATTTTAGTGTTATTGATTTTGGATGTTAATAAAATAATAATTAAATAACTGATGGTTTTAATATGAAACTAGAAAAAAATAGATGTCTTGTATTTATAGGAATTTGTTTTTACTCAGGGGTAACTCAAGTTACCGTAGTAATATAAAAGAAATATTCAAACAGTTGAATTATACATTTGAAACCCAATGTATAATTGATAGCCGTTAAGATTCACTTTATAATTAAAATCAACGGTCTAGATCAAAGACTATAGATTTGAAAATTATTTTGTAGTCACCAGGCGGTGACACGTGGTCAAGACCCACCATTTGCTACCGACAAAATATCATATGTGCAACACGCTTGCACTTCTGCCATTGGTCCGTGTAGTGGACGCGTAAGGTTCTCGCGTCGAACAAATAGCGAATGTCTCCCAACGTGGCTTGCGTCATCACAAGAGGTGGGCTCGGGCTGAGTTGGCAGGGAAGGCCTGGGTCAAAAAAAATTTGTGGGTGGAGATGGGTTTTTTCAGCTGGGTTATAATTTGAGGTACATGAAGGCCTGGGTCAGGTTTTGTAGGCAAGGGTTACTTGCTCTAAGTACCTCAAGCATAAGGAGCATAGAAAACAACCAACCTTTCTATTAGTAAAACCTTTTACCTCTTGTCTTCAGTACCCCATTAACGACAAGGTCAGCTGACTCAGAAATTGTTAATATTGCTTCACAGTCGGCTACACAATCACCTTTGATTGGAATCGCCATAGCACAGGTTCTTCAAGAACCCAACTTGGTTGCTCTAATAATAGACAACCTGAGGTGCATACAAACCTTCTGCTAGGTTCTTCAGCATTGCCTAGTAGTCCTCTTTAGTCAATCTTTCTTCGTCAACCGGACCCGCAGAAGAACTTCCATCAGGTGTATGCCTGAACAAAAAGTTACAGTGAAATTACCCTAAAGGTACATATAGATGAAAGCAAGATAACCCAAAACAAGATCAATATAACAGTAGTAAACAACCAAACCAAGAGAGAATCAAGCAACACTAAATATTGCAGGGGTCGAGTTCTAAATAACCATCTAAACAAAAGCCTTGCGCCCCTTCCAAGTTCTAACAGTATATTGAAGTCTGACAAACGTACAAAAGGTACAAGACAGCAGTGATATCCTTATATCTTTCTTCCAGAAATTTCTAAGTAACAAAAGTGCACACATTATGGATGCATAAAAGCATAAAAAGCTTTACATCTGCAACACTTGCAACCTCAAGTATCCAAAATCCTCAGACTCTCACAGTCGTAAGAATCAATGTCTATTTACACCAAAAAGCACAATCAGATATCTTTTGCACTTGTTTCAGGCATTTACTCAGTAACAAAAATTGTGCTTCATGAAGTAATCAACTGCTTCGCAACAGAAAAACTTAAGAAAACGGTAACACCGCCACTTCTGAACACTTTTTATTTTGAAAACGAACAGAAGTTTATTGAGCAAGGGAAAGAAGGAATAAATGTTCCAAAAGAGAGAAGAAGAAAACTCAGAAAAGTAAACAGCAGGAGCCAAGATTCACACAGAACACGCCAAAAGAAAAAGAAAATAAGTTCTCTGCAATCTTCAAAATAAACATTCAAAACAAGTTCATCTCAAGCAGTAGAATTAGTACAATTTTCTTCTCAAAATATAAGTTTCCATGATACTTAGACAATACGAAATGGCACTCTTAACAAAAGGCTTAAATTAAAGCAACATGTTTCACTTCTCCATGATACTTAGACAATACGAAATGGAACTCTTAACAAAAGGCTTAGATTAAAGCAACTTGTTTCACTTCTCCTCTAAGTGTGATCAACTTCAATGGCATCCTTTTCCAACTGTCTTGAAGAGTGTTCCCCAGAGTTGCTAGGAACCGCAACTTTAACTGCATCATCTTCCAACTGCCCTGAAGAGTGTTCATTAGAGCTGCTAGGATTCACATTCTTCATTTCACTACGTGCATCCTCTTCTATCCACCTTTTTACCAAGTCAGGGAGAGGCTTCAATTCAGGGGGGTTATCCACTACCAGATGAGATTGTTGTCGAGGTTCATAGACCAGCTTTGAAAGTTCCATCACCACAAATGTCATGTCTGGCCTCCTACCAGGTTCACTCTCCGTGCAATCAAAAGCCAAATTTGTTACGGCACAAAAGGAAGAGACAATCTCATCTTCATTTGAATGAATCTCAGGTTGCACCACCATGGCAAGTGTCGCTTTACTGGCTTCATCTATTTTAAGGACACCACCGTGGTTGATCAGCAATTTTCGAAGCCAATTCACCAAATTTATTTCACTAGGTAACCAGTGAGAACCAGTAACCGATTTCCCTGTGATTAGCTCCATCAATATCACCCCAAAGCTATATACATCTGCTTTGGTGGTTAAATTTCCATGCATACATTCCGGAGCCCAATATCCAAAAGTTCCTACTTGCTCGGAAAAAGGTTTAGACGAATCTCTTGAGGGAAAGATATGAACAAAACCAAAGTCGGCAACTTTGGCAGTAAAATCATCTCCAAGCAAAATATTGGTGGGCTTCAAGTCTCTATGGACAACTTTGTGAACAGCGAATTTGTGGATGTGTTCAACCGCTCTCGCAATATCTAGGGCAATCCTAAGCCTCCTGCCCCAACCGAGAAGTTGGCCGCCTTCATCTCTCCTTTTAAACAAATGTTCTGCAAGTGTCCCCTGAGACATATACTCATATACTAGCATGAGGTGCTCTTAATCTTCGTAATATCCAAGTAGCGCAACCACATTTGCGTGTTTGGTTTCATTGAGCACTACAATCTCAGATTTAAAGGATTTCAAAGCCCTAGCGGCGTCCAACTTACCATGTTTGTTCTTCTCCATCTTCTTCACAGCCACTGTACTCCCATCCTCCAGTCTGCCTCTAAATACTGAAGAGAAGCCACCTGTCCCTAACAGATTATCAGAGTTGAAATTATCAGTTGCGTCCGTCAACACTTGCAGAGAATATTGGATAGCTCCTCCACCACCGAATCTAATTCCTGGACCATTGGAGTTCTCTAGCTTCCTTTGGACCACGAAATAGACCACCCCAAACGAGGCAGCCACACACAAAATACATCCCAACAGAAGGCCAATAATTACGATTGTGGGCAATGACGAACTCTCATCAACAACGGTGTGCGGAGGTAAAGGTGGAGATGGCTGTGCTTGTGGTGGTGTTGGAGCAGTCCTAATGAGTCTAGGATTATCATCCACGTTCACCCTTACTTGAGCAGCAAACTTAGGCACTTCTCCAGACAAATTGTTGTGTGAAACATCAAAATTGCTAAGATAAGCTAGACTTGCCAAGCTCTTCGGTATTGATCCCACCAGATAGTTATTGGCCAGCGTAAGGTCCCTGAGAGAGACGCAATCAGAAAGGGTTTTTGGAAGTGGCCCAACAAGGTTGTTGTGGGAGAGCTTGAGCTGTTTGAGAAGGGGGAAGGAATCAAATACATCAGGCAATGGACCGTGCATGCGGGTCCTCCTAGTGCCGAGATACACCAAGCGGGATAATCGGTTTTCCGCCGGGAGCAGTTCGGTGGGAAAGAACCAACTTTTCAAACGACCGTTGCCGCTCATGCTCAGAGTCACCAAGCCGGGGAGGCCTTTGAAACACCCAGAGGGCACTGAAGTGAACTGATTGTGGTCCAAGGAGATGTGTTGAAGAAGGTAGAGGTGGCCGAAGGAAGGCACGGCTCCGGAAAGGTTGTTCCTTTGCAAGAACAAAGATGTAAGGTGCGTGAGGCTGCTGAGGTTTGAAGGGAGAGTGCCGGAGAGAAGCTTCGATGAGAGGTCGATAGACACAACTCTGTTACCAGAGTCACACTGCACCCCATCCCAAAGGCAGTAATGGTCAGTGGCTGACCAGTTGCTGAGTTTGGGGTTCAGGCCGTCCCGGAACCGAAGCATGACGGAGGTGTCATCTCCGGCGACGGCGGCGGTAAGAAACAAGGTGAGAAAGAGCAGAAAAGGAGTCATAAGGTTGAGACTGAGGTCAGTGGGAAAGTGTGAGACTGAGGTGATTTTGAGTCTACTTCTTGGTTTGATTTAGCAGAGGGGAGAGGAGAGGAAACTAGAAAACTTGAAGAGGAGGTACGTAGCTTGTTTGATTTAGTTGGGGGGAGAAGAGAGAGAGAGCTAAGCTAGGCTATAGCACTAGATGACTTGAAGGGAAGGTAGCAGGTAAGCTGCGTGTGCTGTTCCATTCAAGCTTGAAGAACGAGCCCTTTGATGAAGCAGAGTACTGCATTTTGAATGGTGGAAAGCCAACATGATTGATGTGACAGGAACTGTTCTAATGGAAGAAGGCTCATACAACTGAACTTTTGAATATTTGCAGAGTTTAACCTGCGCCTTGTAGATAGATCAAAAGCATGGCATGCACAAGACTTGGACAGGTAAATCCTATGTTACACCGATACTCCACCCCTATGGAGTGTCGGACGGACACTCCCGACACATCGATACCGATACGATATATCAAAATGTGTGTCTAATACGTCACGTGGCGTGTCTAAAAAAGTTGATTTTTTAGACACGTTGACCGACACGCCACATCAGCCTGAGACACGCCACGTTAGCGTGTATTGACTGGAAAAAAAAAAACAGAACTAAAAGTCTAAAACCTAATCGAAGAGGAAGCCCACTTTAACGAAGTCGCATAGAAGAGGAACGACGAAAAAGGAAGCCAAGGAACGACGTCGTCGTTCTCTGTCACTGCTAGAACGACGTCGCCTTTCCCTATCAGTGCGATTGTTCCTCTGCCGATGCCGCTCTGCGAGAACAACGAGAACGGCGTCGCCTTTCTCTGTCACAACGACTCTTTCTCCACCGACGTCGCCTCCGCCTACTGCCGGCGGCTGCCTA
This sequence comes from Fragaria iinumae, assembly GCA_009720345.1. NCBI lineage: Eukaryota > Viridiplantae > Streptophyta > Magnoliopsida > Rosales > Rosaceae > Fragaria > Fragaria iinumae. The sequence continues at coordinate 24,757,724 of CM019120.1, read as the reverse complement.
AACCCTCTCTTTGGTTGTAAGGTCAGTCTTCATACAAGGTTTGAAGATAAACAAATTGCAACCAAGAAGAGCCCAAGATTTAGTTTATGTCCATACTAATCTGCGTCTATTAGCAAGAAAGAGCTCTAGCTATTACAAAGACAAGGACTCAATGTGGGATCTTGGAGGAGATGACCATGACTCCATGGAACAAGGCAATATTGATGTGCTTGAGATAGCGACTTTGTCGCTTGATGTGTCAGCCTTGGAGAGGATGGTAATTGATGATGAGATGGAGACTTGAGGTAAATTTTCAGTTCGTAACTTCATGTTATATTAGTTTAATTATTGAATGATTATGAAGTTTAGATTAAGTATAGATGTAAATATATTGACTCATCTTCTTGTTTCTTAGGTGGTAAATGCATATGAGTTGTTGGTGTGCCTACTGCCTCATTTTTCAAAGAATGCTATTGTCTCCTTTTTCAAAGAATGTTATTGTCTCCTTTTTAGCTTTTTCAGAAAATTGCTACTGCCCAAAGCTTCTGGATTGCTTCTTTTTAGCTTTTATGTTGTTAATTATGAACTTGAATCATTTTATATATCAAGGATAAAGGATGATGCCAATGCATGCGTGCCTTGCTCTTCTGTATTTTGAATACCTCAGTTATGGGGTTTTAGGCAGTTGGTGTTGTTATGGGGTTAGGAAAGTCGGATTTTCATTCAGTTTGATGAATGTGTTGAATTGGATAGAACTATTTGGTAATCATCCTTTAGATTAAATATTGATTATCTTTTATGTTATTTGTTAGAGTTATGCAATTGCTTAAATTTAGAACATTATTTAAGCAATCTGATGAATTTATTCATATTTGAGTATTTTTTTTATTAATTAGAAATATATAAATAAGTAATTATATTTGCCGTGTCCAAGCCGTATCGAAACCGTGTCGGTACGTATCGTGTCGCCGTATCCGTGTCCGTGTCCGTGTCCGTGTCCGTGCAACATAGGGAAAATCAAATATATGTATGACAAATTACTGTATCGGCTGCTGGGGGCAACAAAACATAATCCGGATGGGATCTCTGCATCGGACTTTATAAAACTCGAAGAGCGAGTCTAAGAAAATCTATTGTCAGAGTCAAATGATCTCTCAGAAAATATTTTGTTTGTTTTCCTTTCTTCCTTTCTGTTCAAATTTCAAAAGATAGGCGAGAGATCATGGTGAACAGACTTTTTTTTTTGGTCAAGCATGGTGAACAGACTGGGAGAGCATTTTTCTTGCCCTCCAATTGAAAACATGTATTTGGTCCTTGTACGTACGACTTGAGGAAGGCAACACATGCAACTCTGAAATGTTAGAACAAATATTATGTGGATCATATTCTCTAATATATGTCACAATTGATTATGCTTCGATTCATTCATTAACAGGAGATGTAATTATTGTACGATACCTAGAGACCAATTTTGTTTAGTATATCTGATCTATACTTTATTGGTTAATTATACTTTATTGGTTAATGATTCATGGAATAAGATTACACTGTAATCTGGTATTCAATCATCAGTATAAACTAATACATAAGGTCTAAGGAGATTTCTAAGTGTATTACTTCTTCTTCTTTTTTGCAAAAGAAATTAAGTTTTATTAAAGATAAATTTTATTCACACGTCTCTATTTACTTAATACACATCCTCTTAGAAAAAATTTGCCACATTTTATCCCCATATTCCTCCTTTACCCTTCCTCTTGTTTCTTTCTACTGCAAATATTTCCTCCCTATTCTCCTTTCCTCCTTTCCTAACGACAACAAAGCTGATCTCTTATTTCTCTTTCTAATAAACCAAATATAGGTTAGAGAACTAATTAATTAGTTAGAACAAAGATGATGTGATTGTGATGAAATACAAAAAGGATCCGGTTTTTGAAAAATGGGAACAAAATTGTTGCCTTTGTGACCAAGGATGATTGTTTGAATTATATAAAAAGAAAATGACGAGGTGTTGATTGTTGGTTAATTTGGATGTAAGGGTCATGTGTTGGTACTCTCAAGGTTAATTTCAAAGCTTTCAAGGTCTCGGTTGTATTATTTTTGGCCATGTTCAAGCTAACAGAAGAAAGAGAAGCCATGTTGATCATTTGTGTATGAACCAATTTCAAATTATGAGGGATAAATCATAATTGTATTATGATCTACTGCAGAAAGTTTTCTTTTTTATTTATTATGAGGGTTAAATCAGTAATTAAAAATTTTACAAAAAAGTGGTATGTGTTTAAAAATTTGAGATGTGTGAATAAAATTTCTCTTTATTAAATAAAAGAGAGAAAATCAAAAAAAAAGAGGGGGGGGAACGATAACCAAAACCTTTTTTTACAAATGTAAATAATGCACAAGACATTAAACAAACCATGAAAATGGTTGTAAGTGTATTACTTGTTTGTTAAGGAATAATTTATGGCATGATTCTTAGGAGATGGTAACACTATAAATAGGGTGTTGGTCCTTGCTCTCTCTACAACAAGATATTCAGCCCTAGCCTGTTCCCATAGATGGTATCTAAGCTTAGAGAAATGGAAGAACTCTCAAGTCAACTGGACGCCATGGCAATCGACAATGAAAATATGTTGCTTGAATAACCATTCAGATTAGTTCATATATATGTTGATCTATGTGTAAAATGTGATCTTTATGGGTTCTTCATCCATGTTTGCTAATGCTAAAGGTAGAGTATGTTTGACAATGGTAGTAGAGACGGTAGAGTACCCAAGAGGCCAAAACAAAGAACATTCCTCGATCTAATAAAACTTAATTATGTAGATTTGTTATGATCCACTACATTGTCATGCATCTATATATTATCGTGGTTTGGAAGGAAGAGTGAGAGAAGAAGACAGAGCTTTTGTTTGGGTTTGTCTCCTCTCTCAGTGAGAGCGACGTTCATCTCTAAACGGGAACTTTGCATTGGACGTTGCATCAGACTCATCATCATGTTTTTTCTGGCAGTGGCAGAGTTCAGAGAAAATGCAGAGTTGACCCTTTAGTCTTTTACATACGGTAATAATATATACCGAGTGAATGGTGTGTTTTTACAAAGTTAGAATTGTTGGTGCAAAAACAATTCGGGAGAGAGATTTCCAACAAAAATCTCACTCCTTTATTCTTTACTCTTGAGAAGCCTTGGACGCATCCATACGACGATCGATCAAGAGGAAGAGGTATTGTTGTTACTCATGATTGTTCCTCCTCGTCCTCCCCTTCCTCTTCATAAACGTGTGAATTTATAGACCTTTTATTTCTTGGTTTTCACTTCCCGTTGTAGTGGGAGTACTGGAAGGAGCATGTTCTCCATGAACGATCATGTTTCATCTCGTTTATATCTTGATATTGTTCATCTTGGGCTTTGACCATCGAGCCTAATTTATTAAGTGGGGGGCCCAAGCCGAAATTTTATACCCCCACAAGAATATATGTAAATTAAGTGACAAATGCTACAATTTATGTCTATGGTGGCTATCAACTTAATTATCACCATCACGCATTGAGAATTAGACCCAATTTGGTATTAAGTTTTGAGGATTAAAATCAATTATAATCACCATTTTAGATAGATTTTTTGTTTGCTAAAATCTTAAAACGTACGATTTATGATGAACAGATTCGGTTCGTTCATCTTTGTAATTTTTCAGTGCTCCTGAAGGACCACATGGTATAGTCTGACGTGGTTCTCCATATCATTTAAATTTTGACATGTGAATTTTCATAATGAAAAAATTTTTTAGCGATTTTGTCAAAGACCATTTTAGGTTTCTTGTTGATTTTTTAAATCCTAACCCCTAAACCTATACCCTAACCATATATCCTATACCCTAACCCCTAAACCCTATACCCTAAATCCTATACCCTAAACCCTAGGCCAAACTCATAAAAAACCCAAGACGGTCATTTCACAAAATATAGAAAACCTTAATTTATGTTTTAGTTGTAATAAATCCACGTGTCAAAATTTAATTGACAAAAGATGACCACGCCAGACTGCCACATGGTCATTCGAGAGCATTTAAAAATTCCTCCAAAACCACCTATATTCTTTAGTAACTTATAAAATGTACGTGTGTATAATTAAGCAAATTCAATTGTTAACTCGATCACTGTTGAGGAATAAGAACCAGCTGGTTGATTCATCTAGCTCAGTACGTACAAGGAATCGTATATATGGAAATACCCCAGAAAAGAAAATTATATATGGGGTTCAACTCAATCTTATTAACTGAAAATCATCATATCAATCTATGTAGTTTTGTTTTATTGTTCATCAAAATCCCACAAGATTTAGGGAGAGTTAAGAAATACAATAATATCATGCCTATATCTCTACACTCTACTCAACTAAAGTTCCTCAATAGACCAAGTAATCTTTGTCGATCTCGAAGAATCTGTATAAACTTTCTCAATTAATATCTAGCTAGCTAGCTTGTCGTATGATACAACTCTATATTATCTATCTCCTTTGGCAATCGGGATTATATAAATAAATAAATAAAAAGGTTATTAAGGAATATACATGTTCTTATATATATATAAAGCCAAGTTTAGAGTTTCTCTTTGTAATTTATTTTTCTCTTAAAAAGAAAAGGCAAAGGTTTTCAGTCTGTTCCCCAAACCCTAGTTTATCTCCCTCCCTATCGATCCCTGGTCGTATCTTTGGTCTATAGTTCTCAGCCGTCTGAAGAAGAAATCAAAACTTTGACCGGCCGTCAAATTTATTTACATGGCTAGCCATGACGTTGACCGAGATGGTAAGAGAAATATATTTTCTCATTCTTCATGTATCCTAGCTTGTGTTTCAAAAGCTTGGTTGAATATGGTGTTATATATTTTGGTTGGTTTTTGCAGGAGGAGTTCTGAGATCATATTCAGATTCACCACCAACTCATTATAGTTTGGACGTAAAATGTTTTAAAATAATAAATGAAAACTATTCAGCCAAAGGATATGAAACGGGGGTGTTCAGTGCTGGAGGTCACAGATGGTAAATACCCTTATCTATATTTTATCTTGTATTACAGAGTAGATGAGTGAGTTATATTTACATGAGGCATGGCATGTTTTAGGCAGGAGTTGAGACTTGAATTTTAACAATGGCTTAAAACGGTTTTCCATTTGGCTAATTGTTGCTACTCCTTGAATGTTGTACATATGATGAGGTCATGAAATTTCAAGCTTGAAGGAATTCTCTTAGAACCTCCATGCATGGATGTTTTGAATGGATTAGCGCACATTATAATGTGTGTAACTTTGCTCGTAGGAAACTGGTGATCTACTCGCAAGGAAACAAGAAAAGAAATGTGACAGACCACATCTCTGTCTACTTGGAACTGGCTCAAGTAACTTCCTTTCCCAGTGATTACGAAATATATGTTGATTTCAGATTCTTTTTACTTGATCAGAGAAAGGGCAAGTACTTAGTTCTTGAAGGTATTATCTCTTTCTTAACCAGTTCAAATGAATATTATCAATGGATATATGTCTACTACTAGAACTGGTTACTTTCTGATTGTTCACTCTTTTTTCCTTCTCCAATGTTGCACTACTTAGATGCCTTTGCAAAGGAATTTTGCTTTCATCGGGATATGCTTCGGTCGCGCAGCTTTGATAAGCTTATGCCTCTTAAAGAATTTACTGATGCCACGAATGGATATCTCATTGGGGGGACCTGCGTGCTTGGAGCTGAGGTTTTCGTTTGTAAAGAAAGAACTAAAGGCATGAGAGAGTGTTTATCAAGGACAAATGATCTCTATATTGGCAAGCAGGTTTGGAAGGTTGAGAAGTTTTCAATGTTGACTGATGAATATTACAAGTCTGAACCATTCGATGCTGGAGACCACAAATGGTATCTCTCGTTAGCCTTCTTATATTTGACCTTCTATTCCACACAAAAACAGATGAGATGCTTGAATTTTGAACTAGAGATGTGTTTCTCTGTGTGTTTGTAATTTGACACATAACTTTTGCAACAAAACGAACCGTCCAGTTAATTAGCAATTGCAGAACTAATGGATGAAATGGCTCATACAATTGAACTTCTGAATTGCATGTACGTGTTGGTTGTAGGAAGATACAACTCTTTCCCAAGGGATTTGGCGAAGGAAAAGGAACTCATCTTTCAATTTACTTAGCGTTCGCTGATTGGAGAATAACTCCTCCGGTGACCAAAATATATACCGTGTTTACCCTGCGCATCGTAGATCAAAAGCATGGCAAGCACAAGACTTGGACAGGTAAAAATATATGTGACCGTTTTCTTTGTGTACAACTCTACATAACATATATCCCATACCGTGTTTACCCTGCGCATAGTATATTTGCTGCAGAGTCTTAATAACTGTGAAGTAAGTTAATATAGTCTTTTCTGCTTCCAGTTGAGTACTGTTTCACTGCCAATTCGTTGTCGTGTGGTAAGCCTCAGTTCATTAGTCTAAGCAACCTGGAGGCGGAAGGGTTTCTGAAGAAGAATACTTGCATTCTGGAGGCAGACGTCTTTGTCTATGGAGTTTCTAAAGAACTGTAGATTATTAGCTAAATAATCTATGAAGTATTTGTGCTGGATCATAGTTTCAGCGTTCATTGTGTCATAAAATGTGTTAGAAGAGACATTGACCTAATATGAACTCTTTCATTGATGCTAGTAGCAAGATTTGTTGTTCATCAACAACCAAAAGAATTACTTGTATATAGTATGGCAGCTGGTTTTCTATTAGGTTAGAGTAAGCATCCCTTATATAAATTTACCAAAGGTAAATAAAGAGAGTAGGCTCTTTTATGAAAGCACAGATCATACAAAAGGTAAGTAGTGTGAGGTCTGCAGAATCAACATTTCCCTTTGTTACTATATGCACTTAACAACTTCTCACTACATTAGGATCCTCAGGAGAAAATGCATATATCACTATTCTGTTAATCTATCTCATCTCTGACATAAACCAAATTTTGCAAACTCATCTGTCCTGCAAAGATATGACACTCTCCTAGCTAGCTACTCACTTCTCCCCGCGCCCTTCCAGAAAGGAAGTCAAACCCTTTTCTCTTGTTTGATCTACTTAGTGTTAATTTGTAGTCGCTAAGTTGTGTTACTTCCAGTGAGCTGTATAACGAATATTGTTATAGCTAAAGCAACCACTACTCGCTGAGCTTCTTAAACAAACTTGGCACAGAAGTTCAAGCCTTAATATTTTGCCTCAACAAATGCATTAGAGTTCTGCATGAAATTTCCCAAAAGGTGAAGCTTTAACTTAGTGGTAAGCTTGCAAAGGCAAATAGGCAATAACAGAAACAGGTTGATGTGTTTGTTGAAAGTGGCTTTGGAAACCAAAAGCTAGCTGAGGTCTAATAAGTTCGAAACTTATTCCCTGCACCCCTGGGACAGGTGCACCACTCATCACAGCCGTCCAATTTGCCACGTGTTTCCTCAGTAGATCTGTTGCTGCTGTTAGCCTCTGTTAGGGTAACCGGAGGTAAAAGGAAAGGGAAAGGGGTGAAATGAAAAACCACGCCCAGCGAGACTCCCTCTGAAGCTCAGTCGACACTTTGAGAGAGATCAACAATTCTCTGCCGGTGAGCGACCTCACCGTTCTCTACCGGTCAGCGACCTCGCCTTTCTCTGCCGTCAGCGACCTCTGCCGTTCTCTGCGACTCTGCCATCAATCCATCATCGACTCTCTATCTCTCTCCTCTGAGTCCTCTCTCTCTGTCTGTCTCTTGTTCGTGGCGCACTCTCCTGAGTCTCCTCTGAGTCTTCAATCTTCATAGGTAATTCTTCGATGAGTTTTTGGCTTGTTGCTTGTTGTGAGTTGTGAATGTCTCTGGCTCTCTCTCTCTCTGTCTCTTGTTTGTGACTGTGTCTGTTTGAGACTTCGAAAATGGCCAGACCTGAATACCTGATTGCTATGTAGAGATGTAGTATGTACTTTATACCCAACAATCCAACATAATATATTTCATAATGCATTGAGTGGTGAGATAAGATCTTGTGCTGGTGAGGTTGAACTCCCTAAAGTCATTGTTCTGAACTAAACTTGAAACTCCCAGATAAGCTTTAAAGTTATGTTGCTAATCAGAGATCGGATTTCTGCGGTAATTCTTGCTTCAGCCCCGCTCTCACGTTTTCCGTCCATCGTTTAATTAACAGCCACGTCAGTTTTTTTGGGTGGTGCAGCTGTCCCCGTGGTGCAGCAAATAGGCTCTGTAATAAGTTTTGAAACTAAAACCTTCTTCTTCTTTTTTACCAAATTACAGGTGCTTGTCAATAGAACAAGCAGATCACTCAATGAAAAGTACATACTGATAGAAGTCCTATAGGATCTAGTGTTATTAGGAATCTAAAATAACATGTAGAGATTTCTCAATTCAGTGCTTGAGAGTGTCCCTCTTCGGGTGTTTCTAACGAAGAAGAAACGAAACAGCCTAAACCAACAAGTCCTATAGGAAAAGCACCCGGATGCGCCGCGCACCCGGCCATCTCACCGTCCATCTCACCCGGGAGCGGCCGGACCCGGTGAGATGGACAGTGAGATGGCCGGGTGCGCTGTATAATTTTCAGAAAACAAGGCTGTTTGATTTGAACCACGGCAGGCTGCAAAGAATAATTAATGAAAACAAGTGTTTGCTTTACTATCTCCTCCATTTGCCTTCTCTTAAAGTTTCTATCTTTCTGAGCTCATCATAATCCTAAGCCAACACCCACCACGTGTTTGTCCTCCGTCACAAAGCCTTAGTACTAATTAGTAATCTGTATGATACTGATCAAAATGTGTACCAAGCATATGTATACTACATCAGAGTCTAACCAACAGTGTGATCTATTTCTTGTTCACGCGTCACAAGACTGATTCCGTAAGGGTTTTTGTTAGTACATCGGTCTTACTCGCCTAAAAAGACACGTATTGCCGCATAAAATGGGCTTGGGCTTTAACTAAGCTCGAGAAACCTACACTATCCCTTGAGGGCATAATGGTAATACACTCTCTAATAAGGGCAAAGTGGTATTTTTAGGGTGCATCCACCATATCTCTATAAATACCACTCTCCACCCCTCATTTGGAGACTCTCCATCTCCACCATATTCACACCTCATTTCTACTCACATATGGCTGACTTACGCATCGGAGGGTCGAAGGTCGGCAAACCCGGTCTTCCCTCTGACGCCCTTTATTCATGATTGACAGGTTATGGGTCTTGAAGATGGTGTTCCCGCATTCTGTGTGATTCATCCCCTCAGCAATCACACCGAAATAATTGACGCTAGAAGGAGGGCAGCTCAAGTGGAAACCCTCACGTGGCTCACCATGAGCATATTCATGATCCGGCTGGAATTCCTTTTATGGAAATTTTTCTTTCCCCGGCGACATTGTTTCTCCCTCTCCTTCTCATTTAAACCCTCCCAATATCACATTTCACTTAAATGAAAATCAGCTTTTCAAGCTTTTGGGTTTCGAACACGGTGAAAAATGAGGAGAGAGAAAGTAGATCTGGATTACTTTTCAGCTTTTCAACCACCGCAAGGTAGCTCACCTTCCCAACCATCATACTCGCTGTCTTCCAATGAATCCAGCGTGGCCTCCCCGACCTCTGGCCAAGACCCACGCGCCGGTGAGCAGCGCCCAAAGAACTGATCAGGACACCCAGCTTCCCTCAGCTACGACACAACGTCCTGGCAGTAGCTTCCCGACAATGATATGTTGTCAATCCAGCGAGACCCATTCCAGTAGCGAGACCAGCCACGCTAGTCACGGTGGCGACACAAGGTCCCGGCAGGGATATGCTCCCGGTCTCGTGACCTCAATCTCGGCACCCCCACTGCTAGTTCCCCTGGCGAACTCCCCTGGCGGACTCCCACACATACACAGCTCTCCATCCCGACCTCCCGGGACTCCTCTCTCCCGGCAGTAGGATACGAAAAAAAAAAAAAAAAAAACAAAACTGATATGGACACCCATTCCAGTAGCGAGACCAGCCACGCCAGTCACGGTGGCGACACAAGGTCCCGGCAGGGATATGCTCTCGTTCTCGCGACCCCAATCTCGACACCCACCCCCCCGGGTCCCTGCCACCGGGACTTGCCTTCGCCTTTGGCACCCCTCTCCCAGGGACGCCCTCCCGTGTCTCGGTGTCTCTCTCTTGAGCTCCCCGGCCTCTCATTTCGGTGCCCCGCCACCATAATCAATCACGACACTCCTCTACTCTCCGTGTCTCCGTCCCGAGACCAATCCCTAGCCCTCCCGGCTCCCGAAACAGGTCATCTTTTGGTATCGGGACTCATCACTCCCGACACCTATGGTCTCAGCAATCCAACGACCTCTCTCTCGGCACCTCCCCTTCCTGGCTCCCGCCACAACAACTCAAACAAAGAAAGAGTTGTGGTCTCGGCATCCAGCAACCCGCTCCCGGCACCTCCCTTTCCTAAGACTGAGTTACACGTCATCCACAATTGACTAAGTGTTGCATGCAAAGCTCACAAGCAGACACCCCACACTATACTTCCATTATTTCTTTGAAAGTTAATCGATAGCCACATATATTTTGTGCTACATGCATTGACACATACATGATGCATCTATCCCACTCTATGATTACTATTTATGCCTCTGGCTGAATACTCCTCTCCGAGACCACGTGACAATAGGCGCTGTCCATTATTTGGTTCGTATGTCAACCAAGTTCGCATCCAATCCAGCTCGCTACCTTGATAGTGATCAATCGCCACTTTACCATGCCCCCTCGGCACTATATAATCATATCAAGCCAAGCTCCAACAACGAGTTTTCAACAACACTTCATCTACAATGCTACATACTTCTCTATGGTTTATCTGTGGGCATTATGACATAAAGTTCTCATGAGTCATGCCCCTATCAAATGGCCACACCTTGTCTACTCATCCACTTGCCAAATATGATCGGCACACACTACAGACTATCATATTTGTCATCATAGCTTCTCTTCCCTGCGTCGGTACACATACATTACTTCTTGGTAGAGCAATATTATCTCCAATGATGAGCTCAATAAGTACTTCATATCATTGGTTCGACTACTCCATTCAGATTCTTATACCAAGCTCTTTGACCAACATACGGGGTCTCATATCAACAACTCCAATTTTTCCACAATATCTATAGCGGCTTTACACGACTCCAGATAAATCTTACTGTATACTATTTAAATGAGTTATTATCATACAAATAACATGCCTCATACATCAACATATCTTTGAGCATGCTTATTACATGACCTAGAGAGTTACCTAAAACACTATTTTCTATACGTGATACATGCTACAACCTCAGGCTACACACACAACATGTGTAAACAGCCAACACCCAAAGGTGCAATCTCACGCTACACACACCACAAGTGTACGCCATTAGCGCGAACCATTCCGCATGCTAGCGCGAACCATTCCGCATGCTAGCGTGAACCGTCACGCCACCAGCGCGGATCGTTACGCCACCAGCGCGAACCATTCCGCCCACTAGAGCGAACGTTTACGCCATTAGCGCGGACCGTCATGCCACAAGCGCGGATCGTTATGCCACCAATGCGAACCATTCAGCCCACTAGAGCAAACGGTTACGCCATTAGCGCGAACCGTCACGCCACCAGCGCGGACTGTTACGCCACCAGCGCGAACCATTCCGCCCGCTAGAGTGAACGGTTACACCATTAGCGCGGACCGTCATGCCACAAGCGCGGATCGTTACGTCACCAGGGCGAACCATTCCGCCCGCTAGAGCGAACGGTTACACCATTAGCGCGAACCGTCACTCCACCAGCGCGAACCGTCACGCCACCAGCGCGAACTATTCCGCCCACTAGAGCGAACGGTTACGCCATTAGCGCGGACCATCATGCCACCAGCGCGGACCGTTACGCCATCAACGCGAACCATTCCGCTCGCTAGCGCGAATGGTTACGCCATTAGCGCGGACCGTTACGTCACTAGCGCAAACCGTCACACCCCGCCACCATGCTCTCTCCCGGCACTGGGGGACTTGGGCAATAGCCTTATATGCCGACATTTACTGCACCTCATGACGTGCTCTCGGTACACTTTGGCACCACCCGGCATCTCGGCTACGCTCCTTAGCGTGCTCTCGATATCCTTGCCACGCTTCTTAGCGTGCTCTCGATAGTCACCCCTTGACAGCTCTACACACGCCCTATTGGCAACATCTTTATGCCCTAGCGGCACCCATCGTCATGCCTCAGCGGCACTATTCGCCACACCTTGATGGCACACTTGCCTCGATGGCGAAATGATGAACTACGTTTGGTTTGATCCCATAGACGGGTACGTAGGCACTCTAGCACTCACCTAGAGCCAACCACAAAATATATCACCACAATCTCCCCTTGGAACGCATGTTGGAATAGCTCAGCTAGCTAGAGCATATAGCTAGTACAAATCAAAGGCTACTAAAACGCCTAAGGCATGCAAACATGTCGGTACCCGTTGCCCACACGAGATGCTCGCAAGCGGTACCTCAACTTCGACCCCCGATCGCCCTGCAATCTCCTGACACTACATGGGAGCAACGACCTCAATGTCTCAGTCATATATAGCAACGCACGACATACCCCACTTAGAGGAAGCCGGTCCATCCCCTCACTTGCATGGGGACTTGGGGGACTGGGGACTGGTTATGTCGTCACTAGTAAGACTCGTACTCTCGATATCCTATCAGATAAAGTCCCCACCCAAGAGAGTCTCTTGACCGCGGACTTGGGGACTTGTTAGTACATCGTAGAACATCGGTCATACTCGCCTAAGAAGACACGTATTGCCGCATAAAATGGGCTTGGGCCTTAACTAAGCCCGAGAAACCTACACTATCCCTTGAGGGCATAATGGTAATACACTCTCTAATAAGGGTAAAGTGGTATTTTTAGGGTGCATCCACCCTATCTCTATAAATACCACTCTCCACCCCTCATTTGGGGACTCTCCATCTTCATCCTATTCACACCTCATTTCTACTCACATATGGCTGACTTAGGCATCGGAGGGTCGAAGGCTGGCAAACCCGGTCTTCCCTCTGACGCCCTTTATTTATGATTGACAGGTTATGGGTCTTGAAGATGGTGTTCCCGCATTCTATGTGATTCATCCCCTCAGCAATCACACCAAAACAGTTTTCTTCATGGCTTCACCTCTTGACAAGAACGTACGGCCTACCCGGTCCAATGTTTTACTTTTGCTTCCCTCCTTTGTTTCTTAGTTTCTGGTTTTTTCTGCTTGTTGTTTTTGCTTCCTCTTTGTCCATGTTCATCTCCATTGATTGCATTTATCCAATTTCATTTCAGTTTGTCCCATTATTCTCACAAAATAGGATCTTCACAGAGTGATGCAACATTTAGTCATGTGAACACAAAATCAAAATGAAGACGCAAATAAACCTACAGCACATGGTTTTCTTGGCAATGAACAAAGTGGCACTACATGGAGTTTGTATATATATAAAGTTCATCTCCCACCAGAATCAGAATAACCAAACCAAACCCAGTTCAAGTTCTCCAATTTGCTTCCATCTTCCCAATCTTCAACTCCCACAAAATGAAGTACTCAATCCAAACCGATCTTCTTGTTCTTGTCCATCTTGTTTTCCTCATTGTGCAAACCCAGTCCCAAAGCACTGATCTGCTATCCAAAACATGCAAGAAGACACCCTACTATGACCTTTGTCTCTCATCTCTCCAGTCAAGCCCTCAGAGCTCGAACTCAGACATTGCAGGCCTGGCACACATAATGGCTGATCTTCTTCTGTCCAATGCAACTGATACACTGGATTACATCCATAGCCTACTCAAGCAATCACCAGAACCAGATATGCAGAAGCCTTTGGCAAACTGTGCAGAGTTGTACATTCCAGTGGTCAAGTACACTCTCCCACAGTCAATTGATGCTCTCAGCAATGGCCATTACGGGTTTGCCAACTATGGCATTTCTGATGCTGCAAAGGAAGCTCAGGCTTGTGAGAAGGGGTTTTCAGGGTCAACCAAGCCATTGACCGATAGGAACACTCTTGTGAGCTGCCTCTCTGAAGTGGCTGTGGCCATCATCAATTTAGTGTAGGGATGATTTTGTTCATGAGTCATCAATACCATGTACTTACTAGTATTTATGGCTTTGCTTGTGTAATCTTAGTTCAGATATTTGTACTTGTAGCAGAAGTTTCAGCCACTGAAATTAGAGTTTCTGATCTCTTTTTATGTTCTACTGTGGACCTGTGCAACTGTTTTCCGAAATGTCGGTAGGGATTATTTCCTGGGCCATATATCAACCTTGTCATATCTTCTTGTTTAGGAAGAAGTCCCAAAATGTCCAAAAGAGGATTCTCTACCTATTTTTCTCACTCAAAATTTGGTGCTTTAAGGTTAAGATTCTGGGTTCAGGATTTGGTCGTCGGAATTGTAACAACTCAAGGCTATGAATAGAAGTGGTAGCCAAAGTTCGATTTCATTCCAGAAAGACAAACCTTATTACCAATTTGGAATCACTCTTGTGGTGAAGGAAGCATCCCACCTTTTGTGGGTTGTATATAATCAAGTTCTATCATCTCAGAAACTGTTGGGAAGTTAAGAATGCTTAATGTATGCATGTGAGGCATATGTTCGCTTGTGATAAAATGGGGGTCCCTTCATATATAATTACATATATTGAAGGCTCTAGAAAGACAGGTGACATGGGGTGGTCTATTCTCAACTCTCAAGTCTCAATCATGTCAATTATGTATGCTGACTACAATTCTAGAACCATAAGCCAAAACCATATGAGATCACATGTTAAATTGTTAAAGCCAATGCATCGAAGTGTTAGAAGCACAATCTGGTTTAAAGCATTTTCATAAAGGAAAGATAAAGAAAATGCAGGCACATATCACCTGGGAATGCCCCAACTGGTCCTGCATAACCAGAAAAGAAAAACAGAGAAAACAATTTCTAGCCACAAAGAAATTCTATGCATAGTGAGGAACCCCATTGTAGAACAAAATTTCATTGCAGGAAAGTGGCATATAGAAAAGATGCTGCATATACATTGTATATTACCAACTGGCAATAATTTCCATAAATCAATTCCAAAATGAAAAGAAAAGTGGGTAGCGTCGGGTCACTTGATTTTCTACAGCTTTTATGAAGGGGGATTTCTTTTCTCTCGGCTCTGGAAAGGCAACATACTCAGATTCCAAAATTGGATATTAAACAGGTAAAAACTTATTTGCAAAAGTGTGCATTTGACAACAACTACAAAACACACTAAAAAACTGTATGGTGCTCTCTCTGTCACTATCTCTCTTCCTCACTCTCTCTAGCCTTCTCCCCCATATTTTCATTTTAATGTACAGAGGGGATAAACTACCCGGCATGATCAAGCTTCAATAGATGTGTACAAAAAGTGCAAGCAACAATGGTTCCACAAGGATCCAAAGCACCATGGAAAATTGTTCTTCAACACAGACTAGGCAACAAGATTAGTATATCATCGCGCCCATCTTTTCAGCTTCTCATGCTGATCTGAACCCGCAACCTGCTCTACCATACTGCAAGGCGTAAAAAAGTTTTTAGAATACCTAACTAATACATTTCAGAAGTAGACAAATATCTAGTAATGAGTAATCCATTATTTTCTCAACTATGAAGATGCAATAGAAAAATAAAAGTAATTTCTTAAAGCTCAGATGATTTTAACATACTTGGGAGACTCGGAACCAGGTCCACTCGGGGCATTTGATGACGGATTTGGAAAGAACTGAATTGAGATCAAACTGCCCTGCGTTCTTCCTGCAGACAAAGGAGAACCCTCAAAGCCTACAGTTGAGCTTCTGCTAGATGAAATTCCTGCAGAAAATGACAATATAGAATATGAATTGACCATTACCAACGAAACACCAGGAGAAACTGGAAGACATACGAAGTCTTGCGCTACATATAACTATTAAAGACAATGATGAAGGCATATACTAGTGTGTGTTAACTACAACATGGCGACATTGTGAAATTTATTTTTCAGGATTGACCAGAAGATATGCTAATCACAAAAAAGTTTACCACAATCAATTTGGTAAATGAACCTCAAGCTCAATGACAAAAGATATTACCTTGGAAGATCAGCACTACACAAAAGAGAACAGTGAACACCATAGCATATACATTGCTATTAGATGATGATGCCTTGGCAGCTTTCATCTTCTTCAAGGCCTTCATCCTCTCAACCCTTGCCCGTTTCCACATTGCAATCTCAGAGAGTTCCTTGATTAGCTTCTGGTCAGCAGCATCCAAAGACGGGCCTCTTGGAGGCCTGGGAGGTTTAGGAGGTTTTTTATTGCTCGTTTTTTTCCGCTTATCTTTCGACCGAGTCTTCTCTGCATGATCCATACCACCATTTCCATCCAGCGTCTTGTTTGTCGCCGACTTCAAATTCTCAGGGCAGACCCCATTGGAGTTGAAGCCATTGCCACAAAAACCAACCCTATCTTCAGCATTAACTGAACCATCAGAAAAACCACCATACACCTTCGCTAGCAGTGTCTTGGCCTGTTTTTTGACACTTGAAACAGAGCTATCACTTGAATCCTCTTCACTAACTACCACCCCACTTTCAAGATCGATTTCACAATCTTTATCTCTCAGACCCTTATGATCCATAACAACCAACCAAAACCAAGTAAATTTCCAATCCCCTCTCCAGGCTCCTAATGATCAAGGCAACAATAGTTTCACCCAAATTTGAATCTCCCTATTCAACCCATCACACGAAACAACTCTCCTCTTTATATATTTAGATTCACAGGGTGAAACTTGACCACAATTATTTCTAGCTTCATCAAGTAAACAACACTTTCCAGTTTTAACTTGCAATCAAATGGAAGACAGCTTCCTTCAATGCAATCTCCCTTGCTCTACACGGCTCACACCGCTTTCCTCAGCCAATAATGGTTCACTATGCACGAAGCTCCCTTCCTTTCTTTCCCCCTTCCCCCTGTCAATCAACAAAACCCTCAAACCATTAACACCAACAAAAGCTAAAACCAATAGAAATATACACAAAACGTGTCGATAATCAAGAAACAAACTTCATTACCAAAACAAGAAAAATCGATAATATAGCTATTCACATGCTTAGCACACCAACATAGAGCTGGAAAATAAAAAGAACAAGAATGTAAAACAAAGCAAACCCACAAAAACTTAAAAGTTCAAAACTTTACAGAACAAAAACCAAACCTTTAATAAGCAATCACAGGCAAAGCAACATTCTTTTAAGGAAAATAAATAAACCCAAATTGAAAAAAGTAAAAGAAAACTTGGACCCAAGAAATGAAAGAAAGAAACCTTCAAATGGAAGCGAGAAAATCCCAGATCCGATGCGGAGAAAGAGCCTTACAGCGAAGCAAGGCAGCGTCAAATACGGAAGATCGGGATCGCTAATTTAAGAGAAGGAGGGGAATGGACACGAGGGGTTTCAGGAGAAAGTGGGATTGATTCAAGTTCAATAATGGAGATTTTGATTTTGGTTTTTGGGTTTTTGTTTAAAAATGGAGAAATGGGTGCTATATCTTCGCCGGATATTGATAGAAAAAGGCACCGGAAATGGTGGGAATCTGAAGTCTGTTGGCTTGGAAGAATGGAAACTAAGGAAGAAGAGGAAGAAGAAGCTTCACCGACACAGGGCAAGGTGGCATGAAGTCTTTGACTTTGAAAGGTTTTTTATATGAATTTGGTTTTTCTTTGGTTTTGGTTTTCTTTAGTTTGATTTGTCTACTATTTATATTGGAATCGGCCTATTAAGGTTGGCCTAATGGTCTTTTCTGGTTTGTGAGGAAATAGTTTCTTAATCGAGGGTTTGGAATATACCTTCATATTGCGAATATGTGAAAATGCATATTGACTGCTATATAAGTTTGGTTTATGTTGGTCAATGTAATAATATTCGTTTTTACCTTCCAGTTATAATTGTGAATTTTATAAACTGTTATTACGACCATCCATCGTAAGAAAGAAATGCTGGAATATTAAGACATAAATATTGAAATAATATTAATAAGGAAAGCTACGAGAACTCTGAAAAAAAATATTGGATTGAGTTTTATCTCACAAAATTATAATAGTGCCAGCTATAATTGTTGACGCACTCGTTCCTCGCTTACGAAAAGATAAGGAGCAACAACAAAACTAAATTTAAAAAGAAAAGCTGTAAACTCCATTATTTGTTAATTAGAAGTTGGATAATACCTTATCCATTGTGTACTTTTATGCAACATATTGCCATGTCAAATCTAGGACTCAATCAACTAATCAAGCGTCAGGTAGCAGTGCATTTGGCAACACCAGCCTCTTTGAAAATATAGAAATCGGCACATCGTGAGGCCAATGAACACGAGCAGGCTTTTCAATTAGTCCGTTTGTTTACATATGCTCGAAAGAACATAACTTCTAATTCTAATATTTCAACAATTGGTGGAGTTCAGTTTATAAAAGACTCATTTAGAATGTGGAAGATGACTGTAACGAAATTAAAAGACAATCATGGAATGATAATCATGATTTGAAGCACATGATTTATTCTAACCCTAAACCTTTCATGGTACTAATGAAATAAAAGTCACACATAATAGGATTCCCACATAATGACTCCGGGGAAAGATATAACATATACAGTCATTACATATGCATAAGCTGATAAGCAATCTTATCTTTTTGTGGGTCAGACACGCAACCTTATTATGAATAAATCAACCAAAATAGCTTTAACGTCACTAATGTTCTTTATATCAGTCAATCCACGATGTCACCGCATTAGCTTTTTTCCGTTAACTTATTTGCATATTCCAATTTCATTTCAACAAAAATTAACCATTCTAATTGCAAGTGGAGATCGTCTTCTGAAATAACTAGCTTCATGACAAATCCAATTAATCTCCATGTCCTTGTATTCCATCAAGGGCATAATGTCACTCTCAAATTTGTTTTCACCAAAGAGAAAAGAAACAAAACACATTATCAACGAGTTCTCTTTCTTGCTTCTCAACCTTTATACTAGCATTACTCTTCACTCTGATGAAGACATAGTTCGTGCAACGATAATTCACCTCTCGAAAATGTTACTATACAAACAAAATTGGTCAAAAGAACCTTGTCAAGAAGCACATCAAGGTCTCTATCCTCAATTGTATTGTTCGACACAAGAATTGTCATTGTCTTGCTGGATTGTTACTGCTCCTCCTCTCCCCTGGCCTCCATATCATTTCAAAATCTCTGTGATCCCAGAAATGCGTGAACATAAAAGAAGAAATTGATGGGGTAGGTCCAAACTCACATAGACACTACTCACCCCACATTCCACGTGAATAAAATGGTAGAAGATATTTACATCTATTTGGAGATTTCGATTTTTGGGTTCTAGTTGCTCGGCTGGTGGGAAACTTGTGTGGGAGTCCACTTATTTATGCATGGAGATTGATATTTGCTTCTTTTTGTGCTTAATAATAGGAAGTTGCTGATGATTCGATTAGCAAAATATGTATTATTGGATTGTGTGTTTCTCTGGGTGGTGCATGTATTTAATTATATTTCGATTGAGACAAGATTTAAAAAAAATAATTAAAACATGATTTATGTCAAAGTTACCGTCGTCGACAATCAGCATCGTTTAAAATATAATTTACCTCTATATCTAGTAATCTAAATGTAAAATCATTATGTTTAGTCCCATGTTGTGTTAGATCGAACTGCTCAAAGTCCATGGTACCTAATTTAATTGGTTACAAAGCCACTTCATTCTTAGTAGTTGATTAAACGTTTGTTTTGAAGTTAGGTTAAGCTTGTTTTTTTAGAGCTAGCTAGTGTTGTTGTACTTCATCTGCGAATTCCATGTTTATTAGTTTGTTGGAGTTAGTTACAGCTTTTGGATTTGTATATGACGTGATAAGCTTATAAAACTCATGCAAGTTCTTTACCAAGGAAGCATGGAAACTTAAATTACGAGGGTTATGGATAGGTACTAATTGAGATAATATATAATTAAGAGTGCTGACACCCTAAAGTCCATGTCACCCTTCATCAACAATTACATAGAATAGGAGCATAATGATCGTATATTTTATGACGGATAAGTGATAGTTACATACGAAAAACGTAATAAGTTTTGATCTGTGGCTTAATGAGTTCTTTATAACATTTTCTGATTTTCATATGTCGCATTTTATACTACGCGTTGTGATTGTAATGAAAATACGAATGTGAGGACCTAGTTGTGTCTCGGACTCTCGGCTTGAGTGTGTTAACAACCATTCTCAAGCTGAAATTCTTGATAACGTCGATTGTACACTACGCTTGTATTTAACGAGCAACGAATTGGAATCAAATTAAGCTGGAAAAAGAGACAGAAATGATATGCCATCCGATCCCAACCTAGCTGACCAAGTTATGTGTGTACTTGGATTGGATTGTTTCTCTCTTCATGAGCTGGAGTTTGTTAAGAAGAAGCATGAAATGAACTGAAGTAGTGATCGAGGAGGCCGTGATGAGGGTTGCTCATAAATGAAGCAGTGTGTGACTGCGTGTCTGATGAGATGGGGACCATGATAAGATTCTCGGGGATTAAAGTAGAATATCCATGACCACATTCCTGCATATGAGTCTGGACCCTGGAATGGGGACACGTCACATACTCTGCAATTCACTTGTCTTCTACCTGGAGCCTGGACCTTCACTTCACTTCACTTTGCTCTGCCAGATTGCCACCAATCCAGTCCTGTCATCTTCAACTTTTCTGTTTCTTTTCTTTAATATATGCAATTTCTGCTGACTACACGGTAATTTATTTCCCAGATCCTAATTTGTAAACCAGGATATATACAGATCATAAAAAATAAAAATAAAAAGCCTGTGAGAAAGGTGTATGAATGTACACACAAGAAAGTTCAAGGGAAAGGTTGACATCTTTATTCGATAAAGGTTGTGTCAAGCCACGGGTGTGATAATATGGCTTTGGCAAACACTTCAACCATGGGGCACTTCCACTCGTCTACTATACATTCGGATACTGAAGGAACATCCTCACTTGACTTGTCAATCTGTAAACTCAAATGGCTAAAATGTACACAAATTACATCACAAGCTCCATAATCTCAATGAGAGAATCTGATGTTTCCAGTATGCTACATTAGCTATGACACATTGGGCATAGCTCCTCCTACCAGAGAGCAGCAGGTTTATTTTTGAAGACAAGTTTCCATACAGTTTGAAGACATAAATTAAGCTAAATGGGGAGGGGACCATCTTTACAATAGTTCAGCCCTTGAGTAGGGCTTAACCAGTTGACATACGCTAAAACTTGAAAATAGCAGCGCCACTCGAAGGCTTCGAAGCAAAAACATACAAGCCAAGATCATTATTGTTTATGACACCTCTACTAATCCTCGACTGGTAGAATTTTTCCTGATAAAATAGAAGAATCATAAGTACTTTTGTATTCAACAACTCTATTGTTAGTGGTGGAAAGCATACCCCCACGATGATTTACCTTTAAATTAAGGATGAACTGTGGCACAATGCTGTCTTTTACCAAAGCAACTGCACAGCCACCCCATCCGGCTCCTGTCAGCCTTGCTCCAAGAGCACCGTTCTCTTTACAAATATTTACAAGTTCTTCCAACTCCGGACAACTAATAAAGGGAAACAAGGTATTGTCAGTAAATAAAAGAGCAGTTACCTAGAATTCTAGAAAGAAATGCCAACTAAACTGAATTCAGGAGACAGTATTACAAGCATGATCTATTGGCTTTCAAGTGATAATACAAAAAAGTTTGACATTTTCAATATTCAGAGAGTTCGTTTTGTTTAGGTATAGGAATTTATAGCTACATTCAAGTTGCAATTCCACCTATGACATGGATTTAATAATATATATGTGAGTCATTGTCCCACAGTCATAAAATGCTTATAATAATTTATACCTGCACTCATATAAAACACTGCAGCTATAATGGCTCGCATTCATAAGATCACCAAGATTCTTCAGCTTATCTTCGTCACTGAAAATATACAACGGCATTAATAAAAACCTTGGATTGTTCTACATCATACAAATTTTTCTTGAAAGAACAAGGCGACAATGCAAATAGTAATATGCCAGAATTATCTATGCAAAATGCAAAAGGAAGACTTGACATAATGATTGATGCAAAATGAATTAATTGATACAAAATGCCATTGTTAAGAGCATGTAAAATTGACAAAATAGTAATATGAATTATCTATCCAAAATACAAAAGGAAGACTTGACATAATGCTTGATGCAAAATGAATTGATTTATACAAAATGCCATTTTTAAGAATTCAGCATGTAAAATTGACAAAATAGTAATATGAATTATCTATCCAAAATACAAAAGGAAGACTTGACAGAATGCTTGATGCAAAATGAATTGATTAAATGGAAAATACCATTGTTAAGACTCCAACATGTGGTAGTGATTTTACAGAATAATGGATTCACACTTCAAGGGAACATCCATATAACCTAGTGATCTATGTAAAAGCATACTACAGCAACATGTGAAGTACAAGTTTATTTGTTTTCCGACAGATCAGTTTTTTGAGTTCAACCCCTGAGAGGAGAAAAAAATATTTTCATCCTAAAAACCCTGAAATTACTATTTCCTCAGCTAATAAAAGTACCTTAAATCTGATGATACAGTGTCCTTGAATGCATGTACCCGCTTAGCCTCAGAGTACACGTGGGAGGCTCTCTGGTGATAAGACTTTGTTAAAATTGAAAGAAATCAACAGAAATAACGATGATTGGATATATAAGAAAACAGAACAAGTACCTGATATAACTTGAAGTGTTTAGCAGCCTTCAAAACATCAAGAGACGATGCAGAATTTCGAAAGATAGACTCTAAATTTTCCCCAGTGATTTTCTCAATTTCATCAAGGGTATAAGGTTCTTCCTTCAACAATTCCTGTAACAAAGCCAAACGTGATATTATGATGCATGCGACAAACTACACGCACCAAACACTAGTTGATAAAGCAAAACTGAGGACAGAAAACGAAAGATTATACCTTCACAGCCAGGTTAGGATCTGAAGACCCATGGTTACTAGCATATGATATGCACAACCCTTCAACATCAGAAAGAGTTTTCACGTTTAAAATTGCATCTTGCGGCTTCATTCCCAACTTTATAGCAAGCAGAATCTAAAATATATTGCAAGATCACAAATGAGTAGAGAGATCAGGGGAAAAAAAAGTGTACTTGTATTGTTCAAAAAATATATAACATAACACAACCCTGTCTGTACTAGGACACCTCAACAAATTAAAATTCAATGCTCATTTTGGACCGAGTCCATGTTAAACACACATAAAAAGTCATGATACAACAACTGATATCAAACTTACCGAAGCCAAACGACATTCAACAACTCTATTATTATAATTGGTAGCAGCAGTTACTGCTTTCTGAGATTCTGCCAAGGAATGGGCTACAACAAAAGTTCCACCAGCTGGAAGTTGCACATCAGTAGCACGAATAGGGTTGAAATCAATCAGTTCTGCAAACCCAGTTTTAGCCATTACCGAGATTGCCTGCATATTGAATCAATATTAGGACAGGGATATCCAATTCCAAAGTCATCATGTCAAAAAGGAAAATCATCAATCACCTGATCCATTCCACCAGACTGTGTACCAATGTGTCGCTCACACTCACATGTAAGTTGAGCAATTTCTTTCTGTTCGCAAGGAAAACATGTCAGGCATTTAAAAGAGTGATTCACTCAGTCCCCTGAAGTACATTATCTATATAGCCAGCAAGCTATTGGTACAAACATTATACCTTGGGAAAATTCTCCTCAAAAGCAGCCATAATTGCAATTGTAGAAGCACAAACTAATGCAGCAGAGCTTGATAGTCCAGACCCTATATAACACAAATAAATGAATAAACAATTTCTGGGAGTTTACAATACCATATGAGAAGACAGTCACACAAGTGTAATTTACAATGTAGTAAAGTAAATTGATGTGTACTTCACCTGTAGGAACTGTTCCATCAATAAGAACATCAAGTCCCACGGGTGCACCCAAATCTATTCCTCGAGATCTGGAAAATTCATAGAAACCTTTGTACCTGACGAACGCAAACAATCAGTTTCTTATATGCAATAGTAAATAGTTGTTTGAATTCTCCTTTTAAAGGGATTTACCATTCTTTTAACTAATCTAACAGTATCATCAGCGACAAAATCAAACAAAGGACATGCAGACAGATACCATTCAATATACAGAGAAGATAAAACAGTAAAAAGATGCATAGCATTAAACAATTTCCCTAGTCAATAACTTAATATGCTACTATTAAGTTATTAAATTTCATTTACTCAATTAAAGTAACATCACACAACACTCAGAAGCATAACAGATTCCCTGTGTCTGTTTGATTAGATCAGAAACAATAATACACTGAATCAAAGTCTCGATTTCTCACCCACAGATGAAATAATGGCCCCATTTATGATTCTTCAAGTCAATTTCCTGTTAAAAACAGTGCAAGATTGACTATATAAGGGCATGAACAATGATCAGACTTGAAATTAAGTTTTGAGCAAAAAATTCAAATGTATCGGACCTGGTTAGGATCAGCAGGATAAGTACACATTTGATACTTATCGTTTAAGTTGGCAATCCTCAGAACCTTCTCTCCTTCATTCCTCCTAATCGCCACAATAGTATCCTGCCGTATGGCCATCGGCAACACCGAGTATCCCTCGTAATCTATATGCTCTCCGATCAAGTTCACTCTCCCTGCCACGTCCAATCGTCACAAATTCAAAATCAATTCGCAACAATCATGAGATTACAATCATAGATGAACAACAACCTGGAGAGCGAGCGCAGAGTTGAGGAAGGTGGCCGAAGACTTTGTGGAACTTGGCCTTGAGGCGGTGGAAGCGGAGCTGGGCCTCCTCGAGTTGCGAGGACTCGCCGTAGACTTCATCGAGCGCCGAGTGGATTGGGATCGGAAGTTCTTCGTGCCTCATCATTTGAGCCATCAGCGACCTGCTCTGATTAACTGAATCTTCTTATATAACTTTTTCAATCGCAAAGCACTGTTTCGGATGATGATGATGACAGGGTGACGACGGCAGCTATATACTAATTCATGAAAATTTGGGCTTTTTGTTCAGGCCCAGTTGGGAATTAATCGCCGGTTAGGATAAGCTCGGTTCGGATAATTTTAGTGAAGAAGAGGAAGAGTTTGAGTTGTAGTGCGACGGTTCTTTCGGGATTGGGAGCTAAATTCGCGGCGGGGTTTTATCCGAGTTTGGATTTTCAGTTACGGCTGTAAATTAACTGTCGTTTTACTGCTTGGGGATATAGTGGCGACGAAAGAGGAGGGGGTTGACACGACGGACACAAACGGGGTCACGGAAGAATAAATTCCAACATGGGATTCTCTTTCTCTTTCTCTTTTCGTTGATTGATGGGAGAATCAGAATCACATTAATCGTAGCTTTTTCGCCTTCTTAGGGACGGACGGTCCAGATTTGATGGTGGATTAGGTACGCTAAGACGCTCACGACACCTTTACTGTGTACTTCATCCCTGTCACGCTGTCACGCAATGGTCAGTTTTCTTCGGTAGATAGTAAATATTTAGAACACATGTAGATATCCATGACAATTTCCCAATACAAGACTCGTTGATATGGGAGGTGTATAGTCTGTGATTTGACTCTCTAACACGTATTACTAAAGCGCGGGTTGTCGTAACTAAATATTTGGAAACAACTCAGTTTATAAATTGCTTATATCAGATTTCTAGTCTTGAAAAGTATATACCCTTATATACAGTTAAAAAGTATATAGCATTACAGAGTTGACAACTAGAATTATACCCGAGCTTTGGCGCGGTCGGTGTATACATTTACGATGTGTTTGGATGTGGGTCTAGGGTTCCCGGGAATTTAATCAAAAATAAGGAATTCTTAATTTTTTAGGACGGTTTCTCTCGTTTGGAATTTGGATACTTATCTCGTGGAATTAGCAATTTTCACAGGAAAATAATCATGAAATTTGGGAGCTTAAATTCCCAACTTGAATTCCTTTGTCAATTCTCTTAACTAAGGTTAGTCTGAATAATTTTTTTTTTATCATTTTAAAACTCTACATCATGAAATCCAAACAATAAAATTCTCAATTAATAGGATTTAAATTCATAGAATTGTAATTCCCAAGATTTTCAAATTTCTATGGACATTAAAATTACTTTATCCAAAAACAACGTTATGAAGCTGGTCAATGGGTTAATTGATTGATAGAAATGTTTCTAATATGTACTTCATAGAATATTATACATGCAAATTATAAATGCTCCAATTGTTTTGATTTGTAAGATTCAGGAGGCAGAAGAAAAGTCAAAAATAGAGGGCAAAAAAATCTTTGCCGAGAAAGAGCTTATCTAGAAAAATCGAAATTACATATTTAAAAAAAAAAGAAAAAAAAAACTTTTCATTGTTGTTAACGAACAGTGTTTTTATACTGTTCTTATGCTTATGAACAGTAGATCATCATTTAGTATATAGTTAGAGAATAATCAAAAATAAGGAATTACCAATTTCTTTGGACGGTTTCCCTAGTTTGGATACTTATTCCGTGGAATTAGCAATTTTCATAGGAAAATAATAGTGAAATTTAGGAGCTTATGACGTTTAATCAAAAACCCTTACCTTTTCTTCGTTTAGATACGGGTGAATTCTCGGAAATTTAATCAAAAATAAAGAATTATTAATTTCTTAGGACGTTTTCCCTCGTTTAGATACTTATCTCGTGGAATTAGCAATTTTCACGGGAAAATAATCGTGGAATTTGGGAGCTTAAATTTCCCTAATAAGCGTCATTTGTCAATTCTTTTAACTAAGGTTAGTCTGAATACAAATTTTTGTCATTTTAAAACTTTACATCATGAAATCCAAACAATAGAATTCTCAATTAATAGGATTTAAATTCATAGAATTGTAATTCCCATGATTTTGAAATTTCTATAGAGCTGGTCAATGAGTTAATTGATTGATGGAAATGTTTCTGATATGTACTTCATAGAATGTTATACATGTAAATCATACCCAGCTGTTATACTGATTATATATCTAGCGTTAATGGCCATATTGTGATTTCTTTAAAATAACAGGGGCAAAATGGTCAGTATACCCGCGCTTTGGCGCGGTATAGTATCCAGATTATGCACATTCCACATATGTATAAAAACTATCACAAAAACAATTTTTATACAACAAAACATCTAGTCTTGTGTTCTACCCAAAATATAAATGCTCTAATTGTTTTGATTTATACATATACAAAGCAGAAGAGAAAATGACATGAATAGTTCTATGAAATAACGGAGTAATAAATTATCGCTGTAGTATATTAATATCTCTAGACTCTTCTTCTTTGCGAGAAATGTTGGAGCTATTTCGAGAAAGTCTAGACTTGCTATTCCATCTATTCTATACCAGAGAATAGACCAGCTTTAAGATGGATATCTGTTTGCTTCCTGTAAAGTTAAGAAATAATGAAGTAATCATACTGCTATGCGTTTGATAATAATGTTTTCTGAAATTTCATATATTTCATATCATCTGCTAAATACATTACTCCTCTTGGTTAAAAAGTACACTTGGTGTTTACCAAATTTTGGCTTTTCTGAACAATTTATAGAATATGAACCTTAGATATTCTGTTTGTTTTTTGTTTGTTCTACAAAAGTCAACAAAGTCTTAGAGAATTTTTTTTGTCTAGGAATGATGGATTGCATTTGTGTTCTTATTTTCTTTCCTTTTTAGATTCTTTTTTGTTTGGAAATGCTGGACTGAATGCCAAATGTTCTTTTCATGTCGTTGTAATTTAACATGTTGATTGGTGTTATAATTTGGTTTTATAGGTTTGGTTTGCATGAGAAGATGAATAGAAATGTTGTCAAGCTTATCATATTGTCTGATGTCTATTTCTTGCACAGGTGACCATTACTAACAGTAGAGGACTTTATGGATACCAACCAAACTTTAGTGTTCATGTAAGGATCTAAATACATGTATCTTCTTTGAAATCATGTTGGCATGTTGCTAAGTTACATACATAATAATCTATGTTTTGGTTTGATTGGCTCTGTAGGAAGATGCAGGGCAAAATCAGATCTTTGCCGAGATTAGATACGCATTTACTATTTACTATATATACATTTGTTGGTTAACTGTTCATAAGCCTATGAACAGTGTATAAACAATGTTTATTAAAAAAAAATTTCGTGTTCTGAAACATGTAATTTAGATTTTTTTAGATAAGCTCTCTCTCGGCAAAGATTTTTTTGCCCTCTATTTTTGACTTTTCTTTTGCCTCTTGAATCTTCCGGATCGATCTTGCCTCTTCAGACCTCTTTTATTTTTATTTCTCATGTCTCTCAGTCTTTGTATCTCAAAGAATATCGCCGTTTTGTTTCATCTCTTTCACTATTGTTCCGTTTTGTGCCTATATACTATTGCTTGGTTAACTGTTCATAAACACTGTGAACAGTGCGCGGCCATACTCTTCTGTTAATAGGTTGTGTAATTCCGTAATTACCCTTCGTTTCAACTCTATGTATATTTCAACTCTTTGTAAATTGGAGGATTACAGGACATAGATGATAAATATGTCTAGTGTAGGAATGAATATTAATCAAACCGAAAGACCCTTTAACTATATAAAGGGTTATAGAACGAATCACACTTTTACCACTAAACTATACCCGCTACAATAAGATTATTGTATTTTTATTTATCCACTTGAGATTTTGAAAATAGGTTTTGATTGAACTTTTTAATTTACTGAAATTCAATTCTCTAAGCAACAGAGTTGTTGTATCCTATTATTGCCATTCTTCATGCACAAACTATTTTCATACTTTCATTCATCCATAGCAGCCATGGTATGAAATGTTAGGCATATACTAACGAAGAATTTGATAATACCTCAATAGGAGTAAGCTACTTCTTTTCACTGATCTTGTCATATTTCTGTTTTCTGACACATGTTTTTAAGCCATGTCAGGGAAGGCTGAAACAGAAATTATACATTAATGTCAAAAGATGAACTTAGAAAAAAAGTACAGAAAAAATACTGGTAAATTAACCATCAGACAAATATACAACCTTCCCCTCAAGAAATACATAAGCACATAACCAAGACATTCCAGATCATCTCTCCTGCCTTGCTCTGCAAATGATTCTATTACAATTACATTTTTTGAATATTGAAAATCATCTAAAAACACCATTTTTTGAATATGGATTTGGTTTATATACAGATATTGAATATAGTATCAATTGTTATATAAATGAACAACGATAACCGCAGCTGAAAAGGTAACAAAACTTTGGTACTATATTCAATATCTGTATGTACTTGAAACTTCATATGGATCTCATTTCTCTTTATTTTACTCTTAGCCTCTGTTTCCTATAAACCCCACTAAAATTGGCAAAGGCATCAGACAACATTTACTTTATGAACCAAAGATTTTCCAGCCATTCACCGACTCCATATTAAAATTGCCATTGTCAAAAGAAAAGGCATGATAAAAGATGAAGATTATTCAGAGCTAAGCCATGAATAACTATAAAAAATCATAAGATAATTTATACCTAAGTCCAAAACAGTCACAAAACTTACTCCACAGTATTCAACAACCCTGCAAAACGAAATGGAAGCAGTCAGTCCACTTACATCTATGAGCCCTTCCTGTTATGACACCAATTTCATCAACATGCCCTTCCTGTTATCAAATATGTAGGGCAGCCTTTCAAAATCGACATAACAAAAAAAAAATTCAGAGGAAGAAGCTTACCCAAGCGAATCTGAGTTACCCGAAACCTAATCATCTTCGATGCTTGCACCAATTCCAGCCTCTCTATGCTTTACCTCTCTCTTGTTTTTAGTCTCTCCTAGAGAACGAAACGGTGGGTTGTGAAAAGCAAGAGAAAAATCTGACGCGTGGTGACCTTCAGCCATTATATTGTCACGGGATGAGAACTTTGCTTCTCTACCAACCGTGCGGCCTTAGAGTTGTTCACCTCCTCGAACTCTCTAAGTCAGCCTCGCCTTCACGCAACGGAAACAAGAGCAACACAAGAGAGCAAGAATGCTAGAAGTATACTAAGTATGCAAAGCTAAGCAAAGCAAACACTTAGACAATGTGGGAGAAATGAACTTTGTATTAAGTTGAGAACTTTACAAAATTTTATAGGATGGATTGGCTAAGAGCCTTCACCACCTATTTATAGCCTAGCACCTCCTCAATAGATGGTTATGATTTGTTTGATCTAATGACTATAATTACATATTATAGAATATACTCAAAGTATGTACAAGAAAATATCTAAGCTAGAGAATTCTAAAGTGTTTTAGAATTCTCTAAGTATGTCCACCATGTTCTTGAATGTTGAAGTGCTTCTCCTAAGGCTTGGGCCTTGCATGATGGACTTGGACTTGTGTCATGGACTTACTTCACTCAAACTTAGTCCATGACATTCTCCCCCGCTCAAGTCGGCGACGTCCTCGTCGCCCTTGCGAGCTCCTCTTGCTCGAACTCGGCAATCTTGTCCTTGAATTTCCACAAGGACTCCTCTTTCTCCCAACTAGCCTCGGATGTGAGCAGCCCCTTCCATTTGACAAAGTATTCGGTATACCTCGGTATCCGCTTCTTCCGCACCTCGCGCTTGGCTTCAATGCTATCCACTTCTTTGTCAAATGAAGTATTCATATAAGCGGGAGCTCGATGAGACTTTCCTCGTTCGAGAGCTTCGGCATCCTCATGATAAGGCTTCAAGTGACTTACATGAAACACCGGATGAAGCTTGGTGTTAGAAGGTAGTTCCACAAGATATGCTGTTTTGCCTACCTTCTTGAGGATCAGAAAGGGACCTTCATACTTCCGTAGCAAACTCTTGTGAAGTCCCTTGTTCGCCTTGTGTTGTATTGGAATAACATTTTCAAACACTAAGTCGCCGATTTGGAACTCCATGTGTCGCCTTTGCCGGTCCGCATACTTTTTCATCTTCTTTGAAGCCTTCTCTAGTTGCGAACGAGCGAGCTCATTGGCTTCCTGCCATTCCTTGGCTGTTTTATATGCAGCGGGGCTACTTCCCGTGTAGCCGGTCACCAACGTGCTTGGAGTCAAGGGTTGTTGTCCGGTTGCTAGCTCGAACGGACTTGCTCCCGTCGACTCGGACCGCTGCAAGTTATAAGAGAATTGGGCGACATCAAGCAACTTCGCCCAATCCTTTTGGTTGGCACTCACATAATGCCTTAAGTATAGCTCCAATAAGGCATTCACGCGCTCCGTTTGCCCATCAATTTATGGATGAAAGGCCGTGGAGAATTTTAACTTTGCCCCGAGTAACTTGAAGAATTCTGTCCAAATCATTCCGGTGAATCGAGCATCTCGATCACTAACTATGCTCCTTGGAACTCCCCAATACTTCACCACATGCTTGAGGAATAAGCATGCAGCTACCTCCGCGGTACACTCCACAGGTGCCGGGATGAAGGTGGCATACTTGGTGAATCGATCTACCACAACGAAGATGGATCCGCAACCATCAGACTTGGGTAGATTGGTGATGAAGTCTATGCTTAAGCTTTCCCACAGTCTTGAGGGAATGGGAAGGAGTTCCAACAACCATCCCGGGTGCTTTTGCTCCACCTTGTCTTGTTGGCACACAAGGCAAGTCTTCACATATGAATCCACATCGTCCTGCATGTGTGGCCAATAGTAGGTGTCGCTAAGCAATGCCAAAGTGCGATGAGTGCCGGGATTTCCCGCTCACTTTGAGTCATGGCATTCCTTCAATATCTCCCTCCTCAAGTTGTCTCATTTTGGAACATAGAGCCGCTTCCCCATTGTGTAAAGCAACTCGTCCTTGAGCCAAAATCGCCTTGTCATTCCACTCTTGACAAGCTCCACCAAGTTCTTGGCTTGAGAGTCATGGGATAGTCCCTCCTTGATTCTTCCCATGAGATTGCTTTGAGGTGTAAACACGACGGGTGCTAGCTCGGCTTTCCGGCTTAGGGCATCCGCTACCACGTTCTCTTTGCCTTGCTTGTATTCAAACTTATAGTCAAACTCGGCAAGGAACTCTTGCCACCTCGCTTGCTTAGGGGTAAGCTTTTGCTGCGTTTGAAAGTAGCTTGTGGCGACATTGTCGGTTCGGACTATGAAATGGGAACCAAGCAAGTAATGCCTCCAAGTGCGCAAGCAATGAACTACGGCAGTCATCTCCTTCTCATGCACCGAGTATCGCCTCTCAGTGTCATTGAGCTTGCGGCTTTCAAATGCTATCAGATGTCCCTCTTGCATCAGTACACCACCAATGACAAAGTCTGATGCATCGGTGTGCACCTCAAATGCTTTGCTAAGGTCCGGCAGCCTTAGCATGAGTTCCTCCATTAAAGCCTTCTTCAAGTCTTCAAAGGCTTGTTGGCATCGGTCCGTCCACTCCCATGTCTTGTTTTTCTTCAAAAGGTCAGTTAAGGGTGCCGCAATAGAGGAGTATCCTTTGATGAACCTTCGATAATAATTAATCAAGCCAAGGAAAGATCGAAGTGCGGGTACCTTGGTTGGCGGCTCCCAATCTTGGATGGCCTTCACCTTGCTTTCCTTCATCAAGAGTTTTCCATCCTTGATCTTGTGGCCTAGGAAATCCACTTCCTCCTTGGCAAAGGAACATTTCTCCTTCTTCACATAGACTTCGTTCTCCTTAAGGGTTTGGAACACTATGCGAAGGTGCTCGACATGCTCCTTCAAAGTTTTGCTATAGACCACAATGTCATCGATATAAACTACTACGAACTTATCAAGGTAAGGATGAAATACCTTGTTCATTAAGGTGCAAAAAGTTGTCGGGGCATTGGTGAGACCGAATGACATGACTAAGAACTCGAAAGATCCGTAACTTGTTACACACGCGGTCTTTGGTTCATCTCCGGGATCAATCCTTACTTGATAGTATCCCGAGCGGAGATCTAGCTTGGTGAAATATCTTGCTCCTCCCAATTGATCAAATAGGTCGGCAATCAAAGGGATGGGATACTTGTTCTTGATGTTGATCTTGTTAAGCGCTCGGTAGTCGATGCACATCCTTAATGAGCCTTCCTTCTTCCTTTGAAACAAGACGGGGGCGCCGTATGGACTCTTGGATGGTTGAATGTAGCCGGCATCAAGCAACTCCTTAAGTTGCTTCCGGAGCTCCTCTAACTCGAGTGGTGCCATTCTATAGGGGGACCTTGATGGCGGCTTTGCTCCGGGTTCCAACTCGATGGCGTGATCCACCTCCCTCCTTGGTGGCAGCCTCTTCGGCAACTCCTTAGGCATTACATCTCCAAACTCCTCAAGGATTGTCTCTATTACCTTTGGCAAAGGTTTGAACTTTCCTCCAACCTCTTCGTCCATCTTCAAGGTTGCTAGGAAAGTAGGCTCGCCCTTCTTCCAAGCTTTGACGAGTTGCATGGCGGATAGAACCTTCGTCTTCTCCCTTGCTTACCTCGCCACGGGCACCACGCAAGGCAATTCTCCATCCGCAACAATGCAAAAGATGTTATAGAATGGAATGGGAAATGCTCGTACATTGTCCATGAATTCAAGGCCGATTACCACGCCATAGTCATCCATCTTGACCACAGTGAAATCAACTTTCCCCTTCCAAGCGCCGATGTGAACCTCCACATCACGTGCTACCCCAACAATGGGTGTGGCAGGTGTATTCACCGTCTTCACGTTGCCCGACTCCTTCCTGACTCGGAGGCCATGCTTCCTTGCTTCTTCCGACGTCATGAAGTTATGAGTTGCTCCGCAATCCACCAAGGCACGACTCATCGTGTCTTTTACCCTGACATCGATATAAAGCGATCCACCTTTCGCTTGTTGCCTTGGTTGAGGGACGCTAGCCTTCACGGCATTGAGCAGCAGGATGCATCCCATCCTTGCTGCATCATCTTCCTCCGCCTCGATCCTAGGCTCTTGCAAGGTCATGGCTTTGAGGGCTTTCTTTTGAGGGCAGTCGCGCATCATGTGAGGGCCATCAAATAAGTAGCACTTCACTTCCCAAGTCTTGTTTGCGGACTTGTCGTGCCTCTCGAATCTCTTCACCTTCGGCTTGTAACTTGACTCGGGCTTCTCTTTCGGCTTTGGCACGTCTCCCCCACTTTTCTCATAGCTAACCTTCTTCCCCTTGAACTTGGTGGCTAACTTTGAATTCAATGAGGGACTCGGCAGCGGCAATGGCTTGTGACAAGGTCTGCACTTGTCTTCTTTGCAACTCAAGCTTTGCCCAACTTTGTAATCCACTCATGAAGTACATGAGCTTGTCCTCCTCCGGCATGTTGGGAACTTCGAATAGCAAGTTAACAAATGTGTTGACATAATCCTTGACGCTACCCATTTGCTTTAGCCACCAAAGCTTCTCCTTGGCTTCATATTAAGCATCTTGGGTATAGAAATGTAACTTGATATCATTCTTGAATTCTTCCCAAGTATTGAGGGAGAACGTACCTTGCTCGATTTCCATGCTCCTTCGACGCCACCACATTAGGGCATTGTCGGCGAGGAACAAGCTAGCCGTTGAAATTTTGGACTCGTCATCTTCAAGCTTTAGATATTTGAAGTACCTTTCCATGTTCCATATAAAGGTGTCAAGCTCTTTAGCTTCCCTCTTCCCAATAAAGGATTTGGGTTTGAAAGAGTCCAATGCCTTCTTCTCCTTTGGCCCTTGCGACTTGTTCAACGCAGCCTCTTTGCATAACGCCCAATCTCCCTTGACCTCCTTCACTTCCTCTCGAAGGGCTGTGATCTCGGCGGACATTTGGTCAAGCTTTTCTCGGACCTCCCCTCGGATCTTATCTGCCATAATGTTGAGAGCACCGTGCATTTGCTCTCGCAACTCTTCCACCATGGCTGCGAGATCCCCCTTTGTCACGACGTCATCGTCAAGTCGAGTGTCAAACTCGACCACGGCCGATTCCACCTTTTCGAGCCGTGCATCTAAGGCAGCAAGTACTTCCTTGTGGCTCCTCTTGGTGCCAGCAACAACTTGCTCCACCGAAACTCCTTCTCCGGAAATCTTCCTTCTCTTTGTGTTGTGCGCAAGCAACTAGGCTCTGATATCACTTGTCACGGGATGAGAGCTTTGCTTCTCTACCAACCGTGCGGCCTTAGAGTTGTTCACCTTCTTGAACTCTCTAAGTCAGCCTCGCCTTCACGCAACGGAAACAAGAGCAACACAAGAGAGCAAGAATGCTAGAAGTATACTAAGTATGCAAAGCTAAGCAAAGCAAACACTTAAACAATGTGGGAGAAATGAACTTTGTATTAAGTTGAGAACTTTACAAGACTTTTTAGGATGGATTGGCTAAGAGCCTTCACCACCTATTTATAGCCTAGCACCTCCTCAATGGATGACTAGGATTTGTTTTATCCAATGGCTATAATTACATGTTATAGAATGTACTCAAAGTATGTACAAGAAAATATCTAAGCTAGAGAATTCTAAAGTGTTATAGAATTCTCTAGGTATGTCCACCATGTTCTTGAATGTTGAAGTGCTTCTCCTTAGGCTTGGGCCTTGCATGATGGACTTGGACTTGTGTCATGGACTTACTTCACTCAAACTTAGTCCATGACAATATAGCCGGTCACGGGTTGCATGGTAAAAACGAAAGATCGCAGGGACAAAACAGTAACTTAGATAACGATGGCAACCAAGTGAATATCCATCAGAACCAAGGGCAAAAGCGTTCGCCCACTGTTCGGAATGCAAACAGTAAGGCGGCGCCAGGCCCTATATTGTAACAGAAATAAGTGGGGGAAAAAAAAAAGAACAGAAGCATATTCAACTTAATGAAGATACTACCCAGTAGTCATTAGTCTGCCCTCCAAAGTCAGATCAAGCGAAGAAACGAATGGGGATACTAACCTCTATACTTTCCTAGACTTCAGACTTGCAAACCGTAATTGAAATCTACAAATCATTTTATCTTGCAATTCAGCTTGTTCACGAAGTGTTAATCTATGCTCCAATAAAAGTATAAAGATAAAACACACAAAACTTAGAACTACTCGTACAATGTAAATGCCAAACATAGTGCAAATACTTTTGACAACACCAAAATAAATTACCAATCTGTAAACAAACAGTAGAAATCCGTAGCAAACAAATTATACAATGTCTAATCCTAAAAAGTAAGGAGTCGTTCAGAAACAAAAACAACACAGTCACATAGCTGAACTCAAAAGAATTGCAGTCAACCGCTACTTGCAGCCTCTAAATGTGCTTTCCCTGATTCCAAATCAGTTATACAATGTAGTACCTCACTCTCACCATAATCTGTAAAAAAGAAAAAGAAAAAAACATCAGTAATAAAATAGAATTACTACAAAATCCACATCAACTTTATGCAGATTCTGAAATCAATTATGTAGAATACTCTACCAATTGCCATGCCTGCAAAATGAAACTGCAGTGAAGTAGCTATTTTCATGTGTGTATTAATTCCTCATCTAATACTCCTCCAAGTACATAGCACACTTACACAACTCTTCAAATTTCAATTGCTCTAATCCCTATTAGGCTACCTTCCCTAAAGAATTTGCAGTTCACTTAAACTACATATGCCTATGCTAAACTAAATGACACCATATGCACAACTCTGTTAGCAGAGTCAAACATTTACATCGTAAAAGGTAAAAGGAAAATTCTCACATCTACCTTTTCACTCTCAAGCTTTTTTCTCAGTCCTCCCTCCTTATCTTTAAGTCCTCACTCATTATGTATCTATATTTTTCTTCCTAACGGGCACGTTAGCAACAACAAAGGATAGATGCAGAAAAGAAGTACCGATATAAACTGAATCAGCTCTTTATGCAGTCCTCTCAACTCATCTTAAAGTCTTCTCACTCATTGTGAAGAGTGGATCTTGATTTATAAACTGTAAGTAAGTCTGAATGTATTTTAGTGAAAACAAATTGAAAATTGTATAATCAAACTCGGAACAATAACAAAAACTAAAAAACCAGCCTTTTCTTTAAATTGACAACATGAAAAACACATGTTTCTATAACATGGAAATTAAAAAAAAAATATTTAGATTAAAAACAATATAATAATATTAATGATAATAATTGTTGGATCCATTGTGAACTACTTAAGGTGAAGCCACCAGTTGAGTGAATAATGTTAACCACTTTTAGTGAATAATCTAATCATGCTTTAAATTGAAAACTGCCTCACATGATTTCATGGAGCTGATTATACAGAAAATTATGATATGAGCAGTGCAAATTAAAAGTTAAAAACAAAAGGAAAAACAATATTTGAAACAACAGAATCACGCACCTCTGAAGATAAATGTCCCCTAACAAATTATATCAATGATCTGGTGAAATTTCAACTTGAAACCTATTGAAGGGAAGTCAGATACATTTTACAAACACATAAATCAAAATAACACCTGAAATGTTGTTTAACTCACTACATAGTAGGAGCTTTAGTAATTGGCTTTAACTCTAGTAATTAATTTTCTATGTTACACTCATATTTTCTGTTCTCTCTGGAAACCTAAAATGCAAATCCTGTTAAATAAAAACTGAAATCCGTCTTTCAATCTGCTTTACAGTTTGAAAGTAGAATATTCTTTCAATCTACTTTAAATAAAGACTCGTGTTATTCATTCAAATAACCCTTATATATAAGAAGAGGCCAAGGCAAGAAAAATCAATATACATTATATCAGAAAGTGAATAATATGAGCCTGCAGTACCTGCTTAAAAACCATGTACACGAAAATAATCATTCTCTATGGAATCCCAGATGTCCTGCATATACAGAAGGTATTTGAAATGAATTTTTTATAGAAAATAAGTTTCAGCAACTATCCTTCATAAAAGCTTGCAGAAGGTATCCTTCATGAATTTCTTATGGCAGATGATTCTCACAACATGCTTGCAGAATTAACATTATCATTAAGCTACTTACCTTTATTTGAATTCCCTGTAGAATGCTCACCAAAAATTCACAGTCCTAGCCCTCTACAAAGAACGGAAAGAACGGAAATGACGAAATTAAACGACTGAACAGAAAAGAAAATTCATCAATCCAAGCGGCTCAAAAGAACAAAATTTGAGAGCACCAAGCTTACCTGAACCAATGACGAACCAGATATCATCCAAAAACAACCAACTCCCAGCCGCCACCACATCCGCCGAAGGCAACGCAAAGAAGCAAGATGCAAATTTACAATCAAAAAACGCAAATCAAACCCAGGATCAAAAACTTAGCAGAAGTATGCATACCCGGAAATAGATACTTCCTCTCTCGCCTTGTAACCTCATGGAAGGCAAGCAACTACGATCTGCCTTAGTGCCTTATTCATAAGGCGAAGACACGCAAGGTCTTCGTGGAGTATGCTAAAAGATTATAACTAAGTTCATTTTGGTTCCGTTTTCTATTGGTTCTCCGACATGCATGGTTTTGCTTATTCACTTTATAAGTTTAAGTAGTGTAGCGTGTGATGTATTAAATTTCATGCATATATCTACTTTATGAATTCTAAAGATCCTAGAGCGGGGTGAATAGGTGTTTAACAACTATTTTTCGTATAAGTTCGTTTTCAGAGATAGCAAGGGTTATAACTATCCTGAATAACAAATACATAATGACAATAAATAAAAGTTGTTGTAAAATAACAATGAACACCAAAATGTTTTTTACTCGTAGAAACTCTGCAACCAGGGAGAAAAACTGCATGCCCCTAACTCTTGAGGGACAAACTTTTTCATTATGTAAAACTTACTTCCAAGATTATAGTCTAATGGTACATCAATGACTTGTTATCCTGCCTAAACTACCAACTAGTCTAGATCTATATTTTTTCTTTTGTTTTTGAGTACCTCACTCCTTACAAGATTACAATATGGGATACAACAATGACTTGCTATCTTACCTAGTCTCAAGCTAGTCTAGATCTACCTCTCTTGTCTCTAAGTGGTTACACATGAAGGTTTAAGAAGTTTCACTCTCAGAAACTCAGCTATCTTAAACTGATTCTTTCATGAACTCAGCTACCTCAACGGGATACATCAGAACTCACATATCCTTAGCTGATTCTTTCATGAACACTTCTGGGGTTGTTGCACTACAAACTAATCTCATGTTATGCAGAATGCAATGAGTTTATGAGAAAACGTTTTGTTCAGCTCTAAGGTTTATAATCACAAAAGGAAGACTTAGAGAATGAATAATACAAAAGAAAATCAAAACCCAACAAAGCAAATGTAAAAACTACATTTTGACAACCATTGAGCAAAGACAACATTGCTCAATATATATAGGCTGATATTATGCTCTAAACAAATCAGGCACAAAGGCTAATGAGGTGCCACGTACAAAAGGGCAGGCACGAGGGCGAAAGCAACGAAGGAGTTTTGGACTTTTGTCCTTGGCCAAACTCTGAAAGTGAGAGGACATATGCAGCTGTCTGTGACCAAGAAAAAAGATAAACAAAACTATCCTAAACAATGTTTGATTTAAAAGCAAGAGACAAAAGGTTTTGCAAACTTTTTCCCAAAAACATATACCACATTGGTTTAGCAAATAACTTTTTCTCTAATATCAAACAAAGACAACTGCAAATATTGGTTTGTGTATCGTAAACACAGCAAACCACTGCCCTGGAGCCTAAGAGCTAAATCATGAGTCACAGGTTAAGATAAAGGCATCAAACCCTAGATTAATTTGAGCACCAAGGCAAACCCTTTATCCTAGTTGTCAATTTGAAATTCAAATAAGAATCTCACCTAGACATAAGATTAATGCAACAAGGGTAAAGAAACCTAAACCTAAGACAACAAAACAAAATATCGAAAAGTTGGACCCAGATTTTTAGGATGGGAGGCGATGCTGCTATCCTCAGTGAAAAACCATGAAATGCACATGCATGATTTTACCTGAGTTCCATTGAGATCAAGTTAGTTCTTCTATTTCTTCAACTTGTTCTTCAGATGTGCAAGATCAATCTCCCAATCATTTTAGGCTTCATAGGTTGTGTTTTGTTCTATATAAGGATTACCAACAACCTTATACCTTCAAATTCATCTTCAGTTTATCATTAGCATTTATATAATTTTTGAAATGTTGTTACTAAAAACTCATTCTTTTATATTGAAATATAAAAATATCTCAGTCTAATGTTTCACCCAAATATATTATTATAGTCTTTTTACCTAGTTTAAAGCAACTTTAGGAGACTCTCTATTTTAACTTTTAACTATTTTAGAGAGCGTGTTTAGTTTTTTTTTTTTTTTCGAAGCTACAACAGACTAGCCAAAGTTTAGGTATTATGACTTTTAGCTATCTCGCTAGCTAAATATAGAGAGCGAGATGACTCAGATGAGACTAGCTATAATTTAATACATTCATTTTCAGATATTTTACGTGATATATAAATATATTTAAACTATTTAATCTTTATTTGAAGAATAATGTTGATGTAATGCTAGCTAAAATAGAGAGCATTGATGCAACCGCATTTCTAAAGCGGCTAGCCAAAATGACATTTTAGCTAATTTGACTAAAATTTAACTAAAAAATAGCTAACATTGATAAAGATGCTTATTTGATTGCGAACTGTTTGTGTTTGATTATGGGTACTGGTGGTAGTTATACAACCAAATATTTTATAAACCCTATCTCTACTATTATAAAGCCAGCAATAAAGAAATTCACCAAATTATCTTTTGTTGATATTACTCTTATTAAACTAATCCAGACTATTAAGAACAATAGTTACTATAGTAAATATCAAAATAAAAAAGATTAAAAGATAATGGAATTGAGGAAAGAATAGTGGGTAGTGGGTTGTATAACTAGATAAGTTTGATTTCATTATCCCAAAAAAAAAAGGGATAAGTTTGATAAATAATGCATTATATATATGAGAATAAGCCCGTGCAATTGCACGGGTAAAAGACAAGTTTTTGTTGAACTGGCTCACAAGCTTTATTAAATATGAGAGTACTCATTTTCATGTACACCCCAACTAAAATAATGCAGAACAGAATGCCAAATAGTATTATAAGAATTACCACATACATGATTAGTTAAAATGTGAGCCAGAGAACTGAAGAAAGAAAAATACCGCGGCCGCTCAAACTCTCTCTCCCCAAGCTAGGGTTAGGGTTTTTTTGAGATCTTCAACTATGCGGCGTCCTCTCCTCCATGGCTGCCTCTGTAGCTGTGATGACTGCTAGCCTAGCATCAAAACTCTTTCTTAGCAAGCATGAAGAACCAGTTGATCTTGGAGATCTCCGTAGCCCGGCATTGGGTTTTGTGGCTCCAAGGTTTTACCTCGTGGGTCACGTCAACACCGCGAGGGCAGTGGAGTTTGAACCTTTCAGAAGTGCCGTGCGCAATATGTGGAGATTGGCGAATCCAGTGAAAGTTTATGCACGCGGTGATCGATTTCTCTTCTCATTCATCAGTGAGAGAGAAAAGAACCATGTGAAAAGAGGTGGACCTTGGGGTTATCAGAGAGCCATGATACTCTTGAACGATTACGACGGATTCTCAGATATCATGGCAGTCCCGCTGACTTTTGTGTGGATTTGGGTTGAGATTAAGGGACTCCCTCCTGCTCTTACTACGACGGCTACTGCCAGACTTGTTAGTGAAACGATTGGACCTGTTCTCCAGGTAGATCAATCTGGTCTCAACCACGGCAACGCCAGTGTGCGCATCACTTTGCCGCTGAATGATCCGGTGCTGCTAGAACGTAGGATTAAGGTTTCACCGGTGGACGTGTTGCAGGTCTCATACCGCTATGAACTCCTTTTAGGGCGTTGCAGAGACTGCATGATGATCAATCATGGTGGTCTCCGCTGCCCTAGGGTGTTAGAAGACTCGCAAGTAGTAGCTCATCCTCCTATAACACCGCTGACTATGATGTTTCGTGCTTCTGCCTCGAGATTTGGATCGACCTCCCTCTCAGTCCCTACTGTGTCTCTTCCAAAAGAGAAAATGACGGTGAGCATCAGAGATGTCCCTGAGTTTCCCTCCCCTACCAAAATTACAGGTGTGCATAGGGGTAGAGATGAAGATGATTCTGGTGGTGGTAAGCGTGTTAAGCATTCCCTTGCTATGATTCCTCTTCCTTTGAATCCGGAGGAAATTGGATTATCTATCCAAGCTTTTGGTGGATTGGCAATTATCAAGAATGGGAAGTCCCCAAAGAAGAGGGGCTGCCCTCGTGGTAGTTGGAATAAGAAGAAGACCGAGGATGTGGTATCGGAGACGCCGGACTCAATGCCTCCTAGTTTGGCAGAAAGTGGAAGTGTAGAAGGTACAAGCCTCGAATCTGGGGCTGAAGCAGAATAGTTCCCTAGGGTTGCTAGGAAAGATCCCTTCTAAACCTTAATTTCATCTCTCTTTCTTTTCACTCGATGATAGGTACACCACTGAGTTTTAAACCTTAATCGATTGAAGGTTGAGTTGTTGTTAGGGTTTGGAAGGTTAATATGCTTTTTAGTTTGTCATATCCACCTTTTTAGATGTAGGTTTGAGGTTGTTTTTTCAATTCTTAGATATAGTTTAATTTAGCTTTGCTATGTATTTGTATGGTCTTCGGACTATTCATGTTTGACCATCTTGGTCGTTATGATCTTTGATCAATGAATCTTTGATCAATGAAGCTTTTTCCTTTTCCCTCATAAAAAAAAAATTATGAGCCAGAGAGTTAACTTGGTAAAAAATATGAGCAAAATAGTCTAAAATATATAAACGATCACTCGTAAAGTCATCATACATATATATATATATATATAGACACACACATACACGAGAAGTAATTGATTTTAATTATCAATTGTGAGGGGTAAAGTGAATTTTTAGTCTTTAAAAAAATTTCTCAAATCATTCGGGCAGTAAGAGCCCGTCACTCCCAATACTGGCTCCGTTTTTTAAAACCCGACCCGAAAAACCGGTTCTATCTCAGAGACCCAGGCAATCGTCATGGTCTTTTCTATTTTGGCTTATTAAACACCAACGCCGCGCAGAGAGAGAGAGCCACACCTAAATTTTACTTCCCTCAGTTCCCTGCCTCTCTCTCTCTCTTTCTTCTCCAGACTTCACTTCGTCTTCGACCTCCAAGTCCTTCCCTAACCGAAAACTCAACCCCCTCTCAAATTAGGGTTAGGGTTTCCCAAACTCCGCCAAGCTGGATAGGTACAGAGTCGACCGCTATGGCCACGCCAACGACGACGCCCCTGACTACCGTCGTCCCTCCCTCTTCTCCGACGCCGTCATCCCCCCTCTCCGCAGCCCCCCTTCCTATCGCTCCGGCGGCCCTGCCCGCGGCGGCTTCGACAGTCCGCCTCGTCACTCTCCCTCTGGATTCCCGCCTTTGGGCCCCGCCGGTCCCGCTCCCGTTGGCGGAGGGTTTCGCCCGCCCCATCCGGAGCCTCAGCCGCAGCTCTCCGGTCAGAAACGCGGCCATCCTTTCTCTGCCCGTGGTGGCTCACCAGGTCAGTTTTTACAGCTAATTTACCTTGTGATAGACATTTATGCATGTAATTTTTTACTGCTTCAGCTGAGTAGTTACTCGAATTCGAAGATTAGGTTATATGTTAGTGTATTAAATGCTAGGATAGTTAATCACATTGACTTATTAATAATACTACTGAATACAATTAGTGCTACAAGTTTGTCTCATGTATTGCATTGCATTACAGATCGTGTAGATAGAGGAAATTTTGCCAAGCTTTTCGTTGGATCAGTTCCGAGGACAGCTACTGAGGGACAGGTAACTTGGTTTGATTATTGCAGTTTACAGAGCTCTTTTTATCAAGGAATTGTATTATGAACTCGAGACTTTTATGTCGTGGTGTTTATGTATGTTACTTTTATCTAATGTAGATTCGCCCTTTGTTTGAAGAACATGGAGACGTGGTAGAGGTTGCGCTGATCAAAGACAAGAGAACAGGACTGCAGCAAGGTATGTGGACTGTTGTAATTTTGTGATGTAATGATCGGTAATATCTTATTTCAGGTACACTCTGAGAGGCAGATGGGAACAACTGAAAGCTCATCTTTCATCTCAGTTTGTTTTTGCAACAAGTTTCGGACTTGTTGGTTTTGGTTGCAACCTTTTAATCATGTCCTTCCTCTCAAAGACGAAGAAGACGAAACATGTAAACCCACTAAAAACCAGTTTTGGAATAGCAGTTGGGAACTTGGAAGACACTTAGGTCCTGCCCCCTGAGATAGCGGCTGCAGAAATGGGGGCATTACCCAGCAAATTATTTGTAATGGGAGTGTCTGTTGCCAACTGTAGCTTGTTTCTGATTAGGATGTTTAGGGAGTGCTACTGTTGTACAAAAAATGACTCAGAAATAAGCAAATACATGGATTATTGCTTTTGAATAGTATTAATCACAATGTAATTTGGAGCATCATTTTGGTTCGCTCCTTATCTTGGTGAACCTGGGAGAGCTTTGTTTGAATGACTTGGGAATGTCATGTGTCACTTTATGAGATTAACAGCATGTGATGGATCTTAAGTTGGATGGCATGTGAGGGATGGATGATTGTTGGATGAATGGATGTTGTGAGTTTGTTAGTTTTATGTCTTTCACTATCCAAGTTTCACTTATTGTTGTGATTCTCATATAATGGGTATTTCTATATGGTGAATGTATGCCTCTCGTTTACATGCTCAG
Source organism: Fragaria iinumae (assembly GCA_009720345.1). Classification (NCBI taxonomy): domain Eukaryota; kingdom Viridiplantae; phylum Streptophyta; class Magnoliopsida; order Rosales; family Rosaceae; genus Fragaria; species Fragaria iinumae. The sequence goes on along the minus strand of CM019120.1, from coordinate 24,712,881 downwards.
TTAAGTTATTTTAGTTTTTCTGCATGGCTAGGATGTGGCACTGGTTTTTTTTTGTGGTACATGTTCTCAGGATGGTTGAGTTCAGATACTTACATCCTTTCTTTTGGAGCCTAGTCTCCAGCTCACATTTAGATTGTTATGTTGAAAGATTTGGCTCCTTCATGATACTGATGAATGACCAACCATACCACAATTGTGATTGTGTGTTGATCCTACTTGAACCTGAAACTCCTGAACTTATGCAGAATATGCATTGGATGTAGTGAATGGTGAGTTTTCATGTGCGTGGTTATTGATACATAGAACTTGCACTGGCAAAAGCATTTTGTTTGGGCTTGTCAGTTTTGATATTGGTCTCGTCTATTTTCTCTTGGTGCAACTCAATGGAAGTTTGAGGTATTTCGGGTTAAAGTTCAACTGGGTTCTCTAGGTTCCGGAAATCTGTATGGTTGTATGTTGACAATTCCTGAACTTATTGTGTGCCTGATCCCAGGTGGTAGAGGCCACCAACCTAGTATTGTCTGTGTACGTATATACATTGATCAGCATTTCTATAAGTTTCTGGCAGTGACTTCTCTTTTATCTTGATGCTTACATCTCTTGTATAAACGTATGCAAATGTCGATAGAACATTCTGTGAGTCTTGAATGTTGCTCATATCTTATTGACTTTTTTATGGTATTTATCTCGAGTTGGATGTTTTTTTTTCTTCTTCTTCTTCTTCTTCTTCTCATTATGGGATGTAAAGTGTAGGGAATTATTTTCTCTTCTAGTTTGCAAATCTTTATCTATGTGAATCAGGCTGATTTATGTGAAAGCCTGTAAGATATGTGGTGAAATTGGTGATGGAGATTTAGCTGGTGGTTTCAGTCTTTTACAACGTATCTGAACACTTTTCAAGGTTGAATGGCTGATGGTGGCATCATGCTGTTAAGTTCTTCTCAGGGTTTCTTTTTGGTCTCAACTATTGTTGAATGGTTTTAATCATTTTATCATCGATTTTATGTGTCAAGGATTATCACCTAGACTAGTAGGATAGAGGAGCCTTGTTAGCCTTGTTGGCTTAACTCAGAAATCTGACTGGTTATGTGAGCTGGATGTGTAAGTTTCAAAATCCAACCTCATGTTTCTGCTGCATAAGTTTGGCTACCATCAAGTACCCTTTGAGGTAGAATGATGAAAACCTGTGTTTGTTGAGCTCTGTGAGGTAGTCTTAGACTTTTTTGTAGAGTGTCTCATCTTGGACCATGACTTGTTCCCCTTAGTTGGGGAATTGTACATCACTTTTCTCAGTTTATATGTTGATAGATAGTTTTCGGCAAACTAGTGTGATATAAACAATTCCGTTATCATGCTCATCTGAGGTCAAAATTTTACTGATTTGTTGACTTCAGTCAGGTGTAGTATTGTGTGTCACATGTTACTGCTTGGTGAGATAGCGTAGCTGGTATAGGACAACAAGTGTGGTTCGCTGTTTTCTTAGGATATTCTTTCTGTGGTTGATTTGTGCAGTGAAATGGGTGGGATTTGATGGGGTGTTTTAATTTTACATGTTGGTTGGATGTGTATGATAGTATCTATTGTCACAAGAGGACAATGATCTGGAATCGAAGTGAACTGTACAGTGATTCGTTTAGCATTTTGGTCTTTTCTGCTTCTGGCTCCCAAGCTTCACATCATTATGAGCCAAATGTGGAAGCTTATGGTAGAATCTGTTGTCGTCATCCTTGTTTTGTACCCTTTCCATCTAGCTAATACTATCTTTGTTGCTTATTATGTTCCTTTGAGCACAGCAATATAAGGGAATTTTGTTGCCTGATTTTTTTAGTTTAGTTAGATTTGGCATGGTGGGTCAGATGAAGTGTATAGTTTTGAGACGTATAATGAGTGTATAGTTTTGAGACGTATAATGAAAAGCGTGGTCGGCGGTTTTCATTGGATGTTTCTTTATAGGGTTGTTTTTTTACTGTAAAATGGGAATATTCATTCATCTCTGGATTCATGCTACTTTCTGTCTAGTGGTGTGCTTTGATGGTATGTACATGTTGGTTTGGTGTGTATGTGTGAAATTATTCCGTTAGGGTGCACGATCCTGAAATAATAGCTGGACTGTATACTGTTTACTTTTGATTTCTTGATCATCTATTGACTACTCAAGTCTCCAATCTTTATGAGCCAAATTTGGAAAATTGGAAGCTTTTGGAAAAATCTGATCTATGAAGCTGTGTTTTTCTACTTGTTCCTCGTTATACCCTTGTGAATGAGTCGGCAATATTGTTGAATGTAAATCTTGCTTATAGCCATAGTAATGGTATTTTTATGTATTTGAAAAGATAAAAGAGTTAAAGATGACTGTTGTATTCAAAGTGTCATCTAGTAATTTCTTGGGTTCTTGCACTGATGAAAAGTTCACTCCTTACGGAATGTATAGTGGTTCTTTATAGATTTTTATATTCTTGTCTAATAATATGCTCTGGGGTTGTTTCATAGGTGTGTCATAAGGTTTGCGTAGTTATAGCTGGATATAAAATCCATCTGCTCCCTTCTTTTGAGTGTGCAGGTGTTTAGAAATACATAGTATGAGGCTGTGTTGTGGTTATATGGTTATTATAGCTCTGTCTTGAAATGTTTGTTTCAAAAGCTCAGTTTTGATTCTTTTTTATGTGAATATATATGTGAACCTAGATGATAATCTGTGACATTCTCATAATGTGTAAGTTGCATATGCAGGTTGTTGTTTTATTAAGTATGCAACCTCAGAAGAAGCTGATAGGGCCATTAGAGCTTTGCATAATCAACATACTCTTCCTGGGGTGAGTTTTCTTACTGTCTGAGTTTCAACGTTAGTGCAACTAGTCTATAGTTGATTCACACACTTCGTGTTCCAGGGAGTCGGTCCTATCCAAGTCAGATATGCTGATGGGGAACGAGAACGCCTTGGTAATTGTCATCTTGTGACTTTGTTTTTATCATTTCTTATGCGCAAATTATATCAAGGACAGCTTTCCTATTTCACATATGTTTCTAAATATTAAATAGGGTAAAATATGTCGCTCAAATGCTGGTCCCCCTCATAGCATAGTTTATGGTGCTTTATGCAACATCTACTTGTTCGTGGGTTCGAGTGGCATCAAAATGTTTCCAACAACAAAATATGTCGCTCAAACGGTCAACCAAATACCTATCTAGTGTTGTGTCAGTTCACTTCTGAACAGACAGACAACACTGTTGTGCTTTATTCTCCTTGCTCTTTTAAACACGTTTACTATTAGTGATCTTTTCATAGAAAAATTTATTATGAGGCAAAAAATATATATTTCATTCTCTGGGTTTGCATACATCTATGATCATCTCTTTTGTAGTTTTTCTGTTGTTTGTGATAATTTTTTCTAATGGTAGGTGCAGTTGAGTACAAACTGTTTGTGGGCTCACTAAACAAACAAGCTTCGGAAAAGGAAGTTGAGGAGGTATGTTGTACGCAAACTATCAGTTATATTCTAGTGTTAGTATTTTCCGCATACTTTTATAAAGACGAAACAGTTTTTCATTAGTAACATATATTGCGTTCAAGTAACGATAGTATAAACTTCTGCTTTGATGGACACTTCTGGTCAATTTGTGAAACTGCAAGCATTCACTCTTAATTTTATTGGTAATTCTTTTGGAAAAGAAAACATAACTTATAGATACTACTAAAAAGGTCATTAACTGCTTCTTTTTCTCCAGATTTTTTCACCATATGGTCAAGTTGAAGATGTTTATCTCATGCGTGATGAATTGAAGCAGAGTCGTGGTATGCTTCCTAGTCCTATTTATTTCTACACAAAGAGATAGCGCTTGTAGATTTAAGGAAGGCTTGATGCCCTGGGATATATTCGCATGCTAAATTTTTCCATTGATGTTGTAATCTGGTCTTTATACTATTCATACTCATAAAGAAATGTGCATCATGTTTCACATATATTTATTTTCTGATTACCGAATATGTGATGTGTTTTAATTGAAATACATTCTTGTAGAGATGTTATGAGTGGATAGATATCTTTGTTTCAAGTACTTTTTCAAGAATAAGACTGGTTCTTTGAAGTACCTTGGCCTGGATTGTTGATTTTGCAGATACTTCAATTGAATTCTCTTTTCTTTTGTCAGTTCACTATACTCTTACCTAAGCTTATTTTCCAGTTTTAATAATATATGTTTGTCTTTTAGGATGTGGATTTGTTAAGTATTCCCACCGAGACATGGCCTTGTCAGCAATAAATGGTCTAAACGGGCGCTATACTATGAGAGTGAGTATTTTTCTTTTTCCTTTTGATTTTCTTGAATTTTTTCTCCTTCATAATAACTTAGTAATATTATGCTACATTTTGAGTTATCATAGGCTATTCAATACTAAAGCGACATATTTATTTTCTTGCCCCAGGGTTGTGAGCAACCACTAACTGTCCGGTTTGCTGATCCTAAAAGGCCTAGGCCTGGAGAATCAAGGTTTTTCCCTCTTCATGCCTTTTGTCTTCTTATATTTCCTTAAAGGTTTCTCTATATTCATTGGGCAGTGGATGTGTAAAGTTTGGTATATCTTCAATGTGGCCCAAAAAAGGTCCTTATCGTATCTGGGTTTTCTCTTGCGTAGGGGTCCTGCTTTTGGAGGTCCAGGTTTTGGTCCTCGGTTTCAAAGCCCTGGGGCCAGGTAATATGCCTGGCATTATCTGCATTTTTGGTGAAGTTAGTTCATTCTGGCTGCATTATTATATTTTAGTTGTTTACATACTTTGCTGTTCATTTCCTCCAAGCAGACCAGTACCCAACTTTGGTGATCCTACAAGTGATCAGATTCCAACTAATTCTTGGCATCCAATTAGTCCACCAAACTTGGTGCCATCCCCGAATCCTAGTATTCGTGGCTTCGGGGGCCATTTGCTTCCTAGGTCTGGAGACATGGGACCCTTTAATTCGGTAAAACTAATTGAAGCCCATTTGTTTCATGATTCTATTTCTCAAACTGCAGTAGATAAAAATGTTATTTGTTGGTTTTTACTTCCTAGAGGTTTTATGTCTTCGAAGGTGAATGCTATGATTTTGAATATGTAGTGGGGTTCATTAACACACTTATGCATCATCTTGTATTTCGCATATGTTTGTTGATTGATGTGCAAATTATCTGATCTGTTGGCATTCACATGACAAGTTATAGGGTGCACGTGTATTTGTGCCTATTTTTGTTTCATGTTCATCTTAAACATGACGTTAGCTTCTTTTATATGTACATGCCTTTTGTTTGTAGTTTTAAAACTCTGCTTATTTTTTACCCCCCAAATTTCTAGGGTGGGCATGGCAATTCTGTTGAGGGTCCACATACTGCGATGGCAGTTTCATCTCAAACAACGCAGCAGGTATGGGTGACTGGAGTTTATTTCAAGTAGCATGTTACTCAAAATAATGTACTTTGAACTTACATTGTAATCGCGATTCCAGAATAATGATCTCATATTGTAAACTTTTCAGAGTCTTAACCAGTCAATGCCACATATGGGTCAGCAAATATCCCCATTACAGAAGCATAATCAGTCACCTCAGCATTTGCCACCTTCCCTCCATCAGCACCCTCAAACACCATCACCCTATGCGCACACACAAACAGCACGGCAGGTTGGTCAACCACAGCTTCCTCCTGCTGGCCAAACACCATTTAATCAAGCTTTACCATCACAAAGGTTACATGGTTTGGGCGGACAGCTGTCAATCTCTCAGCCTGAGGTCCAGCAGAACGCATCTTCTGCTCCAACACTTCCGACCCTTTTGAATATCAACTTAAAATCCCATTCGATGTCCGCAACAAATCAACAGCAACGTCCTTCTGCTCCTGCTCAGCAACAACTTCAAACTCTTCAGCAGGCTCCTTCTCAGTTAGCTCAGATGTTGTCGCAACAGACACAAACTCTGCAGGCAAGCTTTCAATCGTCTCAGCAGGCATTCTCCCAGCTGCAACAACAGTTGCAGCAAATGCAGCCATCAAATCAGGGTCTGGCATTGCATCAGCCTTCCCAGTCCACTAAACAGCAGCAGGTATTTAATTAGATGCTATGGTTTGATTTTTCTTCTGTATGAATATGTGGTAATTGAATGGTCCAGCTGTGCTACCATGAAGTTGCTGATTTGGAGCTATTCTTTCATGGTCTTGCCTTAGTGGCTTGAGTTGATCAATTGCCTAACTGGTGACTCAACAGTTATTTTGATTGCATGCATAATTGACTGGATTATGCAATTACCTTGAACTTGAACTTGAACTTGAAAGAATTACCTTGGTGGATTTTGACTGGGGACGGTCTCTGGCTCATAACTGGTAGATAATAACTGTTGCATGCATGTCTCCCAAGGATAACAATTTCTGCCTATCAACTTGACAAATATTTAAACCTGGCTGCCGATATAAGATAATAAGATATGTTAATAGTTGTCAATCTAGAAGTACATTACCATCTTTGCATTTATAGAGGGCTTATCTGTTGTGATATTCTTTTGCTTCTGATCATCTTTACAACTCCTGGGTTTCGCTTCTGATCCTCTCTACCATATATGCTGAATAGTATTTTGTTCCTGCAGTCTCAATGGAATGGAATAGTACCACAGACAGTTGCCAATACTCCTGCCACAACACCAGCTGCAGATGTGCCTTCAGCCACATCTGCTGCTCCTGCTATACCTGTAACAAACCAGAATATAACTCCTACAAAATGTGTTTGGACAGAGCATACCTCCCCGGATGGATACAAGTACTATTATAATAGTGCAACTGGTGAAAGCAAGGTAAGAATTTTGTCAATAAGATTCCTTGTTCTTGGTCTTTTGACTTCAATGTTAGTGATGCTGCTAATATGCACTTGCAGTGGGAAAAACCTGCTGAACTTGCATTGTTTGAGCAACAGCACCACCACCAAAAGGCGTCAGTTCAGCAGCCTCATACCCCTTCACTCCCTCAAAGTGTATCTGCGCAGCAGCAAGTTTCTCAAACACAACAGATGCATCTTCAAACTCATCTTCAACCACAGCCTCGGCCCAATCTTCAGTCACAACAGCCATCTTTGTCTTCAACGGTCAGTGTTTCCTTGTGCTTCTGAAATGATAGGATTGATTGCCAAAACTCATTGCTAACTCATTAATTCTGAATTCCAGTACCAGGCTTCTGGAATTGTAGGCCAACAGAATGCTCAGGTAAATTTTTGATTCACTGCAAAATTTCATACTTGGAAGATATTTGCAATGACATAGTGATAGCAGCAGTCAGTCACATTATATGAAATTTGCCTTGGACTTCCAAATAGGATACTTTGTCTTCTTTTTGAGTCTGAACAGTAGATATATCTATGCTTACCAAGTAGCACTTACTCTAGGATGGTTGAGTTCCATGATGAAAATTTTCTGTAATCTGTGTATATGAATTCACATAAAATGTACCGAGTCCTGTGTCCTATGTAATTGTTTTCGTTTTCCGTGTTTTGTGTCTCTAGTACTACGGATATTCAAAGTTACCCCCAACAACTAGTTCAGTTAGTGATCCTCGCTTCCCACAGGTACTAATTTTCTAATTTTATGTTCTCGGTCTCTTCAGTATATCAGAAATTAACTTTTTGTTTGTTTTTGCTCCAGGGGCTTCAGGCTGCTCAGGAATGGATGTGGAAAAACAAGCCAACAGGTTGTAATTAATTTTTCTGATCCTTTTGTATGTTTCTCTAAAATCCATGGGTTTGCTGCTACATTTTATGTTGTACGTCTCGTATATATTAAGCTGTTTTACTACGGTAAATTAAAGCCAGCTTGACGTATGTTCGAGTAGCTTTATATGCATTGAGGGTTGCCTCTCTTTTTGTTAATCTCCTATTTAATATGGTGAAATTTTGATGTCCAGGTGCACATAGGAATTGATGCTTGGACGCCTTGGAGAGAGATAGAAAGAGAAGTTGTTGTCAACAATCTTGTTAGCAAGGCAGCAAGGTCTTTGAGCTCCAATATGCCAAATGGATGTTTGAGGGGAACATTTCCTTCAGGCATTGGTCTCTTTTGCATGAGCTTCGACTATTTATAGTTAATAGCTTGCAAAGTTAAACACTTGTGCCATAGTATTGGGCAAGAAATTGCCCGAAATGAGCTGTAGGATGTAACTATTTGGTGTAACATAGAATCCAATTTAGCATAGCTGTATTTAGAAGGCGGGTTGGCAATTCATTGAAGGGCTGCATGCCTTTCAATTTTTCCAGACCGAGAATTGCCAGATGCCCCACCCTTTGAGCTTCAGTTAACCTTTTGGTAAGGAAATCCAGTCTCATCCTAATTTCCAAAAAGAAATTCGAATCATGATGACGCTTCTTAGTTTTCCCCAATCAAAGTGCACTGGCAGCTAGTTCTCGGGTTAAATCTTGCGTACATGAATATGTTGTGGGTGTGTGGGAAAAACGACCAACCAACCAATCCTACATTGCTGAAACGAAGTTCCTCAAAAACAAGAGCTGCATCTTCAACAGCAATATTTGTCTTCAATGAAAGATTTGCTTTTCATGACTTCCTAACCCGATAGGTTTGATCTTAGATACCAAGGCCAACAAAATGCTTAGGTAATTTCACATTCATTATTACCTAACCCTCGCATGCACAACAGGAAGATGATCACCAAGTAATTCCATGCCCACTCGTGGATACCCAAGACGGAGTTCCATTAGAAGCTTTTCTAAGTTGGTTCAGGTCTGATGTCAGTGTAGGGGTCTTGTTCATCTGGTATCAATATTGATTGGCATTGCGAGGCCACCAAGTTCTTAGCGATTTATAATGATCCAGAGCCAACGTTTTCTTCATCCATTCGTTTAACTCCGTGATCTTCAAGTATTTTCAGTTGCTGGCTCATTAAGTTAAACACTAATGTTGTCATTGGTATTAGCACAGACAGACTTGAAGGAATTTTAGAATGCAACTCTATTTATAATATAGTCTGATAATGATTAGATATTTAAGTTGACAATTGCAATATGCCACTATGGTAAGCAATTCTAACATCATAATCATCATGCTTAACATAGGAGCTTCCTAACTGAAGCGCATAATTGCATACCACAGCAGAGCTTAGAGATTAATTGACAGCTCTACAATGCCTACGAATCTCCCCATTCATCCCAGTCCCAACCCCCAAGCTTCCCATTTTCATCATGGAGTTTTTAAAGTCCTCAAAGAAGGCAACCACATCCCCTGCATAGGTTTCCACAAGCTCACGAGTCTGATCATCTTCGGTCACCAGATTCTGGTCCGAAGGAAGCAAACCCTGCCCCGAAAGCAGGTTAACATAGTACTGGTTGTCAAATGTTGCTGGGGTTGCAAGGTCAAGATTGGCCAGTGTGGCATTGCTGCTTGATCCGGAGCACAGTTCTTGCAGGGACTGAATGAACTCAAGGGATGCATCCGGGGTACTTGCGGTGATAGCGCCTTGTAGGCGCCCGCGGAAGGTGGTGCACCTGGCTCTCCCCATTGTGTGTGCACCTAGCAAAGAGCAAAATTGGTAAAGCTTTTCTTGTTCTTCAAGTAAGCATATAATGAAACATATTGATTTAAGCATTTGAGACTTTGGTTTTGGCTTTCACGTCACGCCTCTCTTTTGTTTTTTATTTATGTATTAAATCTCCCTCGCTTTTTTAGTGTGAAAGGACTAGTTGAGAGTTTGAGAGTATACCAGAGAGCACAACCATGTCCCTGAGACTAAGGTTTACATTCTGGAACTTTGAAACAAGGTTTGCAACAGTGGAATTTGGTCCTGGTAAATTTTTATTTGCTAATGATTTGCTAGCAGTGAAGCTGTCCTTCCTTCCCATTTGAACATCCCAGCTTGGTCCACCAGACTGAAATTCATCAACTTCTCAAACTGTTAATTAATCAAAATCCCATATGTGAACAATAGCACTACTACTTGAGCTAGAAATACAGACCAGAACAACCGAGTCTCTGGCAGCAGTAGCAAGAATGTCGGCACATGAAACTGTTTCGGGGCAAAAAGCTTCAAGGTCTGCTTTGATAGCATCAATGACATCAAAACCCCTCAGAGAATTCAAGTTAGGTGCTGCTGTTTTTTCACCCACAAAGTTGGCACTGTCATCTAGTAACACAGAAGCATCACACCCCTGCACAAGTAATTCTCTTTATATTACATACAAAATCAATAGCATATAACTTTATAATGTTGCAAGCAAAACAAGCTAAACAACATACATTGACAAAGCAGTCATGGAAATGGAGCCGAAGTAGAGAGGCTGCCATTCTGGAGTCCTCCAACACTGCCTCTTGTACCCGAGAAAATATTATAGCCTCTGCCTCAGGGCAGAAATTGGACACATTATTCCCTGATTGATCATGACCATAATCATCACCATAACCTCCTCCTTCACTAGTGGTTTTCGGCACAGTTGAAAACACAACTGCGAGGTTGAGCAACAGCGAAACAAGAGCCAAGTACTTCATGGCCATCTTGGATATACTGCACTGTAGTCTGTTAGAATTTGGAGTGAGGAGACTGAACTAGTGTCTCTATTATAGAGTGGTAGCTTGGAAGGGTTCAGTAGCAAAGAGCAGACCAGGTCATTGAGGTTTGGTGTTAGTTAAGAAGACATAGTCAAGTAAGCTTTAGAAGAGGTCAGTACTGAACTACTCAGTAGTGATTGATGAGCAAATGTGCATACCTATGTGCTTGCTTCTTTCTTCATACTATCTCTTTCAGTTCCTCTCTCTGGTATACTTGAGATTTGATATGCTTTTGATAGATGCAAGAATCTAAACTATTAATCTGGAAACAAGAATGGATCATTCCAGTTACAATTAAAGCATCCATGAACTAAGAATGAGGGACACATCACCATTCAAATAATTTGATATTTTTGGGCAATGTCAGTGGCGTGGAGAAAATAACTTCATTCCTAATTAACAGCTAAGATAGTGACTGAACACGTTGAGCTTTGCACTCAATGACTTTGATACTATAAAATAATCAGGATGTAATCTTATACAAATAGGAAAAAACTGAAAGCCATAATCGGAATCAAATTAAGTGGTGAAAAGAGGTCCATATCTAATTCTTGGCTGGTTTGGAACCTTAATCTATCCATGCGTGTGTAGGAGATACATATGAAGTGTCTAAACTTGTTCAAAGTTATCATGTTCACCTTAGACAAACCGAAAGCGCAGCCTCACCAGTGCATTTTATAAACCGAAAGAGCAGTCGAGTTGGTAATTAGGGATCCTGAAAATTGAAAATTAGGGTTGAGTTGGCTAAATATGTGCAGATTACTAAGAAAAGGTGTTGCTAGTTGCTACTAGCCTACTAGCTTCAGAGAGGTTAGAAATGTAGTTAGTATTGTAGGTTTGGGCTCTCATCAAGCTGCCTTGGCCCAAACTGATAACTTAAAGAGTGGTTTGATTGAAGGAGGGCGATGGGTATGAGCTGAGATTTTATTCTTTCTATGTATAGGCATAAGCAGAACTGATCACTTTTAGAGTCGATTGGCCCTTGCCAATTTCCACAAGGTAACTCGAGTATTATGATACGGATTTACATATACGATAAGGGATCTACTTTTGACTTGTAAGTTCAATCACCAACAGAGATATCTGAAGGCCATGCATATCTCTCAAGTCTAATCTCTCCCTTTTATGTTATGTATTTACAGCTAGACTTGGGACTGTGTAGAGCACTCATACAGAACATGATCGAAAAATTCGAGGTTCTAATGTGGCAGAAGACAGAAGTAATGGGCATCGAACTAATCATATTGAAGCATATTCCCATGAAGTTTGAATCTTTTTACACAAAGAATCTCCAGCTCACTTCAATTAGTTTTGCATGTAAAAAGAGAGAGACCCCCTTCTTGGTGTTTCTTTAGGCATATATATCTGACTACCTGGGTGGCATTAAGCTGAAATCTTGAGCTACCTGTGTGAAGACTCCGACGACAAATCATGTTAGAAATCAAAAACGGGCACAAGTTATCTGGAGAAGACTGTAAATAAACTTGTGTGCTACCATGAAGGCATGTTTCTGGGGGATCTGATTTCACATATGAACCCTTAAAGAAATGCTGCGATGCGTGCAGACAATCTAGGACTGTAGCGCAAAGTCAAATATTCTCGATCCAAAACTCGAAACTTAAGAAAAGTAGAAGCTAATATATTAAACTTTGACAAACTTTGAAGCAGTATAGTAGTTAATTTCCCTCGGGCTTTGGACGCTACAGGTAGAAAGAAAGGAACTAGTGCATGAGACATTTGCAGAAGACCTCTATTCTTAAAAGACCTTATTGTTTGAACAAGCTTATCCTGCTACGCGGTTTCGGCTTAACCTTGTCTGGATTTGAAATGCCACTAGGACATGTAAATTAAGGTTAAAATCTATAGGGGATCATGCGTGTTCTTCGATTGTAACAAGATCGATCCCCCAAAGTCTTAAATCCTCATTTCACAGTATGGTTCTTGAAATGTTCCCTTATATAATTATGGCTAAGAATACATGTATATACTTGTACTGTTGTACATCCAACACCATGCTGGTGGTGGTGGTGGAGAGAGGTAAGAGTTGCGGAGGCACCCTGCAGGCTCCAACATGGCAGCTGCCGGCCAATGTGTTTGATGAAATATTGCTTCTTAGACATCATCTCTTAGATATGGAGTTGGAATTTATACGATTTTGTATAAGCATGCATAAAGAGTTATATTTCTTCTAGATGATCGACTTCTCGTTTATTATATATGCATAGAGCCCTGACTCGATCTGCTACTAAAAGTCTCTGGCACGTAGCTAGATACGTGTATATATGAATATTCCATAATGCATTCCAAGGATTAGGAATTTAGGATGTAGCTAATACATATATTTGCATGGCACAATTCAAGTCAATGAGCTGGTTTTCATGCACATAATGATCATCTAGCTCTTCTCATAAATAGAGCTTAGACATAATCCATATAGCCGCAAGTCTTGTATGGCTTTAAGTAGCAAAAGAAGTGAATAACATACCTAGGTTGATATAGACAATGCGATATGGCCAAGTACGTGAAGAACTCGAATAGGTAACAAAACCCATATTATCTTCAACTATACTAAAAGCAACCCGATCTCACACCATATCCCTTCAAAATCAATAACACCCATATTAACTGTCCTCTTACTTTACCAAGAAGTTGATCATCATTTCATTCTTCCCTAAACCCATAACTCTAACTTTTTAGAGAAAGAATGTCATTAAGTTATATTGCACCACCATCCATGCATGCTCTCTAAGTAATAGCTATGTATGTAGACCAAGTTTTCATCACCATATTCCTACCCTTTAGGGTTTTCCCACCATTAATATCACTGACCCAAAAGTAGGATCAAGTTCCCAAGTTCATTCTTCATTCCACCTTTTTCCCATAAAGCTACATGAACAAGATGAAAGGGAGGATTTCCAAATCGACTAAGCCACCTCAGTGTAAAAACCCTAACCTATTCTTTGTCTAACCAATTTACCCACTTGATTATTCAAGCCTGCAACCTAAACACAACCCAGAGGAAGAGATGAAGATGATGAAGAAGAACCATGGAAAATAGATGAATCAGAAATAATATACAAAAGCCATTAACAAATAAATTAATTAATAACTCCATGAAGATACATATATATCATCTCTAAGTACAAAGAATAACATTAAAAGCTAGCTCAAGATAGAGTACGAAAACTACTAGTCTCCCCAAAAGGCTAGTGAGTACTACTAGAGATTAATTTTACAGAGCGAAAATGGCGATCGATGTGATCATGATCATGAAGCTAGCAGTGATCGAGTGCTTAGTCTTTCTAAAGATGAACCCCAACAGGGAAGTGGTCATCATCAGTTAGAGAATTACATACCAGGAATTAACAACACATAAAACAATCATCAATATCCTTCCTTCCCTTTCCCTTCTACTCTTCCTTAGTCTCCTTTCGAATCTGTGATGGCAGCATATCCTGAAGAAGTCCATGGTCTCTAAGCAAATTAGAAGCGGCCGAATTAGAGGAATTATAACCACCAATGTTACCATATCTCTCTTGAAACAAACCAGGAAACGAAGCCGGGTTGAAGCCATAGGATGGCGCTGACGAGGTGGTGGTAGTAATGTTCAAAGAAGGCGAAGAGTTATATATGTAAGAGTGCAAATGCTGCTGCTGTTGTTGCTGCTGCTGCTGATAATGATGAGGAACTACACCATAACCTGCCCCGGAGAACACGTGACTGGACAGCTCCGAAGGCAGCGGCGCCATCCCCATGCTGCCGCGAGGAGTAATCGGGCTCGGGTGCGTGTGCTGGCCTTCGTAAGTCGTCACAACAATGGAAGGGTCGTCGGAGGACCTCTCGACCCTCTTCTTCACACCGCAACCAGCTGTGGTGCAACGATAGTAGCTCCTGTAACAAACAAAACTCAACCCACATCAAAAACGTGTTGCATTTATTGACTAGAATTATACTATAACGACTTGACTTGTTTTCGAAGCGGATTTGGGGCTTTCGGTGTTGTACGTTACCTTGGATAAGGGCTGTTCTTGACAGCTTTTTGGCCGTACTTGCGCCATCTGTACCCGTCGTCTAGGTTATCGACCTCGCTCTTCGTCATGAACGCAAATCTCGGCTCCCTCTGCCTCTTCTGGTTCTTCTTCTTCGGTTTCAATCTGATTAGTCAAAAACCCATAAACAAAACACAAACCTGTTAGCGACTTGACTACTACTGCTCTTTTTTTCATCATAAAAATCGGAAAATGAAACATCAACTACACCAGAGACCCATCATGAAAATCAAAACTCAGCTCTAAATAATGATATTATCGTGACTCGATAGATTTGGTTCGACTCATAAAACAAAGGGCGTGGAAATGAAGCTTACTGTTTCTGGGTCTTGTCGGGATCTTGGTCAGCATCCTCATCCTCCTCCACTGTTTTCTTCGTTGTTTGCTCCTCATTATTATTATTCGCCGCATGAGCTTCATTCGAAGACGACGAGATCGAAGACGAGTTGGGCGTCGTAGGAGCAGTAGTAGTGGCGCCGGAGTTCAAAGCCTCAGAGTTAGTCCCACTCTCCGGCACTGTAGACGACACCGGCGACGGTTGTGCTACTCTCTGCTGCTGAGGTGGCATCATCGTCATCGTCATCGTCATCGAGTCAGACGGCGTCGTTTGGGTCCCGAAATCGAAGAGAGAAGCGTACTCCGAGTTGCCGAGCAGGTCGAGGAAGGAGCCCCTTTCAGCTTCGGAGTCGAAGAAGCCGGAGAGTGAGGAGAAGGTGGTGTTGATCATCGGAATCTCGTGATCGGAGAGAAGGGTTGAGTTGGCCATCGAGGAAGAAGGAGGAGGAGGAAGATCGGTGGTGGTGTTTCTGTTTCTCAGCTCTTGGCTACCATCCATGGGAGTTTTGAAAATCAAAAGCACATATTCTTCTCTCCCATTTGAACTTGTTCTCCAAGAATAGAGAGAGAAGCGGAAGAGAGAGATATAGAGGGGAGGGGTGCGAAAGTGTTTGATATATTTTTTTTGTTTGGGGGAGTTAATATTATTTGGAGATGGGCATTTTGGGGATTTTGGAGTGAAATGTGAAATGGGGGATTTTGGAGAACAGCTCGGACCAGGGACGTTTCCCACTTCTTATTTGGAGGGAGATGACCGGCGTCTGTCGGTCTCGGGGGTTTTGTACGGACCGTGTCGACGGGTCGGGACGGTGCCGAGCATTAAATGCGGGCGAGCCATGGGACCCCGGTTAGGGTGGGGACCACTGTCTGTTAACGCGGGGTTTTTGACGGGTTTAGCCGGTGCAAGTGTGGAAAGGGGGCCAGTGTGGACGGGGGTGAGTTTTAGGCTTAACCACGTGGGCCTTCTCTTTCGCGGCTTCGCCATTTAATTTTTTTTTTTTTACTGTGGATTACTAAAATAAATAAAAAATTTGTTTTCTTTAAGGAATAAAAAGATATCTTATGAAAATATATACATTTCGCTAATCAGAACCATTTTCTTCGTTATTTACTCGAAATCATGCATGTCTAACCGAGTTGGTAGTAAACTTGCTAAATTCTGCATATTCTTCTTTATTATACAATCGTTTACATACAAGAGTCTCGTTTAATTACAATCTACGCCGGTGAGAATAGCCCGTGGTTCAAAACAAGTCATCTATGTTGTTAAGGATCCGTTTATAAGATTTTTGAATTTTATAATCGGTAAAACTTGAATTTGAGATTTGAAATATGTTTTAGTGTCTCAATGAAACGGTGAGAATCGAATTCAATAGATTTGACCATATAGAGTTTTGAGATTTGAAATATGTTATGGTGTCTCAAAATAACGGTTAAAATTGAATACTATAGTTTTGACCGTGCATATATATAATTTTGTCATTTCCAATGACAAGGACTAGTAATAAAATTACTAATTTTCCCTTTTTTAAGGCAATTGAAAACCTTTTTTGTGATTGCATGTCTTTTTCGTTACGGACTTGATTATTCATTTTCGATGAATGTCTCTTTCTTCATGGCTCATGCCATCGATTCGTATGTGTGTATTTTTAAGCGTTCCACATGACCCATGCGTCTGTCACCTCTTCCCACAATCAAAACACGATTTCGAACCACTTCTTAAACTTAAACCCTAAGGATGATCCTATGGGAATTACTATTTTGCTATATAGATCGAAAATGACTTGGAGAGTTGATGCTAATTGTCCTCAAGTAATATGAGTTTGTTTGGGCTATATATGTGCTCTGTAAATGAACCCCAATGTTGTCTGGCTTATTAAAGGACAAACCTCAAGATTACCTTGCTCTGTAAGTTTGTGCAAGCTAGCTAAGCGCACTGTTTTATTCCTTCTCTCTTTACTTGAAGAAATATAGGGATCGGAGTTGTAAGAGTGAAGATCCTTTTCATCAATAGTGTTTCCGAGATAGAGTACGAGAGCATGCATGGGCATATGTCAACTTACTACATTTCCAATTTATATCATTCAATTTGATCTTTTCATCCAAATTTATATTTCCATTTTTAGTACAATCAATGAAAAAGGAAAGGTTTTTCGTTGATTTAATTGATTAGTACCATTAGATTTCGTTAAGGGTTTTGAGTTCCGACAACTGTTAGAGAGTAAACGAAGATGATAGTATTAGAAAACTTACCGAAAATAATCTAGGCTTACGAACTTTTACGTCCATATCATTTAAGGATCGGATAAATTTTAAAAAACTAGTGAGTATACATGTTCCACGAAATTCATGCAAGTAAATACTAATACTTTAGCATATAATAAAACAGTTTAATTTCCTAATTTTGATTTTAGAAAAATACTGATCGAAGCAAATTGTGTTGGTGAAAACCAGCTTTACGCGGCCCTCCATCGGTCACCATCGATGCGGGTCATCCACGCCCCTCACACGCTACACACCAAAATCACATACACGTACGTCCAACAATTACCCTCTAATTTGAATTACAGCTTTATTATTATAAATAAATTTGATTTCATGGAAATAAAGTAATGACAATCAGATGCTTTAGTGATCCCACGTGTCAAATCGAAAGGGCGGCTTTTTTCTCTGATCAGGGGTTTTTAAAAGCACATGCACTTTACGCGGTTTCTGTAAATTTATATTTTGTGTATAAAGATTCTAGCCAACTTTGCTTCCATTACACGCCCTCTGTTACCGTCTAGCTAGTTTTGAATATTTGATCCAGATGTGTGAGATTTTCTTCCAGAAATCCATCCTCTTCTTCTTGGAATTTCATTTCTTTCTTTTTCCACAGGAATAATATTCTGGGAAAACACAAGGTGGCAATTGTGGTTAATTAGTTTAGGGTTCACCTATGGGAAGCAATGAATGTGCTCTTAATCTGATACTGATGGATCAGGGATTGACTATACATGTCAATGGAGCACCCGTTCTTAATTAATTAGCATTTATCGTTTATGTGGCTTGCGGTATAAATAGAGTTACTCGACACGAAATTATTTTCTTTGATTTATTCACGCCAAGTCACAAGTCTTAATATAGTGACATTGAGTATATGTTCCGAAATGACTACTAATTCCTCTCTAAACCCCAACACCATTTATATGATTGATTCATTTCGTCTGTGCATAAATATGCAAGACGATAAGGCTGAAAAGTTTTGAGACATGATATCGCCAGAGAGAGAAAGGAGTGCTGCTTCAGAACTTAATTGGGATCTAGAAATGAAAAGTTTGATATCAGAACCAAATCATTTCCTAAAGTGCAAGCTAGCTGAGTGTACGTATGATCTCACTGCGTATACGTTTAACCCGGATTTAATTCTTCAAGTAAGTAACCTATTTAGTTACTTCTACCATTTATATAGGTCAACTTCGATCATGTAAACTCACCCGGGTAAAACATAAACACATGCAGATGATGCACATAAAACAGAGTAGCGAATATAAAGCTAAATTAACCAGCTACTATGGTATATAATTTCATTATTTCAGCAATTACGTACCTTTCACCACTTGGCCAAATAAAACCAATTTTTACGATCATTTTTGTTATCGACATTTACGAGTTGACTATGCTTTGCTTAGTAGGTGAAGTTTGGGAGTACGTGAAGAATATCCAAAATTAGGTTTACAGCAGTGTTAGTGTAGCTACACACGGTTCCGGTGGGCTATAACCCATCTTAAATTTTGAACATTCATTTCTAGTTAAATTTTAGTTCAAAACGCTAAAAAATAAAGTAAAATCTAACCCACCCTAAATTTTTAAATTTAATTCATATGTTATTAAACTTAGTATGTTTCTAACATAAATTAGTACATGTTTATTAAAAGAAAAATTTCTAGCCCATCCCATTCCGTTGCTAAACTCTGAAATAACTTCCGGAAGAAGAAGAAGAAGAAGAAGGGTAGGTTTCAAACTTTCAATGGCTTACTGGGTTTATATTCCTTTCATATAATGCTCGGGTCAGCACAGGCTCAGACATCCCGGTCTGCGTAGGACACCATGCCCTACAACAGCGCGTGATACTCACGAGACAGACGGCGCGTTAGGCGTCGGCGGTCTGACTTAGACTCCCTTGGACACATCGAAGGCGCGCGTTTGACTAAAAAGAAAGAAGCTAAGAGGGTTTCCATTTTCCGATATGTCCCCGGCCGATATGTCGTGTGTGGGGATCCGGAAAATCCTTCTCTCTCTCTCTCTGAAACGAGCGTTGAAGAGAAGGCAGAGGTCAACAGTCAAAGGTTTGAATAGCTAGGGTTTTGGTAGTTCAACGACACAAGCACAGGGATTAATTTGTTGGGTTCCTCGGTACTCTTCTTCTTCTTCTTCAGCTGTTTGTTCGCGTAGCTTAGCTTTCTCTCCACACACAGAAAAGTTCAAAACCAGCAGCTTGATTGGGAAGCCTTGTCAAGGTGTGGCTCTTTCAATCAATCCCCGAATGATGGATATGTATGGTAAAAGACACCGATGTCTTTCGTGCCGTTTATGTATCAAAACCTTTTTGTATATACATGTGTCATGGTTCGAGTTTATTGCCATTGTTGTGTTCTTTAAGTTTTGTGTGTTGTTATGTGCAAGTCAATGGGCAAATTTATGAAGAAAATGAAAGAGCTTCATTAAGCTAGCTAGGTTGGGGGAGGGTAGAGATCGACAATGGTTTATAGGACTTGAACGATCGATATAAGGTCGGCAATTAGCATAGTTACGTACATGTCTCAACCGCTCAGGTTAAAATCCAGTTAGATCGAATATGATACAAGCAAAATATATAGTTTTTTGTTGTTGTTGGATACTGTAGCAAAATATATAGCTAATTCTTTAACTAGATTCTGTAACTGCCCAACATAGTTTTTGTATATATGATATTCCTATGCTAAACTATAATATATCGATCATAAGTTCATAACTAACATGAGATGTGGCATGAACAATATTCCATATTATCCTATAATCAAGTTAGTATATCTAATTTATGTATTGGTACAAATATTAGTTGTATCTCGAATGTATGTTACTGCAACAAAGTTAACCAAACAGAGTATTCAATCAAGAGCTTGGATTATGCAAATTCTTTTCATTATATCCAACTAAGGCATAATTGCATGCAGTTGGTCTTTTGGACTAATTAGTGGTTTAGTAACTAACCTCCTATACTTAATTAAACTTGTTCATCCCCAATAAGCAAACACCCTAAGATTCTGTTCACAACTTCATCGTATACTATTCCTCTGAGGTAGCTTTTTCTAGGCAGCACTGATAAGCTTAAGTACTCTATAGATCTAAATCTATAACTTCCAACTGCCCCCATTTCAGTTCTATAAATCCAGAACTTCTATCAGAAGTGCCAACATATATATCACCGACCACTTTATTAATCTAGCATCATATTAAGGTGGGAACTTATTGTATATATATCGTATATATATCTATGTATGAATACATACCAGCAGATATAAATTTCTCCTGGACTGAATAATTGAAATCCATGCATATGGTCAACGATGTTTTATATATTTGCCTTAACAAATACGGAAGCTTATGGTTTTGGTTTTTTCTGAGAAACAGTAGCTAGTGATGAGTAGTGAACATGTTACAAAATATATTCAAGTGTGGAATCATTTCACGACTAATATAATTAAGTGATGAAGGCCGATCATCAGCTACCTAATTAGGTTAATTAGTACTCGATCCATCGACGTCCATGATAATTATTAAACTACAGTTTTTTTAATGCCCTTTTGCTTCTCATTTTGACAGAAAAAAAACTAAATCATAGTGGAGCTTGTTATTAAATCACCAATGCAGATTACTTAGCCCTAATCATATTTTATCTTGGTTTAATTATATGTCACATTCTCGGATTCCTTTTCTAGATTATTGTTGACATCGATCATTTGGGGCTTAATTGTTTTACGGTGAAAGAAAGATGGATTCTAGATAACAACCATATATTCTACCCTCATTATATATATTGCTTAACTGAGCAGAATCTAGCTCCTCAAAGATTTTCCATTGTTAACATCCATAAGTTAGATTAATCAATTGGTCTCATCAATAATCTATTCTTATAAACATGAACTCGCGTACGTATATGCTTTGATCACCGCAGGTCATAAAAAACACTAATCAGAATTTCGATCACTTTCCCAAACCCACCACCACCATACAGACGACAGCACAAGAAGAAGACTGTTGTAGTCTGGAGGTCTTGATCGATGATCGACCTAATGACCCTTGACCATCAATATATAATAAACTCTCTGCTCTGATTTAGACATCCACAAGTGAAGTCTTCTCCTCGATCTCCATTTCTGTGACCAATTCATCATTCGTTTATGCAATGCTAAAAATTAAAGAACTTGGAAATTAAAAGATATAAAACTATGTCGCTGCTTCCTTAACTGATCCAGAAGTACTGATGCATGCACATATGTGCTCCAAAGTTTCAACTGCAAATTTATATGGAAGGTGTATATAAATATGACCCTTCCACTAAGAGATTCCGTATTTGACACTTATATGAGGGATGAGGTTTACACCAACTTTTCGATCACATTTTTCTATCTCAACCCTTTTGTTTAATATTTTACTAGACAGTAAATGTCTAAATGAATGTTAATTAAATTCTTGATCCACGTCACACCGGCGAGCCCAAATAATTGGGTTTACAAGTGGTGGCCCGCCGACAAAGTCATGCGAGTTAGGTGTATAGTTCGCATAGAAGTACATGAAGGCGAGGCGAGATGGCTCCGCGTAGGAGACTTCGCGAAGAAGCAAGAGGCGGAGTCCGCATGCACGTGATCACCTACGCCATATTTATCGTTGAAGACTCCTACAAGTCTTTGACATGCTTTGGGCCAACTCCTGTGGCCCTTTTAATAAAAAAAAAGTCTTTTTAAAGCTCGCGAGCTTCAAGGGCCCGGTAGATGGAAGCAAGCTTTAGGAGCTCGCGGGATGGTTTGAGTTCGCGGCCCGCACGTGATAGGTTTCAACAAGGACTGTGACACCTCGCGGGATAAGGACGTTCCTAATTTGAGTCCGCATAGAACTCTACAGTTGGGCAGTGCGGAGGCAGTGACCTATGTGAAATGTGCTGAGCGAAATAGACACGCGTTACGCAGATGGTTGGTTCACGCGGGTGAAGCAGTGTCCTTGTGGTATTCTGTTTCAGAGTCCGAATTGGACTATGATTATCTTTCTTCTGGCAAAAGGCGAGCCACTATATAAAGGGGCTCGAAAACTTACATAAACTCTCTCTCAAAAGACAACAACAACTCAATACAAACAAACAAACTTTCAACCCAGTTGATACCTTCGAGCCTCTCGAAACCCTAGTTCTAAGCGTACATTGCCTTAGTTCTCAGAGCCCTTTCGGACTCATCTCCGATCATTCTTGATCCCTCTTTGGTTGCTCTGCTCGCGACACACCGTGAGTATCGATTCGCTCAGTGCTCGTAATCCCTCATCCGCGAGGTGGCACCGGAATCCCTCCGTTTGATTAAGAAGTCAAGACCCGACGCACTCTCTTTCCTCGTCCGCGAGGTGACACGCCCGCATCTTTATTACTTTTGGTAGCTAATTACCTCGCTATTCCTTACTGAGGATCGTGGCCAAAACACCTTTAACCATGGAGTTAACTCTATGTCAACATGTTCGTCGAGCACTAAAAACTGTGAACACACATCAATCGATCGATGGGTCTGCAGGTTCTATAGACATGTAACAAAATAATGTGTAAAGTGCAATCGATCACCATGAGTAATATCTATCTAACTATGTGCAAAATTGTTTTTCAATACTGTATACGTTCACTATTATAAATATTGCTTTTAATGACACTTTTCTTATGACGTTTGGTTGAAAACGTCATTATATACTCTTTCTATGGTGTTTTCGATAACAAACGTCATAAATCTAAATTTAGGTAGCTTGAACCCAAAATGTTTTAGGTATCAAATTGTGAGTAGTAATTGTAGAATTAACTTGACTTTGAATTATTGAGGTCCTAAGCTCTCGTCCGTACAGGAACATTTATATACAGAATGGTGTGATATACACACACACACACGTACGTACTTTCACCCTTTCCATTCTTTCC
This sequence comes from Fragaria iinumae, assembly GCA_009720345.1. Classification (NCBI taxonomy): domain Eukaryota; kingdom Viridiplantae; phylum Streptophyta; class Magnoliopsida; order Rosales; family Rosaceae; genus Fragaria; species Fragaria iinumae. The sequence goes on along the minus strand of CM019120.1, from coordinate 24,689,757 downwards.
ATTCTAGAGGAGCCTCTCCTAGCTAGTTTCTAACAAGATGTCCTCAATGAGGACCATTGTAACACAACATACTGCTAAGCTTGCTCGGGGTTCAGGTATTACGTCCACCCCCTCCGTCGGGATGGGACTGAGGCTATCAGTTAGAGACTAGAGAGTAGCCGGGTTCCAAACCCCTAGCTACTAAAAAGCATTATTCAAGATCGTGTATATTGTGTGCCGAATTTTGTTAACGGTGGAACAATATTAACTTGATGTATTCATAGTGAGCGGAGGCAAAGGCAAGCAGTTGACTCGTACATGATAGCTAGCCCTTTCTTCTTTCTAGAAGTATGATCGATGAGAGTGAAAACCTAAACACGATGATTGCGGCAATTTTAAGTTACTCTAATCCCTCGCTGTTAAATTAATCACTCACTTTGAGACCCTCAAATTCCCCCGATTAAAATAGAAACATATTCGTAGACCAGCGTTTTAGGGTTTTTTTTTTCTCTAATTTTGAAAGATCATGGCCGCACATGGCAGGTCAAAGTCAACAATTTTCTTGATAAAAATATAAAACAATTACTTTAAAAAAAACAAAATATAAAAGAATTCGTACAAAACTGCAACAATGCAAAAACGCGTAGAGAGCACAAAACGACGAGTCGGATTTTTTTTTTAAAATGGAAGTAGTAGTAACTAAGCTCTAGGCAAATGAGGACAAATATCAGCCTGGGATTGCGTGCACGTCTCTCTCTTATGAAAATGGGTAAACGATTCCCTTTCCCTCTCCTCTCCTCCTCCTCTTTTTCCCGACCAATGATTGCTTCTTACGTAAAAAAACCCTAGTCTTGTTTTCCCGCCCTTCTTCTCTCAACCTGGAATCGGTGAATCTAACCCAGTAAAAAATACATCATTTGAAACTCTTGTGCTTGACTGCTTGGTAATTAGGAGTATATGATTCAGATGAAGGATACCATGGTACTGTATAGTTTGCCTAGCTTGCCAACTTTGATGATTCTGCATTTCGTTTTATTAATTACCGTGCTTAGTTTACATTTAGCTAGCTGGGAATCCTTATCGAATTTGAAATGTTTGTGAACTTAGCATTTCGGTTGAGCTTTGTACCTTTAGAGGTCTAAAGAGATAGAGGGTTGAGGGTGTGTGTCGATCTAAAACTCTAAAGGGTGCTAGTGGAGTGTGATTGTGAACCCCTAAATGCAATAATTGAAACAAGTCGAAAATGACTTCATGAGGGTGACATTCTTTTCCCGAATCCGGTTGCTGCTATAATAGACGGAAGTATCAAACGACGATTGATGTTAAACGCTAACAGCAGAAAGTGTAAGTTTCACTGAGATAATCGACCAGTTTTTGCAACTTGATTTTTCTGAATATGGGCAAAGAAAGAAAAGAAGAAACAAGACAATCTAAACCCGTGCTGGACTGCGGATTTTCATGGAGTCAAACGGAACCTTCACAACTAGCTAGCAAGTCATCACCTCTTTATTTTCTAATAAAATTACATATAACAAACGAAATGGAAAGAATGTTAGAATAGGATGATGAGGGTGGGAAAGAATGTGAGATTGTTGTGCTGGGTTTGGTTGGTCTCTATATTATTCAAATCAAATGGTAACCAACCATATCTCATTATCTCATTCATAACTTAGGGTCCCTCCTTTGCAAGGTCAACTTAAGGGTGATATTAGACCCATCCAAGAGCTAAGATAACACTCCAACTTGGTTTCTTTCATGCTTAATTAGCCAGAGAAAACAACAATGCATATGAAAAAAAAGCTGGGTTTTCTTTTTCATGGACATATATGCATGGAATCTTGACTTGGACTATATATAAAGGCTTGAACATCTTGGAAGAAGAAGAAGATGATTAATTTTTGAGTTGAGTGGTAATGGTGGTTGTTCACGGGAGCTTAAACTGTCTTGGCCCGCTTACTTTGTGGTTTAAAGTTTAAACTACTCAATTTAGACCATAGAAAGATTTCTTTTAAACGATTTCTTTATCAGGGGAAGAAAGTGGGTTTGTCGTTTAATCACTGCTGAATGAAAGCTCAGGCTCAAGTCCTGTATAAAGCTTATTCCAAAAAAAAAAAAAAAAAAAATCATGTCAGAATCGAACTCAGCTGAAATAGTTTATGGCTTTTCATTTTCTTATCTTCTAGTGAAAGTTTGTGATTAGTTTCAAGTTTTCATTTTCATCATCACCTTGCATTGGCTATGAACGATTGAATTCAGATTATTTGTTGTATAACATTTTCATGATATATATGCAGAAAATGTTACAAAACTGAAACACCTGAGCCCTAATTCCCAAATGCAGAACTTACAAGAGAAAGGAACAAAATCGCATCCCTTTTCCAACCTTTTATCATTTATCAAATTCAAACTCATAAAGGCTATGCTAAAGAAAATGCCAACGCTTTTGCGATTACAGCAAGAAAGTGTTTTGTCATTGAATCACTGCTGACTGTAAGTTGAAGCTCAAGATTCAGTTAGAGTTTGTGGTTTTTCTTCTTTTGCTGAAATTGACAGAAGTTTCATCTGTGTGATTTTATTTACATTTTTGTGAGCTCAAATGTTGTAAAACTACAGCATGCAATGGATAAAACCCTATATAATATGGTACAGAAGTGCAAGCCTGAAAACCCTGATCTCCCAAATGAAGAGCTTAAGAGAACCCTAATCCCTAAAAGCAAAAACAAAAATCCCGTCTCTCCTTTTCAACTTCCCCACAGAGTTTGAGAGAAGCAAGATTAAACAAATTGCTAATGCTTTTGACAATAGGTGCTCACTGACATGCTTATTTTTTTGGATGCTAAATCCTAAGCTGATAAGAACAGCAGTCTGACTTTAGGCTTTGCTTATTTCATGGTTCAACTTTTGTGTCAAGCTAAAATAACACTATTTTGACCCAAGAACACTAATTAAGTGCATACCCACCAACAAATACTGAACATAGTCAAGAACAGAAACTCTATTATATATCGATTTTGCCAGAGAAGGTAGATTATAAGAAACATTATACACTAGCTGCAAGAGATAAATTTTCCTTTGTTGAAGGGGCAGCAACTATAGGCTTTGTTTCGAGAAAGGAATCATTACAGCAGTTGACTTGATCAACACCCACAATCAGCCATTTAGGTGTGTTAACATCATGTCATTTCTGACTTGGGACTATGCTAGATTTATTAAGAGAAACAGTCCAGATCTACAGCCCTTTTGAGGAAGGATAAGATGCTGACATCAAAACAGACCAAGCAATATGAGCAATGACTATGAGCAATCAAACACCTAGTTGAAGGTCACCCTCATATAGCTTGGATTTGCCGACAAATTTCTATCACATTGAAGCTTCCTGGGCCCATATCAAAATTTGAAATCTAAAACCATGGCTTAATGCCATCACGATCATCTTAAACCGCTACTGTTATTGATCAGGCAACATGAAGGATCAAATTAGATTAAGACAAGAACTGGAGTAACAAATCGCTTACACAACAAACGCATTGCCATCAATCTAAAACTAAAGCAAGTTGCACACGCTAAATAACAAGCTGATCATATTCCATTCCATCATGTATCAAAACTGGTCCTATAATGATATAGCATATTCTACCACCACAATAGATGGTATACGGAACTTGGCGAGCGAATTTTGAAGAGATACAATTCCCACAAATAAGATGATGATCAATATTATGTGGAGAGAGTTTGGAATTGAAACGTACTGCCAACAGGGAGGTAGTGACGATTCAACTCAAGATTCCATGGCAGAAGGGGAAGCTTGTCGGAGTCTGCGCTGATGAACGTCCCAGTTGTACACCCGAGCAATTGTTACCTGCTCAATAGTAGTCAAAGCGTCAAGGATTTGCAGTAACAGGAATGGAGACATCAAAGAGATACAAGCATATAAAATTTGAAGGGTTGTTTGAATTCTGAATTCTACTGTTAATCAAACCAAATATAATGCATACTGTTTGTACAGAATTGTTGAGAATCAATTGCTTTTAAGCTTTGTCATACTGCTTCACTGTTCGATAAATTTAAATGTGGAAATCATGAATCTATTTAACTAGTTTATGGAGAATAAGTACCTGGGTAATTGTTACTTGATCTCTCAAGAACTGTAGATCAGCAAGAAGAACTTCCAAACTGGCTTTAGCATTATCTAAATTCTTTCGTAGAAGAGCAGTAGCCTGCACCAAAATGTTACAAAAGAACTGAATCAACTGATGCTTCTGTCCTGAACTCGAAAGTAATAAGCTAATATAAGAAGGTGCAGACCTCTTCACATGAATACTCCAGCATGACATTTGCTCCCAGCCATAAACATACTGAATCAGTGTCCTCAATGCTAGCTCGTGAATATATCCCTTCAGATATCTCAAAATCAGTAATAAGTGCCTGTGCAAGAAAAAGGGCCTAATTAAGTACACTTGTCTTTAACTATTCCTCTAAAATTGGATAGAAAACACAAAGCTGTTGAAAATATATGATCTACAACATTTGTGATCAGTTGTCATTACCACCATTAGTTTAATGACCTAGAGGCTAGAGCTACTGTAACTTCAACCTTCACCTTATGTCTCAATCACAAGACAAATTGCGAAGGCATTATGAAATTTCAGAACTAACCATGTTGTCTTCAGGAAGATTGATAGATTCTACCATATTGATACTTCTACAGCAGGTTACATTAACTTTAGAAACATCATTCATCTTCTCATCACTACGCTTCATAAATAAAACAACTTATCATTGCACTCTAAAGCACTTCAGTCAAGTTTGAGATACAAAACTCAGACCCTCAGATATACAAGAAAAACCTACAAATTTCTGTATTTCTCTTCTATGCATCATAGTGAATTGCAGCAGAACGCCTATTTGACACGTGTTTGGAGGGAATAAAAGGACAGTATAAATCACAGTAGGAATACAAAAGAAATGAAAAGTTATTTGGTGATGGAAGACAAACCGTGGTGGTGGTGATCTTCATTTAAAATAAAGAAGATGATATGCCATACAAGAATATAAATAAGCATCAGCATGTTCTTGCTTTTCCATTTTCTATTTTTCTTGAAAGAAAAAAAGGCATTAATCTTGAGCCAGTCCTTTATTTTTTTTTCCTTAGCTTTGCAAACTTCATGTTTACGAATAAAATTCAATTGATGAATCTAGTAAAACTGCAAGTGTTCCGAAGGATACATGCTTTTTCACAAGTTCAATCAGCATATTCGTGAGAATGACAGGCGACTAAACATGATATTATATATGTCATTAAGAAAGATAAAGCAAGCAGACGTGCTCCATAATCAAACTACAATGCCAAGGGTGGAGAACCACACAAAAAACGAACCTCACCAGTACCCTTCTTAGCTTGCAAAGTGGCAACAACATCTAAGCACTTCTCAATGTCAGGAATCTTTGCCTGATAATCAAAATGAGGAAAAATCAAAATTCCAAACGTATATATAGGCACGCAACAGCTGGAGAAACAGCATAAGTGATGTCAAAAGTATGATAAATCATAACTTCAAGGTACAGAGCTACAATTATCTATCAGAGAAGTGACTATCTATCAGATACTGAGTGAGAAAATAATAATAATAATAATAATAATAAATCATAACTTCTAGGTACAAAGACTGTAACCACCATCTGTCATATCCAATCTCTAGCCTTCAAGACAAACATGAAAAGGAGACAACTTAACTACAACAACTTAATAGTTAGTTCATCTTTACAACTCTAACTTACACATTACGTTGAACCTTTAAAGACAATTTTGCCAACTTATCTCTAATTTTCTATGCCGGGTATCATCACAATTCATAAGTATCAGCAAGAAGCTGTAACTCTATACCAGATAAAACCATGTCGATACACTGATCAATAATCAATACCCAAAGTTGCGGGTAATGTTTGAAAATAGAACAATGAGCCACTCAAATTAACTGATCAAATAATAAACACTAATGCCAAGGAATGTGCAAGATCAAAAGAAAGGGCTTTGCTAAAACATACCAGAAGTTCCCTTTGTTGAGCTTGAAGCTTCATTTCAACCATTTTGTATTGCTGAAGTCTGCAAGCGCCAAATTGCCAAAAACAGTACAACCCCATTAGATTTCAACTCCCATCTCTTTCAAAAAAGTGCATCAGCTAATGCATAACAAGACCAACTCATTTTGCACAAGCTTCAAGTAAGATTCAACCAGAAATTAAAAACAAAAACAAAAACAAAAAAACAAAATCTTAAGATAGGATTCATATGTTTATTCATTCCAATCCCAATTAAATTTAAGCAACTAATTTGTGTAAAGTTTCAAACTTGGGGGATCGATTAGAGCAATAGAAATCAAAACCCAGATGATCAACATGAAAAAGATTAAGACTTTAAGAAAAGGGAAGAAATAAATGTTAAAGGGTAAGACCTTTCTTGGAGAAAAGCGAGGGCAGAGTTACAGTCGAAGCCAGTTTGAGTGAGATAGGTCTGCACATCTTCTACGAACTGAGCTCCAGGTATTCCTCTGCGCTCTGTAACCACCTCGGTTGAAGATGATGACGTGGCCATTCTCAGTGTCCCTCAATCTCTGTAAAGACCAAATTTCGCAATAGAGGAACGACTTGTAGTGTTTGGTGATTCAACTGAGCTCAAAGTACGAGAGTGCAGAGAGGTTGTAGACGAAGACTCAAATGACGCCGTTTCTGGTTTCTAGGTTTTGTAATTTGGACCCAAGGTTTCTCCTTAGCCCATTCTTTATGTTTGGACCCGATTTGAGCCCAAGCTCAAGCCCAAAAGAAAAGGTTAATTGGGTCGTTGGGATTGTGATTTGTGAGGAGGAGAAATGAGGAATGGTAACATCAGTACGTAATAGGGGGTTCCCAAATATCTTTGCAAGAAAATAAGGGATAGAGAAGTTACTGAAGGCTTTGGCAAATAGAAACAATAATAACGGGACGTACACTACAGTACTCTCGGATTCATGTGTACGTATTGCCAAGAACGAATATGATACATATATACTCATTCAATATACATATGCTAGCTGCAATATATATATACCTCTATGATCTCTCGACACTGACAACATTGCTGCTAGCTAGCTAGTTTATTCTCACTTGCGCTGTTTAAGTACTATATATAAATAAGTTATGAATCAACTGATCGATGCTGGGGCTTTTCGATCGCTTCGATGATGCAACAGAAGTTCTTCAGTAATCTTTTTACTCTATACAGCAAATTGCATCCATCTGTATATATACGATGCGGCGAGTGTTGAGATGTGGCTCAAACTAATGTCATGTTTGCTAGTAGGTGTAGTATTGTTTGAATGGAAGAAAAAGGCTGCAATATACACAAGGTAAATGCATGGGAAATAGCTCATTCATTGTGTAATGGAGCTAGATATAGATGGGTAGTGCAGACATAGTTGAAGCTAAGGGAACAAGCCTACTATTGTGCACTATTGTTCATGGAGTTCATATTGAAAGAGTAGAGAGCATGCATTGATAAAAAACAATAGTTGAGAACTATTGGTAATAGTATCATGCTATTGAGTGTAGAACATTGAACGCAAAGAAGGAAAAGCAAAACTTTGCTTTTCTTCTTTGCATGGTTTCTACATGTTGGCTGCAAAAAGAAGTTGGCTATAAATAGCCATTCGACATTGGCATTGTGTAGTGTGGTATCCGAAGTTGTAGTCTCTTATTTAGAGAGAATTTCATTCTCTATCAAGTGTTGTAAGAGAGCTAGTTTTACTGGGTATTGAGAGTGTGAGTTGAGAGAGGTGTACAAGGGTTCAAGGGTTCGGGTTTGGGTTATTAACTTGAGTGAAACACCTTGTATTTAGTTCTCATTATTCTCTATAGTAAAAAAAGATCGGATCACGCCCCGTGGATGCACCTTAAAGAGTGAGGGAACCACGTTAAATCTTGTGTTGTTGTGTGTGTTTGTTTTTTTCTATTTTAGTTGCATTCTCGATATCATATCTTGTTGACCGATCCGCTGCATGAAACCCAACAGCGAGTCCGATATATGATGCGGCATATAGCTAGCTAGCTGGTTTCTTAACACTGTACGTCCTTACCGGCCGGCCTTATTACGGTTTGAGATCAATCGATGAGAATATATGCAGCGTGAAGTAGCTTTGGTTGTGCTTCCATTAGGGTTTAGGAGCCTCTTAACCATGACTACGTAACGTACAGCACCTGAAGAAGACAAATAGAATGATCTTGGCCGGTGGCTATAGATCGATCTTGTCAATACACCACTAGCACTACAAGAAATTTGGTATATGACTTGCAACAAAACAACCCACATATCATGTTTGACATTACAAAAGTCTGTTATGAAATCCAGTATACGTCCAGAATGAATGAGCAAAGTTGCCAACTTGCTTGTCTTGCCATCATGAGCAACCACTAAATAACGTACTGTCTTCTCAATTCATATATAGTTAAGATGAAATTGGTGGAACTTTTCTTATCCGACGTTGTGCCTTATTATATCAATCTATAACATCATATTCTCAACAAGAAGTTGGTTTATATCATTCCTTCCCTTTCAAATTCAATAAATATTAGTCCCATTTTTGGGCAGGGATTCGTTAGGATGGGAGTGGTACGTAGATGCATCATTGATATACGGTTCCCAGTTTAGCTAGACAAACAGAACATTTTCCGAAATGTTCTATTCACCAAATTTAAACTTATGCAGATAAGGGGGCCTGCGTGTGGCTAGCTAGTAGCTAGTGTGTTGTGTCAATAAGGATGGATCAAAAGAGAATATGTACTCAATTCATTGCATATCCTATCCGCCCTCGTCACTGATGATACAAATGCTGTTAGTTATTTCTGATTTTGTCAAAGCTAGCTTGCAATTGATGTGTCGGTATATAAGTTTGATCGTGACGATACAAGACCATAACAATAACATGCTGCTATATATATATATATGGGTCAATGGCGGCTTCAGCATTTTGGAAGATGGTTTATTTTCTTCTTGATAGGTCACTAATTTGCTGAATGTAGCTGATGGAAGATGATCGATGTATCTGCTTCTTTCATTTGCTGGCTCTCGATCGATCTATACAAGAACATATACCTAACTAGTTTCTAATGTCAACATGACCTGATTAGGGAAGGGATGTGAATGACAACACAAGCAGACATATGTTTTCAATCAATGATCAAACAATATTAGCGGGATCGATGAATTCGAACTCAAAATTAACCACGTACGGGTGTAGTAATTAAACAAGTATATACAGTACAGTGAATTTGGTGCCTACACATCTTGTCAATAATACACTACATGAGGTGCAGAACAGCAGAAGGCTAGGGTTTGAGATCTAAGACACTTCTTGATGTACAATATATGTATGCAAATTTGCAGATGCAATGCTAATTGGCATGGCTTAATTTGCTTCTGTTCTTGAAGCAGAGAGGCTTTGGGGATAACCAACTTAATTAAGTGAGCCAATCTATCATCTATGATGATCAGTGGAATTGGATTCTAGTTTTATCATAAAGCAAATGTACAAAATCCCAGCATCTTTCGATCATCATATGTACAAGCTATCAAATATTTACGTTCCAACTTCCGCAGTGATAGTTGCTAATGAACTGGCTTGTTTTTATGCTGCAGAGATTAGATCGATCAATAGTGTTTGGATTTCTAGATGTCTCATTAATTGTAATTAATTTTCAGATTTTTTTGTTTGATGAACTATACGTTGTTCAATATTGGATCTTTTATGTAAGTGTATTATTTTATCATTCAATTATAATAATTAATTGGGTAGTGCTAGAGGGCCTTAATAAGGCTTAAGATTTATGACATTAATCTTATGTGGCATGTCATGTCACATAGACACATCATCAATTTAATAAATCATGTTATTTTATTTTTAGGTAAAAATACAATCGTAACCTTAATAATTAATGGATGCTACATATTAATATGGAATATTTTCTTACATTTTTAATATGGATGCTACATACCAATTTTAATTAATTTATTAATAGTAATGACCAAGTTAATAATCATACCAAATTAGGCTTTTATACCATAAATCAATTTTGTAAATTTATTAAAATTTCCTTCTATCTTTGTGAATCGAAATTTAGTTTCATTTTAATACTTTATTTTTGCAGTTTAAAATTATGATATCTATATATAAACCATATTCTGTTAAGAATATTGAAAATAAAATAAAAAATAGAAAATCTCTATCGAATTTCTTTTGGATGATTACGTGTGTGTCTATATATATATATATATATATATATATATAGGGTCATTCCATTAAGGGATCCCTTATTTTGTTTTATATGAGGGATGAGGGATTACACAAACTTTTCGATTATATTTTTAAATCTCCACCGTTCAATTTGTTGGTCCTTATATATAGATCAATTCTGCAAATTTTCAGCTAATTTGGTGATCGTTAAGGTGTCGAACAAGATTAAATCAATGAACGAACCAAATCTGCCAAACATGAACCGTTCATGCTTATAATTATAAATCATAGTTTTGAATACCTTAACGATTACCAAAATTTCTGAAAATTTACAGAAGTGATATACTCATATAGAACTACATATTGAACGGTGGAGATTTGATTTTGTAATCGAAAAGTTGGTGTAATCCCCCATCCCTCATGTCAAAAAAGGGATCTCTTAATGGAAGGGTCCTCTATGATATATATATACATAAGAATTCGTGCAAATTATTGAGGGATGCATATGCATGAATGTCACTGAATTTTTTCTCCTGGACGAAATTGTTTTTTCTTTGACAAATTATATATATATATATATATATTTCATAAGAATTCGTGTTTTTGAACAAATATATTCTCATAAATATATGTATTTTCACACTATATTTTACGTTCAATCTAAGCATGATATAGTGATGAAAAGGAAAATAGAAAGAAAATGCTAGAAATATATATTTTTTAATTATAAAAGAAAAACAAAAATCAATTTTTTTCTCTTAATAAGAAGACAAAATAATTTAGAGTCATTGAATTTGGAATGATAAGATTGTATTTTTGTTTAAGAAACGACATGGCATAATCTTTTTAATTGGTGATGTGTCTAGGTGACATAACATGTCATCTAAAATTAAAACCACAAATCTTAGGCCTTAATAAGGACAAGAATCATTTTCCTAATTAATTATATCAAAACGGCACGATCATACATATATGCAAGGATATCTCTGCGATATATCCTTTGATATCTCCTTTTTTTTTGTAGGCCCAATATATTTAAAGAGGTAAATATCTTATCTTCTACCATATCTCCGATATTTCTCCATTACCGTCAAATATCTTTGATACTTAGGATATTTACGATATATCTTCGATATATTAAAGAAATATATGTAAAATTTTTTGGCATAAAAAAAATAAACCTCCAAAAATATTCGAGAGAGAAGTGATTCCCTCGAATTATATCCCAATGAAGAGTGGGGGTCTTAAGTGATTTATGGGAAATGAGTATTTCATCTGAAAGGAATATCAGAATGTGGAGCGAGGGACCAATGTGCATCTTTTCAATCACCTTGAGTCTTTTTGTAGATGTAAATGAAGTTGATGTTTGTATTTTTATACTATTTATATGTAAATTTAATAAATTTCAGAAAAAAAAATTTCTTCCCAAATTTCTGATATTTTTTCTCGATGTCCCTTGTATATCTTTGATATACTTGATATCTATTTTATTCAAAGTACGGATAGATAGACCGATATTGATATTTTAATGTTCACTATGATTCCAGTCTAGAATGAAGAAGCAAAGCTGCCAACTTGCCATCAGCAGCACTAAGTATGTTACTGTCATCCCAATTAGGTCAATAAACAATATTACTTAATTCGGTGGATAAAGGCCAACTTAACTAAACTTTGGCTAATCACAACCACTTTGTTTTCTATTCCTATAACATATTCAATATTGATTAACCATCATCTCTGCAGAGACCATTACTGCTACTAATATATATATATATGCTCTCATGCCCGCTGCGTCATATGTATGATGTATCCATGTATACGATCATAGACATGAATATATCCCTCTCTCTCTCTGGATTGAGGATGGTTGTGATGCACTCTCACCGGAAGAATAGTACTGTGCCATAACCCTCCCATTATGCTCATCAGTACTCCTCAATTGCAGTACTACAGTTGCTGCTATCTGGTGTTCGTCCCTTACTCCATTTACTGGGCTGCTTAATTTACTTGCTCAGAGCTCTAAACTTTCATAAGGTTTGGACTGACTTCCTCGACTGACGTACTAAGTCGTTTTGATTCTGTAAGGTTGGCAAAGTAGCGACTGATCGAATCAAATCGATAAGGAGTGGTACGTACTGCCATGAGAATGATGAATCCCTATAGTTGGTCCCCATTAATTATCTGAAATATATATATATATATATATATATATATATATATATATATTTACCATGAATTTGCTTTCCTCTCTCTTGTATTCTGGGGTAGAAGGGTAACAACAATTTGGTAATAAAGCCGGACATTTAATTAGGTAAACAAGCTAGGAGTTAATACCGACAAATACAGTGATAGTTCTTCATCAGATTCAGAATCTGCTAGAAATGGCAACATGTGATCCTCCTCTCTTTCCTTTTATATCTTCATCACTCTACTCTTGCTTGCATGTGTCCTGTCATCTGAGAAATCAGATCCGGTAGAAATTACTTTCTCTCTTCAGTCTTCATCAACGAGTTTATTAAGATCATCAAGATAATAATAATACATAGTGCAAACAATTTGTAATCAAAAGGCTAGCTAGGAGAGCAAGACTTGTCTAATCTTCAATAAACATTTCTAATCTTCACGAAACTAATTTTACACAGACGATAACAGTATATTTAGGGCTGGGCACAGTCCCAGACCGGCACTAATTTTTCAAGGACCGGGGCCGGACCGGTCACTAGTCAAATGGGCCAGTCTCTGCGCTGAAAATTTCTAAAACCGGTGAAAGCCCGGACAGACAAGAATCGGCCGGTTTTGCCGGGCCTTCGGGCTTGTTTTCAGTGAAATATTTGCTCCATTCTCAGTAACCTGGAAACTTGTATTCTCCTTTGTCCTTTCTCAATTTCTTCCCAATTTGCTTAGTAGTGTTAACTACAAACTAATCACACAGATCACAGTACAATATCAACCAAATCTAGAACTTCTGAGTAATTGGGCAAAACCCCAGAACAAACAAATTAGAAAGAGAAAACATAGGACCCAATTTTTATATTTCCCAGAAAAAGAAATTTGTTGTACAAAACCCACAATTTTCAGTGACAGATCGGTTAGATCCTGTTTTTTTCTTCAAATTTAGAGAGAAAGATTCTGAAAGATTGATCTTTGCCGGCCTTGTTTAAGAACGAGAGAAAGAGAGAAGAGAGAAGAAAAAAGATGAAGCTTCTTCATCGATTGATCTATGCCGATCAAACTTGTTTCCATATGTGTCTCTGTGTTTCAGAAAGAGAGAAGAGAAACTGAGAAAGTGATAGTTGAGAAGAGGATGAGTTGTTTTTTATAAGGTTTTATAAGATGGTGATAATCTCATGTGGTTGTTTGTATAATTGCAACTTGAAACATACTCTAGTTGGCTTTGAAAAACTAACCCATAATAGGCTAAATGGCACAACATAATTATAGTTCGGGCTTTCGGGCTCAAGTGTTGTTAAAAAATCAGGGCCCGGGTCCGGACCGGCATAGTCAAGAACCGGCCCGAAATGAACATATTTTGTAATAGGATCGGAAAAAAGCCCTGCCCGGCCCGGCCGGTTCGGGTCAGTTTGTCAGGTTTTTTTTTCCTGCTACGGGCTTTATGCCCAGCCCTAAGTATATTCTCCCACTTATGTTTTCTGTTCATGCAATAATTCATCTCGCTTAAAAGACATAACCTAACCTCCAAAGCCATAGCTAGCTATGAAGGGAAAATTCTGCTATGCCGGAGGGCATAGCATGCCTGCTGGAAATGTAGGCAGAATTTGCATAGACCTGTGCCCCATGCTGGACCCCCCTGCTGAATCTCCCCCTCCTTAGTGATAGGCATGCTATACCGAACGTTCGATATAGCAGCCAAACCTGCTATGAAGTACTGGAGTTACTATTTGTTGGCTTATGATTTTATCAATATCTACCCCTTAATTATTAAACTCTAAACTTACTAGTAAATAATCTACTCATTCATGTTAAAGAAGCAGCTATATCCACAATATTCTTGTTCTTCTTTTATATTTTTGGTAATCAATCCCGATCCCAATTACCCTAAACAGCTAGCTAGCTAGCTCGAATATATTAACATGGATAAGGTAATATCCATGATCGATCGCATGCAACTGGACTGATGATTAATCGTGGTGCATGTCATAGCTAGGCTCTCTCTCATTTTCGTCATAGAAGAACTTGTCTCCATGGAAGAAGACGAACTTGAATTGCTACGTACACTTTAACCATTTCGTTGGATTATATATATGAACTATATATATGCACCTCTCTTTTGATCTCTTGCTCACATTCAAACCCGGAATAGTGGCGAGCATATGTGTTTGCCATTGCGATCTAAACACGATGAGCTAGAGAGTACCTAGCAACCTTTTCTTTAATTTTTCTCTCTTTTAATTTGCACTTTAACAATTTCTTGGAGTTTAACGGACAAGGCCATGACCCCTCCATGTGGTCTAAAATAGCTTTAGAAGCAAACTACATTACAAGACTATACCATTTCCAAATGCGCATGTCCTTTTCTTTTCTTTCTTTCTGGCTTTTGTTGTTCTCACATGGCGCAGACCCATATGGATGAGTAAAGCATACGATATATAATATATGTGACATGATGGAAATATGTATCAAAAGGGTTTCGATGGAGAAGGTTGGTTGCATGCTTACATCGTCAACAAATTAAAGGTGTTATGTTTGTGTACAATATATGAAATCGATCTCTATGGTGTTGGACTATGCCTTGGACAGGTAACGTGCGACTCATGATTTTCCCTCTTTCATGTGTTCCACTATGTCTTAGATTCTTTACCATGTTACGTTACAGAACAATACGAGTTATTGGTTTTAGACTCGTAGTACATGAAAGATATGTCGAGGATATATAGCTGTCTTACCCTGATTAAAGATATATCGAGCTTATACTATGTCATTAGGTTTTTATGTAAAAGAATCCCAAAGTGGAGTCACTGATTAATCTTTGCTTTAATGTTTTTAAGGTAAATTACCGGTTACTATATATAGGATGTTAAGTGGCTAAGTGCAGTGACTGCAGTCATTATCAATATAAAGAAGAAAACATGCAATGCTTGGGCAGTACACTACTGATGTTAAGTTGAAGCTTGATCTTTATCTGCTTTCAAACCCACATGCTGGCGACTAATGATAGGATAGCCGACACTTTCATCCATGAAATTGATGATGGCATTTCACAGAGAGTTTGTGCTAATAATAAGTAAATTGAACACAGATTTTTGGTTCATAATTTTGAAGTGGACTGGGATTAGTTTGTGCTACGTCCTGCTGTTTATTTCAAACATGTATGATTTCATCATTTCGATCGAGAGTTCAGGTTGTGGTGTCAAGTTTTTGGTATATATATTTCATATCAAATCGTATAATGCGATGTTTGCAAATGCGCGGGTAGAGAATAACTTCAATTCCAAAACTTAGAAATATCTCATTTTCAATACTAATAGCTTGTGTTTTATTTTGTCAGATATCCAAACTAGATGAAATTTTGCAAGAATGATCTACACACTATGTTCTAGACACTAAACAGTGGAGATGTAAAAATATGACATAAACGTGAGCGAGATGAGGAGCACCACACTTTAATTTCAAAGCGATGTCCTGCTTTGGATGAGAACTGTATAATTGAGTGGAACCATATATACATAGAGAGAGAGAGATTTGATAAATTGATGCGGTGCATCCAACCAGCAACAGAATAATCTTCTTGTATGGTGGGTGGTGTGATGACCTTTAAACTTGTTCACAAAGGTAGTTTGCTGTTGAATGTCGGGTTTTATAATTAGAATGTTTCCTTCGCTCTCAAAACACCGTGTTTAAGGCAATCCTCCAAGATAAAATCGCTTCACTTTCTTTTTCGATCAGCAGTATAGTACCCTATCATCCTCGGTTCCTTCTTTTCTTCAGTAGTATCCGATCGAATCGACTAATTGGTATTGTCTATTGGTTATAGCTAGCTAGCCTCGGAGATTATTGGAAATGTATTACCCATTTGCTCCCCCAAAATGAGGAGTGAATTGTGATGCTTTTGACGATTGTAGCATGTGATATATTGCCCTCTTGGCTCACGAACACCCTAGATTTTTATAAAATTATAGGAGATATGGGGCCAAACTAACTTGGTGCCAGTTTGAGTTGATGTCCACTTTTCTCATTATAGTTTATCAACATTGGCAATCATATAGAAATATTACTAAGTGCATTTTATAGATACTTTGAAGAAATGGACATTAAAACTTTAGGTCATCTTCCAAAATATTCAAGAAAAATAACAAAAGATCATAAACTAGTTGATAGTTAGGTCTCCATGGATCGAATTCCGCAAAATAAATTATGGAAATCCTACATGGCACCACTAGCAAAAGACACCAGCACCTTATTCTATAACCTGATTAGCAACATTAGGTTGATTAAAACCTCCGAAAATGAAGAGAAGTCTTCTTCGTGATCATAATCTCTAACACCGCAATTTGTATGAAGTGATTTATTATTTTCAAACGCAAATTTTAAATGTCAAACATCGCATAACGTTTTCTGGTTCCATTTTAAGCTGTAAGCTACATGCGATATAAGTTAACGAGCGGTAAAAAGTAAATATAACCTCAAACTAGATATAGAGTAAAAACGCAATATTCTCAAAGATCTAGACCGCCCACCTATGAATCATCCCATGTTGGTACCGAAGGACACACAATATCATCTGGCTCTGCCAAGTTTCTCTGTTGCATGAAATTGGAGAGCAACCAAAGCCAAATGAATAGAGGATAAAGACTACTAGGAAGAGAGGCTTAAATAAAAGCACATGGGTTGCATGTGCAGTAGTCTGTTTTCTGGTTGTCTCTATTCTTCTTCTTCCCCCTTCCCCCCCCCCCCACCTTTGGTTTGAATCAATGCCACCATGTGCATATCTCTCCAAAACCATCACAACCAGCTTAATTAGCTTCCCCTTTCCAAAATCCTCAGTCACATATTATCCAAATTAAACCACCCCACCCAGAAAACCCAACTTGTATTATCATCACTGTGGTCCTGTTCACTATTTATCATCATCATCCCCAATCAAAACTACCCTCTTCTTCCTTCAATTCAATCCCACTGATAGTGATGAAACCCAGGCACCCGTGTGATTGAGAGTGAGAGTGACAGTAACAATAATGCCACCGTTTTTGATTGCCCCGCCGGTCCGGTCCGGTTAGGCCGGGAAGGGTGAGGAGCATGAAATGGGGCACAGATAAATCTCCCAGAATCAGAGAGTGGTGTCATTGTGCTGCTTGCTTCTAGTGGGGACGACATCCCACATGATATGTTTTGTACCACCCCCTTGGCGCTTTCACCAACTTTGAGTCCTTTTTGGTCATACGTATATGACCCAATTCTCATTCTCACCCTCTTCACTGCTTACAGTTACCACTCTACATTCTCATTCTCGATCTCTTATGTAAACATTTGCTATTCAGGTTTGCCTCCCCACCACGTTGAAAAAGGACCTGTCACTCTTTACAGTGTTCAAACTTCAAAACGTGCATGTGTCACCAAATGGGAAATCTCGTAGTTTTAATCCTAATGGTACTTTGCTAACGCACATCAGTCGACGATTGAAGTTTCAGATAACTGGACCGGTGACACAAATTCGACACTTATCCCCTATCTTGTTCGGAACAAAAACTACCCATATAGATCTTGTTGCTAAACTTCATGCCTGGAACATATGCACACTGGTAGTAAAACCCAAAGAAATTGAACTATTGATAAGGTTGGTCCCCAACATGAATCTTATTCTCTCATCATGATATATAGTTAGATGACAAGAAACTATACCAAATATGCAAAACCCAAATTGGTGTCTAGCTAAGATTAAGAGGCAACAAGATCAACCAACCATACACTTCAACATCACGAAGAAAGAAGAAGAAGAATCCCATCTATCTAAAATTCTAATCCAGCAGTTCAAAGTTATTCTATTAAATATTTTTTCTTTTTTCTCCAAACTCGGATGATAGAAAAAGAGAAAGGCTTTTCCTTGAGCTAGACACAGGTATTTAACAGAGACATGATTCATGATTCATGATTCATGATGATGATGAGCATTACTTGCACTGAAAGAGAGAGAGAGAGAAGAAAAGAAGTGACACATGGCGACTTGCGATTCGTCTGTCCAATCAACTCGGCGGCGGCGAAGAACCTGACCCGCCGGCGCCGGAAGTCGAACCGGAGACAGAAAGCAGCTGGGTGAGCCGGCTCATAGCCCGGACCTGCATCTCCAAAGCCGCAATATAATCAGTCGCCTCTTCCAGAATCACCGGCAGCGGCTGCTTCCGGCAACCGGGAACCAACCGGCCGAGCACCCTCACCTTCCTCTGCACAGCCGGTAACCCCTTCCCCTTCAACCGGAAAACACTAAACTTCTGCTTCTTCAACTTTCCGGCGCCGGTCGCCGCCGCCGCCGCGCTCTGCTGCTTGCGGTGCTCCCGGAACTTGATCTTGAGCCGGTTGGTGAGAATGGCCCGGCTCCAGCGGGTCCTCCCCTTGGCGGCCGCGGCCAGGACCCGGTCCGCGGCTTCCCGAACAGCCCGGCCGCGGCGCGGAGGAGGACACGTGGAGGATGATGACTGGGTGGACGGCTCAACGGTGACGTGGTTGAGGGCCTGGAGCAATTTGGAGGAGTAGAGATGCTGCTGGGCTTCGGATTTCCATTTGGTGACGTGGGAGCGGAGGTGGTTGTGGTGGTCCTGTTTGGCTGCCTGGAGCTGCTGCTTCTTCTTCTTCTTGCGTTGTATTCTAGAAGGACGATGATCGGAGGAGGTGGCTACGGGGTTGGAGATCAGTGTTGTTGACGCCATGGATTCCGATATAATATTCCAGACGAATCTAAAGAGCTAGCTGCAGGTACAGAAACAGAGATGTTTTGTCAAGAAAGAAAGGTCATGGTTTTTGGTGAGAGGATTGGATGTAAGGGCCGGGAATCGAATCGGATCAGATCAAACGGAACGGAGGTTGTTGAGGGGGGAGGAGGATGGAGGGGAGTAGTGGTGAGTAGTAATAAGGGAGAGGGGAGAAACGGTGGGAAGAGACTTATAAAGGAATCAAAACACTGCACGCCTCATTTCCTTCATAGCCACCCCACTATTTTTCTTTTAAATTGTTCTTTTACATTTTCCAAATTTACCATTGTGTTTCTTAGTATTTTTACAACAAGGTGAGGTGGTAAAAATTTTGTATGGTGAGCTATTTTGGTTAGGTATGAAGTGAAAAGAGTAGAGACATTATTTGCTTAGGAACCTAGAGCACAGGACGAGGTTCTAAACTATAGTAATTTGGTTTTATAAAGTCATTGTAGTTTTTGGTGTGATAAATGGATTACATTGTTCACTCACGTGATCATATCTTTTGATGTTGTGCCGCGATTAAAAGGTGTTTAGTTGACATTGTAACAATCGAACTGACTGCAACCAATTATAACATACTGTGTATAATCGACACATTATGTCCACTAAGTTTTCACTCACGTAAGCTTATTTTTGGAAAATTTGAAGTGACTATATACGTCTTTGATCGAATAGGTAAATATATTGTTAGAGGAACTATAGAACAACCAAAATAAAGTACATTTGGTTGAAAACAATTATAATTAACCTGCCCGAATTACTGAATTTGACATGCCTGAAACACTGAAAGAGGCGGTTGGGGGGTTTGAACGTTTTCAAAACACAAAATGTGAGTTGAGAAGATGAAAATGAAGATTATCGGGCCAAAGATGAAAAGAAAACTAAGATCATTTTGGGGGGGGGGGGGGGCAAATAAGTGAAATAACTGCTACCATCTGATTGGGGTTAATGGAAGGATGCGCGGTGGTGGTGGTGTTGGCTTCCACTAACAGAGAGAGAGAGAGAGAGAGAGAGAGAGAGAGAGAGAGAGTAGAGGGGCAAAGGGTCCCCAACACAAACATTTGTTTTCATTCCGTGCAATGATTAAGGGAGGGGGGCGATGATCCAGAAAAGAAATGATAAACTAAACAAGACTGCATGTGCAATGTGGGTTGTTTCTCTGGCACTTTTCCTTATCCCCCTCCCCCTCTCTCCCTTTGTTTTCCATTTGTTGCGTTTTTGGAGCTTTCTCCTCCTCTCAAGGTGTGGCCAGTTCTGCTCCACCCCCTCCACATTTTCCTCCCCGACGGGGTCCCTTCTCCGCCTGCTCCCTTAATCTATAAGATATTTCCTCACCTCAAATCCCCATTTCCAAACATACTTAATCCTCAAAACACATCATAATTGCCCCTAATACTATAATAGCCGAATAATGTATATCGAACTAACACATATAACAAAAAAAAGATTAGTCGATAAATTACAAACCGACAAAGAACTAGAGAATGCATATCAAATCAGACTCAAAATGTGAGTTTTGTGATCACAAGAATTGGTTTCAGTGAAAGCTAATGAGGAAATGCATATCACACTAACAGCATGAATTAACAAGATCCCATTCTGAAATGGTTGTGCAAAATTCAGAGAAACTAATCTCAGCTCCTGATGTGAATAATCATTCGGTTCAAAGCATTGATGAAGAAAAGAAAGGGGAAAATAGTGCTGACAACCTGACATTGGGATAAAAGAAGGTCCAGATGCTCCATATTGATCTATGATTTGGATAGTTTATTTGGATATAAAGTTTTAATAATCATGAACCTAATCCCCATTTCTCACCAAAATCATGGTGGCATGTGTGTATCAAAACACTTTAGGGGGCATTATACTGAGGAACCTTAATATATACATATATAAATTTTGAAAGAGACCAGAAACACCTCAAGGGCATTATGATGCACCAGGGAGATTGCCTCCCCTGTAACAGACACAATCAAACAATGAGCTCCATAAAGTGGGAGGAGCATTCAAAAGCCTCCAGAAAATTAAAGCAAGAAGATAGATACATTGTGCAAAAGAAGAATGGGGAAGGTAAAGTTGTGAATGGTGAAGAAGGATGAATGTAGATGATTGTGAATATGGGGTGTTAGATCAATAATTCAGAATGGAGTCCTCACCAGTGTTTCTGGTGTGGGATATGATCTCAAATATCTCAGTAGCTTATCACAATCTATCCCTTTCAGATATCCCATAGCTATACTGCAGAAAGCATAAAACTAGCAATTTGGTTTTCTAGTGAAAAATATACCATACAGGTATCTTCACAGTGCAGGTGGTTTTTGCACAGTTGAATGAGCTGATTCATCTGATTGAATAGTCCAAAACTCCTGCAAACAAGCCTGTACCTTACTATACATGAATATGAATCTTACACATTGTAAAAGCATCCTTCAGGAACAGCAAAACAAAACAATTCACCTTGGATCCTGTATTTACTAGATCAAGAGTACAATCACTATTGACCTTCGTAAACTTAAAAAGAGTGCATATATGTGTTTAGCTTATACCATTTCAGAGGATGATTTAGTGCTCCATCTGATGCTAAAGAAACAAAAGCAAGCTAATGATTTCTATGTTGGGACACCTTGATATGCCTTAGTAGGTATGTGATTAAACTAAGAGGTTTTGGCTTAATCATAAAGTTTTAGGAAGATTGAAGAACACAACCAATCATTGACCTTAGAATCTTCATCCATGCCTCAATTTTCTTTGATTATGCCAATCACTACATTAAAGGGCAACAAACTCTTCTTTCTTGTAGGGATTACCCTCTCGAATCACCAAAATCTTTGCTTTTAAGTACAGCTAGCTCTCTCTTTCACTATGTCTCTATACTAGTTTATTTTGAGGACTAAACCAACTTGCAAGTCATTCACTTTTCGGTAGCCTCATCTCCTTAAACTGATTTCAAAATTACTAGTCGGCCAAATTTGATTGGCGACTCTGGTTCAAAAAACGAGTTTCTAGCTAAGCTTTACTGATCGCGATTTTAAAATAGTTAAATATAATTTTTAGCTATCCATCCTCCAGCAAATTTCTCCTCACTGAAGAAGTTTATCAGATCGTATCTGGTAATAAAATATAAAATGAGCAACCAGGCCTTGCTGTCATGGAGAAAAGGTTAACTAAGGATATACTTAATCACTAAGAAGGGTGAGATCGTTTAAAAAACCAACTTGTAGTTGTCTCTAAACATTCACCCCCTTCAATTAGTCTACAAATAAGTCATCTTTATGGTATTTTATGCAGTAATTAAAACAACTCTTTGACCCTTAGGCTTGACTAGTTTTACTTCCTTTTTTCTCTCAGCCACCATCACAAAGTCTTTGTCCTAACAGAGTTCTTAAGATGAAGGGATAACATTTCTACAGAAGCAGTCCCTGACCTTAATCAGGTTCAACATCGATCGTTTAAACCGTTCAACTATGTGTTCCACAGACCCAGCAGGCATATTATGTATAGTGAAGACCATTTTTTCATTTTCTTTTGTCTGATAATTTCAATATTTTCCTACTGAGAACACTTTGCCCAGATATTCCAGTAGAGAGCAAAAATAAAAATAAAAAAGGAAAAAATGTAGCATAAGAATGGATGTTCTTCAAAATAGATAACAGGATGACAAGCATTAGGCAAAGTAGTTGGTAGATAAAAATGGATGTTCTTCAAAATAGTATTTGCAGTACCAAAATTTTTCTATAATAATTTAAATGATGTATATCCATATGGTATGACTTCAAAGACACAATCTATTTTACAATTTTCTTATGAGGATAATCCATCATACGGTTGTATTGTTTGGGATTTCATATTTGGGGCACCTACTTGTTCCTGGACAACAAACAGCACCAATCATCTTTAATCATTGATCAGACTCAAATAATTAAATTAATTAAGGACATGTGAAGGCAGATGTAATACGCGTCACATACTAGGTAGTGGGTACACACTTTTACCAATCCAGCACTCTATTGTAATTAGCTATAAAACATTTAACATGGGCTAAGCTGGCAAAATGGTGTTCAGATAGACTCTGAGTTGCCAAACAAGGACAACAACTGAACATGGAAAACCAAATGATCATGTTGAGACTCCATGAGTCATATTCCTTGCATAAAACTATTGAAGTAAGCATGAATATATTGGGGCATCAACCTAGACACCTAGTTAATGCACAGCATTTAAGCAAAAATTGCATAAATATAGACCATAACTATGTATGGATCTTCAAATAAAACAAATGCAAGTTTGATATACTCAGAATGATATGTACATGACCCAGATATGTACTTAAGATGTATAAAACTACAAGGAATTTTGGCTAGAACGTTATATCGAACACCCAGATTTTTGTAGCCCTTCACATCTATGTCCAACTCAGTACACAACCATGGACATGTTAATCTCTATCTGTAGACCTAAGGCATGAAAATGACTTCAGAGCATAATGTTCATGATGCCCTGTGGTCTGAAACTCTGAATGGTACTACGATTTCAAGTACCAATATCTAAGGAGCTAATTGGTTCAAACATGTAGAGCAGACAGGGTGTGGGTTACCTACAACTAGGTTTCTGCTCTCCACAGTATATACAAGAACGAACTTTCCGTTTATAAAAATTAAGAACCCTTCAGTCTCATCCACAATTTTTTTGTTTTCTGCAATGACGAGAACATGAGTTGCACTTCCACACATTTGTGTTTCCTTAAACGAGTAATCGTTGTTAACAATGTAAATGAACGTGCAATCATAAAACCTAACAAGCATTAGAAGCATACAACACTGAGTCTACATTTCTCTACAGAACATCATCACATTATCCAGAATGGGGAATACAGTAATCAGATTTAGCTCTTACTACGCACAAGAATATAAACCACAGAGGAAAACAGTAACAATCGCATTCTGTTTCCAGAAAATCACACTGAAATAGCTATTAACTGTAAAATGAACGATCCATAACCATGGACACAATCCTGAGAACAAGAGGTTTATATGATTATATCAGCTAAACATTCGACAACATCTAATGGAGGGTAAATCATACCTAGTATCCCAAGAAAAGAGGCCATACCATTCATCTTGATGATCAGACCATTAATGAACTTATGCACCTCAAGAGTAAGAGTTCAAGTAGGCAGTGGTCCAGGAAAAGTGCTTTGTGCTCCAGAGCTGAACACCATATACACAGCCATTGCAAGGATCCATAGCAAAGAACACACAACCAGTATTTTAGCTTTTGCTGAAAGAAGTTCAGCAATCTGGTCCCTCTCTTCAGGCACAGTGTGGAAATCCTCTATCACAATCTCAACCAATGCATCCAGAAGCTTCTTGGATTTGGCATCCACACCAGCAGAGTTTAAGACCTGAATCCGAGATTGCTTGAGAAAGCTTGCTACAACCTCAGCCCCGATAGAACCAAACTTTGAGCCATCATTTTCACATTTAGCAACACTCCAAGAGGCATGGCTTGAAATCGTGGACTCTGAAGACGGAGAGAGATCAGAGGTGAACAAGGTCTCTGTTGAAGCTGAGAGAGATGGATCTGGCAGGGTCATCAGACTCTGAAAGCCAAAATATAGTAACGTACAATGTAAGTCAAAGATTTAGTCATAAAAATCACAGTATCATGAACAAAATGGCACTATCTAGCATCTCATAACCAAAAGTATCCAAAAGTTTATATTACAGATGATTTAAATCATTTTAGCAGCAACACTTGAGCAAACACATGTAACCTGAAGTAAAAAGTATCCAAAATCCTCACATAACTCGAACTCTGATTAAACAAAACAGCACTTTCACACTTCTTTCAGGCATTTTCTCAGTAACAAAAAGCGTACATTACGAATTAACCGAAAGCTTTACAACAGAAACACTTGAGCAAACACATTTGAACCAAAAAGGATCTAAAATCATCACAAACTCGCATTCAGAGGACTCAAATTCTGTTTAAGCCAAACATAAGCATCAAGTATCAGTAATCCTTCTCTTTCAGGCATTTTCTCAGTAACCAAAGGCGCACGTTATGAATTCATCCAAAGCTTTACAACAGCAACACTAATCGAAGCAACAAATCATATACAGGTGTAGTTTTAGCCAATTATAATATGAAATCCAAAAGAGCGATGATCAATTTCAAAATCAGATTGAAGTTGGAGCTAACCTCGGTGACCTCGGCATCGCGATTGACCTCGTCGATCTCAGAAATCACAGAGGTGGGAGTGGAATCCACCGAGTGCTGAACTTGCAGATCTTCAGAGATTGAAGAAAACGCAGAGTTCAAGCTCTTCTTGGGAACCTGTAAGAGAAACGAAGCGGAGTGAAATTAGGGATTCGAAACCGAAATTGAAAATCGAAAAGAGAAATTAGGGGATCGGAGACTGACGGTCTTCTTGGAGACGCGAGCGGAGAGCTTGGGAGAAGGTCGAGCATGGTCCTTGTGTGGGGTTTGGAACTCTCTCATCATTTCTTCTTTTTGGCGGGAGAAGACGATGCGTTGAGTTTTGAGTCGAGCTGTGTCAGTGTGTGAGAATTGACAAAGACTCTCAGGAGACTGTAGTGCGAAGGTTTTTATAGCCGTAGCTTCAGGATAAGTTCGGAATAATGAGCCAATCGCTCACCGTTTTTTTTTTTTTTTTTTTTTTTTTTTTTTAATTTTATTTCATCGTCGATGATACATATGTGTATCACTTCATGTATTACCAAATTGATTTAGTCCCAATTTACGTATCTATTTACAAATGGTCTATTTTCTTGTTGTTGTAGACAGTTTTTGAAATGCCTTTCACAAATGTGTCATTATCTTTAGAATTGCTTGATTTTCTTAGGAGATGACTCTTATGCGTTGGTGAAATTTATGTTGACCTATTAGTAATACGGAGGGTCGGAGGTAATTAACCGCTTAGCTCTACAGTTGTGTACATATATACGCTTGAATAAACAAAATAAACAGCATTTATTTATTGGGTGATGCTATTAACACATCATTTTTTGCTATTAACACACCTCATCTATTTTCCTATCCACACATTTCAATTTTATTTACAAGTTTGCCACTTGAATTTGATTCGTGATTGACTCTCATCATAGATGAGGTGTGTTAATAGCAAAAATGAGTGTGTTAATAGCACCACCCTATTTATTTTATTTCAATCTATAAAACTAATACAAGTTAAGCCTAGAGTCGGGTTCTAATATAGCATAATATATAGTTAAGCCTCCAAATTACTTACAGGGCATGGAAACCTAATCCTATGTGGACTATATACATGGATTAAAGTATGGTGTGAATAAAGAGTTAAATCCATGATTGTTCAGGATTTTTATTATGACAAGGGATGGAGATCATCGACTCCTATATAAGGCCAGGTCCCCTTCTCACAATGAGACAACAATAGAGTTGAGTTCTTAACACCAACATCACCAGGTCAGTGATCCTCGCTTCAATAGTTATTTATGTTTGTTTAGAATGTGTGATTATGTATGTTTGTTTAATCCAAACATTTTGTATTAGAGCAACTCGTATGCACGTAGAAATCAAACTATCTCATGAAACAAAAAGTGGAGGTGTGTTTTAAGGTTGACAGATTGATTTCTATGTATGAGAGGCTCTGATACCAATTGTTAGGATTAAACTTACACATCCATAGTCGTACACATGCTAGAAACAGAAATAAGGAGTGAAATTAACAAGGTCATAAACCTGCTGGAATGCCATTTACGTAGTCGAAAGCAACTGATGATCAGCACATAATTGGGTAACTATCCAAGGTCGGAGGCGCGTAGAAGTTCTGAGTCATAAAGCCGGCGGGGATGATCAGTCCGTGTAAATTAATAAGCTAATCCGGTTGTTTCATGATATGATTCTATGTACGTGAGTGATGAGGTGTTGTGCGGAAGCGTAAACAAAACACGGATATTGATAGGGAACCAATTGATCAACTAAACAATGATAAAGAAAATAACACAAGAATTTATAGCGGTTCACTCAATTAATGTGATTGAGATACGTCCACTTTTTGAGAGAGGGCGAGAAATTTCATTATATCAACCGGAGAGAATACATTCACATTGATTTTCTGAACCAATATAAATAATTCTTGTTTTCTTTCGTTTGTTTTCTTTATCATTAATTGTTTGGTTGTTAAATTAGTTTCATATCAATATCAAAATTTGTTTACGCTTTTGTACAACACCTCATCACTCACATAGGAGAGTCATGTGAGACCTGCGCGCTAGCTGAAAATATGCTTTTATTTTCAGATAATAATGCTATTAGTTTACCCGGGGATATTGTATGATAGAAGATGATCGATCAATTGGCTGAGACACTAGCTATAGCCTGTTAACTTCCTCTCAAATCAGTTGTGCAAATTACACATCAGCTAGTGCATGCCATACAGAAACAATAATTCTAAAGAATAGAAACTCAGTGTGATGAAGAAAACAAAGTTGATCGATCGCTATGGTGTGACGTACATCCTCAACTTCGATTCAAATCTTTGAACAGGCAAGTTTCTGATCACAATTGAACCAACGAATCAACTCGCGAGTTCTGCTGCACTTGTACACAACAGTTGATTCTGATACCTGAAATCCATTATGTAATATACGCTTGTTATTGGTTAAGATCATAATTCACTTCTTTAGTGGCCCTAATTAACTTCTCCATCATTAATAGATATGGTGCCACTTAACGCTCTGACTGCTCTGAATGTGATACCACCATTTCATACATGCTCTGATCTATATCAATACAAACATTTCCTAATGGGTTTCTGGGTTCACATTGCAAATGATCCAAGTTAACTATATTAAATCTTATAATTTTGCTGGTGTTATTATTGTAACAAGACTGCAAAAGATCTTCATCACTTTATTGCATCACCTTCACCCAATGGAAACAGAAACAATGCACCATAAAATTATTTTATTATTGAATATCAACCCTAATTTATCAAATTAGGTTAATATCATGATTAACTTATCTGGTGGACAACTATATTTGTGTTACCCCCACTTCTTCTTGCTTTTCTCTAGCTAGTGCTCATCAACTGCTCTGATGAACAAAATAACAGGAGGTAATTCTCTGAAACAGTGTCCAAATTAGGTTTATATATTTATGGAAACCTCTTCATCCTTCTCGCACTAGCTTGAAGATATTTTTCTCTTTGCCAAAACGTGGTAAAACACTTGTTTCGATCAACCTTCATATTTTTCAAACTCATTTTGTGCTTCTATAAGTTTCTGGTTAATTGTATGTGGTTTAGTTTACAGGTTTTGAATTAAGATCATGAGGACTACCTTAACATTTGTGGTGTTCGTGGCCTTCGCCTTGATTTCTGCATCTCTGCACTCAAATGCAAAAAGGCTGACTTTGAAGGAGAACCACCGTCAGCTGCTGACCGATGATCGGCGCCAGAGCGAAACAAATGCTGTCCCGACGGCTGGGGTGGACTTTAAAGACACCAAGGTCGACGGGGTGGCCGATCAAAGCAAGGGTTCGGGGGACTCAAGAAAAAGTACCGGAGGCAGCAGTAGTACTGGTACTAAAGCGACGAACAACGATGAAGATGATGATGTCAATTCGGCTTATAAACACTACGGAGGCACTGGTTCGAACTCTGATTCATCAACTGACACTCACCGTTATTATTCTGTGGATGACCGCACCGGTTCGGGCCCGAACGACGACGGACGCAAGCCTAAGCACTGAGTTTCACTGCTGCTTCCAATCAAAGAAGATGGATCGAGCTGGCTAGCTCATGCATGTTTCATAAATAAGTAGAACCAGTGTGTGGCGATGTGTTAGCCTATGGGTTCGGTTTTACTATGTCTTTCGCGCTTGTTTAATCTATTGTACGTGATGGGTGTGGTTTGTTAGGCCTATTGTATGTACGTATTTTGAATTCGCAATATATAAGCTTTCAATAATCTATATCTATAGCATACGTACGTGCATGGCTAGCTTGGCATCTTCTCGATCTGCATGCCTGTTTCATTACAACTTACAAATTAAGAAAGTGAATTAAATTTACACTCCTAATTTTATAATCCACACTCCCATTTTTTTATTTTGGTAATTTAAATCTTGTCTTTAGTGACATGTGTTTGTTTTTGTGTGAAAACTTTACCTAAAAAGAAAAGGTGAGAGTGTGGATTATAAAATAGGGAGTGTAAATTTCACCTCCCTTAATAAATTACAAAGGAACCTAAATGAATGTCGCGACTAAAGTTCCTGATTGCGTATCTATTTTGTGCTGCTACTGCAAGGCAGAACCATAATTTGAATTTAAAAATATCGACATTTTACCCTTATTTAACCCACAGCAAGCAATATTATGTCTTGCGTATACAAATAGCAACCTTAGTATGAAAATTTGTATAGTTTTGGCCATGAATGCTTCCCCTAGTCTAATTTAAACAAGGGTGCTGTTAAATGTACCCAGCAAATGACTAAGTAAATCCAACAAAAAAAATTAATCAGTTAATTCCAATTTCACCCCTTACACAGTAGTTACACCCAGCAATAGCATCCTTCATTCCGATTCGACCAAACTTGGGATTGGATTTTCCCAAGAACCATTGTTTGCGTTTTCCCGTCAATTTGCCCATAGTGGATGGAGATTAGTGCCTCTGTTGATCAATTCAATTCCATGAGTGCAATCATATGGCCACCTACTTGGGTTGGTGCTTAATATGAAGATGTTTACGGGAGCTCTACATATCGCTGCAATTACTTGATTCGAATTAATTAGTCGTTATTGTATTTTTCTACTAAATATGGAGTTCTCATCTCCATTAGCTCTTGATTTGCTTCTACCCAAGTGACAGAAAATATCAATCTCACTAAACATGTTTATGTGCAAGAAACAGAGTTTCAATCGTTCCTATATATGGATTAATTAATTCTCAACAGCTCAATATAGAGTTTGAAACATGGGTGTTTTGGACGGGCGTGGAGTGGGAAGATCTGCCGGAAAACCTAATCTGATTGTGGAGGCAAGTCCGCAGGGGAGATGACGCTGGTGTTGTTGGACGATTTAAGTCAAGGATAAAACAGGAAATGTATGGCAAATTTTTGTTTGCTAGGTCTACTTAGATATTTGTCGGGTACATTTAACA
Organism: Fragaria iinumae; assembly: GCA_009720345.1. Taxonomy (NCBI): domain Eukaryota; kingdom Viridiplantae; phylum Streptophyta; class Magnoliopsida; order Rosales; family Rosaceae; genus Fragaria; species Fragaria iinumae. Next base: position 24,659,430 of record CM019120.1, on the reverse strand, counting down.
ACACCCTTTAGACGAACAATACTAAATGAACCAGCTTTTTTGTTTGGATACCGTATGTATCTCATCTTACGTGCAAGTTAATGTGCTACTAATGACATTATGTGATAGGTTGGACTTTCTATCATACGATGTCACATAACTTGAGATGCATGTGCGATGCCACAAGATGTGATTCATCTAGCATATTACTCATTTTGTATAGACATAATGATCATGTTAAACGCTTTCTCCCGCTAGCCACCAAGAATTCAGTAAGATTTAAATTCTATAGCGTTGCCGAGATTGAACTTGCACATGGGAGTTCCACACATATATCACGTCCTTCACCCCGATCTTTCATCCACCCAAAAAGTAAACACAAATAATACACCATTAATTATATAATTATTATCAACAATAATGCAGATCCTTGGTGAAATTAGCTTAATATCATGATTACTTATCTGGTGGGAAACAACATTTTGAACGGGTTTATTCCCATTTCTTTTTGCTTTTCGGTAGTGCTCATCAAAACTCATGAAAAAGATAGCACACCCTCACCCCGAAACAGTATCCAAGAGTTATGATCGATCATATATTTATGACAATCTCTCTTCAGTCTTTTTGCACTTAATCAAAGATATTAATCTCAAATGATAAACGTGGTACACAAGTTTAAGCTCACTTTTTACTTAAGTTCTTAGTAAGAGTAAAGACACCAAAGGGCTGCTGTGACCGATCAAAGCATGAAAATAAGTACGTATATAGTACTAGTACATGGGTGAAGAACAATGATGTGCGAACCCAAATTACCGCCAGTTCAAATATGAGTCATCAACAGAAACGCGATCACTGTTATTATTCTGTGTTAGACCGCACCAGTCACCAAGGATTCGAGCTCCAAAGAAGTTGGCTAAGATTGGTAACTTTCGGTTAGTGCCGGCCGGGGTCAATGTAATTGTTCGAGCTAGCTAATTAACTAGTAGCCGAAACATGCATGCATGCGCGTCTGCACTTGCATTTGGTTTCACTATGTATTGCTATATATGCCGGTTAATTTGTTAGTGTGATATACCTCTTTGGCTCGTCAGTACGTCCTAAATTAACCATGCAGCATCCACAACTCCTCAAGAATTCAACTTGTACTTTGCTGAAAGAAAATTCTCATCTCAGAGTTTTGATAATCAGAAAAATTGACATCTTTAACTGAAATTAATTATTCATACATATATAGTTCTGAAAATTCAAACACCGGCCATGAAATGAAAGCATTAGCCGGTACCGTACGTAATGAAGTTATCCTTGCTTTCAGTGTTGTAATATCACGATCCGGTGATTTCTAAGTTCCGCGCAGTTCTAATTAACTCCTACTCCACTCAGGAATCCAGCCACCTGTTGGGAATCGTATGATGAATGAGATTGAATGCTTAAGACTCATAACTTATGACATCAGACAAAACCTTCCCATGATGTAGATAAGACACGAATTATATACGAACAAAATGAAGTTAATTAACACTAAAATAAGAACCCTAGAGCGTGCACCTCCAATATTTAGGGTTATCAGTTAAGCGTATGTTTATCAAATTAAGTAGAATAACACATAAGTGAAGATCCAATTATTGATTTATTTCAATAGCAGCAGTCAGCAGTATTAATTCTGTTACCCATTATTCATCATCAGGTAATTAAAGTCAACAATGACATTAATTAAGTACCCTAATTATCATTCCGCGCGTAATCATGATTTGCTTCTTTGGTGGCTTAGCTTGTATCCTGATCGAGCTCTCGACAGACGTGGTGCCACAGTCTTCTGAATGTGATACCACCACTTCCACATATGCCTGCTCTGTTCTAATTACCTAGTCTGTCTTAGTTATCTCAGTCTCCAATTGCCTATAAATTGCAACCTTTGCAATCCCTTCTGTCATATAGTTGTTTCTTCAGACACTGGATATTTCTCCACTCCTGCAGGGTATGCTATATCCTCCACAACCCTAGCCTAGATCTTATAATATTTCAAGCTTTTATTGATATAATTGTATTTTCTTGACTAATATATAGCTATGATATTGATTTACTTGCATGTACTTCTCATTAGTTTGTGCAGAATCATTTACGTACCATCATGAGGACCATACTTGTCATAAGCGTTATTGGCTTTGTGTTGATGGTGGCATCTCTGCAAGCTGGTGCTAATCGGTTTGTTCTGAACGAACGTCACTTGGCTCAGGTCAAGACCGACCCAAATCAGGGTCCAAGCGCTGAGGTTCTTAGTGGCGGTGCAAAAGACCAGTCCCAGTCTCAGCCCCGGACCACAAACAAGGGTAGCAGCAACAGCGATGCTAAGCATGATGTTCACGCCGACGACGATGCAAATGAGAGTTATGGTAAGTACGGACATGGCTCTTCCAAGAGTGACTCTCACCGTTTTTTTAGCTGCGATAATTTCAAGCCCCATAATTGTTGAATATCCAGCACTGATCTGAAGCCTTCAATCCTTCATGAATCTCTGGAATGGTGTATTATGTAAACTGTGTGTAGCTTTTGTTCTAGGTAATAAACTGGAACAGGAACTCAATAGCATGGGCCAAATATCCAAATTACAGATATTGGAAGGGCGCATGTTTGATTTCACCATAATTTTAGACGGTAATCAGCTTTTACTATGTATGTGTGTTTGTATTGAACCGTTTATGCTATTCTGTTAATCGCATTGTGTATCATATAATAAAAAGCTATGACTAGCTACATGCATAGCTGTGTGCTTTGCGATTGTGTTTATGACATATCCATAGTTATATACATAGCAATACTGATCGAAGTGAATGAAAGTTTGAGAATATTGCTTAATTATTAGAGAAATTAACCAAACTAAATCATCATGGCATCATAAACAAATCTAAACTCCGACTTATGTAGTTACTAATCTATATTTGCTTTGACGTCTAAGTTTATCCAATGTATATCTCAAAGTTATTTGCTTGTACTAATGAGCTTGATAATTATACAACACCGATACCTTGAACTACAGGTACAAATATCGATCACTATATTTGTATCAATATATATATTTCACTTAAAGATCTGAAAAATAAACCCAAAGAACTAGTAATGCCTTCAATAAATAAAGTATCACTGGCATGCTGTCTTGAAGCTAAGAGTACTACAAGTCTACAAGTACCTTATGCCCAAATTTTTCAACTTACTGATGAACCATGGAACTGGCCACTGTTGCAAGCATGGAAGTTGGCCAAAAAAAATTGAAGGTTTATGACTTTATGGCATTTCAAAACCTTGCCAAGGCTAGGTAAATCTCAGCATAAACAAAATTAGTTATATGTAATGTAGAATGGCCGTTTCTAATTAAATAATTCTTGGTTAATTATATATGTATACCCTAAACGGCTAAATCGATCCCTTAACTCTCCTTCACTATTTCTGATCCCAAATATTTGTTGGTTATTATCCAAAAAACTGTTGGTCTTATGCTGAGGCTCTACGTCTAACTCTTGATCTATTTTTATATAAGGAAAGTCGGAAACTGTATATAGGCTTCCCTTACTTATATAGTTGTAACTACTTCATTGCGTTTGTGACAGCATATTAATTGACCGTCTCGTTCTGTCTATTGAACGCGCACAGTATTGCAGAATTCATAAGAACTCTAACACGTACTGATGCGGTTCTTACACCTCTGTTTAGGCTCGATCAAATTTCTCATGTACAGAAGTAATACAACTTACGGTAGTCCGCAATTCACTAATGAAATTCAACCGTGAAATTAATTAGATACCCTGATTATTGATCATAATCATAATTACTTCTTTGGTGCCTAAACCTGTTTGAGTGTGCATGATCAATCAGTGTTTAATTAGGAATCTCAACTATCTTAGATTCGAATTCCATCTAATGATCCTGTAACTAATAATCACCTATGAAATGCCAGCTTTGAATTTCCAATATAACCGTTCTTCAGACATGGACATATAACTCATAGAAACAGCCAGGGCATGTTATACTCCCAAACCCCTAAAACGACATACTTCCAAACGCTAAAAGCTAGGGTGTGTAACGCTTCCAAAACTCTAAATTAACCTGAGTTTATTAATTTGGAACGCAGTGAATACCATTTAACTGGCTAATATAGATTCTCTAGCTACTTGATCCATACCATCCCATTTTCCCATCCTACTACACTTAATTATACTGCAAATGGAGCTTTATTTTTAATACGTTAGGGTATCCAACTACACTAGCTTATACTACACTTCCCTCTAGCTATTGTTCATTAGGGTACGTAATCGATCTCGATTGTAAGCGTTTCATTATGAGATTCTAAAACCAATGTGTACATGAACTAGCTAGTATAGTGAGTTAGTGACAAGTACTGGAGCAGTCAATATGTGTGATATCCATTATTAGTTATCAAGTAACTAAAGTCAAGAACGAAATTCATTACTTACCCTAATTTTGAGTCCGTAATCATAATTACTTCTTCGGTTGGCTTGTATCCTCTCGACTGACATGGTACCACAGTTTGCTGAAGGTGATACCACCACTTCCACATATGTATGCTCTGATGAAAACACTGCATCCCAATTGCCTACAAATTGCGACCTCTCCGTTCTTCGAATTATAAATTCTTATTCGGACATTAAAAATTTCTGTAACTGTAAGTGATTAGAGTTAGGTTTGATCTCTTTGTTGATGATTGGCTTGTATTGATAACACAATAGCAATGCTTTCTTATTAAATATTGAAGTACTTACATACCTTTACTTGTCATTCGTGTAGATTAATTACCATCATGAGAACCATACTTACCATCTGCGTCGTCAGCGTGGTGTTCACGGTGGCATCTCTACAAGCCGATGCTAAACGGTTTGTTTTGCACGACCGTCACTTGGATCAAGTCACAAAATAATCCTAATATGGATGAAACCCTTGAGGTTCTTGCTGGTGCTGATGCAAGAGATCAGTCTCAGCTCCCGACCACAAGCGAGGGTGGCAGCTAGCAACAGCGAAGCTAAGCACGATGATGATGTTCTTAACCAGATTTATTGTAAGTACAGACGTGACGTCTGTCCCGAAGGATATAGTCTCGAATGCAGTCCAGATTGCAAGAGAGCGCATAAATGTACGGATATAAAATACTGATATCCTAAATCCTTCATGGACGAATCAACAACGCTAGCTGTGTAATATGTAAGTATGATAACGGGGAACTCGATCAATAGCAGCATATAGCCAAATTCAGTATCAAAAATAATTATGAGGTTACATGTTTGATTTCCCCAGAATCTTGATAAGATGGTAATGAGCTTTTACTATATGTGGGTGAACTGTATCATTTAATAAAACGTTATGACTTCGTGTATATATCGCTTGTGCTGTATCAATTTCGATCTTATGAAATATCTGCAGTTATATACGTACGTACATAGCGTTGCTTACTCAGTTGGGTCATATTTCTCAGGTAGTTTTTGTACTTAGTCTGTGGTTGATGGTTTATTTGTTGGCTCTCATTGTTAAGCTGTAGGGGTTGTGTTAATTAGACGTACAGTGTCAACTTATGACGAAATATTGCATTGGTGAATGGTGATCATGATGATCTACAGTCCCTCTCAACTTTTAACAGCTATTGCCTTGGTGTTCTTGATGTCTTAAACTAGAAAATTGTGACGTGAAATTCTTGACCATTTCGGCGTTGATCTGTGTCATTGTTGAAATCTTTAATCTCCAAAGTACTTAGCAGTATATATATCAGCCTAAATATCAATGCGCTTGCGATTCATTGATTCTGCAGTCTGTGATTAAAAGTGTAAGCTTAATTTGCTCTAAGGTTTAAGCTTTCTAGACCCAGTTGTTGATGATTACAGAATATGAATGGTGAAGTGATCAACTCCAATCGAAACATTTTGGCGGAGGTATCTATTTGTAAGTAGGCAAGAAGGGTTTCTGATTGCAATCCACATACTAAAACTGGAGTCTGAAAGTGTAGATTAAATTTTCTGGAGATAGCATTTCATAAGGACCACGTACTATCACTTTTAAACAAACAATTAAAATCTGCCATGTACTAATATTTTACATTTAACAATTTTAGGTACTACTCAAACATTTAGTCCAAATTAAACAAGGCAAATATCAATAATTCCCGAAAAAGATAATGCATAAGTAGAGCAACAGTTTTAGCAGCAGAAAAGTAACTAAATTACGCAGAAAAAAAAAAAAAAACAAAACAAAACCTAGCTCCGGAGAGGAAATTATTATTGTAATGAGAAAAAAAAACTAAAAAAAAAAGGTATGGGCATAGGGCAAACACCCGGCCCACAATAGCAACACAAATTAAGAGATGAAGGGGGCTGCACTAGACCTCTAGCTAGCTAGGAGAGCCGGAGACGTCCGACGTCGCACCCTAGGACTCCTCCGCCCTGAGGATCAGGACTTGGGTCATGTGTATAAGTCATGTAAGAGATCGAGTATAAATAAGGGGTGGAGTAGCGGCACAAAGGACATGTCTGCGACTCGAAATTATTTGCCCTATCCAAAATGCAATGCCCATGAAAAAGGTGCAAGCAAGGCAAGCGAGTAACCGATTGATCATCACCAACCGTCCCATACTCCTCCATGCAAAAGACGCACTACAATGACTCTCCTTTAGCTTCCAAGCCATCTCTATGAACTTGCTCCCAGCCCTCATTGGGTAACTCCCAGCTGCATCTGCTCTCATTATTGGTTACCGGCTAATAAAGCTTAGTGTATGTGAAGAATCAATCTTATTCATCAAGGTCTGTTTACAAGGTATATATACAACATCAAATCTTCACAACCATTGCCGAGATGTCTGCTTCAAACCATACAAACTTTTATGCAACTTACAGACAACATTCGCCCCCTTTCGGCCAAATCCTGGTGGCAACTGCATGTAGACATCTTCAGTAAGATCTCCATGAAGAAAAGCATTGTTGACATCCAATTGGTGGAGATGCCAACCACGAAGAGCAGCTAATCCAAGTAGGACTCGAACGGTAGTAAGTTTAGCAACTGGTGCAAAAGTTTCCCGGTAATCAACTCCTTCAACTTGACTATAGCCCTTAGCCACAAGCCGTGCTTTGTACCTCTCAATTGTCCCATCAGGATTGAGCTTTATCTTGTACACCTATTTGCATCATATCAGACGTTTGTGGGGAGGCAAAGGAACTAGACTCCACGTTTTATTGTCCTGTAAGCTTTAAGTTCCTGGAACATGGCATCACGCCATACCTTGTGCTTGGCTACTTCGGAAAAACTGTGCGGCTCTTTAACAAGTGATAACTGTGCACTAAAGACTCGATGGGAAGGAGATAAGCGATCATAAGATAAAGCAGTAGATAAAGAATGGGGAATACCTGTGCTCGTCGAGTCCGATTGGGGAGAGTGAGAAGGCAGAGTCGCCTCAACATGGAAGTCATGCAAGTAACCAGGAGTACGAGTGGAAAGAGTAGAACGATGAGTTTCTGCAGCGGAAGCAAGTTGTGGTGGAGTAGGAGAAGTGTCCGAAGAAGGCAGTGTAGATGGTAAAAGGGAGAAAGAAGGGTTGTGAGGCACGGTAGACAGGTCAGATGAGGGAAAGGGGTTTGGAAGAGTGTTGGGTACGCTAGGATTGTCGGTAGTGATAGGAGTGAAGAGAGTAGTACCCGGACAGGAAACCCGAGACGCAGGAGTACCACCGGAAGCCCCAGTGTTGGCATCTTTATCGAAAACCCCAAGTGGCGAAAGAGAAGGGTTGGTTGAAACCCGGGAGTGACGAGAAGACGGATATGGGAATGTATCTTCATAAAAGATCACATCTCTAGAAACAAAGATTTGCTCAGTTTCGAGATCAAAAACTTTATAACCCTTTTGGCCATGTGGATACCCAAGAAACATACATTTGGTAGCCCGGGGATCAAATTTGGTAGGTTTGCGTGGGTGTGTTGATGCGAAACAAAGACAACCGAAAACCTTAAGGTGATCAAATGTTGGTGCCTTGTTGAAAAGCCTTTCAAAGGGAGTTTTGCCTTTAAGAAGAGGAGTATGAGTTCGATTAATAAGATAGGTGGAAGTGAGAATGGCTTCTCCCCAAAAAGACGTAGGTAATTGCGCTTGAAATAAAAGAGCTCGACCCATGTTGAGCAGATGACGATGTTTACGTTCAACAACACCATTTTGTTGTGGTGTGTTGACGCAACTCGTTTGATGCACAATACCTTTGGATGAGTAACAATCAGGCAATCTAAACTCGGAATCATTATCACTACGAATTGTTTTGACTCTTGTATCAAATTGAGTTTCAACCATATGTATAAAATCAATCAAAAACTTTCTCGCTTCAGACTTCTGTACCATCAAATAGACCCAAGTGCAACGAGTAAAATCATCAACAATTGTAAGGAAATATTTAGCACCTGACGTTTAAGGTTCATGATAACCTCCCCAAATGTCAACATGAATTAAAACAAACGAAGAAGTACTTGAAATTGAACTAAAAGGAAATGGAGTACGAGTTTGTTTGGCTAACGGACAAATAGAACACTGGCTTGAATCACAAGACTTATTAGAAAGAAAAGGAAATAAAGGATAAACCCTAGAGGAAGGATGACCAAGCCGTTGATGCCAGAGCGTTTGAGAGCTACTGTCAACGGCATTGCATATGACTTGCTGGACTTTGTTGAGGCAATAAAGTCCTTCCTTCTCAGATCCCGTCCCAATCATCCTCCCCGAACGTAGGTCATGTATGTAACACACGTGTTTAAGAAATATGGTGATACAAAAGGAATCTCGACACAACTTACTAACAGAAATCAAGTTGAGGTAGAATAATGGGACACACAAGACGTTATGAAGCATGAATTGAGAAGAGAAGGTAACTGAACCAATATGACTAACTTGTGCCCTATAACCATTTGGAAGTTTGACAAAACGATTATGTGCAACATATGACTTGGTGAGGAGGCTACTATCACAAATAATATGATCACTTGCACCACTATCTAGGATCCAAATACTGTTTTGATCATTACAAGTGATTTGAAAGGCTTTACCTGAAACTTCATCAAAAGAAGGAGAAATATTACCAACTTGGTTAACGGTGGAGCTCTTGTTCTTGTTCAAGAGTTCCAAGATCTGTTTGCAATCTTCCTTAGAGAAAGGAAAGTTCAGGTTTTCTTTAGGCTCTGGCATGACAAGTACATGATTACTTCTGCTAGAACTCCCGGCACCTTCCTCATCTTCTTTTCTTTTGCGACAATGCTCAGAATCATGTCCCTTCCAATTGCAGTACTCACACGTTAAATGAGCACGAAAAAACTTGGTGGAGTGGTTATCTTTGCTGCAGATGTCACACCACCGTTTTGCATTGACAGGCCTCTTAGTGTTGCCGCGACCAGAGGATCGTTCAGGGGCGCGGTCTGCAGCTCGTGCAGGCCCTTTCTCATACTCACCGTTCTTTTGGACTGAGAAGGCAGCAACATCTGTGATCTTGGTGTTGCTAGAGGCTTGCACTTGTTTTTCTTGACGCAAAGCCATTGCATAAGCCTTGTTAACATTTGGAAGGGGATCAATCGAAACAATATTGCTTCTCAAAGCATCATAAGTGTCGTTAAGTCCCATGAGAAACTTCATGGTTTGCTAATTCTTGACATATTCTCCCAACTTCACTCCATCCTCACAATTACATACCGTAAGACCACACACTGCATCTCGTTCATCCCACAAACTTTTAAGCTTTGTGTAGAAGGTGGTTACTGAGTCGTTGCCTTGTGAGCATAATAGGATTGCATTCTCGAGATTAAATAGTTGTACCATGTTTGTCTGCCCAAACCTCTCCTTGAGTTCAGTCCAGACAACTCTTGCAGACTTGCAATGCTTGACACTTTTTGAAATCTCCTTCGACATGGAACCAGTCAGCCAAGTCTTGACTAACGTATCACAACGGTCCCACTGTTGTTGCTCATTATTATGTTCAGTTGGTCGAGTGCTAGAGCCATTGACAAATCCGATCTTATTCTTGATCGTCAAAGCCGCGCTCATAGATCCACTCCATTCATCATAATTATCTTCCATCAAGGCCTGAGGTACAAGAACAACACCCGGTTGGTCTGAATGATGGAGGTAGAGAGGATGATTTGAGTAATCCCATGGTTGAGAAGCGCGTGCTAGAGGTCCAGAGGCAGATGATGCATGCTCTTTCAAGATCTTTTATGTCAGCAACGCAAGAGCCTTCTTCTCTTTTTCTCCTTCCATGGTTCGATTAGGATTTTAGTGGTGAGGGTAGGCTGATATGTGGAATGATGCTGGGGATTGTTAGAGGCTGTATTCCGAGTATATCGAGTTTGAGGCCGAGGATCGGTGCTCTGGTACCATAATAAAGCTTAGTGTATGTGAAGAATCAATCTTATTCATCAAGGTCTGTTTACAGGGTATATATACAACATCAAATCTTCACAACACATTTACAGTAATCCCTAACTTATAGGACTACACTGAGATTTTCTAGCTAGAATAGGAAAGCTGCATTCTGTTACTCTTCCTCATCAATAAGTCGGATCCTCTCCTTCTTCGCTTGATCATTATCTTCAATACCGGCTGATCACGAAGAGCCATGAGCTCGTCATCCTCCCTACGCATCCGAACATTATAGTAGGTGATGTCCACCTGAATGGGCATCAGATTAGTCGCAGCCAAAACGGCATTGAATATTGTTGAAGAAACTCGGGAATGCTCGTCCTCCGGGACACCCATGCTGGACAGAACCTCTTCCATGACCAGCTGTCTGGAGGCTCCGGGATTCTGCTTGAAACGAGAGAGGTGAGGAATGATGATGAACTTTTGGACGAGGATTTTGGGCTTTTCGATTATTTGGTCCAGCCTGTTCTTATATATAGCTTATGACGCAGCGGGTGAACCGTAATTTCATTGCAATCAAGTTCCAGTTGTAGGGTTTGAAATTTTACTTCCCACGGTAGCACTTTGCTTGTTATCTACTGTCTAACATAGCCTCCAGTCTTTGAGCTTGCTTTCATTTCCATGGAGGCGACTGATCGATAATTCCATGATTTTAGACTTATATATCGGTGATCAGGCCAATAAAATTTGTGTTTGACTTGGTTACAAACGTTTTAAAATCTTATCTCTTATCTCTCCCTCTTTTTTTTTTTTTTTTTCCTTTTTGAAACCAACTATCTTATTCCCTGGTTGTTGATCTTTGGCGATTTTTCTGGCTATCTCAATATAGGTTCCAAGGAAGGCGAAGATAAGATAAGAGTTAGATGGCTCACCAACATCCTGTTGTTTTATTTAAAAACTGACCAACAAAATTAACTAGAGATCAGAGTTAATGGTGGGGTTAGGTATTAAGATCCAGGATACTCATCAACAGATCTTTTTTCAAAGTTTTTCAGACAATCTTGTCGAAATTATTTTAGTATGTGATTAGCATAGTCGCAGACGAGAATACTACAGTCAGAATAGTGATTCATTCTTTGAGCGAAACCAAAGCTTGACCTCTGATGACCTAATAGCATAAAAGTGACCTAATAGATTAAATTTTTGTGTGGTGTTGATGCTATACTAACAAGTTTGATAGGCAATTTTAGTGAAAAAGAATATATTCTTACTCATATATACGTTATTCAATGTATGAGAAAGATATAGCTACAAAATTACTACCCCCCCCCCCCCCCCCCCCCCACACAAGGAAAAATGAAAATTTCATCTCGCTGTTGTTTAATTTAATGTTTCAAAAGGAAAAATGTAATACTTGGGATTTATCACTTCACTTATATGTCCACTTTAATTCCATGCATTTTTGTTTTCCCATAACTGATAGCAATACATTGAGAAACTTTGGATACCTGCCTATTTTACTTGTTCTGAGATCGACACAACTTACTTCATTATTAGGATTGCTATTTAAGCTTCCACAAACTTCATTTATGCGCGAATGTATATATAAGTACTTCATATTTGAATTTAGTTAGAGCATCTTTAGCAATGCTAGCCATTTTGAAATTAAATTTTAGTCAAATTAGCTAAAATGTCATTATAGCTAGCCACTTTAGAAATGCGGCTGCATCAATGCTCTCTATTTTAGCTAGTATTACATCAACATTATTCTTCAAATAAATATTAAGTAGTTTAAATATATTTATATATCACGTAAAATATCTTACAATGAATGTATTAAATTATAGCTAGCCTCATCTGAGTCATCTCGCTAACTATATTTAGCTAGTGAGATAGCTAAAAATCATAATAACTAAACTTTGCCTAGTCTACTGGAGTTCCGAAAATATCAAAAAAAAGCTAAATACATTATCTAAAATAGCTAAAAGCTAAAATAGAGAGTCTGTTAAAGTTGTCCTTAGGCGTCTCTCTCTTCAGAAATTGGTTAAACTCTCTCTATATATTAGAAAATAACTTGAGTGACCAGCTATGGTCATTTATGGGTGACAAACACCAATGAGAGGTGGACAAGTGTCAACAATAATTATAAACAAACATGTCAAATACGTAAAATCCCCTTGTTATGTCCAGCCAAGCCTTTTTAAAGTGGACACGTGTCCCATGTTCATTGGTTGTTGTCACTTTAAGGTAACAAGCCTTTGTCACCGAAGTCGGGTTCATATATATATATATATATATATATATATATATATAGTCTGAATTTCGTACTTCATATTTGATTAAGGGATGTGAAATCCACACACCCCAAATTGAAATCCACACACCTTTTTTTTTTTCTTATTTAGTTAACACATTTACAAAAAGACAAAATTTAAGTAACTAATTAAATGACAAACTTGAAATTACAAAAAAAAAAAAATCAGTGTGTCAATTTCAATTTAAGGTGTATGAATTTCATAACCCTTATTAATTATTTTCAAACACCAAGGAGGCCCGAACCAAATCAAATAAACCCAATTACGGGCATTGAAATAGAATAGGATGTGGGTCCAGTCACTCGTCAAATTGTTCACAAAAGAGGCATTAGGAATTAAGGAGCATTGATCCTTCTATTAAGTAGGACAAGATAGCTCCGGAAGTCCGGATGATATAGACTAAATATTAGAATCCCATTATCAATTACTCTCTATTAACTGCTGTAATACCCCGAAAATTTAATATTAGTTTCTAATATTATTTGGGAATTTTCAAGTTAGAAATTAGTGTGTTTTGAGATTCGAAGGAAGAGCGGAAGAGTTCGGTTGCATAATTTACCGAAGCAGTATTATGGTTTTGAAGGGTCAAGATTTGACTTTTTAATCTGTTGGGTTTCTCGAGAAACTTCCTTCACGAAAGTTGTAGAATTCGTCGATACGAGTTCGTAGACACGCGGCACGCGTAAAACGGATGTCGTATGAGAAAGTTATGGTCATCAGAAGTTTGTGGCTTTATGTTTTTTTGGGTTAAATAAGAAAAGTGAAGAGTTCCTTTTCTTTTTCCGGAAAACCATTCTTCTCTCCCTTTCTTCTCTCTCTCGCGATACCTTTAGTATCCAAAATTCCCAGCCAACCCGACCCGGACCCGGCAACTCGACCCGGACTTTCCGGCGCCGTCCGACGCCGCCTGACCGCGCCACCGACCCGAATCGCTTCCTCTTCTCCTTGCATTCGTCCCTCTCTAGCTGGTTCACGCCGATTTGACCCTGAAGTGGTGACCCGAAGCTAGGAAGTTCGGCTTGGAGACCGGTCGGAATTCTCACCTCAGATGGCAGCGACGTGGCTTGGAAACGGTCGGGATAGAAGCCCCTTGGCGTCCTGGTTCGTCTCCGGGTAGTCTTGAAGCTCGACTCACGGCGGAGAGTGGTGGTGGCTGATTCCATTTTCCCGGCGAGTTTTCCGGCGTTTTCCGGCCGATTGGGGTGAAACCTCAGGTATAAAAGATGCTCCCATCTCTGTAATCTACAAGTTTGATGTTTTGAGTTTGCCCAAATTCGGACGTTTTGGGGAGGCGCTTGGGGCCCACTCACCGCCGGCTGTGGCGGAGCGTCCGGCAGGGGTTGGGAGGTTAGGAGTAACTGTTAGCTTGTGCTTGTCGATACGAGCACATTGACATGTCATGAGGTTATGTTTGATCAAGTTTTGCATCCTAGGTTTAAGACTAAGTTGAGAATCGTGAGAGGTTGTTAAGCCTTGGTGTTTGAGCTTTGAAAATCTTGTTAACCTTTTTCATTAGGTTGGTTGAGGGTTCCTATGACCTTGGGAGGTCTCGGAAGAAGGTTGCCCCTTTTTGGGCAAATCTTGGATTTAGGCTTGTTATGGATGTTTTGTTCTTTTATTGAAGTGGTTATTAAAGTTATTAATTGTGTAATTTTAGGTGACTTGTGAAGTGAGGTTGGGATTGGTTCTTGTGTTTTGTTGAAGACGCAGCGGGATTTTTGAGGTGAGTAAAATCTCACCAAGGTTCACTTTGTGACCTTTTTACTTATGATGGTTATGGTAATTATCATGGTGATTATATGATGATTTTAGTGTTGATAATGTTGATGAAAATGTTGGTGATTATGTGATGATGAAAATGATCATGGTAATTATATGATGGTGATTATATGATGATTTTAGTGTTGATAATGTTGATGAAAATGTTGGTGATTATGTGATGATGAAAATGATCATGGTAATTATATGAGGGTGATTATATGATGATTTTAGTGTTGATAATGTTGATGAAAATGTTGGTGATTATGTGATGATGATAATGATTATGGTAATTATATGATGATGATTAAATAATGATTATGGTGATTTTATGATGATGATTATATATTGATGATTATGATGATTAAATGATGAAGATGATGTTTCGATTTAAAAAAAATTATGTTTCTCTTTTGTTTTGTTTAAAATATATGAGCTTGATCGCCAACGGCTCATGGTAAGTGAAAACAAGTTTTCTTTCAAAAATATAATCTTTCAAATGTGCATTGTTGTGAATTGGTGCCTTAGTGGTAAATGTGTGCAATTGTTGTGAATTGGTGCCTTAGTGGTGAATGTGTGCTTTTGTTGTGAATGTGTGTCTGAGCGGTGATTGTGTGCATTCGTTGTGAATGATGCCTTAGTGGTGATTGTATTCCATTAGTTGTGGAAGTGGTGATTGTATGCATTAGTTGTGGATGTGTGTGCCTTAGTGGTGATTATGTGTATTAGATTAGGAGCCTTTGTGGTGGACCGGGAACCAAGCCTTGGCCGGGTGATTGATTACGGTCAGTATAGAGCTCTAGTCTGTCTGTTGGTACTTCATGGGGGATGACTAAGTGTTGACGAACCCATGAGTACGCGTTTGTGTGGTTACTTATGGGGGATGACTAAGTGTTGGCGAACTCATAAGTAAGAGTAGAGAAATGATTGTGTAATGTTCTTATGTGTTGTTAATTGAATTCTTTGTTTTGAGTATCTCCTGAACTATTCTCATCCGCAGAAGATTCTTAAATCTTAATTGTGTGATTTTAATTGAATTCCTGAACTATGTTTTTGCAGGATTTATTTTGATTTTTGGTCTGAATTGTTGTGTTTTTCTTAATTAATTATTTGAATTCTCATGCTTTTAGGCGATTCCTGAACTAAGTTGCCAATGCAGGAATTTCCAGTTTTATCTTTAGTAAACTTGTTGGATTGGTAGATTTAATTATTTGTTCTCATTTGTTCCTGTGTTTTACTTTGTTGGTAAAAGTATTTGGTTATTTTTGGGATTTACTCATACGGGCTTTTTAGCTTACCGGGTTTGTTGTTTACAACCCAATGCATCATTTCCTGGTGTAGGGGTTAGACCTGTAGGTGTTGATCAGCAGGGTTGAGGCGGAGGCATAGTGGCAGGATTTTAGTTTCTGTACACTTTATTGTATTTTGTCGTGACAGTTGTTTAAGCTCATGTGAGCGACTTACTTATTACTAGACTTTTGAAGTTCATGTAATTAAGTAGGATTAATGTTCAACTCGAATTACGAGTTTGTTGACTTGTACAATTCTAGTATTGTTTTTAGCTTAGAAGTTGTAAAACAGGTTTTTGGGTATTAAGATTTTGAGTTATATCACGCTCAGATTTTTGAAAATTTATCCTTCGAAAATTGGGGTGTGACAACTGCTCTAAGAGAATGGTCAAATTTTTTTGTAATTTGACTATTCTCAAAAAAATTTGACTATTCTCATAAACTTGTGCTCCAACCCAAATGTCAAATTTGAATGTAATTATAAGGTGTTGCTAGATGTACCCAGCAAATGACTAAGTAGACCTATCATTTCAATTTTAGTCAATTTTACCCCTATGTCTATTTACACCCAACATATATTCCAAAACTTTACCCAGCACCTCGTGCTCTCTTCCATCAACATAAATACAAAGATGAAGAGAAACACAATGAAGGTAAAGATAGAAAATTGCAACATGATCATCAAATATTCAAATTGAAAGTTACCGTAGAAACATAAGAAACATTGAAACTGTAAGATTATTCCAACTCTCCAGGTTTCCTTTACCTCAGCACTCAGGTTTTAGAGAAGCACCGGTGCACCACTAACCACAAATTAGAGCAAGAGTGCTTGGATTTTGAACCCACTATCAACCACAATTTTCTTTCTCAAGCTTTATCAGTTCTGGGTACTTTCCAGTCCTCCCATCACAAATCATATTTCTCCTCAAGTTCACTTATAATAATATAATACATCAATGCTTTTTGTAGTTGGGCTCTCAAGTTCATATGCCATATAATTTTTTTGATATCAGAACAATGATTACAGACATAGGAGAGGAAGAGTTCCTTACTGCAGTTTCATCTGCTATCCATGTAATTTTGATACATCTTTTCTATTCAATTAGGGGAATAATTGGTAAAAAAGTAAATGTTGGGTATTTAGAAATTTGCTGGGTATATTTAGCAACATATAATATTAAAAAAAAATTTTGACAAAAAAAAAAAAAAAAAAAAAATTCTAAACCTTGAGCATATGTTTCGTCCTTATCCCCAAATCCCTCATTCTATCTTCCCTTCTCTTGCGTCCATCATGATGCAAAATACATAGCAACCATGAAATTTATATGAACAACAACCAACCCAACCCAGATTCAGCCTTTGTTAAGTTTGTTTGTTACTCCAATTCGAGCTTCATCGTGGATCTCACCCAACACTGAAATTACCATTTAAGCACTGCAATCTTCTTCATCTTCTTTTTCTTGGTGAGTTTTTCTATTTAAACTCCTGGATTGGGCACCTGCAGCAGCTGTAGAGAAGAGAAAGACGATCTCGAAGGGTCTGCATTTTGGTTTGGGTCACCCTAAAGAGCAACAATACAAACATGACATGTTAGGTGACACGAAAGTAACCTAAATGGAACTACCATAAAGTCTAAACCAAGTTGAAATTAAAAAAAGAACTGATAAAATCCATAGGGCTAAGACAAACCCTAACCCTAAGTTATTAAACCAACCCGGAACCATCCTACACTGAGGAGGTTTCCCAGGGCGGTCAAGGACGCCTCCGAAATAATTGTCGCCGACTCAAATACATGTTTAAATGAGCTAAGACAAGCCCAAGAGTATCCAAGCCAAACCAGTAGATCTAGGCTCAAGGCCCAACCCGTTTGCACCAAACCATAGCCCAAAAGCAAATTTGAGGCCCAAAAGCAAATTTGAGGCCCAAAAGCAAATTTGAGGCCCAAAGCCCCCAATTCCCCTTCACCGTTGTCAGCCACCACCACGCCATCGACTCTGATCACGACCAAATTTTTTCCAAGAATCGTCGGCAGCTGCCCGTGAATAGCAACGGCGCCATCATCTCTTCAAGAAAACAGATTCAATCTCATATTTGCTTCAGTTCGACTGACTTCTGGATTCGGGATGTTACACGGAATCATTTATTGGTCTAAATGCTCATGCACTTGATATACCTATCACTAGAAATGTGCCCCCGGGCGTTGCTGGGGGGTACATTTGATTGATCAGTGTTGCATATTTTCAATTACATCTACATAAATTACATAATTCATAAGATGGTGCTTTCAACATACTTGACTATTCTACATTTTTCAAAAGATAGAACTTCAAATTGTTCATTTTTAGCAAAAACAGCTTGCAGACTACTTTATAGGTCAACTCGTCTGAGGTATCGCCGGTTGTTCTATCTACAATTATGTGACTGGCTGCCGCTGTAAATTGAAATAGCAGAGGGTTAGGAGAGCCTAATCAGAGTGAATAACTTCTAGAGAGATCTGATAATAACACACACAAAAAAATCATTGCATTTTTTTCAGTTGTAATGAAAAAGGCAATATAGAAGTCATAATAGGGTACTGATGAGCAGAGTGTCCAGGTATAGACTCCAAGATACATAATAAGAAAAGTTTCCAACTTCTATATTCCAGACTCAAGATATAAATTGTGTAGTAAAATCAGTAACAAAAACCATAAAAAATTTAATGGATTATTGCTGAAAAAAAAAACAGAATTATTTCCTGCTAAAACTTGAACAAACATCACATGCAAATAATCCTCAGACTTGGAACAAAAAGGAAATCATAATATGGTACATGCTATAGTACAATTTGTGAAACTATACATGGAGTCCAACAGCCATACCGATCACAAATGTCATCAAAAGTTCATCAAAAGTATTTTAATTCCTGCTATAATGCAACCAATGGTTCCAAACTTCCACTGGCAAGATGCGCAACTTGGGAATTGTTCTATCTACTTGTAAATTGCAACCAACCCAAAAAGTTCAATGCACATAGTCACCAGATGTCAGCAAAAAAAAAGGTAGAGAAACAGCAAGCATTTGAAAGCTAGACCAATACTTCATTGGACAGCTACTGTAATATAAACTACAAAGTATGAGAGAAACGTAGTCCCTAAAGATACAACAAAACAATGATACATGGTACCCTGAAAGGTACAAAATCTCCACCAGAAGGAAGGATAGACCACTTAAGAGATGGTTAAGATGAATTGAGTGAAAGATTAAATAAGTTCTATCTACATTGTTAATCTGAGGATTGAACAGTATGTGTATGCCAAACCGGTGGTCTGGGCATATTCCACTTCCCTAAACTACGAAAATAAACTGGAAACAAATTTGAAAAACTAACCTTAACAACAAAAGTTCATGTAAATAACTTTTTCTCTAACTTCACTGGAGCATAACTATGTTTGATAGCTGAAATAGAAAACACAAAAGTTGATAACTGTATGAGAAAATAAGAATGTAGTGATAAGCATTTGTAAGTTCCATTGACTATAATTATTTGATATCAAATAAGAAAATTTCTAGTCTAGTACCACTGTTTTGCTTCAGCATTGCATTCTCCACTGTTCTGTACCTGAGCTTCTGGTTCCACTATGTATGCTTCCAAATAACAGAATAATATACATTATGATGCACAATAAGTTGGACTGCATTCTAGATATGCCATACAGCCTTCGAATGACCACTACTAGAAAAATGTACTTAAGCGATGAAAACAAACAAGCAAAACAATTTCCGTCGCTTAAGTAACCACTTAAGCGACTAAACCCTAAACAGTCCAACATTGTTTCGTCGCTCAGGTGATCACTTAGGCGATGAAATCATTGTTTGTCGTCTAAGTATTCACTTATGTGACGAAATAAACTTTCGTCGCTTAAGTAATTACTTAGACGACGAACAATGTTTTACTTAAGCGACAAAATTTTACCATGTAATTTTAGAAAAACTACAAATAAAAACATAAAAACTTAGGCGACGAAACCAAACACTTTCGTCGCCCAAGGGTCAATGCATATATTTTTTTTTTCAAAGAGCAAGAGTATATAAATTGACATTTTTTTCATTTTTTTTGCTAAGCTAATATAGTAAACAATTTTGAGACTGTGAACGTCGACGGTTCTAAAAACGGAGCCTCGAGGAATCGTTAATTAACGTTTTCGTTTTGTAAGAATTTCAGTTCGATAGTTGACTGACGTGATCAAAGCCTTACCGAACTTCAAACTAGTCAATATTTTTTCTACTTACATGTTTTCTTATATTAATTATATCTGACGGTCGTTTTCTTCAAATTCAATTTCGCTACTATACTTGTTTTATGAACTTAAAAATACGAAACTTAAGCTATACGACTTTAGTCCACATAGAACAAGTTTTGCGCTTCTATTATTTTTCAATTTCAAGCTTCAATATTTTTAGTTCACATAACACTTTAGTCCACAATATTTTTTGCTATTTAAAAAAAAGTTTAAAGCAATAAAGCACATGTTAATAAGGTAAAAAATTCTTAACATGATTTTTATTCATTGGGTTAACATTTTAATAGAATAAATATTTATTTCTTCCCATTAATGTTAATCTTTAAGACACTAATTTAGTTAATATTTGAAAGTCAACACTCAATTTAAATTTTATTCCAATAATATTCTATGATAATCAAGGCTAATTAATTATTATTTTTTGTTAAAGAAGGCTAATTAAACCTTTTAAAAAAATTTGAAAGATTTAAGGGATATAAATTTATG
Source organism: Fragaria iinumae (assembly GCA_009720345.1). NCBI lineage: Eukaryota > Viridiplantae > Streptophyta > Magnoliopsida > Rosales > Rosaceae > Fragaria > Fragaria iinumae. The sequence goes on along the minus strand of CM019120.1, from coordinate 24,638,949 downwards.
ATGACTGCATTTAATGGTTATTTTAAATTTGTTATTGAAACATGTGATTTCCTATTTTGCCGTAATCTACCAATTTTATCAGTTAAGTTTTTAAATTTTAAATTTTAAAAAATTATTGTAAGCAGATAAGCAACAAAATTTGAAGATTTCGTCGCATCAGACCAAATATTTAGGTGGTCAAACCTTTCCGCCAAAAATTTGGAAAATTTTCAGACCAATTTTTTTGAAAATTTCAAAGCCACCATTTTATCTTTTTAATTATACCCTCTCTCTCTCTATCCCACTTCATGTTCTTCTTCCCTCTTTTCCTCGATCTCTCTCTCACAAAGACCATTTTATCTTCTTCTTCAAAACCCAGCCACCTCAACCACTTCTTCTTTTCTCTCACCATCACCCAGCTCTCACTCTCTTCCTCTCCACCACATCCGGCCTCCCTCACCACCAGATTCGGCCTCCCTCTCCACCAGATCTGGCATCCTCCCTCTCCAAATTTCCCGTACCCGAATCCGAACCCTCCGTCCAGCTCCTTCAACTCGCCGAGAGTTTATGGCTGTGTTGTTGCAATCAAGAAGCTTATTCAAGTCACAAGTCAAGGAGACCGAGAGTTTATGGCCGAAATGGAAACTATTGGGAAAATCAAGCACCGAAACCTGGTTCCTTTATTGGGGTACTGCAAGGTTGGAGAGGAGAGACTTCTTGTGTATGAGTACATGAAGTGGGGTAGTCTGGGGAGTGTTTTTCATAACAAAATTAAGGGAGGGGGCTCGAGGCTTGACTGGGTAGCACCGAAACCTGGTTCCTTCACTAGGATACTCCTCACATTGAGGGAGGAGGGAGGAGGCTGAGAGAGGTAAATGCAATTGTGAGGAGATGTGAATGAAATTAGGGAGTTATGGAGGGAATTGTGAATGTAATTGTGGGTTTATTTTGTGACGGAGGGGCGTCAGAAGTGGTTATTTTGGTGGGAGAGCTCAGTGGTGGGTTTTGTGGGTAGAGGTCGGTGGTGAAGGCGCTTGGTGGTGTTTGGTGTGGCAATAAAAGAACAGAAAAAGAAAAAAGAAACTCAAAAAAGAAAATAAAAATGAAACTAAAATGTTTTAATTAATTTAATAAATAAACATTAAATGAAATTAAATTAATTAAAACATTTTTTTTTAAAATATTGTAAACACCATACCGACGAAATGTTTTGTCGCCCTAGAGAACTATGTTCGTTGCTTTATTATTCAGGTGACGACATGACTTTCGTCGCCTAGGAGGGCACTTATGCGATGGATTAGAAATTTTTGTCGCTTAAGAACCTAAGAGACGCGTCATATGCGACGAATCTTAAGCGACGAATGTTTCGTCCCTTAAGCTCTTAGGCGACAAATTTTAGGGTTTAAGCGACGAAATGTACCCGTTGCTTAAGCAATTTTTTCTACTAGTGGACCCTTCCATAATTCTTAATCAGTCCCCTCATAATGCAAATAGAAAGAACAATAAAATCTACCATTGATATGCAAGACCTAGCACTTGTACTTATAGACTTTTCGGCTGTGGCCTATTTTTCGCTTAAACTCATGAACCTAAAACTGTGGTTGTCATGTAAGATTATAGAATAGAATGAGATTTATAAATAGAGATTGAAGGTAGCACGATCAGATTATGATAAAAATGGTATGATAGAACTTAAAAAGTTCAATCATAGTTTAAAACACATACACACACAAAGTAAGTAATTAAGCAACTTAAGAGAATACCTATCTCAAATTCCCAAAGATGAGTTATCTCAAAATCCCAAAGATGAGAACCTGACATAAAAACCAAACCAAAGATGAGGAACCAACTAAATAGAAAGTAATCAATACTAAAACCAAACTAAATATGAGAAACCAATTCAATTAAAAAGTAAACAATACAAAAACCAAATCTATGCAGGTTCTAAATTTTAAGAGTTCAAAAGTTACTTCCAAACCACACAATATCCTCAACAACAACAACCTTAAAAAAAAAAAAAATTCCCCTAATTTCTACTGAAAATTTTATGTAAGACACCTATTGTTCGACTAAGATATTGAATCTATTTCTACACACACAATCATTATTTGTGCAGAATAGATTTGGTATCGACTACCAAAAAATATACCTATTATTTACAAATGCATCACATATCATCCCAAATATACCAAAGAAGTGATTCGGATGATAACCATAAGCCCATAGCTAATATTAAAATCTAATTCTGTTCATTTCAATTTGTCATCTGATCAAGAATGTGACAATTATATTAAATCCTTGGCACATAGTAGGAGCCAAGAAGCCGTTTTCAAGAAAGACTATAATATACAAATAAAGTTTACAGCTTTACAACTTTCTAAAAAAAATAACAAACTGATCAAAATCATTATCTTAGTCTCCCACCAAAGTAAATCCCAGAATTCTCTTTGGAATAATCAAAACAAAATAAAGACCACTTAAGAGAGGTAATACCCAGACCTCTTTCAAGCCAACTTACCCAATAACAAAAGGCTGCAGCAGAGTTCCGCTAACTACTGAAAAATCACAAAAATCAACAACAATCATTGTCCGAGGGGTTGTACCTATGCTCTAACATCCAAATCATGATTCCTACCACAACTTATTCCCCAGAAATCATATCCCTACCAAACAAAGAATGACTACAGCTTTTAGAAAGATTAAGAAGAGAGAGGAAAGATGAGTAAGATTTAATTGTATTCCTCTTTAGTAATCAAACACAGTTCCTCCAGCTTCTACACATCTGGGTAAATAATTAGAATCACACAATGTAAAAACTACAACCACAATCAAGACTTCACAAACAATTTCAATATAGTAAATATATTCATAAACAATTTCTATGCTTATTCAAATTTCTTCCAAGTATATAATAACTGTCACATCCCGACTCTTAAATTTTTACCTTATTTACTAGCTTGGTATTAATAAGAGTTTTACTGTCTTTGTCAATGAGCTTATAGTTTCAAAGGTTCCTAGAGATGTTTTGAGGGACGATTATTTCAAAGAAATTATTAGTAGGAGAAATATTTGAAGACGGTAAAAAAAAGTAAATTTTAGCTAGTAAAAATATAATTTTAATTAGGGTATTATTTTTTTTAGGGTGTTATTTTGGAGTTGAGTTTTTATTGGATTGGGTGAGGAACTGGTTGGGAAAAGCGCAACACTTTTCTTCTCTCTCTTTTCTCTCTTTCCTCCCGATGCTCTCTTTCTCTCCCTGCCGGATCTTCTTCGTCTCCGACCGACGCCGTCCGGCCAAGCTGGGCCGCCGTTCCGGTCCCTATCGAACCGCCGCCGCCCCATCTCCCTTCCTGGGTTAAGCTTATCAGATTCATGCCAAACTCCACCCGCAGCCTCATTTCATTTATTTCAACATTCTAAAACAATAATAAGGGAAATCTAACAGTCGGATTCAACTTTCCTAACTAGCACAAAGTCTAATTTCAAGCTTAACTAGGTCAATCGAACCAAAACACACAATAAAACCCTAGAAATTCAACTCAACGATTCTCCTTACCCAGTCCAAGAGGGAGTGAATCGGAAGAGTTTTAGGTTATATATTTAAGTATTTTTTTTTCTTTCTGGAATTGAAGTTTGGTCCTAAGCATGGTTATTTTGCCAGGATTCGAGGAGACCTCAATTGAGTGACGATTTGGATTTTGTCGGGCTTATGCCTAAAGTTGTGAGTGGACTTTTGTTTTAAATAATATGCATGCAATGGTTTATTGTTGAACAATTTCTTTTGTTGGAGCATTTGACGTCATTTTAATTTGACGATTTTATTTATTTTGGAAAGTTACCGAAAATGAGATTTTTCGGTAAATATAAATATATATTTATAAGGAGAGTATGTATATAAATGCTAGCTAGTCATATGTGTCTGTCCACCTTAATGATGTAGTATATAACCGCATTATGGTGTGATGTGAGCGTTAGACGCGAGCGTAGTAGCCCTATATGAGTGTTTAATTCATATAGGGGGTATGAACACATATTTATACACCTGTTTGTCCACCTTAATGGCGTAGTGTATCACCGCGTTATGGCGTGATGTGAGCGTTAGACGCGAGCGTAGTAGCCCTATATAAATTATTTTAAATCCATAAAATTTGTATAGGGAGTATGGACGTGTGTAAATACATATATATATTTTAGAGCTTGAGATACTCGATATTTTATGAGTTGAAAGTTTTATCGCTTGAGGCATGCATTCGCTTTTCTTTGGAAATTTAATTTTGGAAAGCAAAAAGATATTTATTGCTTGTTTCTTTTAAATTTACTTTTGTGCACTCACTCTAACGTTTTCGAATGTTTTCCCCTGGGCCCTTCGTTTTAAAAATACCCAGTTTGCAGGATTGCATAGTTGAGGTCGGGCGTACATGAAGACGAGGCATGGTCAATAGTATAGCTGCCGCTCATATATATATTTCTAGTTCCTTTCTCCTCTAATAGAGTTGCTCTGAATTTGTGATTGTTGGTTGTGAGTTTTTCTTATTAAAGTTAGTAAATAAATTGGGAGATGTTGTGATTTGGGGAGCACGAAGGCTTCAAGAGTAGATGGATTCTTTTGAAGTGTATGCAGGTATTTTAGGAAGGGTTGTCCATTTCAAGGGAGGTTATGTCGAATTTTAGGTAAATTTTCCTTGGAGGTGGTCCCCGCATGATTTACTTCGGGTTTCGGGGTGAAATTCGGGGTGGGTCTTAACAGTTGGTATCAGAGCCTTAGGTTATTCGATTATAGTTATGTGACTCTAGCAATTTTGCATGCAACTGCACTTATTCGTTTTAGACCCACTGGAACCCAACCATTTAGTGCGTACCAGTTGGTAACTGGATATGAGCCTGACATTTCACACTTATGCATATATGGTTGTACGGTTTATGTGCCTATTACGCCTCCACTGCGTACTAAGATGGGTCCTCAAAGACGATTTGGTATTTATGTTGGCTATCAACATCCTACGATTGTCCGCTATTTAGAACCTTTGACAGGAGATCTATTTACTGCGAGATTCACAGATTGCCGTTAGGGGGAGACATGAACGTTTCCGTTCCAATTGAACGTCGAGAATTAACGTGGTCTGACCCCACTATGTTTCGTTGTGATCCCCGCACCTCTGACAGTGATTTTGAAGTTCAGCGTATTCTCGATCTTGGTAGAGTTGCAGATTCGATGCCTGACTCATTTACCGATATCGCGAAAGTGACATAATCAATTATACATGCTGCAAATGTTCCTGCAAGGTTAGAAGTCCCCACAAGAGAAACTTTACCGGCCGTACCCGGGCTTGGCAATGGCGTCTTGGGCACGCCGGATGCTTATGGTGGCGATGTGGCCGCGGCCTCAGCTCCCACCAAGAAGAGGGGGAGACCTGTTGGTTCAGTAGATACTATGTCACGCAAAAGGCGTGACAGTAAGGTACAAAATGATCCACTCGTCATCAACACTGTGAATCTTTGACATGAGATTGTCTCTGACTATAGTTATGTCCAAGAATCAATGTTGGAGTATCTGGGGGACGCCTTAGATCCAATGTTGATGTTGGAGAACAAAGAAATCTCACTAATGTTTACCGATGTGCACGATATGATGGAAAGAAGTTCCATGATTATTGATGATGCTTTTGCTTATTCCGTCGCTTAAGTGATTATTGACGACGATGAGATTGAACCAAGCTCCGTTGTAGAATGTCAACGTCGAGTAGATTGGCCAAAATGGAAGGAAGCAATCCATGCTGAACTAGACTCTCTAGCGAAAAGGCAAGTTTTCGGTCCGGTAGTGGTATGCCCATCGAATGTGAAGCCTGTTGAACATAAATGGGTCTTTGTTCGGAAACATAATGAGAAACATGAAGTCATGCGCTATAAAGTGCGACTCGTGGTGCAAGGATTTTCTCAATGCCCTAGAATTGACTACGAGGAGACATATTCTCCTGTTATGGACGTCATTACCTTTCGCTACTTAGTCAGTTTAGTAGTGTCTGAAAAACTGAGCATGCAGCTTATGGATGTGGTTACTGCATATCTCTATGGGGATCTTGATTCATATATATATATATATGAAAGTGCCTGATGGACGTTCACTACCTAAGTCAAGTAACTCTAAGCCACGGAGTGCCTTTGCATTAAAGTTGCGGCGTTCACTATATGGATTGAAACAATCCGGACGAATGTGGTATAATCGTCTGTTTCAGTGTGATTGCTGAGGGGATGAATCACACGGAATGCGGGAACACCATCTTCAAGACCCATAACTTGTCAATCATAAATAAAGGGCATCAGAAGGAAGACCGGGTTTGCCGGCCTTCGACCCTCCGATGCCTAAGTCAGCCATATGTGAGTAGAAATGAGGTGTGAATAGGGTGGAGATGGAGAGTCCCCAAATGAGGGGTGGAGAGTGCTATTTATAGAGATAAGGTGGATGCACCCTAAAAATACCACTTTGCCTTTATTAGAGAGTGTATTACCATTATGCCCTCGAGGGATAGTGTAGGTTTCTTGGGCTTAGTTAAGGCCCAAGCCCATTATATGCGGCAATACGTGTCTTCTTAGGCGAGTATGACCGATGTTCTACGATGTACTAACAAGTCCCCAAGTCCGGGGTCAAGAGACTCTCTTGGGTGGATACTTTATCTGATAGGATATCGGGAGTACGAGTCTTACTAGTGGCGACATAACCAGTCCCCCAAGTCCCCATGCAAGGGAGGGGATGGACCGGCTTCTTCTAAGTGGGGTATGACGTGCGTTTGCTATATACGACTGAGACATTGGGGTCGTTGCTCCCATGTAGTGTCTGGAGATTGCAGGGTGATCGGGGGTCGAAGTTGAGGTACCGCTGGCGAGCATCTCGTGTGGGTAACGGGTACCGGCATGTTTGTATGCCTTAGACGTTTTAGTAGCCTTTGATTTGTACCAGCTATGTGCTCTAGCTAGCTGAGCTATTCCAGCATGCGTTCCAAGGGGAGATTGTGGTGATATATTTTGTGGTTGCCTCTAGGTGAGTGCTAGAGTGCCTACGTACCCGTTTATGGGATCAAACTAAACGTAGTTCCCCATTTCGCCATCGAGGCAAGTGTGCCACCAAGGTGTGGCGAGGAGTGCCGTTGAGGCATGACGATGGGTGCCGCTAGGGCATAATGATGTTGCTGATAGGGCATGTGTAGAGCTTTCAAAAGGTGATAATCGATGTGTTGTAGCGAGAGCACGCTAAGAGGCGTGGCAAAGATATCGAGAGCACGCTAGGGAGCGTAGCCAAGATGCTGATGGGGCAAGGTGGGTGGTACCAAAGTGTACTGAGGGCACATCATGAGGTGCGGTAAATGCCGGCATATAAGGCTGTTGCCCAAGTCCCCCAGTGCCGGGAGAGAGCATGGTGGTGGGGCGTAACGGTTTGCGCTAGTGGTGTAACGGTCCGCGCTGGTGGCGTGATGGTTCGCACTAATGGCGTAGCCGTTCGCGCTAGTGGGCGGAAGGGTTCGCGCTGGTGGCGTAACGGTCCGTGCTGGTGGCGTGACGGTTCGCGCTAATGGCATAACCGTTCGCGCTAATGGCATAACCGTTCGCGCTAGCGGGCATAATGGTTCACGTTGGTGGCGTAACGGTTCGCGTTGGTGGCGTGACGATTCGCGCTAATGGCGTAACGGTCAGCGTTGGTGGCGTGACGGTTCGCCCTAATGGCGTAACCGTTCGCTCTAGCGGGCGGAATGGTTCACGCTGGTGGCGTAACGGTCTGCGCTGGTGGCGTTACGGTTCGCATTAATGGCGTAACGGTCCGCGCTGGTGGCATGACGGTTCGCGCTAATGGCGTAACCGCTCGCTCTAGCGGGCGGAATGGTTCGCGCTGGTGGCGTACACTCATGGTGTGTGTGGCGTGAGATTGCACCTTTGGGTGCTGGCTGTTTACACATGTTGTGTGTAGCCTGAGGTTGCACCTTTGGGTGCTGGCTGTTTACACATGTTGTGTGTGTAGCCTGAGGTTGCACCTTTGGGTGCTGGCTGTTTACACATGTTGTGTGTGTAGCCTGAGGTTGCACTGTTGCGGGCTGGCTATTTACACATGTTGTGTGTGTAGCCTGAGATTGCACCTTTGGGTGCTGGCTGTTTACACGTGTGTGTAGCCTGAGTATGTAGCATGTAGCGCGTATAAAAAAGAGTGTTTTAGGTAACTCTCTATGCCATGTAATAAGCATGCTCAAGGATATGATGATGTATGAGGCATGTTATTTGTATGATGATAACTCAATTAAATAGTGTAAAGTAGGACTTATCTGGAGCCGTGTAGAGCCGCTATAGATATTGTAGAAAAATTAGAGTTGTCGATATAAGTCTCGATGTCGACAAAAGAGCTCGGTATAAGAATCCCAATGGAGTAGTCATGATGGCCAAGAAGATAATATTGGAGTGCATCATTGAAGATAATATTGCTTGACCAAGAAGTAATGTATGTGTACCGACGTAGGGAAAAGAAGCCATGATGGCCTGAGTATGATAGTCTGTAGTCTATGCCTGTCATATTTGGCAAGTAGATAGGTAGACGAGGCGTGGCCATTGATAGGGGCATGACTCATAAGAGTATATTGTCATGTTGCCCACTGATAAATCATAGAGAAGTATGTAGCATTGTAGGTGAAGTGTTGTTGACAACTCGTTGTTGGAGCTTGGCTTGATATGATTTATATAGTGCCGAGGGGGCATGGTAAAGTGGCAATTGATCACTATCAAGGTAGCGAGCTGGATTGGATATAAACTTGTTGACATACGAACCAAATAATGGATAGCGCCTATAGTCACGTGGTCTCGGAGAGAAGTATTCATCCAGAGGCATATAAAGTAATCATAGAGTGGGATAGATGCATTATGTATGTGTCAATGCATGTAGCACAAGATATGTGGTTGTCCATTAGCTTTTAGAGCCAGAACGAAAGTGTTAGTGTGAGGTGTGCTTATGAGCTAGTATAAGCATTGTTGCTCCCATATATTTCATTATGCAGAATCCATCCGCAGGTTTGCTAGAAAACTCTGGGAGAGTAGAGGTAATTGGCAAGGGCACACTAGTTGCTCTGAGGGGTTAATAATTGTTTCTGGGTTAAAGGGTGGGTGCCGAGAGCAAGTTGCTGGGTCCCGAGACCATCTTCTTTTTTTTTTGTGTGGTGGGAACCAGGGAAGGGTGGGGGCTATACAGTTGGTCCCAGGAGGAAGAGAAGTTTGGCCTCGGGAGAGAGGTACTGAGACCCGGGAGGGGATCCTCGAGATTGAGGTCGCGGGAACAGGGGAGTCCGCCAGGAGGTTCCGAGATTGAGGCCGGGGGAGTCCGCTCGCTAGGCCAGGGGAGTCCGCTAAGGGGTTCCGAGATTGAGGTCGCGAGACGAGGGGAGTCCGCCGGGGGGTTCCGAGATTGAGGTCGCGAGACCAGGGAAGTCCGCGGGGACTGGCGAGACCATCCCCGAGATTGAGGTCACGAGACCAGGGGAGTCGCTCGCGAGATGAGGGGAGTCCGCCAGGGGGTTCCGAGATTGAGGTCGCGAGACCAGGGGAGTCCGCGGGGACTGGCGAGACCAGCGGAGTCCGCGGGGAGCTCAGGAGAGAGACACCAAGACATGGGCGGGCATCCCCGGGAGAGGTAGATAGCTGCTGGTTCGAAACTGGCTTGCTCATCGATGACCGAAAGCGCCATGGGTGCCCAGAGTAAATCTAGGTACGCGTTGGGACAGCGGTTGAGTTCATATCCGGTGTCACCAGCGAACACGGAGACTAGAGGAGACTTGTCTAAGGCTGGTGACTCGGATGATGGCGGAGGTGAGGGGCGGTGGCACCTGTAAACAGTGGTGGATGGGGAGAGCGAAAACCCAGATCTACTTTCTCTCTCCTCATGTTTCACTATAAATTGAAACCAGAAGCTTGGTGGGTTTGAATCTCACGCTGACCAGCTGGAACCAAGATGGGTAAGTGAAAGGTGAGCTTTTGAAGTGCTTGAGTGTGAGCAAAGAGAGTTACGCAAGCAGAGAGAAAAGCGTCAGCCGGAAGAAATGAAAAATTCCAGAAAAAGGAATTCCAGCCGGATCCTAAATATGCTCATGGTGAGCCATGTGAGGGTTTCCACTTGAGGTCCCCTCCTTCTAGCGCCAATTGTTTCAGTGTGATTGCTGAGGGGATGAATCACACGGAATGCGAGAACACCATCTTCAAGACCCATAACCTGTCAATCATGAATAAAGGGCGTCAGAGGGAAGACCGGGTTTGCCGGCCTTTGACCCTTTGATGCCTAAGTCAGCCATGTTTTGGCCACGATCCTCAGCGCGCGGAGCAGAGGTAAATAGAGAGCAAAGAGAAGGGGGAGTGCTGGGGGCGTGCCACCTCGCGGACGAGGAAAGGATGATTGTGTATGCGCTTGACTTCTTGATCAGGCGGAAGGCGTTTCCAGGTGCCACCTCAGAGGAGGAATTTACGAGCACAGGCGATCGATACTCACAGTGAGACGTGAGCAGAGCAACAATAGGGAGGTAAGAGAGAAATCGGGGTAGAGTCCGGAGGGCTCTGAAGAAAAACCTAGGCGGCGGCGCTTAGGGTTAGAGTTTTCTAGTAGCTCGAAGGATAACTGGGTTTCAGTTTGTATTGTGTTTTTTGTGTTTGTTTGAGAGAGCTTGTGTTGCTTCAGCAGGGAAGCGAAGGCAGAGCTCCGGGGAGCGTTGGAGGTTCGACTAGGTCGAAGGTTTGTATACTTCTGTTGAGTAGTTGATTGTTTTGTTGTATTGAGAGTTGTCCTTTTCTGTAAACATTCGAGCCCTTTATATAATGGTTCGACTTGCGGCAGAAGAAAGATAGCTTAGAATTCAAGTCGGACTCTGAAACCCTAATAGCACAAGGGCATTGTTCCGTCCACGCGAACCAACCATCTTGTGACACATGTCCAGTTCGCACACTTCATTCCGCATAGGGCATTGCTTCCGCGCTGCCAACTGTAGACTCCTATGCGAACTGGAATTAGGAATATCCTCATCCCGCGGGCTGTCACAGGATGCTATCTCGCGTGCTCCTGAAGCTCGCTCCCATTTCGTGGGCTATTGCAGCTCGCGAGCCTTAAAAGGGCTTTTTATATTAAAAGGGCCACATGGATTGGCCCGAAGCATGTCAAAGACTTGTAAAAGTCTTCAACAATTAATGTGGTGCGCGCGGACTTCGCCTGTTGCTTCTTCGCGAGCCAGCTCGCTAGCTCGCCTTGATGTATTCCGCCTCGCCTAGGACTTTTACGCGAAGTACATTTGCGTCTCGCCTACGCGAAGTATCAAATAGTAATTCCGCGCGCGAACTGTGTAGTCCGCCTATGTCCATTCCGCGTGTGAGCTGCGCGAAGTCCAGTTTGCACACGAACTCTGTAACTCAGCTCGCGTGGTCTTACTGGCAAGCCATCACTTGTAAACTTAAAGAACTTGGGCTCGCCGGTATGACATGGACCAAGAGTTTAATTAATATTCACATGGACATTTACTGTCCAGTAAAATATTAATTTAGGCGTAAACATTGCCCCCCAGCCTCGAAGTCATGATTGTTAAGAATGACTGAAGAGGTTTATGTTCATGCTGCTGCAAAGCCAATGGTATTGGCTCGGGTCATACATAAAAATGAGTGTGAGTAGACAAGCCTGTGAATAGGCCTTGAAACCCTAAGCACCCAGGAAGGCAATGCAGCGAACTTCTGCTCGGCTCACCTAGGCACCTTAGACTTGAACTTCAAATGCATTCGCCTACCTTACTTCTGCATTCGCCTGCTCTTTGCCTGCATTCGCTTGCTTTTTTCTAGATTCCAAAAAATAGCCCTTCGCGAGCTCTTGGCGATGGCAAACCAACGTTGTGATAAACATGGAATGACAATGACTATGTACTTCGCTGCCCCCCAGTGTGAACCAATGAAAGGCAAACAAAAGAGTCGACGAACCAATGAAAAAACTTTAGAGGCCATGCACTTCGTTGCCCCCCAGTGCGAACCAACGAGAGGCAAACAAAGGAGTCGGCGAACGGCCGCATAAAGCTGGCGAACCAAGTTTGAAAATTTGGAGGCCATAGGAATTGGCCTAACTAATGACTAAGACACTTGAAGAAGGTCTAAAGTTTGAAATTTCTGGAACACATATGCCCGAACGTGCCCCCCAGTTTTGATGTCTGTTCGCCGAAGATTCTTGAGAAGAATGAAGGACATCAAAACTTTAGCATGCCCCCCAGGGAAGGAGTTGTGGTACCAATGTCCCCCCAGTGAGGAAAGCAGGCTACGAGGTCATGAAAACACATTGAAAATGCACATTGCAAATTCGCGCGTATCCTGACCACGATAAAGAGTTCATGGAGTAAAGGAGACTATGGCGAACTCTAACTCGTGGAATGCTGTTAGTTCGGTTGGCGGGTGTTGAGCAAGGAAGTCCACTATGGCTTGTCCTTTAACTGCCTTTTGCGGAACATATGGCAAAGAGAATGCAGCCAAAGCCAATATCCATTTACTTATGCATCCCCGTAGGATAGGGAGAGAAAGCATGTATGTTGTTTACGCCTAGATTAATATTTTACTGGACAGTAAATGTCTATGTAAATATTAATTATTTCTTGGACCATGTCATACCGGCGAGATGGAGTTTCTCCAAGTTTACAAGTGATAGCTCGCCAGTGAGACCACGCGAGCCAAGTTAGACTTCGTGCGGAACGAACTGCATGACAATTTGACTTCACTTAGCCTTCGCGCGGAATGGACATAGGCGGAATGCCTTCGCGCGGAATTACTATTTGCCAGTCCGCGTAGGCGAGGCGAGATGGACTCTCCGCATAGGCGAGGAGGAAATGCACTTCGCGAGGCGAGGCGAGATTGCCAGTCCGCATAGGCGAGGCGAGATTGACTCTCCGCATAGGTGAAGCGAGGCGAGCTGGCGAACTGCCTCGCGTAGAAGACTTCGCGAGGAAGCGACATGCGGACTCCGCGCGCACCGCGACAAACGTTGAAGACTTTTACAAGTCTCTGACATGCTTCGGGCCAACCCCTGTGGCCCATTAAATATAAAAAGCCCTTTTAAGGCTCGCGAGCTACAATAGACCGCGAAATGGAAATGAGCTACAGAAGCACGCGAGATAACACCTTGCAGCAGCCCGCGAGATGGGGATACTCCTAATTCCAGTTCGCATAGGAGTCTACAGTTGGCAGCGCGGAATGAAGTGTGCGAACTGGGCAGGTGTCACCAGATGGTTGGTTCGCATGGACGAAGCAGTGTCCTTGTGAATTAGTGTTTCAGAGTCCGACTTGGATTCTAATCACTTTGCTTCTGCCGAACCACTATATAAGGGGGCTCGAACCCTAACAGAAAGCTCTCTCTCAAATCAATACAAAAACAACAAACACAATACAACTGAAACCCAGTTACCCTTCGAGCCTTCCTTGAAACCCTAACCCTAAGCGCCGCCGCCTAGGTCTTTCCCCAGAGCTCTCCGGACTCTGCATCCCCTTCAGCTTCTCTCTGAACTCCCTGTAACTGCTCTGCTCGCGCCGCCGTGAGTATCGATTCGCTTGTACTTGTAAATCCTCCTCTGAGGTGGCACCTGTAACCCCCCTTTGCCTGATCAAGAAGTCAAGCGCACCCCCTACAACCTCTTTCCTCGTCCGCGAGGTGGCACGCCCGCAACACTCATCCTCCCTCTTTGTTCGCTAGAAACCTCTGCTCCGCGCGCTGAGGATCGTGGCCAAAACATTGGCACGCCCGGTGGGACAGGGAGTACAAGCGATTCATCATAGGGAAGCGAGACCGCCATGGTAGGCTCTCGGCCGACCCAAGATACAGACTCTGCTCCGTCTATGGAGCAAGTTTTCCAGATGTTCGCACAACTCACGGGGCAGATCCAGGGTTTGACAAACCAAAGCTCCACCACTCAACAAAGCCTCACCGACCTTGCTGGTAAGGTCGACGGCTTTGTTGAACAGGTCAAAACAAATAGAGCCCATTTAAGGGCTACCCATGACAAACTCACCATGCTCAGTGAGGACTCTGGCCACCTAGAAGGCAAATTCATGGAAAACAAAGACATGTTTGAAGGGTCCCTCCAAAGAACCCAACAAGAGTTGGGGCAAACCACGAACGTCTTGACCCATGCTATAGTTGACGAGCACCTTGCCAAAAAGATTGAGTTGCCTGGCAGCCAATCTACTGGCGAAGATTCTCCTTTGGACGAGCCGACGTCCAAGGAAGAAGCTCCTTTGTCAATCAATGACAAGGAGCTTGAGGTTGAGGCCGGCGAGATTATGGGTAATAATCTCATCTCAAAATTTCACGGTGTTCCTCAGAAAGATGAACTGGAAGGGAGGACAGAAAAGTCCACCTTAGAGGCAGAGGTCGGTTCGAACTCTGATGGCGAACTGCAAATCCATAGGAGGTTTGACCAAGCAAACAATCTTCCTGTGCGGGATGAATATGTGGACACAGGTAAAACACGTGGGGGGCAAACCCGTGTCCTCACACGTCCTCACCAAGGGGATAAACTTACGTCCAAGGAAGAGACTGCTTTGTCAGTCAATGACAAAGAATCTGAGGTTAAGGCCGGTGAGACTTTGGATAATGATCTTATCTCAAAAACCGACGTTGTTCCCCAGGAAGATAAGCTTGAAGGTAGGACAGAACAGTCCACCTTAGAAAAAGAAAGCGGGTCAAACACTGATGGCGAACCGCAAGTTCGCATGCAAGGTGACCCAGGAGCCAGCTTTCCTACGCGAGATGTATATGTGGACACAGGTCAGCCGCATGAGGGGCAAGGCAGAGCTCGCCTGCCTTCTTTATCACGTCATGACAAGCGAAATGAAGCTGGACCAGAGCCTCTTCAGCCTGTACACGCGGGGCGTCAAGGCTGGAGAAGTCCGCTTCTCCTAATGATTCGTCTCGCCAATCTTATGTTCACCAGTGAGATGACTCAGTCCGCTTCGCCAAACCATGGTCATATTAAGCTTAACTATATATGGCGTGGCGGTATCCCTAGGCCAATCCGTGGTTTCACATTGCAACATACTTGGAGTCTCTTCATGCAAGTTCAGAGGCCTAAAGGGGACTTTGGTTTATGGGCGAAGTACGTACATGTCCCATGTATGCCTATAGTTGCAAAGAAGGTCGAGCCACCGACCTTTGTTGGTTCTGCATGTGACACAGAACCAACTTATGATGAATACGACGAAGACTATATGTTGCTACATCTGTCGCATAGTCATACTCCACAAGAGTTCAATCCCAGTGACACTCTTGATATGGTGAAAAGAGACCAGCAAGTGGTTCTCTTCCTTGACCAATGCATGGCTTTTCCTGATAAGACCATGCATTATGACCTGATAGTTGGCAACAAGGCAGGTCTCAATATCATACGATCCACGAGAATGCAGTTGAAGATCTTGTTCTGCCAAAAGACAAGGATGCGTGGGGGGCAGCGAGACGTACCCTACGAACTACCTTGCTCAAATTTTCAATTTGTTGATTCGAAGACCTGCTCAACACCTGGAAATTCTCAACAGCGACAGTCTCATTTTGGAACCATGACGACGTCAAGACTTGGAGTAAAGCATTGGTGGCCTCCCCCGTGGCCTAACAAAGGGTACCTAATCAAACTATGATACCCTTCGTTCTTTGTTCCTAGATTTCCTTCCGTTTTTACTCCTGTTTGCTTTCAGTTTCTTTCTTTCTCGCATTGAAAAAAGAAAATACAAAAAAATCAAATAGCAGAAAACCCAAAAAGAGATCCTTGGTCTTGCTGAAATGCAAGACAATGTTCTTGCCTCTGACAGGCTTGAACCTTACATCGGAGCCTATCCCTGAGGCTTGACAACAACAGGCATTCCGCATGCCTTCGAGTTACTGCCAGCGAAGTCAAGTCAGCAAGGCAATACAACTAGTTTGCAATTCTGAAAGTTGCAACAGCCATTACCAGATAGTCCACTTCGCGGACTTCATTGGAATGATCCAGGAAGCATTAGCCGGCGCGCCTTATATCAAAAGAAAGCCCTGGATGTCTAATTTCCAGAGGATTTTACAGTTCGTCATTTCGCCATTCCTGGAGAGAGTTATGGTAGTTCGAATGCAGACAGGTCAGGATACGCGCGGATTTGCAATATGCATTTTCAATTTGTTTTCATGACCTCGTAGCCTGCTTTCCTCACTGGGGGGCATCGGTACCACAACTCTGTCCTTGGGGGGCATGCTAAAGTTTTGATGTCCTTCATTTCTTCTCAAGCATTGGCGAACAGACATCAAAACTGGGGGGGCACATTGGGTAGATGTGTTCCAGTTATTTCAGACTTTGGACCTTCTTCAAGTGTCTTAGTCATTATTTAGGCCAATCCCTGTGGCCTTCAAATCTCCAAGGTTGGTTCACCATCTTCACGCGACCGTTCGCTGACTCATTTGTGTGCTTCTCATTGGTTCGCACTGGGGGGCAGCGAAGTATATACTGGGGGGCAGCGAAGTGCATGACCTCTTAACTGGTTCGCACTGGGGGCAGCGAGGTACTTGGCCATTGTCATTCCTTGTTTATCACCAAGTTGATTCGCCATTGCTAAGATCTAGTGAAGAGCTTTTTTGGAATCTAGTCAAGTCACATGCGTCTGCTCAAGATACAACCATGCGAGCTACATTCGTTCGCGGTATATGCAATGTACTATGTCTTCTAAGTGGAGCAGGCGAATGCAGGCATTTTCAAGTTCAAGTCCAAATTGCCTAGGCGAGCCGTGCAGCAGTTCGCTACGATGCCTTACTGGGTGCTTGAGTTTCAAGGCCTATTCACAGGCTTGTTTCTTCACACCCCTTTTATGTATGACCCGAGCCAATACTATTGGCTTTGGAGCAACATGAACATAAACCTCTTCAGTCATTCTCGACATTTCATAACTTCGAGGCTAGGGGGCAATGTTTACGCCTAGATTAATATTTTACTGGACAGTAAATATCTATGTAAATATTAATTATTTCTTGGACCATGTCATACCGGCGAGATGGAGTTTCTCCAAGTTTACAAGTGATAGCTCGCCAGTGAGACCACGCGAGCCAAGTTAGACTTCGCGCGGAACGAATTGCATGAGAATTTGACTTCACTTAGCCTTCGCGCAGAATGGACATAGGCGGACTACGCAGTTCACGTGGAACACTTAGCTCGCGCGCGGAATGCCTTCGCGCGGAATTAGTATTTGCCAGTCCGCGTAGGCGAAGCGAGATGGACTCTCCGCATAGGCGAGGAGGAAATGCACTTCGCGAGGCGAGGCGAGGCGAGATTGACTCTCCGCATAGGCGAAGCGAGGCGAGCTAGCGAACTGCCTCGCGTAGAAGACTTCGCGAGGAAGCGACATGCGGACTCCGCGCGCACCGCAACAAACGTTGAAGACTTTTACAAGTCTCTGACATGCTTCGGGCCAACCCCTGTGGCCCATTAAATATAAAAAGCCCTTTTAAGGCTCGCGAGCTGCAATAGCCCGCGAAATGGAAATGAGCTACAGAAGCACGCGAGATAACACCTTGCAGCAGCCCACGAGATGGGGATACTCCTAATTCCAGTTCGCATAGGAGTCTACAGTTGGCAGCGCGGAATGAAGTGTGCAAACTGGGCAGGTATCACCAGATGGTTGGTTCGCATGGACGAAGCAGTGTCCTTGTGAATTAGTGTTTCAGAGTCCGACTTGGATTCTAATCACTTTGCTTCTGCCGAACCACTATATAAGGGGGCTCGAACCCTAACAGAAAGCTCTCTCTCAAATCAATACAAAAACAACAAACACAATACAACTGAAACCCAGTTACCCTTCGAGCCTTCCTCAAAACCCTAACCCTAAGCGCCGCCGCCTAGGTCTTTCCCCAGAGCTCTCCGGACTCTGCATCCCCTTCAGCTTCTCTCTGAACTCCCTGTAACTGCTCTGCTCGCGCCGCCGTGAGTATCGATTCGCTTGTGCTCGTAAATCCTCCTCTGAGGTGGCACCTGTAACCCCCCTTTGCCTGATCAAGAAGTTAAGCGCACCCCCTACAACCTCTTTCCTCGTCTGCGAGGTGGCATGCCCGCAACACTCATCCTCCCTCTTTGTTCGCTATAAACCTCTGCTCCGCACGCTAAGGATCGTTGCCAAAACATATGTGACGAGATCGGACTGAGCGACCACCACTGTGGTAAAGGCTAACATGTAGTAGCGGAGCTTGCAACCCGCGAAGAAGAGGGCAAGACCCAACTTTTCCATTGGAGAGTAGCGCGTCTCATAATCGGTTAACACCTTGCTAAGATAGTAAACGACATGTTCAACTCCGCTCTCATCGTCTGGTGCCGAGAGTCCGCCGATAAACAAGTCAGCAGCGGCGATGTAGAGCTTAAGCGGAAGCTGCCATAACTCGCCGTATCCTGACTTGTCTGCATTCAAGCTGCCATAACTCTCTCTAGGAATGTCAGAATGACAAACCGTAAAATCCTCTGAAAAATAGACATCCAAGGCTTTCGGTTGGTATAAGGCGCGACGGCTAATTCCTCCTGGATCATTCTAGTGGAGTCCGCGAAGTTGACTGTCCAGTCGTGGCTGCCACAACGTTTCAGAATTGCAAACTAATTGTATTGCCTCTCTGACTTGACTTCGCTGGCAGTAACTCAAAGTCATGTGAAATGCCTGTTGTCATCAAGCCTCAAGGATAGGCTCCGATGTAAAGTTCAAGCCTGTCAGAGGCAAGAACGTTGTCTTGCATTTCAGCAAGACCAAGGATCTCTTTTTGGGTTTTCTGCTATTTGTTTTTTTTGGTATTTTCTTTTTTCAATGCGAGAAAGAAAGAAACTGAAAGCAAACAGAAGTAAAAACTGAAAGAAAGCTAGAAACAAAGAAAAGAGGGTATCATAGCTTGATTAGGTACCCTTCGTTAGGCCACGGGGGAGGCCACTGGTGCTTCACTCCAAGCCTTAATGTCATCATGTTTCTAATGTGAGACTCTTGCTGTTGAGAATTTCCAAGTGTTGAGCAGGGTTTCGCATCAACAAATTGAAAATTTGAGCAAGGTAGTTCGTAGGGTACGTCTCGCTGTCCCCCACGCATCCTTGTCTTTTGGCAGAGCAAGATCTTCAACTGCATTCTCGTGGATCGTATGATATTGAGATCTGCTTTGTTGCCAACTATCAGGTCATAATGCATGGTCTTATCAGGAATATCCATGCATTGGTCAAGGAAGAGAACCACTTGCTGGTCTCCTTTCACCATATCAAGAGTGTCACTGGGATTGAACTCTTGTGGTCTATAATTATGAGATAGACACACCAACATATAGTCTTCATCGTATTCATCGTATATTGGCTCTGTGTCAAACTCAACTTTGGAGTCACTATAGTCCAGCGAATCCACCTATGCCCCTGATACAAATATATGACATCCATAAGCATCATGCTCAGATGCCGCCAAGCTCCTGCTGCACACTGGAGTGAAAGAACAAATACTAAAGCCATATTCTGGCCTCTGAACTTGCATGAATGTGCAATTGCGGACTGGCCTAAGTATACCACCACACCATGTATAGTTAAGCTTATCATGACCTAAGATTGGCGAAGCGGACTGAGTCATCTCGTTGGTGAACATAAGATTGGTGAGACGACTCATTAGGAGAAGCGGACCTCGCCAGCCTTGACCCTCCGCGTGTACAGGCTGAAAAGGAAACTCAAGAGGTGCTGGTCCAGCTTTATTTCGTCTGTTAGGACTTGATGAAGAAGGCAGGCGAGCTCCGCCTTGCCCCCCATGCGGCTGACCTGTGTCCACATATACGTCTCGCATAGGAAAGCTGGCTCCTGGGTCACCTTGCATGCGAATTTGTGATTCGCCACCAGTGTTTGACCCGCTCTCTTTTTCTAAGGTGGACTGTTTTGTCCTACCGTCAAGCTTATCTTTCTGGGGAACACCGTCGGTTTTTGAGATAAGATCAGTATCCGAAGTCTCGCCGGCCTCAACCTCAGATACTTTGTCATTGATTGACAAAGAAGTCTCTTCCTTGGACGTAAGTTCATCCAAAGGAAAATCTCTGCCAACCGTAGGCTTAACATTCTGGCGTTGTAAAGCCTTTTCATTTTCTTTAGCAGCCACTTGCGCATCTAGTTGCTTGTGCAACTCGTCAAGTCTGCGCCAATCCATTATCGCAGCTTCTTTTCGCTTGTCATGACTTGGGGTAGCTTCTCGATGACGTCCAGTAATTGGACAAAGCTTGAGTTGATCATACCCTTGATCATGGTGGTTAAATAAAGAAGGAAGGCGAGCTCCGCCTTGCCCCCCATGCAGCTGACCCGTGTCCACGTATATATCTCGCATGAGGAAGCTGGGTACTTGGAAGTTGTGGTTCGCCATCATGCAAAGTTGTGGTTCGCCTTCAGTGTGCGAACCGATTTCTTCTTCAAAGATGGACTGTTCTGTCATATCTTCAGGCTTCTTTTCCTGAGGAAAACCATGAAATGAAATTTCGAGATGGGATTATCATCCATAATCTCGCCGGCCTCTACCTTAGGCTCCTTGTCATTGGTTGACAAAGTAGCTTCTTCCTTGGACGTCGGCTCGTCCAAAGGAGAGTCTTTGCAGTAGATTGACTGCTAGGAAATTCAATATGTTTAGCAGGGTTAGTGAGTTTGTTATGACTGGCCTCCCAAAGGGCTTTGTCTGGTCTGACCTGTCCAGCTAGGTCAGTGACGCTCTGTTGAGTGGCAAAACCCCTGATTAGGCTTTCCAACTTGTCGAGCGTCTGGAAGACTTGCTCCATAGACGGAGCAGAGTCTGTATCTTGGGTCGGCTGAGAGCCTACCATGGCGGTCTCGCTGAAGTCTGGATCACCAAACTGAGCAAGGACCTGTTCTTGAGTGAGGGATCGGCAAGCCGCGTTGTCATAGGGCTTATACCGTAGTGACCTATGCTTGAGACAAGAAGGCTGAGGCTTTCGGTATGGCGCTTCCTCTGGTTTCCCTATGATGATCGCTTGTACTCCCTGTCCCACTGGGTGTGCCAATGTTTTGGCCACGATCCTCAGCGCGCGGAGCAGAGGTAAATAGCGAGCAAAGAGAAGGGGGAGTGCTGCGGGCGTGCCACCTCACGGACGAGGAAAGGATGATTGTGTATGCGCTTGACTTCTTGATCAGGCGGAAGGCGTTTCCAGGTGCCACCTCAGAGGAGGAATTTACGAGCACAGGCAATCGATACTCACGGTGAGACGCGAGCAGAGCAACAATAGGGAGGTAAGAGAGAAATCGGGGTAGAATCCGGAGGGCTCTGAAGAAAAACCTAGGCGGCGGCGCTTAGGGTTAGGGTTTTCGAGTAGCTCGAAGGATAACTGGGTTTCAGTTTGTATTGTGTTTTTTGTGTTTGTTTGAGAGAGCTTGTGTTGCTTCAGCAGGGAAGCGAAGGCAGAGCTCCAGGGAGCGCTGGAGGTTCGACTAGGTCGAAGGTTTGTATACTTCTGTTGAGTAGTTGATTGTTTTGTTGTATTGAGAGTTGTCCTTTTCTGTAAACCTTCGAGCCCTTTATATAGTGGTTCGACTTACGGCAGAAGAAAGATAACTTAGAATTCAAGTCGGAATCTGAAACCCAAATACCACAAAGGCACTGTTCCGTCCACGCGAACCAACCATCTTATGACACATGTCTAGTTCGCACACTTCATTCCGCATGGGGCATTGCTTCCGCGCTACCAACTGTAGACTCCTATGCGAACTGGAATTAGGAATATCCTCATCCCGCGGGCTGTCACAGGATGCTATCTCGCGTGCTCCTGAAGCTCGCTTCCATTTCGCGGGTTATTGCAGCTCGCGAGCCTTAAAAGGGCTTTTTATATTAAAAGGGCCACACGGATTGGTCCGAAGCATGTCAAAGACTTGTAAAAGTCTTCAACGATTAATGTGGTGCGCGCGGACTCCGCCTGTTGCTTCCTCGCGAGCCAGCTCGCTAGCTCGCCTTGACGTATTCCGCCTCGCCTAGGACTTTTACGCGAAGTACATTTGCGTCTCGCCTACGCGAAGTGTCAATCTCGCCTCGCCTACGCGGACTGTCTCGCCTCGCCTACGCGGAATATTAAATAGTAATTCCGCGCACGAACTGTGTAGTCCGCCTATGTCCATTCCGCGCGCGAGCTGCGCGAAGTCCAGTTCTCACACGAACTTTGTAACTCAGCTCGCGTGGTCTTACTGGCAAGCCATCACTTGTAAACTTAAAGAACTTGGGCTCACCGGGATGACATTGACCAAGAGTTTAATTAATATTCACATGAACATTTACTGTCCAGTAAAATATTAATTTAGGCGTAAACAAGCCATATGCGAGTAGAAATAAGGTGTGAATATGGTGGAGATGGAGAGTCCCCAAATGAGGGGTGGAGAGTGTTATTTATAGAGATAGGGTGGATGCACCCTAAAAATACCACTTTGCCCTTATTAGAGAGTGTATTACTATTATGCCCTCAAGTGATAGTGTAGGTTTCTTAGGCTTAGTTAAGGCCCAAGCCCATTATATGCGGCAATACGTGTTTTCTTAGGCGAGTATGACCGATGTTCTACGATGTACTAACATCGTCTAAGTGATTACTTGATTGGGAAGGGATATAAGAATGACAATCTTTGCCCATGTGTGTTCATAAAAGAACAAGTATCGAATTTTCTATAGTAGCTGTCTATGTTGATGACATGAATATCATCGGTAATCTTAAGGAAATTGATGAGACCGTGACCTACTTGAAATCCGAGTTTGAGATGAAGGATCTTGGGAAAACTCGATTTTGCCTAGGCTTAGAGCTAGAGCATAGAGAGACTGGAATATTGATTCACCAGTCAGTTTATGTTCAAAAGATGCTCAGGCACTTTAATATGGACAAAGCTCATCCACTTGGGACTCCCATGGTCACGCGAAGTCTGGATATCAAAAAGGACCCATTCCGTCCTAAAGAGGAGGATGAGGAAGTCCTTGGAGCTGAAATTCCGTACCTAAGCGCTATCGGAGCTCTCATATACTTGACACAATGCACAAGATCGGACATTGCATTCTCAGTAAACTTGTTAGCTCGGTTTAGCTCTGCGCCAACGCAACGTCATTGGACTGGTGTTAAGCACATCTTCAGGTACTTGAAAGGTTCAATTGATTTGGGCTTGTTTTTCCCTTACAAAATCAAAATTGAGAACATGAATGTTGATGCTTCAATTGAAGATTGCATTGCATGCAGTTTGGCCGAGCCCCTAAGGGCCCCTGCCATGTCGGGCAGCAGCTTGGCAGCGCAAGGCAGCGCCCAGCGCGCCCCTGCCGCAGTCTGCCTACGCAGGTAGCGTGCAGCGCGCCCCTGGGTGCAGCAGCCGAGCCCCTGCCGTGTACGGCTGAGCCCCTACTGGGCCCCTACGCGTCCTCGAGGGCTTCCAATGCCTCAATTGAGCAGATTTTGGCTCCTAACCAAAATCCAACTTCCAAAGCTCCTTCTAGCTCAAAATTGACGCAATGTGGCATTGTCCCCTATGCTGAGACATCGAATGATGTGTTAGTCGGTTTTGCTGATGCTGGGTATTTGTCAGACCCACACAAAGAACATTCCTGAACTGGGTATGTGTTTACCATGGGAACTACAACGATTTCTTGGAGATCTACCAAGCAAACCCTTGTTGCTACTTCCTCGAATCATTCAGAGATTATTGCACTACATGAAGCAGTCAAAGAATGTGTTTGGCTTCGCTCTGTATTAACTCATATTCGATAGTCCAGTGGATTGACATCTACCACTGAAGCACCAACTTGCATCTATGAAGATAATGCGACATGCATTGAACAAATGAAGTTGGGATTCATCAAGGGTGATAATACTAAACATATCTCGCCTAAGTTCTTCTACAATCAGCAACAACAACAGCTTTTGAATATTCAGGTGAACCAAGTGAGTTCCGAGGATAATGTAGCAGATTTGTTTACCAAGTCTCTACCCAAATCTACTCTTGAGAAGCATGTGCGAAGTATTGGTATGCGTCGCTTATCTAAACTCCATGATTGATTGATTATCAGGGGGAGTTGATTATGTAGACATCAGGAGGAGTCTACGACACATGTTTTACATTTTAAGTTGTAGTTGGCGCGTTGTGCTCTTTTTCCCTTCGACCAAGTCTGTTGTTTTTACCCAAGAGGTTTTTGTTTTACTTGGCAAGGTTTTTACCGAGGTAACGTTCATGCGCCATGTGATTCTGGTACGCGACACAAGGGGAGTGTTGAAGGAATTTACATTCCTATCCTTGATGATGTGTCTTGACCGAATCTTCTCCTTATTAGACTAGAATATCTGTTAGATATCAAACCCTGATTTACAGAGATTCTCTATGTAATGCCTATATAAAGGCCATGATATCAATGTGATGAGTAAACCTTTATTCTCGTATTCGCATACTTTTTATCAAATATCAGATTGTAATACTAATAACATATGCATTTTCATCAGTGCTTAAATAACAAATCAAACTGTTGAAACCAAATAATAATAGACTCAGTACGTAGGAACACTTACTACTTATTCAAAGATCATTTGAACATGTATTTAATCAAATGAAGTTTTACTTCATTTGAACATGTATTTATTCAAAGATCATGTAGACTTAGGTACCTGGAGGTGAACCAAAACTGTATAACCTAGAGAGTACTCTCATGTAGGTGACCAAAACAGTCCTTTGTCATCAGTAAAGTTCTACATCCGGAAAATATATCCAATGCCCTCAAAACATTTACTGCTTTGAGATTTATGGGTATTTGAATTGCAGAACGATCTCATCCCGCTTCTTTGTTGTCTAGATTTATTCTAATAAGAGTAGCGATTAACAACCTGTCACATAAAGCATTTATAGGCGTATTTTTAGAAATTCCTTCCACTTCAATATCTCTAGCAGCTCATTTATGAGACCAGAATGTGTTATTCCTTATTCATTATATTTCCTGATACGCTTTGAAATTTATTCAAAATGAAGAAGGATATGCATCACTCTTCTTTTGCTGTCTAGTTTAATTCTACTAAGAGTTGTTAATGACAAGATACCACATGGAAACATATTTGCTACGGATATATATATATATATATATATATATATATATATATATATATATATAAGTACACACACACATGACTCTTCTACTAAGGGATCCCTTATTTTAGTTTATATAAAGGATGGAGGATTACACCAACTTTTCGATTATATTTTTGAATCTCTACCGTTTAGTTTGTTGGTCCTTATATATAGATCAATTATGCAAATTTTCAGCCAATTTGGTGATCGTTAAGGTGTCGAACAAGATTAAATCAATGAACGAACCAAATATGCCAAACATGAACCGTTCATGCTTATAATTATAAATCATAGTTTTGAATGCCTTAACGATTACCAAAATTTCTGAAAATTTACAGAAGTGATCTACTCATATAGAACTACATATTGAACGGTGGAGATGTGATTTTGAGATCGAAAAGTTGGTGTAATCCCCCATCCCTCATATATGTCACTATTAGCTTATATATATATATATATATATATATATATATATATATATGATTTTTCTCAGCTACGGACGTCCGCACCAATGGTTTTAGTGCTGATTTTCATTTTTGCACCACTTTTCGATCAAATTTCCTCATCTCCACCGTCTAGTATCTAGATAATATTGTGTAGATCATCTCTGTAAAATTTCAACCAATTTGGTAATTGTTAAGGCCCTCAAACTCGAAAAACCAATGGACGGACTGAATTCTGTCAAATATAAACCGTTCATGTTTGTAACAGAAAGACGTCATTTTAAGGGCCTTAACGATTACCAAATTGGCTGAAATTTTGCAGAGATGATCTACACAATATTATCTAGATACTAGACGGTGGAGATGAGGAAATTATATATATATACAGCCCTTCTCGGCTGCGGACGTCTGCACCAATAGTTTTGGTGCGGATTTTCATTTTTGCACCACTTTTCGATCGAATTTCCTCATCTCCACCGTCTAGTATCTAGATAATATTTTGTAGATCATCTCTGCAAAATTTCAGCCAATTTGGTAATCGTTAAGACCCTCAAACTCGAAAAACAAATTGACGGACTGAATTTTGTCAAACATGAACCGTTCATGTTTAAAACAGAAAAACGCAATTTTGAGGGCCTTAACGATTACCAAATTGGCTGAAATTTTGCAGAGATGATCTACACAATATTATCTAGATACTAGACGGTGGAGATGGAGAAATTCGATCGAAAAGTGGTGCAAAAATGGAAATCCGCACCAAAACCATTGGTGCGGACCTCCGCAGCTGAGAAGCCCTGTATATATATATATCCTTGCTTGCACGCACCAACCTAGGTGTTTAACCAAATCAAATCAAAACATATATATAATTAAGACATCAATGCTCATCAATCAAATATTTAACCATATATATAAGTCCTAATCAAATTAGAACTTCCTTTGTATAGAGATGCCAATAAATCATATACCAATACTTAATCTTGTCCTATCCGGTCTCATACTCAGCCCTAATCAATATATTTAACTGAAAGAACAGAAAAAGAAACTCAATGAACCAGTAATGCCTAAATAAATAATGAAGTATCACCACTGTCTTGAAGCTAAGAGTAGTATAAGTACCTGCCCCAATATTTTCAACTTACTGATGAATCATGGAACTGGCCACTGTTGCAAACATGGAAGTTGCCCAACTTCGAAAATTTGAATGTTTATGACTTTATGGCATTTCAAAACCATGCTAAGGTAAATCTAAGCATGAACGAAAACACAATTATATATAATATGACATCCACTGTTTCCGGCCAGTTAAAAAATTCTTGGTTATATATGTATGCCCTAAACGGCTAAATCGATCCCTTAACTCTCCTGCACGTACTATTTCTGATCCCATATATCATATTGGTTTTTACAAGGACATGCTGAGGCTGTCTAGCTATCTCTGATCTATTTATATAAGGAAAGTACGTCGAAAACTGTATATAGGCCTTATATATATAGTTGCAACTATAAATGGACCTTTCATTTAATGAGCATATTAACTGACAGTCCCGTTTTTTCTGTTGCAGAATTTGTATGAACCCTAACACTGATGTGGTTTGTTACACCTCTGTTTAGGCTCGATCAAATTTCTCATGTACAATAATATTAACCGTAGTCCATAGAATTAAGTACTAGATTATTTGTGATACCGCAATTCACTAATGAATTGAATTCATCTGTGAAACTAATTAAATAGCCTGATTATTGATCATAATCATAATTACTTCTTTGATGCCTAAGCCTGTTTGATTGACAGGTATGGCGCCACAGCGTTCTGAGTGTGATACCACCATTTCAGACATGCTCTGATCAATCAGTGTGCTTAGGAATCTCAACTATCTTAGCTTCCATCGATCTAATGAACCTGTAACTTTAAAGTTTAAAGTGCCACCTCTCCGGTCCTAACCGCTAATTATATATGTCGAAAAAATTGCTTCTTCAGAGACATGAACATTACTCATAGTAAACCTCTAGCTAGGACATGTTATATATACTTCCAAACCCCTAAAATGATACGCTTCCAATCTCTGAAAGCTAGGGTTTGTATCACTTTTCAAAACTCTAAAATAACCTGAGTTAATTTCGAACCCAGTGATTACCATTTAACTGGGATCCGGATCCTCTCCTAACCTAAGGATCTACCTAAGCTTTGCAGCATATCACGACACGTGTTTATATCAAATCCAACGGTCTATAACCACACATCTTTTCTAATCTCATTTGTTACACGTGTCTATCTCTTCTTTCAATTTCTTCTTCTCTCTCTACTTGTATCTGTTTTCTTTCTTTCCTTCTTCATACAACCCTCAATTTCTCCATCTTATTTACCAGTCTCCACTGACACATGCAATGACCAATTATATCAAATGAGTTTTGATGAAATTCACGTAGAAGAAGTTCATCATCGTCGCCAGTTCATATCCAATCGCGGGGGTGGGGTCAGTAACCAAGTTATTTAGGGTCAGTAACCGAGTCACAAGTGACCGGAATCTAGCGACAGGGAAACTCCGGCGACAGGTGACCGTATACATTTTGTAATTACAATTATTAGAACAAGATTACAAACAATACGACTCAGCATTACCACTTTGACTACCAATATGTTGTCACATTTGTAAATGTAGGTATCACATACAGGTAGGTACCATAGAATTTCCCAGGTTCACTGTGTTGTCCTTCGTGATTTGCTAGTGCACTTTGAATGTTGATGGAATGATGGGAGAGACTTGTATAAGACAGACGCACAGGAAGAGAAGAACAGGAGACTGAGGAGAGACAGAAGCACATGAACCATAGTGAAAGAGAAATACAGGAGAGACCGAAGCAAAATAGAAATAGAAAAAACATAAGCCATTACATCTTCTACTGGCCACGTGTCTAAATCTGCTTAAAAGCTTAGGAAGATTAGGTGAAAAACTAGCTCAGGAGATCCGGATCCATTTAACTAGCTTATATATGTTCCCTAGCTACTTGATTCATACCATCCCATTTTCCGATTCTAGCTAGCTACTACATTTATACTGCAAATGGCGCTTAATTCTTTCTATTTCTAGCTAGTTTTAGACTTTTAGTGCACCTTTGGTACCTAGTATTGCATTACACCTCCTTAATTCTTAAGACTGTCATGGACTAGTATGGACTGTCTTCAATTGTACTTATACTGGCCCACGTTTGGTGTTGCATGTGTTTAGGAAAAAAAGTTTTAAATTAGAGATGTCTCATGTTTGGTGATGCATTGGACTTGACTACTCTAACATCTAACATCTAACAAACTGGACTACTCTAACAATCTAATATCTAGCAATCTTGGTCATTGAAATTTTGACATGAAATCAAAAAAAAAAAATGCAGAAACCTGTGAAATATGTAGAATCCAAAAGAAATATGCAGAAACCTGTGAAAGAAATATGCAAAATCTCCTAAAGAACATAGAAGGTGAGTTGAAGATTCTAAAGAAGAAAACTTGAAGCTTTTACAAAAAAAAAAAAAAAAAAAAAAAAATTCAGTTTACCTCCAAATCTTGTGCACCTCTAGGTTCAGCAGCAGATCATCAAAACTCAAGTAAACTTTGTTTGCTGAATTTGCAATTATATGTGCTATTTCTCTAGCAACTTCAATCTTCCTATGTGTGATAAATGCCGGGTTGTTGGCAATAGCTTCACCAATCAGCTTGGCACTTATGGCCTCTCCTTGTTCATCATGGAAGAATTTTGTTAAGTAAAGCAAGTCAACTAAAACCAACGACACTTCTCACTCTTATTGAATATTGACACAGGCAACAAGGTTCCAAGGGACCCCATGTTGTAACAAATCAAAACTTAAGGTAAACTCAAAGTCAATCAATTCTAAACATGAACCTTGCTGAGGCGGTATTAGAAATAATATTGTTGACACAATGGTGATAAACTTGAAATGAATTCGATATCAGTAAATATTATCTAATTCGAGAATCAACTCACCTGAGCTCTGATGATAGCACTTCTTTTGTCTTGCTCAGCCTTTTCCACCAGAGTTAAAGTTAAAAACCATGTAAGCTTCTCTTAAACTGAGGATTCAACACTAACATGCAATATAGAGAGGGAAAAAGCATAAGCAAAACTCACATTTAACCCTTCAATGTGTTCATTATACAACAACAAAAGCAAACAACAAAAAGGTTCCAAAATCTACCTCTTGCATTAGTTCTTACATAAGAAGCCACCACAAACAAAAAAATAGTTAAAACATTTCACTGATGTTAAAGGTTCATGATCAAAAAATCAGTGTTAGTCATCAACCTACTTGTGGCTTTTAGAACAATCCTTGCCTATCTATTGTCCATAAGCAAGTTCTGAACATACACCCTTCTAACATCATCATCCAATGACTTGAAGATATAGATGTTTCGTGGTCTCTCTAGGATGATTCCTAATGCAGCAATTTGATCATCAACAGATAATCCCATGTTCTTCAACTCTTTGGCAATGTCAGAGCGATCTTCATTACCCTTCAATATGGCCTTAGTTACCATTTGCATCCTCTTTCCTGATTCTTCAAATACTTTCTCCAAAGCAACAACAATCTTATCAGTCTCATCAACTCTCTTCCTCTTCCTACTACCTTCAGTTTGGCTAGATTCTTGGTTAAGTGACACAAGACTGACATCATTAACCACATTCTTAGGATTAATATCATTATTGCTTTGCTCATCCGCCATATCAGCAGGGGTTTCAGCTCCTCTTCCATTGGCACGATCCTTGTCAAAAATCAGAGTAAGACGATCATAAATTGGAAAACTTTTATTTCTCCAACCTTTGGCATTTTTGTTGTGCTACGAAAAAAGAGAGTACTAATATTAGAATAACATCCATTGTTAAACAAAGACAACTTGTATTAGAAACTTAATGAATTTATTTACCTGTACATACATATCCCATGCATCATTGCTATCAACTTCAATGCACTTCTTGGCCTCATTCCATGCAAATCCACTTGTGTTTGTCATGTGATACACAATACTGAAATTTTGTTTCCATTTCTTCAATTTTGATTCAATATGTGGATATGCCTTGAGATTGGAGTTAGGACACAAGAGCTCCAAAGACTTCTTCATTTGAAGCAAAGTTCCATATTTGAAACTCCATGTTTCACATCGCAAGCCACGAGTAACAAAGTCATCAAGGACAGACAACAATGCATCTTCCTCAAAGTTTGTCCACTTGCGCCTAGTTCCAGCTGCCTTTGCCTGCTCGGAATTCATATCCTCATTTTCCATACCTACTCACAAGTAAAACAAGTATGAGTTAGAGAACTAAACATGAGTGAACTATATAGTCCATAACCGCAACTATAAGCAAAAGAAATATAATACTTGATTGAGTTTTATCATATATATATAGTCCATAACCGCAGCTACCAACTAACTCAATATAACAAACAGGACGCACCAGTGCATCTTAGTCTGTTGAAAACAAATCAATTGGACAGGTATTGCACAAGTACTAACACATTTTTCAGATTAACACACCAAATGAACCTTTTACATACATAGAATCAATAACAGATTAGATCCAAGCAAGACCTAGAAGAAGGATAGAGAGGAGAAATTAAGCAAGAATCCATGACTGACAAGAACACTTTTTTATAGATTTTATGAAATTAAGCAAGAATCCATGACTGACAAGATACTGTAGGTTAACACTGGTCAAGCAACAAATCTGGAATTTATGACTGACAAGAACACTTAAACAAGAAAAAATCCTTGCTACAAGTTAAATTCAGCAAAAGTCCTGAATAAACATCTTAACATCAAAAGAAAAGATCTAAGACCCTACAAAATTACGAAGTTAATACAACGAAACAGAGGACATAAACTACAATAGCTTTCAATTCACATGTGCAGCCTACAAAGAAATATCAGTGTTTGACGCCGAAAAGTGAGGCCAAGTATCAAATACTGTCCCACGTGTGGCCTCTACCCTCACCCCCAGCTTATGTTATTGTTTTTCGTCATAACATAAACCTCATGAACCCATCATTTATTTACTTTTTACCTCATCTCAATTTAACATCTCATCTGACATCAGCCATATAAC
The DNA here is from genome assembly GCA_009720345.1 of Fragaria iinumae. NCBI lineage: Eukaryota > Viridiplantae > Streptophyta > Magnoliopsida > Rosales > Rosaceae > Fragaria > Fragaria iinumae. The sequence continues at coordinate 24,607,320 of CM019120.1, read as the reverse complement.
AAGTTTCTTTCATAAGATGGAGCACATGATCTGCAACCTCTTTACACATAAAACACCAATGTGGGCAAGGACAATTTGACTAGCTTCTCCTTTGAACAGAATTAAAAGTATTCATCTTTTCATGAGCATTTACCCAAGCTAGCACCCGTTCCTTAGCTGACACTTTTTTATACTCAACAGTAGAATAGAAAACCAAATAACCCAACCACAAAGGTCATATGTGCATTTAGAAAATGGTGATGAAGCTACTTAGGCCAATGTAAGATGTAGCAATCCATGAATATCATCATAGTTACAGAACAACATCAATACAAGTTTTAACAACATTTTAATACTTTCAACAACATTTTCACCTTACCATTACTCTCTATATAAATTTCAATCACATAATCTAATCATGACATCTAATGTAATCATGCATTTTCTCTCAAACCAAACAAGAACTCAGACAAAAAAGAACACAAGGACTGTTGAATAAATATCAAACATATTATTCAAATTCACTGATTGAATAAACATCAAACATATTATTCCAATTCAAATGGTATACCATTGTCTATTGCATTGCATAAATAAAAATTCTTATGTAGGAATGAAACTAATACAATCACATCTAAGCATGGCCTCTAGCACCGCCTCTATCATTCATGCGTCTTGTCCAATCATCAAACATTTGAGAGGCTTTCTCATTCCTCTATGCCATCCATTGATCTTATGCTTCAATAGAGTCAATCATATCAACATTTTCCATATCTGCTAACTGATCAAACTCAAATACTGCATATTCCATTGGATCGATAGACATTTTCCTTCTAATAAAATTATGTAAAAGACAACACGCCGTAATGATACAACATTGTGTCTTGATGGGATAAAAAGACGGACTCCTTAGAATGGCCCATCTACATTTTAGCAAACCAAAACAACGCTTTATCACATTTCTTGTTTTCGCATGCTTCATATTAAAATACTCTTCCTTATTGGTAGGCATACACCCTTCTCTCCATTCCGACAGATGATACCGTGTTCCTCTATAAGGTGCAAGAAATCCTTCACCATTAGTGTAGCCACCATCTACAAGGTACAAAAAATAAGAAATTATATTAGTTATATATATATATATATACAATACATACATATGTAAGTATTGCTGCCAGCACTAACTCTTGGCCTTACCGGTGGGAACTCTCAATCCATTTGGCCTAGTTATTGCATCACGAAGTACTCTAGAGTCGGATGCAGAACCCTCCCATCCCGGTAACACGAATGTGAACTGCATGTCACGCGAACAAGCTGCCAAGACATTTGTTGCAATATCTGCCTTTCTAATTGGGTATCTTGCCTTGTCAGTAGCAGCTACACGCACTCTAACATAAGTTCCATCTAAAGCTCCCAAACAATTCTAAACCAAAAAAGTGAAATTTAATTATATATAACTATAATAATTGCATAGACTAGAACCAAAACTATCTATTAGAATAATAATAACATACCTTAAACCATTTCCATCTATTATCTGTGCAATTATCAAGTACGGGGTCTGGCATCCTTAATAGATTGGTTTGTAATCGTAACACACCTTGCAATACACAGTTGAAATACCTACTAACTGTCTCTCCTGATCGGAAGAATCTACCTCTAATGGTACGATTCTTAACATGATGAGCAAGTATGTGTAGAAACATAGAAACTTGCTCCTCCACAGTAACTAATCCATCATTTTTTAGCCTTCCATCAGTGCGGAGCAGTTCACATAACAACCCAAAAGTTTTCCTATCCTATCCATTCTCAACTCATTCACACACTCGGTGTCACTACTGTCTATTATACTATCTAGATAAATTAACCGAGTCTCAAATCTAACAAATTAGGGGTGGAATTTTGAAATCGAAAACCGAAAAAAACCGAGCCGAAAACCAAACCGAATTAAGACAAACCGAACCGAACCGAACCGAATTAGTTAGGTTTGGTTTTTGGTTTCGGCTCTTGAAAAACCAAACCGAACCGAAAAACCGAATCCCTCTAAAACGACGTCGTTTTTTATCTGTATTTTCTTATTAAATATTTGATTTAAAGAATATGATTTTTAGTTTTATGTTCTATATAATTATATGTTTATCTTTTCTAATATTTTGCTTTTTATTTTCGTTTTATGTACATATATAGAAATGTTCTAGGTGTCGTGTATGCAAAGTATAGAGAGTGATATGTTACCTCTGAAATCGAAGACCTCATTCTTGCAACCTTTAGATGATGAGCTATAATATTTAATTAATTTTTTTTTTAAATTTATGATTTTTAAACTTTAAAATTCAGAATTTATTTGGATAGACTTTAAAACTATGGAGTCTATATTTTGTGTTCTAGATGAACTTAGAAGTTTTAAAATTATGGTTTCATGGTGTGCTAACGTGGTCAATTCTCAATACTTTCGAAATTATTGAGTATTAAACTTTTAAAGTATCTATTTGGTTTATAGATTGTTGATTTGTTGGAGAATCATTGTCATAAATTTTATTGATATATTATATGTCCTTATAAAAACAAGTAATGGAAGAAAAAAAAGACCTAAAGTACGATAATTTTTTACTAAGCTAAAAGCATACAAATTATAAGAAAAATTATTTTAAAAAAGAAAAAGAAAAACCGAAAAAAACCGAAACCGGACCGAACCACGATTTGGTTTGGTTTCCGGTTCAAGGTCTCAAAAAATACCAAACCGAACCGAACCAAATCGAATCTTTTATTCGGTTTGGTTTCCGGTTTTAGGTAAAAACCGAACCGAACAAAACCGAACCCACCCCTATAACAAATTATCGATTATCTAAAGCAATTCGGTGATCTCGTCTTTGCCTTAATTTCAACATCAATAGCACAAGGATTGTACAAGCAGACACATTCTCTAAATGCCACAGTTCCAATAACAGGATCAACAACAGATTTCTTCCATCCATATCTAAAAGTAAAAAAATTGAATCAACCAACAATTCACAAGAATGACAAATTTATAAATATAAGACAGGGAACAAGCATAATCAATAACAAAAACTGATCAATCTCTTTGTTTTTTTGCTTCAGACGATTGACTATAGATCGAATAGAGAAAAACTGATTATCAAATAGAGAAAGGAAGAAATAGCTGGACGTACCTGCTGACGAATCCGGGAAGAAGATGGCGGTGAGAGAGATCGAAGAAACCTAGTTGAGAAGAAGATATCGGCGACAGAGACCGAAGATCTGTGCTTCGGGGTGGAACAGAGAGTTGTGGAAGAGGCTATGCGAATGAGACTGAAGAGACCGAAGATCTGTGTTTCGGGGTGGAACATAGACTGAAGAGTTGTGGAGGAGGCGATGCGAATGAGAGAAGGTTAGTGAGGTCTTAGCTAAGGGCCTTTAATCGGAGTACCCACGCTAAGCCCTCCTAAGGAGGTGAAATCGAAAAACAGGTCCAAGTTAACACCATTAATATTAGTACCGAGACAGACCAAACATGAGATTAGCCTTGAAACACTCCTTATTTAACACTGACTTAGGTAATAAAACGTACCCTTAGGGTAATCGTTCTCTCAAGCGTTTATGAGATTCTAAACACAATGCGTAAATGAACCTAGTATAGTGAGTTAGTGACAAAGTAGTGGAGCAGTCAATATTTGTGATATCCATTATCAATTATCAAGTAACTAAAGTCAAGAACGAAATTCATTACTTAGTATTTACCCTAATTATGGGTCCGTAATCATAATTAATTACTTGTTTGGTTCGCTTGTATATATCCTCTTGACTGACATGGTGCCACAGTTTTCTGAAGTTAATACCACCACTTCCACTGTTCCACATATGTATGCTCTGAAAAAATACCACATCCCAAATTCCCAATTGCCTATTTGCCTATAAATTGCAACCTTAATTTTCCGTTCTTCGAATTATAAATAATTCTTCTTCAGGCATAAAAATAATTTCTGTAAGTGCTTAGGTTGAAACTTAGGATTAATTGATGATTGGCTTGTACTGATAATAGCAATAGCAATAGTTTCTTAAATATTGGCGAACTTAATCGATCAATACCCGTACCATATCGTGAGGACCATACTTAGCATCTGCGTCGTTGGCTTGGTGTTCACGGTGGCATCTCTAGAAGCCAATGCTAAACTGTTTGTTTTGCACGACCGTCACTTGGCTCAAGTTACAAATGATCCATATATGGATGAAGCTAGCCCTTGATGTTCTTGCTCGTGTTGATGCAATAGATCAGTCTCAGTTCCAGACCACAAGCGAGTGTGGCAGCGACAGCGATGCTAAGCTGCCTAAGCACGATGATGATGTTCTTAATAACGAGATTTAGGGTAAGTACGGACATGGCTGTCCCAGTGGATATAGTCTCGAATGCAGTCCAGATTGCAAGAGGGCGCATAAATGAACGAATATATAATACTGATATCCTAAATCCTTTATGGACGAATCAACAACGCTAGCTGTGTAATATGTACGTATAATAAAGGGGAACTCGATCAATAGCAGCATATAGCCAAATTCAGTATCAAAAATAATTATATGGTTACATGTTTGATTTCCCCAGAATCTTGATAAGATGGTAATGAGCTTTTACTATATGTCTATATGTGTGGTTGAACCGTTGAACTGTATCATATAATAAAACGTTATGACTTCGTGTATATATCGCTTGTGCTGTATCAATTTCGATCTTATGAAATATCTGCAGTTATATACGTATGTACATAGCGTTGCTTACTCAGTTGGGTCATTTTTCTCGTGTAGTTTTTGTACTTAGTCTGTGGTTGATGGTTATTTGTTGGCTCTCATTGTGAAGCTGTAGGGGTACGTTGTGTTAAGATGTACAGTTTCAACTTATGACGAATATTGCATTGGTGATTAGTGATGGCAATAATCCCCAGCGGGTAGGGTATCCACGGGTATTCGACCCTAACGGGGAAGATGAATAAATAGGTAACGGGTACCGGGATCCCCAATATTCGGATTCTTGAATCGGGTACGGGACGGGTATGATATTTTGATATTTGTCCTCATCCCCACCCATTTAGGATTGGAAATATTATTATATATAATTTATTATATATATTTTTAATATATATAATTTATAAATAGATATTTATGTAAAAATCTTTTGCAATATTTTTTTTTTTTTCTGATTCTCATATTGAATATTTACATAAACTTTCTTTTTAAGCGAGACTTGTATTCGTTTTTGTTAGATTGAATCAAGATACTTATTTATTTTGGTATTTGATTCTAATTTCATATTTCTATATTTCTTAATTTTTTTAAAAAAAATAATTTATTAAATAATTGTTAACGGGGATCGGGCGGGTATGAGAACGTAATCCTCAAAGGGGACGGAAACAGGGAATCCCCATTATCTAATTACTGTGAATGAAGCGGGTACGGAGATGATGAATGAAAAATGGTACGTATATGGTATTTTGATCTCGTGACCCTACCCACCCATTGCCATCCCTATTGGTGATCATGATGATCTACAGTCCCTATTGGTGATCTCGTGATCTACATGTTTCAAAAGGAAAAATGTAATACTTGTCCCTCTCGCAAGCAATGAAACGGGATTTATCACTCAATAAAGAATTGGGCGGGATTCATCACTTCACTTATTTGTCCACTTTAATTCCATTTTTGTTTTCCCATACCTGATAGTATTAGATTGAGAAACTTTGGATAGCTGCCTATTTTACTTGTTCTGAGATTGACACAACTAACTTCATTATTAGGATTGCTATTGAAGATTCCTCAAACTTCGTTTATGCGCGCATGTATACATATTTCATATATATTTCAATTTCGTTAGGGGTCTCTCTTCAGAAATCAGTTAAACTCTCTATATATATATAGTCTGTCTACGGAAAACCAACCTTGATGTATATTTCAAATGTATAGGTTTTATCGAATAATATTGTAAGCTACTACTTATATATCTTTACATGCCAATTCCCAGTATTATGGTGACCTCTTTCTTATGTGATATGCAGGTTGGGGCTCGCTCCTTGGCTCCTCTATCATGGGAAAATGGTACAGAGTTCGGAACAACATGTAAATTATCATTATAAATGTTTTGCTTGATTAGTTGATTAAACAGGTGGATAATGTAGCCTCAGGCTGATGCACCGAGAGTTCCAGATGAAAGAAATAGAGGTTATTTGCTACCCTACTGGAGAATGAATTTGAAAATGATAGCAGCCATCTATCCTCCATTCTTGTGAAGTAGCTAGGTTATATGCTTTTTTAGTTATCATATCCACATTTTTTTATATAGTTTTGAGGTATGTTATAACTGAAGCATTAAGTCCCAACAAGGCAAGTGTCATTAATTCCAGAAAATGATAATGCATAAGTACAGCAACAGTAGTAGTTATATCAGCAGAAAAATAAACTAAATAGTGAAGTACGCAGAAACTAGCATGCAGAATAATTATGATATGGCAAGAAAAAACTAAAAAAATAGGAATGGGCTTAGGTCAAACACCCGGCCCACAATAGCAACCCAAAGAGATGAAGGGAACCTAGGACAGCCGGAGACGTCCGAGTCCGACGTAGCACCCTTGCACCTCGGCCTCGACTCCTCCGCCCTGAGAACTTTGATAAATCATGTAAGAGAGCAAGTATAAATGAGGCATGGAGTACCGGCACAAAGGACATGTCTGCGACTGAGAATTGTTTGCCCTATCCCTGAGCCATCTTAAAATGCAATGCCCATGAAAAAGGTGCAAGCAAGGCAAGCGAGTAACCACCTTATCGGAAACAGACATCCCAAACTCCTCCATGCAAATGGCGCACGACGTTGACTCTCCTTTAGCTTGCAAGCTATCTCCATGAACTCTCTCCACACCCTCATTGGTTACCTCCTCCTCACAAAGATTATTAGGCTGCACCGCCGCCTCGTCCTCTCCACGCAACCGAACAGTAAAGTCGGAGATGTCCACAAAAATGGGCATCAGATCAGTCGCAGCCAAAACGGCATCGAATATTGTTCTAGAAACTCGGGAATGCTCGTGCTCCGGGATACCCATGGTGGACAACACCTCTTCCATGACCTGCTGTCTAGAGGTTCTGGGATTCTGCTTGAAACGAGAGAGGTGAGGAATGATGATGAACTTTTGGACGAGGATTTTGGATTTTTCGATCATTTGGTCCAGAATTTCGTTGGTCATGGCGTTGTTCTTATAGCTTACGACGCAGCGGATGAACCGTAATCTCATTGCAATCAAGTCCGGGTTGTAGGGTTGGAATCTTACCTCCCACGGCACCACTCGGCTTGTTAAGTAGGGTCCAACATAGCCTTCAGTCTTTGAGCTCGCTTTTGTTTCCATGGCTTGCTGAACTAATTGATGTAGATCCATACCGATACGAGCTCTACGATATATTGAATGAGAGCATCGTTATCAGGTCCATGATTTTAGACATATATACCGGTCATCAAGCCAATAAAATTTGTGTTTGAGTTGGTCACAAACGTTTAGAAGATAAACATCTTATCTATTCCAAGACAAAAGAGATTATACATACAAAACCGAGTGTGGTTTTAGACAATCACTTCTAGGTTTGTTTGTTGTTTTGTTTTGTTTTGAGAACATACTTCTAGGTCTTTACTATTTAACTCTAAAATTTTAATTTAATAAGCAGATGCGATTTTTTTTTTTTTTTTTTTTCGAAAATAAGCAGATGAGATTTGGGCATTGTTATGGAGGAGTGTGTGCGCTTATTTTTATTCACTGTGGGTTTTTTTTTTTTTTTTTTTTTTTTTTTTTGAAAAGATAACTCATATTGAGACTTGATCAGTTGCTTGGATCAGTTGGATAGTGTGGCAATCACATGTTGTTAAAGAGCTGTTCTTAGTTTATTGGCATAAGGTTTTGATATCTTGGGTTTGGTCAGTTTTTAATTTAGACTAAAACTTAATAATATGGTTTTGGTCTGTTTAAGAATTTGGTTTTGTGAATCAGTCGGATGTACTTTCTGGAATGATCAAGGAAGCCTTGATATGAACTGACTTGAATACTTAGGTTGAATTGTTGCGCATTACTAATGGTGACGAATGATGATAGTAGTACTAGAATTCCAAAACTGAAAGGCTAGCATTTTTGCATCTTAGATGTATATGTATAATTGTATATCTAGCTGAATTTCCCCATGATAGCACGTATTCTTGATTAATTTTTGTGCAATCTTTGTGGGAGTGATATTGTTTGATCCCAATTGGGTGTGTCATTTACAGGAAGAAAATGTGGAGCAAGATGCTCAATCTGGTATTGATCCACTTACTGTATCACTCTACCAGATGGATTTGGACATGACTCAATTCTTGTTGAGTTATCTTCGAATTTGGCTACAGAAGGTGGGGCTGCCTGCTCTCTTGTTGTGTTTCTGTGTGTTTCTCATTTTGCATTAGTCTTCATTTTGTGTGTGTGCTTGATAATCATTTGCTAAAAACAAAGTCGTTTAGACAATTCTGGCTTGCTGTGATGGTTATAAGCAGTAGTAATTGCATAAATGCTGCGGAAACATCTTGTACAGGTTTAGATGTTAGTCTTTCTTGTTATTTACTTTCGAGTGACTTTCTTTTGCAGATTGAGAAATACATCTTTCACATCTTAGCCGCTGCTGAACTCTACAACCGTCTCTCTAAACAGGAGAAGGCGTTTGCAAAAATGTGAGGACTCTTGCTGCTTTATTAGTTTGTATTCTTTTGGTGAAAGCTTATGCTTGAGGTTCATTGTGGTATGGTGTTTCTTTGGTCATAGGTGTCTTGTTGATTTGGAGAAGCATCTTGAAGAGAGTGTTCTGTCAAAATTGCCTAATAACTACCAGTCTATATTCAAGCAATCCATGATCAGTGAAGAGAATGACATGGGTACTCGCAATACCTTCTTTCCAGGTTTCATGCATCTTTGTGTTTTCTGTTATGCATGTGTGTGTGTGTGTGTGTGTGTGATTTGGTATCTATCAGCTTCATTTTCTATAGATATTGCGGCCAGTGCTTTAGTCAATGCTTAGATTCTTTTTGCTCTTTTCTTAGACTTTACTTTATAGACTTTGATTTATGATCAGTTCAGGATATCCATGTTACTTCAGATCCAACTTATTTGGTAACTATTATAATCAAATTGGTGGTGGACATTGTGCCGAGGAAAAATCTGGCACAATTGATACTGTTGCATTAGCTTGAGTGAGAGGGAAACCAGTTACAAACTACTGCATGGGACAAGATATATGCAGTAAAGCCTTGTTTCTACCTGTTCATCCATCCAACCATACCTAGACTGATCTTATTTCAATGCCTTTGGTTTGCATTCCTAACTTTATCAGAGGAACATTGCATGAGTCGTTTGAAATCTTTGTATGTCCAACTCATGTGAGAACACTGAGTTTAATTCTGTTGGCATCTGGAATAGATAGTATTTTCTTTAAAGTCAGTCACAGTGCTGAACTACCACCATACACCTCATTGCAGAATTGATATGCCTTTTTCTGTAAAGCATATAGTTGAAACTCTTACAGATTCGGCTTCTGAATTTTGATACATGATACATTATCCTTTATCTTTGGCTTACAGTGGCAAAACTTCAATTAGACATGTTTGTTGTATGCAAAACAAATCACTATCTTGGACCTATCCAGCTTGAGGACAATGAAGATGAACCATCAGATAACAGGCGAGTGATGAATCATAAACTTATACTTCTATCGGAAGCGCTGTTTCTTTTCTTGCACTTACTGGTTTCAATGTCCATGTGACAGGGCGAATCAGATACCTTTGGAGGAGCCTTTCGAAATGGAGCCTGATGTTTTATACTTTGTGCGTTATAAAGCAGTAAAGAGATTTGTAGAGGAAGGGAGGATTGATTTATTCTGAGCACCTTAAGGGGTATAGAGCTCTGTGCCCTCCCTTATGGCAGCATCTCCAGTTTTCCTCCTTATTGCTTTACAATTTGTTCTGAAACTAGCGATTTGTAATCCATGGAAGTGAGCTGTTGAGCAACATTCTTGTTCTTGCATTTGTAATCCATGGCCTGTATTCCATTTGTAGGAGTTCATGATTCATCCTGGATTTGCTAGTTTGATAAAATAATGGTTAATCAGGCATGTATGTAAATCAGAGACCTTTGGATTTGCTAGTTTGATAAAATAATGATTCACCGTTGGATGTAAATCCAAAGGTGAGACAATTGCAGCTCTCAATACTTCATTCTATGCAGTTTTTGTTTTTACATGTTTTGAAGATGCATCCATATAAATAATGGTGAGCTTATTGATACGCATAACACATTCTCCTCAATACAACACTTCTTAAAGCCAGTACTATACTACTGGCATGTCTCAGTCAAATGAGAAAGAAATCCTTAATGCGATAAATGCATACTCCTCAATACAGTACTTCTTAAAGCCATTACTACACCACTGGCATATCTCAGTCAGATGAGAAAGAAATCCTTAGCTTACGGCTTAAAGTACCAATCTTTCCACAGTAGCTTAAAGCTAATCAGTTTCGGAAAATGTGAACCTTCATGGTGTTTTCTTTGACAAGCTCAAAGATGCACATATCACCAACCTGGAGTTGGTTGTCATTTCTAAAGGAAGACCACCCTCCAGACAACATCATTGTATCAGTGCAAGTATAAAGCGTCACTGTGAATTTTCCCTTTGAAGTCGTCAGGAAAATTTTACCAAAATTTCTTGAAGGAACCATCTCCTTATAGAAGTGTGTGGGGATTGCCTGCATCACTGACAACCAATGAGAGAGAGAGAGCCAAAAAGTTTCTATTTGCAGCTTAAGGTTTATAGTTGATACTAAAGAAAATCAACTAAAGAATAGAAGAGGCTTGATAAATGTTACTTACCACCATCCTCGATTTTTTAAGAACTTTTGTAAAACAGGGAAATTTGGATTTGAAAGCTGCAGCAGCTGCATGTCTTGGAAGGTGTTCACCTGCAGTTTTAGGTACACAATAAAGCATATAGCAGAGATGAGTTATGGGTTCCAGTAGTAATATGTTTTTAAACAACTTCTTAAATCCAACAACTTAAGCTATGTAGCTAACTAGCCAACTATGTTAATGAACCCAACAATGTTGTAATGCCTAAATTAAATACCTTCGGATTTAAGCCCCTTAGCAGCTTCCGCAGACAACTCATATCGATGATTACCTGCAACTTCACATACACACATACATTAGCAGAGACATGACTTGATCCAACTAGTAATATGTTAATAACAACATCACGTTACACTAGAGTTATTACCTGTTGGTGGTCTTGCCAAAGGCCTTTCAGAACTGTCTGGAGAGGTGGATGCTTCACGTGTTCTGAGGTTGGCGATATTCACTCTTTCGACACAGTTCTTGTCAAAAATATTAATTGTGAAATGCATATGTTTGTCATACCTAAACACTAAGAACTCAGAATCACCTAGAGAGTTATCCCTTAGAAACTCCTGCCAGCCATCCTTCAAGTATATGTCCCTTCCTGTTTTACTTACTATAACAGTCCAGGAAGATTCTGATGAATTCTTCAATTTCAAGATTGCCCTCGAAGTGAGTTCATGTGATACATGCTTCCGAAACGCAGGTGGGATTCTCTTCAAGATGCAAGTACAGAGGAAAAGAGTAAAATTTCAGATTGTGTCACTGAGGTTAAAGCATTAGCAGATAACAAAAACACACTCAATAGAGAATTATACTTTTGAGCAAGAAGGAATTTCTTATGACTATAAAGATCCTATAAATTAGACAAATACTAAGAGATTTGATACATCAATCATGTACCAACATATAACCATAAATGATTTGCTACCTAAAAGAAATCTATTCCTCTTCCAGAGGTACTATCATAGTGTTTTTATAACATGAAATGACTAGCCAAGCAGGAAGCTAGCAGAAATGAATAGAGAAGATGTATACAAATATCATGAGTTAACAGCCAAGTATTACCTAAAGTATCTCATAACCATGTGGTTCATGATCACCAAAAAGATAAAGAAGTCACTTCCATCATCAATAAATAAAACCCCAAAAAAAAAAATTAAATAAATAAAAAATACAGCATGCTTTTGTTTCCATTTCTATCATTTCTATCTTTTCGCCCCATATTTCTTTATATTCATACAGACGGTATGCTGCACATTTTACTGAAAAATTAAATGCTAAGTACCTCCATGACATGCTAGAAACTAAGTATGCTTACAACATCAAGAATAGGAAACAACAAAAACTTCGATACTAAACAAGAGAAAATCCCTCTTAAGCAATGTATTTTTCACCCATAAAACAGTAGCAAAATCTTGTACTTGGCCTCAGCTCCAGTTAATTTGTAGGGATCCCTGATATTGTGTCCTAGATCCTAATCAGATATGACACACAGACACACAGACATATTCGTACATAAATGATCTGGTGATATCAAAACAGCAATAATATTCAGAGCAAAATTCATGAAATTGAAGAGATGGTAGGGATTGAAATTACTTACTAGATGCTTAGTGTTGAATCCAGGCTTTATGATCTTGAAGAAGGTAGGCCCATTCTCCTCCTCCTCAACACCACCAACATGAAATGGAAGGGATGTGGATGCTCTTCTCACCGTTGCTTTGTTTTTGTTTTTGTTAGTGATTCTCGGCATTGTTTCTTCCAACTAGCAGCTAGTGCTTCTCTGAGATGGCGGCAATTTCAAGCCAAACCGAATCCTAAATCCTAATCAAATTCGAATTCAAAACAGCAACAATGCCTAACACAAACACAATTTCAGCACAGAGCACTTAACTTCAGAAAATCACCATAACTTATCTACCTTATGAAACAACACCAAATTTTCAAGATCAAGAGTAATCATATGGAAGAACAAGAGTACAAAGTTTCAAGTCAAACGGAGTCCTAAATCCTGACAAAAATTGAACCCCAAAACAGCTCAGACAATTTACTGAACAGAAACTAATCTTTCTATTCTCTCTTTTCTAACCCAAAAGCTTCAGATCCTAAGCAATTTCCAGTATGCGAAGGACATACCTCAAGTCTAGAAGACTTCAATCTATTGTCTATAAGCATAAATTCAAAAGACCTAAGACAAACTAATTTGTAACCACCCTACCTGAAAAATTGCAGCTTCAGCTATCTCTAAGATGGATCAAGACCTATGAAACGTCCTTCCTTTCTTCTTTCTTCCTCCCAGCCAAAGCACTCCCAGCTAGTTCCTTGCTAAAGTAGCTATAAAAAAATGGCTCAAAGACTTAAACTTTCACTCAACTGTATTCACACTGCACAAAGTAAAGAGGAAGCAATACACAATATAGAGGCCAACTACTACTCACATTGGCCATCTCAACGATCAAGATTGCATCAATTCCAGAGCAGGAGGCAATGAATGTTGCAGCAGCATGACTCCATTTTCAGCAGAACAAGCTCTTCAGAGATATCACAAAAGCAGTAAAAAGCAATTAAAGAAGCAAGCTCAGCTCATGACCATCGTCAGAGTGATACTGCTTCTGTAATGAAGGCATTTAAGAACCCCCAGATTGGTCCTTGGAGTAAAGAGTAAAGACTAAAGCTAGGTTTAAACTGCCACTACTCCCAAGAGGAGGAGATGATGGATTTTAGTTACGTTGGAGAACTTGGCGAGTAACACTTTGGTGCATATACGCATACATATATGAAGCAGATGTTTAATCCCTTGAAAGTATATTGCCCACACTGTTATGAGATGATGCCTCTTTGACGTTAGTCACGTTACTATCCTAAATTTAATTGCTCATTCTACTATGAAATGTAGATGACAACTTCGTTTTCACAGACTACAGATGGATTAAATTGTATGCACAGTGATAAAATAGAAGACCACAACAATTAAAGTTGTATCAAAGTCTCCTTTAATCTGAAACGAAGGGAAACCCCTTGTTTAGCAATACACTCATTCAACAATAGGTATACTGAGCACAATCAAGTGTATACAAAATATATTAAAGGAAGTTTGTACATCAGTTATTCATCTGCTAGTTCATAGAGACACTGTCACATTATCTCCTGCTCATCTTCTGGAAAACAAACTACCCTTCTAGCCACTTCCATCAAGTTGTCCAAGAGACAGAAGATGTGCCATGTAGTGCTGCAAACATGTCAGTAAAACGCACAAGTTAAAGAACAACTTATGAGCAAACTCCTAATGGACCTAGGAGAATGTTTAATTCTAAACTCCATGGAACTTTCAGAGTAATCTTTGAGGAATTGACATAATTCACTTGACAAAAATCATCAGAATTGTGGAGGGAAGAATCATATAAAGGGTCCAGAACAATAGAATACCTAAAACGAAGAACACACAAAGTTGTAACCATATGAATGCTTTAACCAATTTTTTCATGAATCATGAGAGGTAACACTTCTGAAATGCTGAGGTAGATAGTTACATACTTACATATATATGACCATGAATTCAAGATAACAAATATCATTATCCAAACTATTCAACTGAAAAACTGGACGATAATCAAGTAGAACTAAGTAACTTACAGCATGGTAAGCATAAGGCCCTTTGCCTTGGCGCTCGAAGTGTTTAGCCATGATGCAGTACTCAATAGGACCCCATTCTTCAGTTTCAAAACAATTACCAAGTGCTGCTTTATACAACTGGAAACAAAACCAAACATTCAAGTATCAAATCCAACGCTAACCCAATACCAACCAAAATCAAACACATCCAAACCCAAAGGCCAAAAAATGACAGTTACTCTACAAACCTTAGCTTGGTCAGTCAAGAGCTCAGTTCCAGCAGGGTAAGACGCATAGAACTGGTCACCTCTGGAGAACCCAGCTCTAGTTCTGCAAAACCCAGATGGAGATTGTTAAGAATTTGTGAGTCTGATACGTGCTGAGGGCTTCAGAATGACTTACGTGTTGCTTGTGTAAGCGTAGCTCAAGACCGCAGTGAAGCAGTAGAAGCCAGTATACGACACGATTCTCCGGAACTTCTGAATCTTTAGAATGTCGAGGAAGCCATTGTAGAGCCGCATCATTGTTGCGGATTACGAAATTTTGGAAACTGAAAGCAAAAGCCGGTGAATTTGAACAGCGGTGAGCCGCTACCTGGGTTTCGTATAATGGGGTGCCGACGAAATTTCATCGTTCATTATATATGTATATTTTCCTTGGGAGACTTTCACGGTTTTACCTACAAATATTTGTCGGTAGATTGGTTATTGAAATGGATATGGATTTCGTGCATATTTTTCTGTTTTCACTAACATATTTGTATGTATGAGAATGATTTAGGGTATTTAATTCATGAAGTTCCATAACTAGGGAGGACATGAGTTTAGGAATCATTGCGTTCCCGATTACTTCTTTCTCCATTTCACTTGTATCTAATTCTTGACTTCTTCCATCTATGTAGCATCTGATTCATAACTTTTTTCATTTTCAGGTAAGTCAACGTTATATGAGTTTAATAGAGAGATACACTCTTAAACTTGAGCAATCAGAAGAATCCTGGAGTTTTACGTCGACTCTCAATGGAAGTGGTTGGAATCGATGAAGACTATAGCGAGATGTTCATAACTTCTTCCAGCCATTTTTCCTATTTTCCAAAGTTGGACGCAATGTTGGGAACTTGGAATTACTTGAAAGTGATCGAAAGGAAATATGAGGCACTGATTGCACTCATAGGACTCAAAACCAAATGTAATTGATCGTTTCAGAGAAACAACAGAAGCACACACAGAGAGAGAAGTAAATTCTCAAACAGCTTGCAACTGTGATAGCATTAAAACCCTGAATGTCCTAACAGAATCGCTCTTTTGGAGTTGGATTAGTGTGTCTTTTGTTCTGTATAAGGTGGATTTGACAATTTAAGCACGTTGAAATTTGTTGCGATGGTGCTTTAAACACGCTCTGTGTTTTCTAACGACACTTCCTAGTAAAAGCTAACAGAATTGATGTCCTATGTTTACAGTAGACAAGAATACCTGGATTGATCTACACCAATGCATTTTCTGAGGTCGAAATTCAAACAAAATCGACGTTCTGCATTTCATGACACAGAATCGAATATGATGAGGTACACGAAAATCCCAAAAAGATGCTCCTCATTTTTGTACAATACATATTTGGAGCCATACAGAAGAATTAGCTAACAAACAAAAATGTAACAAAACCGACCCAGAAATAAAACACAGCCAGAAATTTGGTGTTGTTTTGTTTTGGAGTCAGATTCAGATTCAAACAAGAACAATTAATAATTTCTTCTTACTTCCACAGCTGGAACTCTACCGACTCTAGCGGACTTGATCAACGGCCAGGATCTTCAGCAACCCGGCGTAGTCCACGCCTCGAGCTTCATCTCCGCCGCCCAATTTGATCATCGCCGCAATGTCGTCGTCGCTGGCCGGAAACCCGGCCGAGCTCATGTAGCTTTTTAAGTCTTCGTGGCTGAGCTCGCCGTCGCCGTCGCGGTCCATGACCTTGAACACGTCCTCCATGACGCCGGAGGGGTTCTGACAGGCGAGGACGCGCTCGAACTCGTGGTACTCGACGAAGCCGTCGGAGTTGGAGTCGGCGGCGGACATCATGGCCCGGATGAGGCTCTCGTCGACGCCGGAGGAGGAGAATCCGGCGTAGAAGGCGCGGAGGTCGTCCTTGCTGATCTTGCCGTCGCTGTCGGCGTCGAGGACGTCGAATGCGGGGCGGAGGTCGGAGAACGAGGACGAAGATGTCAGGGTCGTCGTCGTCGATAGGGTCCGGCCGGTGGGACACATTTTTGATCGGAAAACGGCGAAGCGCGGAAAGAAGACGTGAATGAGAAAATGAATCGACTATTGTAGAGAGGAGAGGGGAGGGTTTTCGGGGTATTTATAGAAGTGTCGAGAGAGTTGGGCTTCTCTTGGTGGGGCCCAGAATTGTGTGGCTTGAGGCGCAAGATTTTTAGAGTGGGGCCCGGGGATGTGGGCTGGAGGTTTGATTACGTAGCGAGTGATGTCACGAGGGTTTTGGGATTCTCTGTGAAGGGGACTGGACGACTGGTAGGTTTGTGTCTGTCAAAAATTGTGGGAGCGATGGTCAAACAAAGTGGTGTGTTTTGACAGCTCCGGTCCGATACCGTCGGACCCGATTAGTTGGGTTTGAGTCGGTTTGTTATGTTCACCTGGACACTTAACTGTAATTTGATATACGTTAAAATGAAATTGGTCAATCCAGGAACGTAATTTCTAAACAATTTCATAGGGTATATATAGTGACTAGGGTTTTTATTTTTTGCGGGCAAGAGTGAAAATGGCGCTGATCACTGGATCACAATTGTCTTGGTCTCTGTTTCAAACGATAACTACATCAAGTGCAGTAGCATTTAGACCACAAAATGACCTTTCGATACCAAACGCGCAACATGTCTTTGATGCACCACTCTAATGGAATCAATGTTGGATATTTGAGAAATATAGGTCACTCAGTTATGACAATTTGAAAGAATTTATGCTTCAAGGCACGTTGTAGCAACGCTATCTCTCACATTTTATTTTCCCCCACTACTTGTGTGCAAAAGAGTTAATGCAAATTAACTTTATGGATACAATGAAGCCTAGCAATCTTGTTATTGTTGATCGGCACCTTGCACGTACGACGATGAACCAACACTCAATTGAAGGTTAGGAGCACAAGATTCCTAGATACTATAACTGCAATAATATAGTTTCTAAATTTTGTCTTTGGAAAACAAGGAATGAAATAGAGGTTTTATTGAGAAAGAATAGAGAGTTTTTGAATGTATAAAATTTGCAGAGAGCCATTTCTTTATAGAAGTGGTCGTGTCTTTTAGAACTGGTGTGACTCTCTATATGTTGGTAACTTTTCACCAAAGGTTATGTCTTTTCAGTAACAATCAAATTCCATCCACAATTTCATGTTAATACTCTAATCATCTGAAATAATTGTTTGGTAATACTACTAATCAAGAGAAGAGATTACATATTACAGTAACCAAGAGAATAGATTGTCCTAAAGCTAAAATATGTAACAATGCACGAATTCTTAAAATCTGCGTCTGGTTGAGGACCAAGTAGAGCTTGAGCTCCTACTCCAGCTGAAGGAGGAGGGTCTTCGCTCATCACTGCGCCGCCATGTATCATTTGATGTCTGGGACGGGCAGTCTTCAGTTGCTCGATGCTTAACAACATACTTCTGCCTCTCAGCTTCTTCTGCATGGTTCACAACGGCAATAGCTAATGATGCACATGATGAAATGAAAAAAATTAACAAGGCATAATACGAGCCATTTCGGAAAACATAACACTTTTAACCAACTGAAAGCCTACTAGAAGAATATCAGGATTCAGAAAGATCATAACGAGGAACACCTAGAAAGCTTTCTTCTTTTGGTTACTAAAGAGCTTGATAAATGTTTACCTTCAGGCTTTTTGAGTTTTTCTTCTTCACATCTCAGATAGTATAATTTCTTCCTCAATGCCTCCCTCTCTTGTTGCCTGGCCTCAATGATTGGAGTAATTTGTTCCTTCCACTCTGCCTCTCGTCTCTCAAAATCTGCCCTTCTCTGTTCCATCACCTTATCCTTGAATATTTTCAGTTGAATTCTTATCTGCAGCAAAGAGCAGGTGGTATAAATGCAACACAAATTGTAGAGGGAAAATTGACTTAGACCAAATTGGTACTTACCCTTTCTGAAACCAGCTTCTGGAGTGCTTGTGCTTCTTCCACTTTCCTCTCCGCCATTTCCTTTAGGAAAAATACCCATTTGGTACTTATTTTTAGGGAAAATCATATTGGGCCTAGTAAATGGTATGTCTGTAATTACAATAGAATGTAAAGGGCAGTTTAACACACAAAAGCCCAAACATCTAGTTCTCTCTAAACCCTAATCCTAAATCTTCCAGTATTTAAGCACAACCAAGCATACCAAACCTCCAAGTCGCAACCTCCCTCAGTCTCTTCCCCCTTCCTCTCTCTCTCTGCTCATTTTTTTTTCTTCGAAAATTCAATCTTTGTTCTTGGGTAAGTTTCGTAGTGCCTCTTATAGATCCTTGGATCTAATTTTTGTGGATTTAGGGTGCTATTTGATTCTTGTAATCAAGAGGAGGCAAATTCTTGCAGGAATGTTGAGTCACTTCGCCTTCGAGTTTCCACGGGCTCAGTGAATTACATCCTGTGACATCCCTTTTGGTTCAATTTCAACTCTTCTGTTTTTTCGAGTACGATTGTTATTTGGGGTTCCGATGATGGCATGAAATCTTTGAGACCTGATCATCCTGTTGATGACAACTATAAGCATAATTTCTGAGGATCCCTTTGCTCAAATTCTTTGTTTTTTTTTTTTTCTGTTTTGCTATTGTTTTGAATTTAAACCGCAGACAGATTAGATGTGTATAGATGATGATCATGCACTGGGCTCTGAGCAGCTCAATGGAGCTGTTTTTTGATGGACAATGCCGCCTAGAAAGCTGAGTCTGATATACACTATTGATTTCAACAAACTTTTCCCTAATCTGATCTAACTAAACGGGTACATTTAATCTCAGAAGTAAATGAAATTCAACCGTGACTATGACTACGGAAGAGGACAAACACTATCCTTTCACTAAATATGATTTAATTAACAAAAAAATATATAAAAATAGAAAAGTCACCTGGAGAAGCAGGTGAACTAAACCTTGCCTGAGAACCTCTGTGGAGTCAACAACCGGTGCCACCAAATAAAACTTCCATCTCCACCCCAAGCAACTCCTCTTTCAATATATATATGTAGGTATGTATCAGTCTTTGTATTAACAAGTTAATGTTGTGAGTATCATTTCAGTGTTTGTGTTCCATGACCACAGAAGATTTCAGCTTCCCCACAGTACATAAAAGCAGTAGTACTAGAAGCATCGATTTCAGCTTCCCCACAGTACATGAAGATGAAGAAGATCGCTCTACTCCTGTGGAGGAGGAGGATTGTAATCAGAGGAAGAGCTTTGCATGTGTTGAGGGGGTTGACGATGATCAGATCATAGTTGGTACGCGTGTTCTTGATCAGGATGAGAAAATGGACATGCTATGGGAGGATTTCAATGAGGAATTGTATCCGGCAAGGTCAACGACATCTGAGTACGTGTCCGGGAACATGCTGCGACTGGGTTGTGTAGGTCTTGGTGCTTTCAACCTGTCCAAATCTAATGCTGCTACAACTGGAACTGGTAGTGCTATTACAAACCCAGGTATGGTCCTAATCGTCAGAGTCTTCAAAAGGCTATTCTTCCTCCACAACTCTCATCATCACAACCTCAAGAAACCTGCAAAACGGTGATCACATCTACCTCTCACTCTGTCATCATATTCGTGGTATTTGTCACAAACAACCTTGTATATTTTCTGTTTCAGAACCAAAGCACTAGAAGCTTGAAGTTGAAAAAATGAAGAATCAATAATCATATTGTATTAGCTAAAATTGTATACAGTACCAATCACTGAGATTGCTTTTCCCCCTTTGTCCGAATATATAGTACATGGTAGAATGAGTCGTTACAAAACAACATAACCTCAATATCCAATTCCTGTGTAAGAGAAAACAAAAGGGGGTAATAAGGATCAGATCAGAAAAAAAGGCAACATGGAGAACTAAATGAATTTGGGTAAATTGGCTTTGACATAGGGGAAAGATATAATAGCAGAAAATGTCATTTGATCCATATAACAGCAAGTGAAGATTGAACCAATGATAAAATAACCGGACCTAAAATTGATAACATTCATGAAGTACAGAATGGCAACAAATAAAACCCAAGGACTTGGTGTCAAATACCTGAATTTGAACCCAGAAGTTCTTCAAAGAAAAGATGCGTGAAATTTGCAGAGTAAATATGATCTTAAATGAATGAAACCAGCTTTCTCAACAAAAAAAAAATGAATGACACCAGGAAACCCCGTTGCAAAAATATTGATTGAATGCTGGACTAACTCGAGGTTTTGATAGTTCGATGACATGTATCCTAAGTACTTCTGACCTTAAAAGCAGCTGAAATCGGAATTCAACTAGCATACGTTTTGATCGAATGGGAGACGTTGGACTCATGCAGTGGTGTAATATATTTGTGCTCAAATTATAACGAGATAATCAAAATGTGCTACAAAATTTTCAATCTATTCCTACTCAATGTGAACATTGTGTTTCTTCTACATTTCTTCTGTGTAAGAGACCATTCGTGTCTCACGATACAAGATTTATCAAAGGGTTAGCGTACAGGGTTTGAGAAGAAAATCACAATGAAATATACAACGAATCCGGCAAGTAGAATCCCTCCATAGACATAAGTTTGAGATGACTGCACAGGATATTTGTACTCAATGTTGCAGCATTTCATCTTCTCCCTCTCGTTTGCCAAAACATGATCTACATACCTGCACCATGCACACTTGGACACTTGAGAAAAAACCCTCAACCATTGACCAAACTGCCTTTTTTAGAGGACAGTTACAATAGAAAAAAGAACTCAAATGTATCGAGAAAAATGGGATAGGAAACTTACTGCTGGGTAAATATGGAACTCTGGAGAATCTCTGAACTGTTCAAATGCGCATCTTGTAACCGGTGACCATACAAGGATGAAGACAAATCTACTAGCTGGTCCTCAAGGTTCTGTTGTGTAGTCATGTTTTAATCATGTTAAAAATCTCTCAGGTGTTGCGCAATGAAATTGTACAATTAAGAGAGGGGAGGGGGGTGTCACTTACATTTAAGAAGTTCTCCAATCTGTCAACTAATTCATGTGGGAATGGTTCAGGCAAGTTAGTGGTTTTCTTGTAAAACTTCTCCACCCATAGCTCAGTGGTGGTTTTGTTCTTTTTGCCCTTCACTGGCTCGCCAAGCGGAGTTTTCAGATACTCAGCAGCAAAAGTTTGTACAGCCTACAAATGAGACTCGAATTCATAAGCTTAAAAACATACCACTAAGAAATCAACAACAGAAAGACAATTACCTCCGATGTATCACGAATTTTGTGGAGTGCAGAATCTACACGTGCATATATGGAGTTCCTCTGCCAGAAAAGGTAGATACTTTAGATATCAAAATCCAAAAGAAAGTATCAACATGTATGCGGCACAAACTTGTAAATGGGTACAATCAATGCAGAACTCATATCTTCCGTATGGAAAGCAATTAACATGGTGAGACTAGCCTTACCAATGCAACATCTTGAAGCATTTGGCTGACTTGAGAAGTATTAGAAAATGGTCCAAATGGATGACACCCAGCTGCCCATAGCCAATTCACGACTGGCCTTTCATGTACATGAGAAGCCTTCTCATATGGTGCACTCAACCCTGCCACAGCAGAAGCAAGTCCTGCTAATATATGGCGCTGTACCTGAGATGGTTGGGCATGCCTTCTCTGTGTTTCTGAGACATAACTGCCCATGAAAACATTTCAGTAAGTTTTTCTGTAAACAAGGAATCAAATCCATCAAAATCCACTGTATATGAAGCTTAAAAGACATGATGGTTTAGTCAATCAGATAACAGAATGCAAATAGCAACATGATTTGTTCAATGAATTATTCACCTAAGAGGTATTTGCTGATTTTGATGCTCAAGTACAATCACTACATCTTTGCTTGTCCATACAAGACTTTCGTCTTCCATCATAAGGTTCGGGTCCACATCAGCCAATGATAGCACAAAGCTGTACACAATATTTTGAGACAATTATATACAGCAACGCATTAATATGATGGATAGTGTATTTTATATTGTTATTGTTGCAGTCAAACAGAGGTCATCATACTCACACAGGAATAACTCTTGTTCCATAAGTTCGGTATAGATCGCCTTGTTTCCTAACTATTTTCTTTTTCTTCTTGCCACCTTTTTTGTCATGAGTGGACCAAATAGGTTTATGTTTGAGTATAGAATCACTTGTACCATCAGATTCATCATTCCAATGCTGAGGGAACAAAAAGTACAAATTAGGACAACGAAGACAACTAGGGAAGAAACTGAAATATCCGCCAGAGCATAAATTAAACAAGAGAACCAAGAAAAGAAGTTAATATGACATCCTTATTAATATCCCTCAAAAAAAATGTTTTACTGTTTCAAATTTGGACGAACCTGGCGGAGGAAAAATTTACTCGAAAGAGACGGGTCAGCCACCTCAAGCAAACCAGCAGCAAGCACATCAGCAGAACGTTCCATTTCCTGGAATAACCATTTCCAATTTAAAAGAAATAAAGAATGATGAGATAGCTTGACTAACTCAAATGAGATACCATTATGAAGAGAAAAGAAGCAAGAATAACTCAGATATGATGACAGCTATTTCTAAAGCCAGAAGTAAACTGAAATGCCTCCAGAAAGACATTCATGAAATCAAGCAGATAGACAAGATGGTCATGCTACCCTAATAAATAACATGACCAAAAGCACAGATTCTTCTACAAGCACCATACACCCAAGTAAATGCAATTCAATGAACATTAAAATACGTAATTAAGCACTCACTTCTTTAAGAATAGCACCATCCAAATATGTTTTGGTATGAACATGGAAGCGTCCATCATTCCTAGTTTCTTGAAGGGAATGACCTCGCATAGCTTTTGAAACAGCAATTGCCAACTTCTCATGGCGATGTAATGAATGTGAACCCCCAACAATCACAACTTCTTGCCCCTCATGAACCATTTTCTTAACCTAAACAAGATTGAAAAAAAACATGATCTCATAAAAGTGGAAATGGTTTTTGGTATGTATCTTAAGCAGAAACATGGAAGTAATTCTAAAGGTGAAAGAACATTTATTTTCTTTTCTTTTCTGTGACATTCATAAGTGGAAGGCAATCATAAAGATATGGAGTCCAGAGAACCAACGCACCTGTGCCTCAATTGCTTCAATGTTTATACTGTAGTTGTGGCCCTTGTCTATAATGTTGTACCGATTATGATTTTGCAGCACAATTATTGGTAAAAGCAGCCTTGTTGTCAGATCAACAGTTTCGTACCTGAGTTAAGAGTACAGGCACATCATTAACCACTAAAAAGTGTTTGGACACTATAATCAACCGCTTAAAAAGAAAAGAAAAAAAAACAAGCAACCATTAATATTCACACAAGCCAGGTGTAAATCAACATGTCAAAAGATAGAGCAATGACCTAACATCTGGAGCTATAACATGCTCAATCGTGGTGGATACTAGAGAGGCAAGCTGTCCAACAAATACATCATGTGTAGAATGATCACTAGCTGCACCAAATCCTCTTGGAAACATTATATGCCTTATTCGTGGCAGGGTCCGAGAACTGACAGTTCCCTCTTCAGTTTCAATCTTTCCATAAGTGCATGGGCCAGCTGAGAGATCGATCACTACATATCTGAACAGCATAGGCAGGAAGTTAGGTACTTGTTCTTGAAAACATCACAAAAACACAGACAAGTGAGAGGGAGCATAAAGAAGTAACATAACTAGTCCGATAATGCATAGTCTATTACCTGATTCAATGTGAAAATTCAATTAAGCAGAGTGCTAGCAAAGTTACTAAAAAAATATTGGAACAAAACAATGTTGCTAACAACCATCACACAGATCATCAACAAGTTTTAAATGGATTTACCTTTTCAATCTGATCTTTAGTCATTGGCCATGCTCAAAGTATTACAACTACCATAACACAACTACCTCCTACATACTAGTCCTACCGCCTACACATAAGTATACCGTTCTTACATGTGCACTGATCTACATTTCCACTCACTTGAGGTTGGTCTTGTTGTGTTTTGGCTCGTTGATATGATTTGGAAGTTAGGATTCAGTAAGCAAATCCAAGTCCAGAAAGGATAGAGGTTTTTTCTATAAGTTCTAGGAAGGTAATCTTTCAAGATCTGTTAGGACTTTGTCTACTAGGTTTAGGAGACCTAAAACCTTATTGTATCAGCAGCCCCTATTCACTAGAAATAGGAGCTGCAGGGGGTTTTCTAAGGTTAAGATAGAGAGCACAGAAAACCGAGAGCAAAGGGTGATAGAGAGATCTAGCAGGGAGTTGGGGATTAGCATAGGGATTTCAATAAGTACTTGTAATCAAGTTGTTATTCTCCATAGTGCTAGTGATTCTCTCAAGAGAGATCACAAAGTGGATGTAGGCCAGGGTTTTGGCTGAACCACTATAAAATTGATGTGTGCTGTGTTTCTATCTTCAAGTTCATCTATCTACTTTGCTTAAGTCGTAAAGTACTAGTAAAGACCAGAAAAGATCCTAGGGCACTAACCCCAATAAGCTCCCTCTCTGTTCTAGTCTACAAAAGTAGAATACTAGAATTTATATGTTCATGACAAATTATTCCAAAATGGATTGCAGAACAAAATTATATACAACTGATTCCAGTAAGTCTCATTCAATCTAAGACCAAGTTTCCTTATAAATTAGTAAACAAGATTTAAGTTTGTTAACAGTACCTGCCAGAGCCCAGCCAAACTTGAGATGCACCTCCTCCATTGTACCGATAGCGATAAATATAGTCTCCCTCTTGTTTTTGCATATCATCCTCAGTTAGTTGTGTAATTTTTCCATACATCAA
The DNA here is from genome assembly GCA_009720345.1 of Fragaria iinumae. Lineage (NCBI taxonomy): Eukaryota > Viridiplantae > Streptophyta > Magnoliopsida > Rosales > Rosaceae > Fragaria > Fragaria iinumae. The sequence continues at coordinate 24,581,743 of CM019120.1, read as the reverse complement.
GTTGTCAAGATCAATTTCCTTATTCCTAGGGTCCATTCTGACCTGCAAAAGCAGTATAAAGACTGTAAGATACAAGTACACTTGATCAAGACTACTAAAGGATGGGAATTTGGTTTGATAATCACTTCATAGGAACTTTCAAGCAAAAATGATACTAAGATTCTTGCAGGCCATACCTTATCAAAATTGACCACAAATATTGCACTTGGTACTTGGCGGTCCAACTCCACAGCAGAAACAGCTGAATTGTCTGTGTCGAATATATAGGAATACAACCTCTGAAATACGGGTTCCACTACAGTTGCATCCACCTCAAATAGAGGTACTTCCCTTCCAAACTCAGTCTAAACATTGAAAACAAATTCAAAACTTAACTCAAAGACACAACGACACTCGTAACTATTCCAAAACACAATGCACAACAGCCAAACAATGCTAACTCACCTCTCTCGTATTTCTTGCAGGAACCATAGCCTCTTTCAACGCCTTCTCAAGAGCTATAAGCTCCGGCTGGCCAGCCTATAATCAAAACAAATACAAAAATTCATATGCATCGTAAGCTACATAAAAAATACTCAGCTACATTCATTTGCGTACTGAAGCATACATCATGAAGCAAAGGTGCTTACAGGGAAGGCATTGTACACAATCTGATGCTCGATATCGAGAGGCTCCCCAGTCTCAAGGCACGAAGGCCGGTGCACCGGGAAGCTGATCTTGAGCACCTCCTCCAACTTGTGCGCATCCACCGAGTACCTGTAGCCTCCATCACCATTGAAGCCAACCAGCACCACATTCACTTCCAGCGGAACCTGAAACGGTACCTACACACACACACCATTACAGATATCGAATTGCTCCGAAAATTAAAACCTAAACTGAATTTCAATTTGTTTGAATAGAGAAATGAAATAGGCGAGAGAGAGAGATCACCTCGGCGCGAGAATGGAGCATGCGGCGGACATCGGAGCGGATGGTGTCGTGGACGTCGTGGAAGGCGCCGTGGTGCCACTGAGGGTGGCCGGGATCTCTCCGGAAAGCTTGAGGTTTGGACTCGGATTGAAACGCGAGCAGGCTCAGAGCGATAACAAGAGCGTGTGCTATTGGAAGTGATGTTGAAGCCATGGCCGGAGCTCCGTCGTTAGCTAAATCGAATTGAGAAAATTGGAGTTAAGAAAGCTTGGACTTGGGCATAGTTGGGGTCCTCTTCTGGTCTGCGTTAGTGAGAGTCTCGGACCAAGAGAGTGCGGTATTTTCAATACCCAAAAAGAAGAGAGGATTTTACCCCGTGATAATTTAATTTTTTTTTTTTTTTTTTTTCACATTGTTACAGTTGTGCCTTGGGATGTCCCGCCGGGCTAGGTGTGTAACCCTTGTGTTCATGTTCGAATCCTGCCGGCGCAGATTTGAGTAAAGTCTCGATCTATATTTAGTGGCCAAAGAAAGAAAGAAGTGTTTTGACAAGACGCTCCCGACGACACGGATTAGTTTGTTGTCCTAAAAAGTCTTAGAGCATGTGATCTCGATCAAAAAGAAAACCAAACAATTAACTTTGAAGCTCAAAAGGGTTCCTCGAGTTCAGTTGCGAGAGTGGATTATTTAGACTACCAAAGTCCAAAGGTGCCTTCACTCTAACAAGGAAAGCAAGTCATCTACTGTGAAGCTATGGTTTTTGATTGCCTTGCATCAACTTCAAACCATCTCTATTGCCTTGAACTCATGAGTTCATAAAGGAACTGGATTAGAAAGCACTGCTAACAAAGGACACACTTTGGTTTGTTTCAGAAATTATGTAAAACGGATTAAAATTTCTGCTCTCACTTTCAGTATTTGAGAGGCAATGCATTTAACAATTTATGGCAGGGCATTACATGAATATCTGCAAAACAATTTTCTAGCACTTAAAGCTTAAGCCTCTGGTAACCAAAAAAGCTTTCAAGCCTCTTCACTTGTGATTTGTGAACTTTGTCCCGGAATGCTGGTGGGGTATCAGTGCTAGTCTCAATTATGCATCATTAGAATTCTTCATCGCAGGGATTGACCCAAAATGGGTGGCGGAGACATGTCTGGTTACATATAATTATTAGTGATCAACACCACTTCTTATTGAGATCGGGGGATCTTGCGCTGTACCTCTGGAGATTAGGTCATGGTTCAAGAATAAAACAATAACGGTTATATCATCATGAAAATGCCGCCGCACCTTCTTGTCTATTTTCCGAAGATCTGAGTAACGCATTTCTCGTTTTCTTGCAGCTTCTTGGAGGGCTGTCTTAACAAGTCTTTTGGCACTTCCCTGCATTGAAAGAAGAACTCAGCACCAGAAATCCAAACTGGGATAATAATCACACATGAGAAGTTAAAAAATAGATGTATATTGGTGTCCCGTATAGACAATTTGCGTATACTTTTTTTACAACTGTCGATACACTCTTCCAATATAACAAGGTTAACAGTATCCTAAATTAGAATCATATACTAGCAGCTTTTAAAACACATCCCATTTAGATGCAATTTCAGTGACTGAGCAGAAAGTCTACAAAAAGAACAATCTTCCAAAAAAAAAAAAGCATATGGACTAGTTCTGCAATCGGCTCTGCTACCACCAAAAGGACAAAAAAGAATAGTAATGGAATTTCTTCCAGTTCCAATATTTCATGACCGACTTAAAAAACTACTAACCTCAAAAGTCCACTACAGTTATCCTGATAGCTAAAAGTTTATAATTTCTAATCAAAAGGGGAAAAAATATTAGTTTCAGTGCTCAGAAAGAAATCCAATATGACCTTTTACTACAACAAGGCAAGCATGAAAGTACGAACAGTGTCAATTCAAATAAAATTGCAAGTATGAATGAAATAAAAAGACCAGAATCTTACTGCATGAGGATGCTTGTGGACAATCTCAACAGCTTTTTCATTACTCAAGTGTTCCCATAGACCATCAGATGCAAAGATAAGAAAAGAATCATTTGGATGCAGAGCATGAGAAAGAATGGTTGGAGTGGCAGACATGATAGGCATGTTCATTGGTTCAGGAAGCCGGAACTTTGCGGCAATTGGCTCCCGGTTAAACTCTGCATGTTTCATATATACATCACCGATGGATCTAGAAACCTGCATAAAATACAAAATCAAGATGTTATAACATGATATCAGTTATGAAGAATGAGCATGGTTATTAAAATGATGGATCATTCAGTGCAGATATGTTTAGGAAAATAATTATGTATCAACTCCAAACTAATTTGAATCTAAGAAATGTCAAATTTTAATGTCATTAAATGCTAGTAGTTCCATGAACTGCATTATGGACAAAAGAACCGTTTAAACACCCCTCAATAGTTTTATCTACCACCACAAAACTTCTTAACATGAGGACATTTAAACCTAAACTACATCTTTAAGTCTCTACTCTAGCTTGCCTATAAAACCAATTATTAGTACTCCTGTAAACTAACAGAATTGCATTTAAAACTTACTACTACTATTATTTCAGTTTAGCCTTAGTCCGTATACATACATCAAAGGTAAAACAACAAGATACAGATACATACATCAAAGGAAAAGCAACAAGATACTACTACTATTATTTTGGTTTAACTTTAGTCATAGATACATACTACAATACTACATCAAAGGAAAAACAGCAATACCAATTTTGATACAATGATTAGATTTAGCTTAACAGCAAAAGTTATTGAAGCTTTTATCATCCAGTGCGGAGTGATGTTAAGTTAGCCCATATACAGGGAGCTTAGAGTAGAAGTTGAAAATGCATAAGGGTCCAAGATTCTTTGAAAATCAGAAGTTATTCAAAAGTTATTTAGAGCTAAGACATAGTACTTTCAGTAACATTGCTGCACATAGTAGTTTCAGAGACATCATGTAGGCTAATGCAAGAACCAATCTCAGGACTTTAAGTCTTTAAGCAGTAAAACACCCAAAGTTAGTGCAAACAATGAGTTCTTAAGTGGACAACAATATCCTAAACTTACCTGGATGATGCCTTTTACTCTCCAAACTCCATGCTTTAAAACGACAATTTGAGGATCATGTGAGTGCTGCTCTCTCAGCTCGTACCGAATCTCCTCAAGATTCGCGTTGTGTTCAGTGGACAACTGAATAGCAGCAACTTCCCCAGTGTTACCCACTTTCTTCCCCAAAACAAGACGGGAATCTCCAAGACTCGCCACAAATAGCGTCCCTCGACATATCACTCCAACCAAACAGCATGTTCCAACAGTCGCTAAATTGGGTCTAGTACTCCACAACTCAGAAACAAGAGCCGTAAATCCTTCCTCTGTCCGACGAAAAGCATCTTGAATGGTATCCGCTGTCACAACACCCTCCGTCTCCGCTGATACTGCTGCATAAACACAATGCCTAAGATAGCCAACATAAGAGCAGCTCATTCTTCAATAGTCAAACAAAAAAACCCGCCCCCATAACACCAAAACAAGCAAACAAACCGAAAACAAAGCAAGAAATCAGAAAAAATGCCCCACATTTTAGTTCCCAATACGACTCAAACCTCACTAACCAAATTTCAAGACCAACTGCAATGAATTTCCCGTGATCCAAACTAAACCAACCAATCAAGATCCCAAGCAAACGTGGCCAATTCAAAACCACACTCCTACCAATATATAAAGGCAATCACGATTCACGAACCTTGAAAGTGTCTAAATAGATTATCACAGACGTAGTGAGCGGCCTCGGGGCCACCGTGGCCGTCGTAAACGCCGACGAAGGTCCCAAAGGGTCCAGACTCGATCTGGCCCTGGTCCTCAAGCACCTGATTGGCCTGAACCACAGCCATGGAGAAATCTCCCCACGCGTATTTCCCGATATCCCTAAACCAAAGCAAGCTATCCTTTCCATCTCTTCCGCCGCCGCCCAAATTGGCGCCAACGATTCCGATGGACTCGAGTCCTCCTCCCTCACCGCCGCCGCGCCCGGATGGCTTCCAACACAGCGAGAGAAGATTCATCAATGCATGAAGCATCCCACATCTCTCTCCGGAAAAAACCCTAACCCAAAACCCAAAGGACCCCTTGGAGGATTGGGGAAGGGAGAGAAGGAGAAGACCTAGGTTTTAATTGGGGGAAAAGGTATAGGGAGTGCGCAGGATAAGGGAGAGTGGCGGCGTAGGTTAGAGAGAGTGGGGTTGTGTTCGGTGGTAGAGGAACCGAGAAGGGGCCGAGTTCTCGGCTGTTTTGTGGGCAGAAGATGGTGTGGGGAAGCCTGTCGCCTTCATTTAATTTTTTTTCCTTTTTCTCTTTTTTCATTTTAAGGAATATTCCGATTGTTCTTTCCCTTGAATTTTGGCATGTGTTTAATTTTATTGTTCTCCGGTAAAATTCACTCGATGCAGTAGACTACCGAGCATACATTCAAGTTCAATTCGTCGTAGATATACAAGTAAATTATAAAACTAAGCCGGATCAAGCTTTAGTTTGAAGTTTAATATGTTTCGGTCCTAGCTTTATGTAGCAGTGTCATTTTTTAAATGAAGTTTCTGTCCAATTAAAATAAAACTTGATTGTGAATGTCAAACCAAACCAAGACTTGTGCTACTGATTTTAAAAATACATAGTATTGTGGCCTCGAAAGAGACGTTCAATCATATATTTAGGTACAGCAGGAGCATCATACATGATATTTGATGTAATATTTTGATATATCCAAGTTTACAAGTCGAGTTTGAACACAAAGAAGAGGAGTTGAATCTGCCGGAATTCAAAATGAGCACCTAATACTTGGCTTAGTTTAAGTAGGACTAAAACGACAACATAATATGTGAAAGAAGGTTTGTGCTCTACCAGGTAGATGATTTTCTTTTGATATTCAAACATTTTTACGACAATACAAGTAATTGGTAATTGAATATTAGTTTAAGCTTCTTACTTTCTTTTCATGAAATCCTACATGAGAGTTTCTTTCCAGACAACCAAAAAAAAAAAAAAACTCTATCTATCTTAGAGTATATAAACCAATAATCTCAACCTAACAAAGCTAAAATTAGAATTGCAACTTCCAAGTCCTACAAAGTTTAAAGGGTAAAACCTTCCGGAGCGAGAACTAAGACGCTAACATGGAAAACATCGACAGGTATTGGTAGTTGTATGTCTCACCTTAGAGAATGGACGACTTTGATGGAGGAGTTTGACACGGTTCAAGTTGAAAGGGATTCAACCATTTTGATATTAGTTATTTACAAGAAGTTTACTTCCTCTACATATCTTTATACAATGGTGTACGTGCTCTTGGTCTGTTGCAACTAATTGAGTGTGAACATGAACCAATCGAAAGAGCAAGTGACCTAAGTTTTCTTAGTCAGTTACACACAATCTACGTGAGCACCAATAACTTTGCATAAACCACGATTTAGTTGAAGACTAATTGATGTCTAAATTAGGCTCTTGGGGCCAAGTCTTCCCATCAATGATGGCGGATCGATGCCGATGAAGTTGATGCTTCAAAGATTTGATGCTTCAAAGATTGTGTTATCGTAAGAAACAATTAGTTATGTCTAGCTAATCTTGACATTTTACTCGTACTCTACTCAAATTATGTAATGTTAAATAAGAGGTAAAAACGTTCTGAGTTTTGTTACTAAATACAGATCCATAATACAAAGTAGGCAACTAAGAGATCAACAAAATTAGTAGATGTAAACTCGTATTCTTTGTTCCTCTCTAAAAATAAAAATAAAATAAAATAAAACTTGTTTTCTTTGTCTCCCCATAATTGTTTATCGTAGTCTTTGATGACGAGCCATGTACTGGATAAGAGGGAGTTCATATGTATTGGAGTTTATGTTACTCCCAAATTTCCATGTTTTCTTCTTGTTTCTGTCGAATTGAAGTAGGGACGTTCAGCACAGAAATTGGTCATCAGCTTCCCTCACTGTTTGCCCAAGTGTGGCAAATTAGGCGACATATATGGTATCCATTTTAAGCTCCACCAAGTGTAATGTTCTAAACCAACTGTAACCACCGAGATCACGCAGTTGTAAGCTGCAACGAACAAAGAGACATGGCCATAGCGAAAATGGGTCCAATTACGATGACATTTTGGGTAACAAAATCTCTATCGGAAGCAAAATCTTCTGGACCAGGGTTGGAGACTTGGAGCACGTTAGATGATACCAAAATCTGGGACACTTGCTAAAGTCCCTCCTCCCATCTTAAATCGTCCTTATTAGAATGATAATTCATAGGAGGTCAATTATGACAACAAAGGAGATCAAATCTGAGCCCACCCGCTTATAACCCTCGATGCAATCCCAAGCAAATTATTTTTAGGACGTCTTGATTCAAGTCTTTATCTTCACAATGACTTGATATATATCTAGTCAATCCTCTAATTTTGAGATGCACTCTTGAGCTATATAAAGATCTTTCATAAGCACTGAACATTTCCTATGACAACCAAGAAACCAAGTTGAGTCCAAGAGTAACACTTTCCGGTTATAACTAGGTTTGGATGAACACTTTCCGGAAAATCTTTGATGGCTCAACCCAATCACCCATATGTGAGTATGTGACACTAGAGTCGCCCTGGGGTAGTCTGTTATAGAAGTGAAAACTTGCTGCATATTGGATTCAGCTTCTGTTAAGCTAACTCTATGTTAGTGCCAGCAATAACATTAAAACTAAGACATCTCAGTAGATAGAAAGGCATTGAGATCCTTTTGCTTTACATTCTCAATTAGAACCTAGCAGAGTTAACCTAAAGACCTTGAATCCTTTTACTGTTTGAGTAAACATAAATTTATCTACCCACCCCAAAGTGACACAAGAAAGTAAAATCATCATCAACATCCCACAGCCACTCCAGCAGTGACATCCTTCTTCTCATCACTCTTTTCCATCTTCTGATTCTTCTTCTTGCTCAGTCCCAAAAACTTCCTCAATTTCCCAATAACCTTCTTAGCAATGCCAATCTCAGCTTTCTTGTCAACTCGAACCTTCACCGTCTTCGTTTTAGACTCCACCTTAGCCGGCGTCGTTTTAGCCTCCACCTCCAACACCTCAACCAAATCAAGAGCCCCATTCTCCTTGAAAACTTGTACAAGTTGCGGATACAGCTCCTGCATTGACGCCTTAAATTTCTTCGAAACTTCCCAAACTGCCCTCGGCTTCTTCGTAGAAGTTTCAAGCTCGCCTTCATCTCTGTAGTAACCAACTCCCACGCGCGCGTTCACGTACGCGCCGCACGCTCTCAGAATCCGACTCCCCCTCTCCCGGAAAAACGCCGCCGTAAACGCCTCGAAATTCCTGGGCGGGTTCCGGAGCGAATACAGCGTCGTTTTGCACGTCAAGACATACGCGTCCTCATTGTACGCCCGCGACCGCATCTCCACACCCGACCCGCCCGGCGACCCGGTGCCCGGTTCGTTGAAATACGGCTTCTCGTTCAGAACCAGCGCCTGGATCGAGAGCAGAACCTGGAGGACGGTGGACTGGGCCGGGTCCCACTTCTCCCGCTTCTTCCCGATCCAGGTGTTGAGCAGGCTGAGGCACACGTACCCGCTCGCGTAGAGATTCGGGTTGACCCGCAACCCGTAGGACCGGTAGTGCACAATGGGGGGCCGGGTCGGGTAATCGGGCGGGAACTTAATGTCGAAGAAGAAGAGCGCATCGTGGTAGGGAGTCCCGGCGGCGCCGACGATGACGGCGCGGAGAAGCTCGATGCGCGTGTCGTACACGCGCACGTAGATGGAGTCCGGGAGGCTGTTCTCGAGGACGCGCCACTCTTTCATGATGGTCTTGTGGACTGATCCGTCGTAGTTTTGTTTCTTGCTGGAGACGGCGGCGTAGGCGTGGTCTGAGTGGTCCGAAACGACGTCGAATGGGGGGAAGGGAGTAGGGGCGTCGCCGTTTTGGGTCATGGTGATTTGGATTTTGGGGTGACACTTGGGAATTGGGATGGGAATGTTTTGAAAGGTGGCGTCTTGGATATTGAGCTTCTCTGTTGACTCGCCATTGATTCAAGTATTATATACTGTAGGTAATACATCTTCTTGGCCCTTTGGGCTAGGATTGTGTTTTTGGGCTGGGAATATGGGCACCCGGGACTTCTTTCTGTACGAAGTCGGATTGTCGGAACAAGTAAAGCTTGGAACCGGACGTGAGATTGAGCCTCGCAGCTAGACCGAGTTTTAAATTCTTTTGAAGTTTTAAAACTTTGGATATGAAAAATCTTAATAGAAAATTAGTTTCGGAGCTAATTTTAAAGATAACTTGGATATGGCTCAAAGGTAAATTATTAAAACTTTTGATAGTTTTGAAGAAATTGAAATCCTTAAAACTAGCACAATCTTAATAAGTTAACAAGATTTGGTCTTTTGTTTGATGTATAATTTTCAGATAAGGTGTTTGATTGACCGTATCTTGATCACAAAGTGAATTGATAAGCATCAAGACACACCTACTTCCTTCCCACTTGAGAACATCATTACATTCAACCTCTCTACGTCGATTTCTATTCTTTCTAGTTCTTTAGCTGCTTCTTCTATCCATCGACACACTAGATTTCTGTGAAACCGAAAACGATGAAGAGCATAATTCAATCACATTTTAGTACACTACTACAATATTGAGCAAATGCTACACATCTTGTGTGGGCATTAGAGGTGTTGCATTTTCCCATAAGTGTGACAAATAAGAGTATTGGTGAAGTATGAGGAGAAAATGTCACACATAAAGGAATTGCAACACCTCTAATTGCCACACCAGATGTGTGGCCCCTAGTGTGGCCTTTTCCCGGCCAATATTGTTGTAGTGGTAGTAATGTAGCATATATCCAACAAACACTCCCATTCGCTCAGCTCCTAGCTAGTATCACCGGCTCTACGAAGAAAGTGATTGCAGGGAAACAATCTCAAAAGTTCTTTGGCGGAATTCTGAGAAAATTCTGCTATGCAGCTGGGTATCCTATACAAACCCTATCCCTAGACAAAAATCTCCTAACCCCATCACCCCTTGCTAGCACATGTTCATTCTTCTTAGTTGTATGTACAGGATACCCCCCATTGTATTAGCGTAATCATCAGTACATAATTACTTCATAAGCACCAGTCCAAACCTAAACTAGCCAATGCACCACCGAGTAAGCAATTGTGGTACAAATCATATATATCTAGGAATTCTCATAGAAGAATTGAACTTATCTCAAAGTAATATATAACAAGACAGACAAGAAGTCAAGAGCAAACTGACATGTTCCCGTGGTGGATCCGGATCTCCTTTAAGAACAATACATGATAAATGGTCAACTCTAAATTTTTGTGTTTTAATTTTTAAAACAATCATAATAGTACATGAACTTGTAATCTCAACCGAAAATACGTACATACCGTTACATTCTCCATTATCTAACGTGTTTTCCGTTAAACTTTGAGGAGCAAATTCGTCACTCTTTAATTTAGCAGTAATAAATTATTAAAATCAATAATTAAATTAATAATTAATAAGAAGAAGAAAATAAGAAAAGAAAAAGTATTGTTGTCTCTCTTTTTCATCCTCGTTCAAACCCAGCATACACAAAAATGGTGATCGAGGTAGGACTGTAGGAGAAAGTTGGAAGATGATTTCATTTGGTAAGTTACAGAAGAAAGGGTTTGAATATATATATATATATATATATATATATATATATATATATATATATATATATCGGTGGATATTGAGTAAGGAAACTTAGAGCGAGAAAACTATGTCCTAGTTTTACTTGGATTGGGACGAGCAGTGAAGTCTTTTTTTTTTTTTTTTTTTTTTGATGAATAACGACAATTGCTACAATCTTGGAATACAATAAGTGACTCACGCCAACATCATCACAAGATTGTGAATTGTGACAACGAAGTTCTTTCTTCTTGAACATGAGATGAACAAGGGAGCTGGTCCTTGATCATTAAGAATCCAATTAAACAATATCGGTGTTTACACCCAAATTAATATTTTACTGGGCAGTAATTGTCTATGTGAATATTAGTTAAATTCATGGTCCACGTCACACCGGCGAACCTAAAATAATTGGGTTTATAAGTGATGGTCTGCCAACAAAGTCATGCGAGCTAGATGTACAGTTCGCGTACGAAGAAAGACAGAGTTCGCATAGAATGAGGAGTTATAAAGACGTGAGCAATACGTGATCATTAAGATTCTTTTGTCTTGATTATGCTTGCATGCGAAGAGGACAATTCCGCCTAGAAGTCCTGGACGTGGAATGACTATCAAAGTTATCTTATCTCCATATACATATTGCAATTCTCATGAATGCATGCATGGAAAAGAGACGTGCTACAAGCCAGAGTTGCCATGCGAACTAGAAGTTTGCATGCAAAGGACTTCGCATAAGAGAAGGAAAGGGTGCGGACTCCGCCTACAATATCTCAATTGAAAGAGCTAGCAATTATCCTTATTTGTCTCTAGCGTGAGGTAGTTGTATTGGTTAAGGATTTCATTCCTTGATTAATATGGATAAGTGCGGCTGCATCCACAAAGTTCTCAAATCTTCATGAGGAAGTTGAACACTATCTCGCTACCTACCTAGTTAGCAGAGTTATATCAAGAGGCAACTAAGTCTAACTGCCTACGATGCAATATTATCGTTGAAGACTTCTACAAGTCTTTGACATGTTTTGGGCCAATACATGTGGCCCTAAAATAACTCTATATAAAGGAGTTTGAGGATTCTCTCGACACACACACTCAACAACCTCAACAACTCAACAAAAATACAATACAACTTTCAACATAGTTGAACCTCCAACGCTAAAGCATCACGCCTTAGCCCTTTTGTTTTACAGGCTCCCCGGAGCTCTGCTTTCATTTCCTTGTTCGCTCTCCGAAGCTTTGTCTTTTTTCCTTTCCTTCCCAGTTGAAGCTCTGCTCGACCTTACATCGAGTATCGATATTGTGACGCTCATGCGGACTACTGTAAGTCATTGCCCAGTACGCAAGGCGAATCTGAAGAACCCTGCGGTGGAGTTGGTGCTTTCTCTATCCTAAGTCGCTTGATTAGAAGCAGAAGGCTAAGCGCACCTCGCTACTACAACCACTACATTCCGCGTCCGCGCGGTGGCACGCCCGCAATGACTAAAAGAGATTTAGCATACCCAGACTTATTGGTGTGGCCAAAACAATCGGATTAAGATTTAAGAAACATAAGCAGAGTAAAACTAGTAATTGATGAGAAACTATACGAGTTGTAAGCCTTAATCAAACTCAATTAATCCATATCCTAACCTTAATCCATCGGTTTTGCCTGTTCACTTATAAATCCAATACGTCTTTGAACTGACGACCATGCTATATTGAAGTTGTTCATTACACCACAAAATCTATTCAAACAAATTAACGATCAACCCTTTTCTAGTGAAGGATATATCATTAGTGCATGTGACATACACTTGAAAGGCGTGTGACATACACTTGGAAGGCCTAGCCTAATACTTATCTATGTAAGCAATTAAGAACCAAAACATATCTAAGAGCATCTTTAGCAATGCTAGCCATTTTGCAGTCAAATTTTAGTCAAAATATCTAAAAAGTCATTTTGGCTAGCCACTTTAGAAATACTTTTACACAAGTACACTTTCTGTTTCAACTAAAGTTTGATTTATATTTTTGATTAAATAAAGAAAAAATAATTTAAATGTGTTTTAATATTACATAAAATGACTTAAAAGAAATACATTTAATTAACATAAATTATAGAGAGCATCATCTATAATTGATAAAAGTTAAAATAGCTAGCCACTTGCTATTCTGCTTGAGTTGGTAAAATTGATAAAAAACTAAACTCGCTCTCTAAAATGGCTTAAGAGTCAATATAGAAAATGCTAAAGATGCTCTAACGTTAGTAGGTAGGCGTCACCTAAGCCCTAAAACTTGAAGTAAAATATCAGTGCTCCTAATGCACAACAAAACAGAAGACAAGAAAGACAAAACATGCCTATAGCTCCCCTCGGCGTCTTAACGTTCTCCAAAGTCAAGTGCTCCACCAAATTTGAGGCCCTGTTATGTGTAAAAACAGCCACAAGCTTCGGGTACAACTGTTCCATCGAGTTTATAAACGTGGCCGAAACACGGTGACCTGAAATTGCAGAGAGTACTTTACTATCATCCTTAGTTACATCATCATTGTCATCCCTGTAGTAACCGACTCCCACACGACTGTTAGCGTACGCATTACAAGCTCTCAGTATCCGATTTGCTCTCAGTCGAAAATGCTCGGCGGTGAAGAGCTCGAAATTCTTCGGTGGTTTTTGGAGCAAATAAATCGTCGTCCGGCACGTTTTGATGAACGCTTCCTCGTTGTAATGACGGGACTTCGCCTCCTGAAACATATGAATGCGATACGGTTCATTATAGAAGGGCTTTTCGTTAAGAACCAGTCCTTGTATAGACACCAGTACTTGAAGGATAGAAGACTGAAACGGATCCCACATCTCTTTCTTTCTCCCGGACCAGGTGTTGAGCAAGCTGAGACAGACTTTGCCGTTCTGATAAAGATAAGGGTTGAGTCTCAACCCATGGGAATGGTAATGGACAAGTGGCGGTTGCAAGGGGTAGTTGCACGGGAACTTGATGTCGAAGAAGAACAGTCCTTCGTGGTAGGGTGTGCCGGCGGCTCCGACGATCAAGGCCCTCATTAGGTCGATGCGGGTGCTGTACACACGCACATAGGTCGAGTCCGGGAGGTTCTTGCTTAGTATTTTTCCACTCGCGCATGATATCCGCAATGGCTGTTTTTCCACCGTCGGTGCCCTTAGTGGAGGTGTAGTGGTGGTCGGAGTGGTCCGAGACAACGTTGAATCTGGAGAAACTCTCCATTGAGGGCGCAAACGTTGTTTCAGATTTTGGATATATAGTATATATACTATATAGAGTGCTTCCTTAACCCGTTGTAAGAATATACAGTGGACTAATAATTTACCTAGGTCATACGTACTGTGATTTTTATACGAAGTAATGTATTTGTATTAGGACTCCATTAATCCAAGAATTCTAATCTTTTCTTATAATGATATGATAGAGGAGTGATTGAGTTGGAACATTATTCTTCTTATGGAAAAATAACAGTGAAACTCTTTCACTCAATCTGTATGCAAGGCTTCAGATTCTGCACTCTCTCATGACAGGTAATAAAGAGAAGACCATTTTAAGAGAAATTTAAAAGACTTTGACTTGAATTAACTGACTATTCACGTTATATGGTTATGAATGTTATGATATAGTTTTGATCTACCTTTAATCACTATACACTATATTATACATGCAATTGTATGTGTATAATTTTGTGAAGTGATGTTATGTCTCTTATTTTTACATTACATGTACCCTAATGCTAAACCTAGCTAGAGGGGGATCCTGCAGACTGCTCCCAGCCCTTTGGGTGGAAGACTTTTCTTTTTTATGTTTTTTAATTTATTATAGTCTCTTAACGGCTTAACGTACCTCATCCTTATACCCTTACATATGGCCGTGAGATTTGAACCTCTAACCTGCTACAATGTTAGTTAGTCTAGCTATCAAAAAAGCCACAGCTCACATCGAAGATTAATCCTGGTGTTCTAGGATATTCCATATGTGTGTCTTGGCCTTATACCATCAGAATATGTAGTTAGAATAGAAATATGTATTCCTTATAATTACCATATTGGTACTTTGTAATTCCCTATATAAAAGATTTCTATCAATGAATAAGATGATGATTCTCTTGCTATATCTTTCTCTACACTTTACCCTTCATCACGTTATCATGCACTTTGTTCTAACCCTAAAACTAATAGCCCACCATTTGTTTTCTGAAACCCTAAAAAGCATTTTTCGGCTCCTCTGTCAGACCGCCGCCCCCTGTTTTCCCGGCCACCATCTGACATCACCGGCTGCCAATCCCTTGGCCGTCGCCCGCCGGCGATTTTTGGTTTCCTCCGACTACAATTTTTGACTTCTTCAAATGTTTGAAGTTTCGAAAGGTATGTTTTGAAACCTTAAACTTTTCCAAGTTCAATAACTCGGGGAGGATAAAAATTTTTCCTCTCTTCTCCATCTTTATTCTATGCTTGGGATTTTGTGCATGCAGGTACTAAAATCCTGAAATTTTATTCGCGGGTCAAGAGTGTGTTTGATCACTCTTGTTTCCTTGTCAGGGTTGTGTATGATCAACCCCGACCTTTCTCCGGATTGTGTTTGATCAATCCGAGACCTTTTTCTGAATTGTGTTTGATCAATTCACGGCTTTTCCGGATTGTGTGTGATCAATCCGAAGGACAAACCACTAAAAACATTGTTTGTGACCTCTATCGAGTCTCATAACAACTTGGTTTTGTATGCAAGAGCAACGTAACATTCTGCTCATTTGAGTTTTGA
The DNA here is from genome assembly GCA_009720345.1 of Fragaria iinumae. NCBI lineage: Eukaryota > Viridiplantae > Streptophyta > Magnoliopsida > Rosales > Rosaceae > Fragaria > Fragaria iinumae. The sequence goes on along the minus strand of CM019120.1, from coordinate 24,566,355 downwards.
CGTACTCGATACCTCAGGCCAATTTTCGCTTGGTATCTGTGGAACCTTTCATTGGAAAAGATTAAACCACATGTTTTGACCCCCAGGCTAACAAGCCTAGACGCCAAGATTTCACATCTCTCGGGCTTAAAGTTTTGAAGCCCCACATCGACAAAAGCCTTCAATGATAATCTGTGCAAAAAGTAATGACCACAAAGTACTGTGGAATCCACTCATGGAGCGTTTCTTGAAACGTTTATATAACTCTACTTGTTGAGTTATTAGTCAAGTGGATTGCTTACCACCTTAATTGACTACATATTGTCGATGATCTTTTGTGGCATCATGATCCATAATTTTTAGCGGATTCGATCATTATCAAGTTCTCTAGGTCCTCCAAGTTGGTTTGGAATTACCAACGAGACTTGATTTTGATTATACAATTGCAAACGGGAATTATACATACACTAATGTGAACGTATTTGAGATTGTCCCCTAATGTGGGGACAACAATATGGGTCACGGCAACAACATAAAACGCCGTGTCGATGTCTAGAAAGAGGGGGAGGTGTTGCCGGCCCTAATGACGAAACTCCTGGTCTAGACACCAATCTGTCAGAACTACTCATGTCAGCTCATGACAATGCAACCGTTGTGGATCTCTGGATCACTGGTTCAAGATTGTCAAGTTCATCCTCAAATCGTGAATGCATACAAAAAAGGTACGGAAAATCTATACGAGGACAATAATGTCATCCTCATGATTACGGATTTCAAAGATTCGGATCATGCTCTAGCTACCCATGACTTTGACGTCATCGGCTAGACATTGATTTTCGTTCCAAGCTATATGTAATAAGGCGTTGTATCGACGTCCTTCGTCTATTTGAGACATCAATGTACTCACATTAGCAATAATGAATGCCTTGAGAGTTTTTTTTTCGAAGTGAAACTATTCTCCTCTTATGGTTCGTATTGATTTACAAACAAGATGTACATTCTTACATCGTCCTTAGAAACATGACATATTGTGCCGATTTTGGTCCCTTCCTTTGAAGGTGACTCACGGCACCACATCCTCAAGGAGGATCGCCCATGTGTTTTCTGGTTAAGTTTTCTACCCTATAACGGATTTTCCATCATCAACTATTCAACTAGGCTCATCCAAGCTCAGTATGATGTCTTAGAATTGTCTGAAATTAAGAAGATAGTGGTTTAAGTGTGCCTCGCACTACCGACCCTCCACAGACATGCCTAGTCATGCTAACTTGGAGTTACCGAAAGCTTTTGATTTTAGATCCCCCTACGCTATTAAACCAATTGTCGTCTTGCAAAAGATGTTGAAGACTTATCAAAACCGGACAATCATCATAATCAAATCCTCTATGTCCTATGAGTTAGTTTATGTTCATGTCAGGGAGGTTTTGCTAATTAGTCATGGAGTTTACGACCTTGGAATGACCAAAAGGATTTGATTTTGATCATATACACGTCATTTTGGCTTCGGCTTATGCCCACACGCCATCTGCAAGCTTCATTGCTTTGTATATGGCAAATCTGCGAAAAACAGCAATCTGTCCCTTCTAGACAGTCAACTTCGTTTGAGCTTTGTGAACAGCTCCGGACGAACCAGACAGTGAGCTTTATATCATTGGAAAGCTCTACGAGTCTAGTTTTCAGAAATGTTCACGGTTCGTCCATATATATTTTAACGAAGAAGTTATGGCTGTTTTAGTGTACAAAGGTCATTATGCGCGGAAATTTTTTATGCACTATCGGGATTTTCAGCTCTTTGTAGCTTCATTCAATCCTTCTAAATGGTTCAAGTAGAACTATTTACTCGCCTATCTACTATATTTTGTAGATCTTTCTCATAGAGACATTGAGTGCCTCGTAGATAGTGGAACTACCCACAACATTCTAAGGAACCGACAACTATCTTTGGATTTTGTGCATTTGTAAATCTTATGTGACTAAAATACTTGAATCATACCGGTCATTTAAGGACGCGGTTTAGCTTGAATCTTGATGCCTCATGGCACCATGATCAACATCACAGATGCCCTCTATGCATTGAGAGGCAACCGAACCATGTTGAGGTTTAAAGACATTCACGCTAATAGTTTTCATTTGAAAACACATAGTGAGAATGAACAAGAGTTCTTTTGTGTATACCTTCTCATGAATGCGGACTGAAGCGTATCTTGGAGAAGTTCATGAGTCAATTTAGTGGACTGTATGTCACTACGATTCGAGTAACGAATCTCATGTTGTCGTTAAACATGATATTTGGGACACCGACTCATATAAACTTCGGTTTTGACAAATTCAGGTCATCCTAGAAGAGATATATTTTGAGAAATTCTCATGGACATTCATTCTTCCACTCAAAATGAAGACATTCGGGATCTAGCTTCATCATGAAGCATGATGGTGACGCCATAGTTGTAAATGACGGCACCCGAGGGACATTGACGTCACCCGAACACGACTCCAACTTCCCGGAGGCCGTCCGGTCAATTCCTCAAGCAATTGAGGTGCACCGGCCTTTCCTCGATGTCTTATTCCCTGCAATGCTCATTGCTCATTTTGAAAGCGTATTTTTTTAGCTCAATTAGGGGAGCGAGACCCTCCTACGCTAAATGACACAAAAGAGAATACTTCATTCTTACATTAAATTATGTAGATTGATATAACCATCTTGCAGACATTTTTTTATGCTTTATGGTGTTGGTTAAAGTGTTAACACACTGGTCACGTGTTACACTATTATCTACTGCTTATACAGCTTATGTTGTTTATACTTCTACGGGCTCACTACCCATTCTTTAAAGAAGTTTATCGAGATATAAGTTGAAGTGTCATGTACCCCATGTTCACACACCATATGGTCTCACCGAGGCTACGGCCAAACAACTTTAGCTTGTCGCTCGAACATTATTGGTGTGCATCAATCTTTCTATTGTGTCTTGGGGCTATGCAATATTTGCATGCAACTTTACTATTCATCTATGATCCACCATCATTGAATATTTTTGTACTACATCTCGTGACTGTGTACGAGGATTGACACGAAATTGCAATCCTTGAGCTTGGCATGATTGAAACGGATCTCCAATCTTTGAGCTCGGCTAGATGTTATTTCTAGGTGCCAAATCGTAATGCCACAGCGTAAAATGATGGTTCATTTGAGATGAATAAGTATTTAGGTTGGTTGGATATGAACCTCTAACTATTTAATCCGCTTATTTAGAAACCTTGTCAGGCGATCTCTATCACCGCTATATTGCGGATTGTCACTTTGATGAGACAGTATTCCCGTCGTTAGGGGGAGATAAGAACACAAGTGTTCACAAGTGGAATGACGTGAATTGTCGTGGTTTATCCTCACTAAGTCTCATCTTCATCCCAAATGCTTAAAGTGTTAAATTGACGAGATCACATGCTGCAAATATGTTTGCAAGGATTGATGTCTTATCAAGAGGACATGACGCGACCAAAAGGAGTTGGTCTTGACGCTATCACCATGGATGGTGATATGGTGACGCCATATAGTGGCAAAATTAGTGTCACAAGGCCGTGTGGCTCCTTAAAAAGAGGGAGGCCTTTAGGTTCGATACTTTCTCGCACTAGAAAGAAAGCGAGATTGGCACAACCTGATCCATTGATCAGTGATAATCTAATCCGTCTCATGAAGTCTGAATTGTGATTATCGTTGGGGGACGCCTCAATGTCAAATCCAATTCATATAGAGATCTTTACAAGTATTACACTGGTGTACATGAGGATGTGGGATAATGAGTCTACTATCGAACCACCATTTGTTGATGGATATCAACTTAGTTGATTGGCTTAATGGAAAGATGTGATCCAGCATTAACAAAAAGATAGGTCCTTGGGCAGGTGATACTGACACCGTAAGCTAACCTTATCAACTATGCCTTTGTTAGATAGCATAGTGAGAACAAGAGCTTAGACTCACCTTATGGCACAAGGTCTCTCACTAAAACGCACTGAGATCGACTACGATGAGATATGCTCTCGTAATGGATGTCATTGCACTCCACTACTTTGTCGGTTTGGTAGTTTCCGAATAACTGAACATGCAGCCTATGAATGTGGTCATAATAACATCTCTACGGGATCAGAGATATACATGAAGATCTTAAACGGACTTCATTCATCCGAATCAAGTGGCTCCAGACCACAAGAGCATGCGTTTGCTAAATGTATTGAAACGCACATGGACTCTACTTGATTTGGAAGGGATATGGTGAATTATGTCTTTGCGTGTTCGTTCCGGATTTACATAGACTCTTGATGGATCAAGAGATGCCAATATGTATCAACATCCGAAGTTAAGAATGAAAAAGATTTTAGGAAGACACGGTCTCGAAAAGGCACTCGATGACTATATTGATGATGATTTTCCATCAATTGGCTTAGGCGCTCTAACGAAAGTGAGGCCTACATATACCCCATGGTTAGTAAACGTCTTTTCTCTAAAGAGAGATCCGTTGTTTTGTCTAAAGAAAGATGACAAATATGTGTCAAGAGATGAAATTCTCATCTAAGTACAATAAGACGCATCAATGTACTTAACACAATACAAAAACCTTGACATCCCATTCGCTATGAAAAGTTGAAAAGCTAAGTGTAGCTATGCTCATACGCAATGCCAATGTAATGGCAGTAACTCCTTTTTCAATACTTAATGGTATGAAAGGTTGAGGCTTATTCTATCCCTACATAAGAAAGACACATCAATAGCGAAATCAGACTCTGCTAAGTTTCGTAGGTTAAATTCCACATAACCTACAGGGAATCTCACTCACTAGAAAATGGTGAAATTGGTATCATTGGAAAGGTCTATGTGTCTACTTTCTAGGGATACTAACCATTTCATAATACCTATCTATATTGAGTGAGTTATGGCTGTTTTCGTAAAGTAGGACGAATCTGTCCGATAATCTGATTTTGGTAAAACAGTCAACTTCGACCGGACTTTGTGAACAGTTCTTGATGAACCAAAATGTGTGTAATATACGGTTGGAAAGCTAAAGGAGTTTAGTTTCCAAAACCGTTTATGGTTCGTTCATATGTATTTCCTAAGGAAGTTACGGCTGTTCTAGTAACTGAAAGTCATGCTGCGCGAAAATCTGATTTCTTGCACGAACTTATGTTTTGAGTTCACAAGCGGCCTTCTCCTCAAGATCTAAGTGTAAAAGATTATGTTTGAGGACAATACGGCATGATCTAGTTGATCATTGCCCAATGCCACATTTGAAGACATGTTAAAGAGCATTGACATGCTAAGTTATTGAAATTTCCGTGATTAGTAAGAATCAAGAAGAGCTCTATGATTGATGTAAAGATCAGGGGGAGGTGCGAACTTCAGGGGGAGTCTAGTACATACATACATGTCACTATCAAATGTGAAGGGTGCGTTGTACTCTTTTTCTCTTACGATCAAGGTTTAGTTTTTCTCCCATAGGGTTTGTGTTCATTGACGAGGTTTTTAACGAGGCGACATATTAGCACCACATGCATATCGGCACGCGGCACAAGAGGGAGTGTTTTAGAATATTTCATATGTGTCTTCGCCTTATGCTATCATGATATGTAGTTAGAATAAGACTATGTATTCCTTATCATTACCATATTAGTACTTTGTAATTCCCTATATAAAAGGCTCCTATCAATGAATAAGATGATGATTCTCTTGCTATATTTGACTCTACACTTTATCCTTCATCAATTATATGGGTTTCCTAGTACTTTTTGGCAAGATTCGAGTGATTCCAGTCTTGGTTAGGGTAAACTAGGAATAAGAAAAAAACTATCAAACAAGTCCGGACTGGATCCACAGCTAACATAAAAGTAAAGTTCAACAGTCAGAATTCCTTAATCGTAATACTGTACGTAGTTTAGGTCAGTTTAGCTTTCTCACAACTGAAAACAAGCATTAGTGTTACTACTGAACTCGATCAAAGATGTATCTACAAATAATGTAACCAATAACAGAAAGTGGATTCAGAATGCATGCTGTTGGACTTCAAATGAAGAATGGAAAATAGGGTAACTGGGCTGGCTGGGCTGCAGTTAACAAACACCACGTACCCAATTACATTTAACTGTCTGTTGACTTGTGATCTATTAGAAGGGCAAATTAAACAATTTCCCAGCATTATGGGAGCCCAATATTCTTATGCTTACAGTGAAAGACATCATATTAGAACTTCTACAACTTGGAAGAAGGCTTTTTCGAACTCCGACCGGCTATAAACTCTTGCATCCTCTTAAACTGATCCTTGGTCATTCCATTGTAATATTCATGAGCCCTCTCCTGAAAAATAAAGGCACGGGATACACAATATGCTCATTATTTCATAGTCATGAAGAAGAACAGTTACTGGTAAAGCAACAAGGGCATAAAAACACTACAGATGCTTTGATGCAGCTTCCAGATTTTCTTTTCAGTCTTTCACCATATAGAAACAAATGCAAGCTAAACTGCTAAAGTCTAAGGTTTACTTGCACGCCAAATATTTTTACAGTTGCGAATGACTCACTAACCTCTTCTAAATGCATTTTGCTAACAAGATGATGACTGACAATTCATATAACAAATTCTTTTGTTCGAGAACCAGCAATGTTTCCATTATTTTAATTTAAGTTTCCAATAGTTGATTGCAGAAAAAGTGATTTGAATGTGAACCCCAATCTATCTCATTCCACAAGACCATATACGAAATTGAACTCATACTCTGCATCCATCTTCAGGTTGAAAAGGAGATAAACAATCCCAATAACTATAAGGTGATGTTTGATTGGATGAATGGAACAGAGTAGCTTATACAATGAGTGTACCAATGAATCAAGCAAACAGAGTAATTGAAAAACACAAGAGTGTAATTGATTCCATTCCAATATGCTAAATTTCCTTGTTCACAACAAATACATGGGGTGCTTATTCCATTACTATGGTCATTCCATCACCATTCTCATTCATCATCGGCTCACTCCCCCAACCAAACAGATCCCAATCATAGCCAAACTAACAATCATCATAAAACTCACCCAATATCTCATTCAACCAACCAATCATCACCTGATCTCCTAGTATCTCATGGTTTCCAGAATTCCAAACTAACAACTTCACTAAAAAGTAAATCATACTCCAAAGCTAGAATAAGCATCTATAAAACCTGAGAAAATTGAGCATTTGAAATGCTGATACAGTACACCAAAATCACAAAAAATAAAGCCGAAATCACATACCTTTTCTAGTGTAAGAGCATGGCCCAAGTCCAGCTTGACCCCATCATTAATAACAGCCTTGTACCTCACCACCATGTCCTGGTTGTTCTTCACAATAGCCTCAGCTATTTCCCGCGCTTTCTTCAACAACTCACTCTCCTCCACAACATGGTTCACAAACCCCAACCTCTCCCCCACCTCCGCCGTCAACGGCGTCGCCGTCAGCGACACCTCCCGCGCTTTGTTCGCCCCTATAATCCTCGAAAGCTTCTGAGACAAACCCCACGACGGAAATATCCCAAATCTAATTTCAAAACCAAAGTAAACACTCATTACCAACTTTCGGATTCGAATCCGGGTCGGTTTGGATCCGAATTGAAACAAAAGCGATTCAAACTCACCTGGCATGAGTGTCGATGAACTTGGCTCCCTTAGCGGCGACGACGATGTCACAGGCGAGCGAGATTTCGAATCCCGCGGTGATGGCGAAGCCGTTGACGGCGGCGATGATGGGCTTTTGGCAGCGCTCCATCTGGGCGACCGGGTCGGTCTCGATGTCCTTGACGTCGCCTTTGAAAACGTCCTCGGCGGCGGTGAGATCGACGCCGGAGCAGAAGGCCCGACCCGTACCCGAGAGAATAATGACCCGGACCGAATCGTCTTGGTTGAGGGACTTGAAGATCCGGGCGAGATCCGTGTTCATAGCCTTGGTGAGGGAGTTGAGCAGCTTGGGACGGTTGATCGTGACGTAGGCGATGCCGTCCGGTTCGCGGTTCACGAGGATGAGATTTTCCGGCGGAGATTGTTTCCCGTCCATTTTGGGAAATACGGAGGTGAGTAATGATTGAAGTGAGGGTCGCGTTTTAAGGATTATTATTTTGAAGTGCGTGCCCGATTTGCCTTATCGGTGACGTCACTTGCCGCCGAAGCTGATGTCCTAGTGTGGATTGGGCCGCACTGCCGTCTATTGATTTTTAACCTTGTTTTTTCAAACTATTGATATTTTGACCTTTTAAGCATGTCAAAAGTCATTTACAGTACTCGAACAAATTCATCTTTTTGACGGGTTTTGATAGGGTTTCAATATTCTCATTCATAATGCTACATAGATATAATTTCTCAATGCCAGATGACTGATAATGAAAAACAAGTGTATAATACTACAATTTAAAAAATCATAGATCTTGTTGTCTAACCAACAAAGTTTGGCCTTCGTAGTCATTGTCATGTTTGACTATTTGAGCGATGAAGTTCGACTGAAGATTTCGTTTATGTATCATTTAGAGATTCCTCTGTGACCTTTTTCTAGTTTCTATATTGAATGCTTTAATTTTCTGGGTGTTCATAGTCATGACTTAAGGGTTTACGTTAAATAAAGCTTATAACATAAATCATTAAGAAGGCAAAAGTTCACAGTACTAGATATATGCAATATGGTGATTTGACTGTGTTTTGGTCACGATCCTCAGTGTGCGGAGTAGAGGTTTCTAGCGAACAAAGAGAATGGGAAGTTGCGGGCGTGCCACCTCGCGGACGAGGAAAATGTTGATGGTGATGCGAGATCTTGACTTCTGATTAGGAGAAGGGGGTTACAGGTGCCACCTCAGACGAGGATTTACGAGCACAAGTGATCGATACTCACGGCGGCGCCAGCAGAGCAACTATAGGGAGTTCAGAGAGAAGCTGGGATATAGAGTCCGGAAGGCTCTGAAGAGGGGAACCTAGGCGGCGGTGCTTAGGGTTAGGGTTTCGAGGAGCTCGAAGGGTAACTGGTTTCAATTTGTATTGTGTTTTTGTGTATTGTTTGAGAGAGACCTTTCTGTTAGGGTTCGAGCCCCCTTATATAGTAGTTCAACTTGCGGCAGAAGAAAAGTAATTAGAATCCAAGTCGGACTCTGAAACCCTATTCGCACAAGGATACTGCTCCGTCCATGCGAACCAACCATCTTGTGACACATGTCCAGTTCGCACACTTCATTCCGCATAGGGCATTGCTTCCGCGCTGCCAACTGTAGACTCCTATGCGAACTGGAATTCATCCCGCGGGCTGTCACAGGAAGCTATCTCGCGTGCTACTGAAGCTCGCTTCCATTTCGTGGGCTATTGCAGCTCGCTTCCATTTCGCGGGCTATTGCAGCTCGCGAGCCTTAAAAGGGCCTTTTATATTTAATGGGCCACAGGGATTGGCCCGAAACATGTCAAAGACTTGTAAAAGTTTCCAACGATTAAAGTGGTGCGCGCGGACTCCGCATGTTCTTCTACGTGAGCCAGTTCGCCAGCTCGCCTCGCCTCGCCTACGCGAAATGTCAAATAGTAATTCCACGCGCGAGCTAAGTGTTCCACGCGAACTGCGTAGTCCGCCTATGTCCATTCCGCGCGCGAGCTAAGTGAAGTCCAGTTCGCATGCAGTTCGTTCCGCGTGAAGTCTAACTCGGCTCGCGTGGTCTCACTGGCGGGCCGACATTTGTAAACTTAAAGAACTTGGGCTCGCCGGTATGACATGGACCAAGAATGTAATTAATATTCACATAGACATTTACTGCCCAGTAAAATATTAATCTAGGCGTAAACAGACTGATCTCTATATTTGTTACAAAAAGAGAAAGAAGGTGAGAGGATTCGTTTCGATATGATTAATGAGGAGCCCTTAAGCTTTTGACTCGAGATATTAATGTGTTAATAGAAACATAGGCTTTAGCTTATTTCCGGCTGGTGTATTGAAAAATGAAAAAAAAAAAAACAGATGCCTACCCCTTATAACTACTAGCAATGCAACTCGCGCGATGCGCGTGTAAAAGTCTGCACTCACTGATGAACCTGATCGATGTGACGTCCGTAATAAAGCATAAAATAGAAAGATTTGATCAGTTATGTTAAGAAGAAAATTAAAACAAAAAGACAGAGCGGGTAAAAATGATTCAAAAGATATTGTATAATATTTCTCTCGCTCTAAAGTCTTCTCGTCTATTTTCCTCTGCTTGTCTGGTGCAGTGATCCTTCAAAATCAATTTCTGTCACTCTATTGTCTTCCCATTCTATTTTCCTCTGCTTGTCCGGTGTGGTGATTTCTCTATATGAACATGTGAGTTGTTTGTGATGAGTTTGAGAGAGTTGGGAGTATTTGTGAGAGAGAAGAAAACTGAAATCATAACTGTTTATATCAGTTTGAGTTTGCGAAAACTGTTTAAGCGTGTTTATCTGTGTGGGGTGGTTATCTTTTCACCACTCTCACGTTCAGTCAGTTATTCAGTTATTTTCACAATCTCATATCTCTTTACGTATTTATCTGTTACAGTTTTATGATAATTTGTCTTTCACTACAATAATCCTCTCTTTGTTTTCTAAATTCAGCCTAATGAGACAGTTTTGGCAGTTCATATTTTGGTGAATTTCTAAACCTCCTCGCTTTATTGTAGTAGAGATGATTTGGAGGGAATGGAGGCTATTAATTCCTTTACTTTCGTTACAAACTTTCTGAAAGTGACTTGTTAAAACGTTCAAACAAAGAAATACTGAAGTTTATTGCAACAAATAATCAAACCATAATCGGACCCTTGCAACATTCCATTTTTCTCCAGCTGCAACGTCGCTACTACTCTATAATCATATATAGCTCTATGTTTTATGAACCAGTAACCTCCAATTGAGTGCAGATCAATAAGCTTGGAGGAGCTGCACTATATTCATGGGTGAAATATCACTGGAGTTCCCATACAAGAGACGCCTTGCTATGATCACATTTGAAGCATCAGAAGGATGGTAAGCGTCCCAAAACACATACTTGGATCGGTTCACGCAAACTTTTGATGGCTGAGGACCGCATGGAATTAGACCCCCGTAGCGCCCTGCAACTCTGCAGCATGCCGAGTTTGTATTCTGGAAACCTGTTAAAGGAACAAAAGTACTAATCAGTCTCATTATCTTCCAACAAATTAACAGCGAAAACTCATAACACCAAGTCTTTACCATATGATTTGTAGTTGTCAATGATGTCTTCTACAATGCTATAAACATCTGCATACACAAATTTGGCCCCGGGAAGATTATTGTTTAGCTCGGTGACAAGGGTTCTTAGCTTGGCGTTGAATGAACGTGATAATTGATTCGGAAATGCAGCACAGCTATCTGGATCAGCTACCCGATTCACTTCCGTCTGATAGGGTATACAGCCAATAGGTCCTACATTTACCATAACAATCTTCTTTGCACCTAAATTGTACAGTCTCTGCATTCCATAACAAAATCTATGTCAACAGAACTGAACCATAGTTCGATCAGTATGAATGACTATGTAATTTTGAATAACTTAATGTACTTCAATTTTTAGGACCAAACTCAAAGTTCAAAACATGAGGAAGAGAAATATATAGAAGAGTTATGACAAAGGAAAATGTTTACTGTAATTTGTAGTCCGAGTCTTGCGATCAAAATGCCAACAAAGGTTTCCGGGGGTATTGACTTCCTCTCAGCCTCAGAAATAACTGGTACCAAGTAGTTATTGATGAAATCATTCGAGCCGATTGTTACTGAGAAGAGCGCTCGGTTAAGTAGCTTTAGAGCTGCAAGAATACCAATTCTTGAGATAATGTCTTGCCTGGTATTCGCAAAGTTATCTATCTGTGCATCCATGTTAATTCTACCAACCTAGCTTCAAAAAATTACATATGATTTATATTTGATTAGCTCAATGTATACATTTCATACGATCAATATCAAATGTACGTAATTGAGTGAAAATTAAGCAGAAGAACACCCTTACAAATAATTTTCCTGTTTCATTAAGAATTCCACCTGCACCTGAAGCATAGTTGACACCCTTCAGAATTACTGGTCCAGCTGTTGTGGGAGCTAAGTAAGGAGGAGTGAACTCCTTGAAACCCAGAGTCTGACCTGTTAGTTAGAATGTGTCAAAATAATGATCAAGGACAAAGGATGAACTGAATGTAGGACCATAACTTCTTACTCGCCTATAATGTCAATAACGGTTCTTCCATTTGTGTATCGCCCGTTAGGCCTTCCGAAATCGATTCCATTGGGAGCATAATTAGCTTTGGATAGTGTCACAATGTAGTTGTTGTTTCCAACATCAACCAGAGAATCCCCAAAAACGAAACAAGCAGGAGGTTCCTGTGCCAAACAGATTCTCCACAGTGCAAAAATAATGACAAGAATGAATTTTTCGTCTGTAAACAAGTCCCCCATTAATATAAAGACTTTTGCTTAAGGGTATCTCTAATTTCTTAAACCAATACTTGAACTTCTGCTGAAACTTGAAAAGAGCAAGAGCCAATTTATAGAGCAAACATGAGGCGTATTCCAGTATTCTAAAGTTATAAGCCTAGTATGGTGAGAGGTATAGGTAATTAGCAAGAATTAACATGGAATTGAATGCAGTGTAAAGTCATGAGAACAAAGTTGTACGTTTTGTGTCGAAGTACAACATTGTGAACATGTTCGGCGCGGGAAGTCACAGAAGGAGTGGAGTTAGGTACTTGTAGAGTGGGGAAAGAAAAATGAGAAAATTAGTTCTACAAGAAATTTTTAAGGGTGCGGCTATTGCCCCCTATCAAATACTTTGTTTACTCCCACATTTTAATTTTAAACTAAATATTCTAATACTAACCTCACAATCAATAATTTTTGTGAAAATATAATATTAAACTAAAATCTATAAAATCCAAACAACAACAATTATCTACATATTTACATCGGAAAAAAAAAAAAAAATTCTCTACATCTTTCAAATCAGATTTGAGAGTCACTTCAATCTTCAACAGGGTGGTTATACAGTGTGGTGGGATTGTTCGTTCTTATTTTTATTTTATTTATGACTTCAAATGTAGTCTTTCACACACACACACACACACACACACACACACAGAGCTTCTCAGCTGCGGACGTCCGCATTATTCTTACGGTGCAGATTTCTACTTTACACTCACTTTTCAATCGAACTTTCACATCTCCACCGTCTAGTATTTAGATACTAATGTATAGATCATCTCTGCAAAATTTCAGCTAATTTGGTTATCATTAAGGCACTCAAAACTGCGTTTTTTTGTTATAAACATGAACGGTTCAAGTTCGACAGAATTATGTTCATCCATTGGTTTAATCGAGTTTTAGTGCCTTAATGATAACTAAATTGGCTGGAATTTTTCAGAGATGATCTATACATTAGTATCTAAATACTAGAGGGTGTAAATGTGAAAGTTCGATTGAAAAGTGAGTGTAAAATGGAAATCCGCACCGTAAGAATAAATGCGGACATTCGCACCTGAGAAAATCTGTATATATATATATATATATATATATATATATATATATATTCATAATCGTAAAGAAGTAACTCAAGAAAGAGATCGAGGATAACATATATAGGATGTGGTTTGAGAAGAATGGAGGTCTGCATTAATATATTGATGAGATATTTGTATATATTTTTAGATTTTATTAGATTGAGGAAAATAAAAGAAAGAAAATAAAAATCAGATTTTCTCAAAATTTGAAGGGTAGAATTGGAACGTTAAAAATAAAAAATAAGGCGTGAGGTGAACTGAATATTTAGTGAGGTGAAAATATCCGCAATCAATTTTTAAATGTTACGGAAGAACCACGTGACAGTCTGACGTGGTCATACATTCCAATCAAATTTAGACATGTGGATTTTTTACAACTAAAATGTAAACTAATATTTTTTTATATTTTGTGAAATGACATTCAAGGGTATTTAGTAAGGTTTAAGATTTAGGGTACATGGTTTAAGGTATTGGGTATCGGGCATCGAGTATAGCGTATAAGGTTTAGGGTATATGGTTTGGACTTGGCTTCTTTACTTGGACCGAGAGTGCTTAGATCTACTTGGACTCTAATACCAAGCTGCCACATCACTTACAATCAATCCAACGGTCATCAGTAAAAGTCAGAACAAAACAAACCATAGACCTCCCTTCTTAGATGAATCTTCTTCTCATAATGTTAAAGACCAAGTTCGGGAAAAGGTTTGGGGAAAAATGGATAAAAGCTTAGTTCTTGATGGGAATTTGGGAGAATGGCGAGGACCCAATAGAGATTGAGGGTTCTGCGGTGAAGGAGAGTTGGGGTTTTGATGGGGTTTAACATCTTGGGCTATGCGGAGGTCATTAAATGATAAAGATAGGTTCTTTGCTGGGTTTTGAGGAATCTGGATCTGGAGAGGGGTTGGTTGGTAGGGGAGGGTGAGTCGACTCGGCGAGTTGGTGAACGTGGTCATTGGAGAACCATAACCTCCAAAGTCTTCAAGGTGTCCTCCATTATTATAGTTCATGAGATTTTGAGGCTTCAGTCATGGCTTCCCAAAAAAACTCGAATGAAAAACCCATAAATTGAGCAATTGGAAAAACCCATAAATTGAGCAATTGGAAAAACCCAGAAATCAAATCAGAATTTGACATGTGATTTGATATGAGAAAAAGAAGAGATTGCAGCTTAGATAACAATGGCTGACATTTTGGGAGAAGAGTTGTAGTTGATACGGTGTGTTTGGTGCAAACTCTATAGTTTGGCGTTTTTCAATATTGTCCCTTGGATTGGTTTAAAATGACGTGCCAGCTTGGTATTAAAGTCCAAGCAGATCAAAGCATTCTCCGTCCAAGCAGAGAAGCCAAGTAGGGTTTAGAGCTTAGTGTTTAGGGTTTTAAAAAACAATAAAAAAAACCTAAAATGCTCTTTAACAAAATAACTGAAATAAATTTTTATGAATAAAATCCACATGTCTAAATCTGATTAGAATGTAGGACCACGTCATACAGCCAGATGGTCATTCCGTAGCACTGAAAATTTTCTCTTAGTTCTACACCCCCGTAGTATTTAAAGAAATAATTTAAGATGATGAAATCCACACTTCCACCAAACTTTTTGAAAAGATAAAATTCATTTAATTAAAATAGAACTAATGAGTATGAACAAGCGCGGAGGCAGGTAAGCCTTTGGACTTTGGTAGAGCTCAAGGCCAACCAAAGATTTTGGGGCTAAAAAAAAACTAGGTGTGTGTGTGTGTGTATATATATATATTTTATTTTTATTTTTTTCACAACCCAGCTCACCTAATTCCACAATTCCACCCTAATCTTTTCCTCTCTTCCTCTCAACAAGACAACGACACTCGCCTCCAGACTCTCAAATCCCTCCATTCTTCAATTTCTCAGTGACTCAGTCCCTCACTTCCTAAATTAATCAATTTCTCAGCTGATTGTAATCCTCTTCTTCCTCCATTTAAGACATGATTGTAAGTGCGATTATGTAATTTCATCTGTAGAAAATTCGATGGTTTAGTGTACTGTACAATTTTTCCCAAATTTTTCAAAGTTCGTCGTTTCATCCTCTAATAGTCTAATTTGTATCTAATTTTCAGAAATTTGACGATGGCTTGGAGTTTTAGGCAACGCTATGAAGTAAGAACTTTGCCTAATATAGTAGTGTGGTTGGATTCTCATTATTCTACGTTTATTGACGTCTATTTTAATTTCTTTCAAAGACTCGTAAATTGTAATAAACTTATGCTTGAGCTCCTATATTTTGCATGGGGGTACAAATTTTTCAATATTGAAGCCCACCCCATGTTTAAATCTTGGATCCGCCATTGAGTATAAATTGTAAAATTAAGAGTGTGTGGATTTCAATTCCTCATACTCATCTGTAAGTTTTTATGGGAAGAAAATTCTCCATAGACTATAGCTTTGTATCAGGTGTGACGGGTCATTTCATCATATACAATTTTGAAATGTTAATTGAACACCAACCTTACTCAGTGTAAAACATTGGGTTCAAACTTCAAATCAAAATGGCCTAGTGTTTGATGTATTGTTTAATCGAGATATAATCTAAATCGCGATGTAATTTTCTTGTTCCTGACTAGGCTTCTTCAATTTTTTTTAGGTTTATGCTCTACTCCAAGTAAAGATTAGCCTGATTTGGGATTCCTTCATATATGTACAATTCAAGTGATGAAATGACGATTTGGGATTCCTTCACATATGTACAATGCAAGTGATGAAATGAAGCTCTTATATATAGTCTATTGAATACTCCATATTTTGGCAACATTTATTTTGGGTTAAAATTTGGTACATGTAAAACAGAATTACAAAGCCATAAATAGAGACCCTTTTGGAGCATATCCTCTACTTTCAATTCTCTTCAGCTGCAACTATACTGTCGATCAATTACTTTATAAACAATGCTCTATGTTTGATGAACCAAAAAACTCCATTTGAGTGCGGATCAAGAAGCTTGGAGGAGTTGCACTACATTCATGGGTGAAATATCACTGGAGTTCCCATACAAGAGACGCCTTGCTATGATCATATTTGAAGCATCAGAAGGATGGTAAGGATCCCAGAACATATACTTCGAGCGGTCCTCGCACACCATTGTGGGCTGAGGACCGCATGCGATTAGACCCCCGTAGCGCCCTACTGTACTGCAGCATGCAGAGTTTCTATTCTCGAAACCTGTTCATGAAACAATACTAATTCATCAGTCTCATTATCCTGGAGCAACTTAACAATGAAAACTCACAGCATGCACTCAGTCTCACTCACCATATGATATATAGTTGTCAATTATGTCTTCCACAATACTATAAGCATTTGCATACAAAAATCTGGCCCCGGGAAGATTCTTGTTTAGCTCGGTGACAAGGGTCCTTAGCTTGGCATTGAATAATCGAGCTAATTGATTTGGAAATTCAGCACACATATCTGGATCAGCTACCAGATTTACTTCCCTCTCAAATGGTATGCACCCAATTGGTCCTATATTTATCACAACCATCTTCCTTGCACCCAATTTATACAGTCTCTGCATTTCATTACACATTTATCATTTATGTTAATAAAACTAACAACCATATATAGTACATTATTAATGACTGTATATCTCATCGTAACAGTCAATGTTCCTAGATCAAAATTCAAAATCCAATACACGGGGAAGCGATATCGATATATTTGAGTTGTAAGTGCAAAATGTTCACCGTAAGTTGTAGTCGGAATCTTGCAATCAAAATGCCAACAAAGGTTTCCGGAGGTGTCAACTTCCTCTTAACCTCAGTTATAACCGGCACCAAGTAGTTACTGAGGAAATCGTTTGAGCCGATTTCTACCGAGAAGAGAGATCTTCTAAGTAGCTCTACTGCTGCAGGAAGACCAATGCTTGAGATAATGTCTTGTCTGGTATTGGCAAAATAATCTATCTGTGCATCCATGTTTATTCGACCAACCTACCAAAACTCATACATGGTTTATATTTCAATATACATTTGATATGATCAAATGAAATTGAGTGTAAAGCAGAAGACCCTTACATATATTTTTCCTGTTTCATTAAGAATTCCACCTCCACCTGAAGCATAGTTGGCACCCCTCAGAATTACTGATCCAGCTGTTGTAGGAGCTAAGTAAGGAGGAGTGAACTCCTTGAAACCCAGAGTCTGACCTGTTAGTTAGAATGTGTCAAAATAATGATCAAGGACAAAGGATGAACTGAATGTAGGACCATAACTTCTTACTCGCCTATAATGTCAATAACGGTTCTTCCATTTGTGTATCGCCCGTTAGGCCTTCCGAAATCGATTCCATTAGGAGGATAATCAGCCTTAGAGAGTGAGGGAATGTAGTTGTTGTTTCCAACTTCAACCAGAGAATCCCCAAACACAAAATTAGCAGGACAATCTATTGCGGTACACATTCTCCACAGTGCAAAAATAATGCCAAGGATGAATGTTCCTTCTAAAAATAGGCCACCCATCAGAAAGTTCTTGCAAAAGGGTATCTCAAATTTAAAAACAAATACTATACTTTCAGATGAAGCTTGAAAGGAGCAATAACCCTCTTAAAGTACATAAACTACAAACATTTCAGCGAAACACATTATTATGAGCATGAAAAACAATTATACTGGGCCAGAGTAAAGCAACCTGTGCTTGTCAATATCCACATTCAATCATATGCCTAAAATGTTAACAGTTAGAAGTTAGCAAAACATGACTGAATTGAAAGCATTGCAAACGTAGCAACTAAATTTGTTAGAGACGAGCTATCATATGTGGGCCGGGAGTTTTTTTTTAATTTTTTTAATTTTTTTTTAACAAGCTGAATAATTCAATAAAGAGGCAAAATCTCAAACTACAAATCACAAGGAAATCTCATGTTCTCCAGCACAAACCAAACAGTGGCAGTGAGAGGAAATAACAGAGCACAGAAAATAAGAAGCACAGTGCTTCCTCTAGATTACATCATCATAAGGGCATGGAAGCCCGTCATTTCTCAAAACCATAGTGAGAGACGGTGGGCCGGGAGTTTTAGTGAAGAAGGAAGTAGAATCAAGTTGCACACCAACTATGGAGTGTGTGAAAGTTCCAAATTCAGACCAGTAAAATACTAGATATGTGAATTCCCATGTGAAATCCCATACAGTAATTCAGATTCTACAGTGGTATTCAGGTTTCTTGTTACCTTAAACCTTGAGCTACATTTTCTCTTGCAGTTGCAGAGTTGCAGGTTACCATTAATTTGATCCTTGTCGTGAAGTTGAGGCAGAGGCCAATCTGCATGCATTATTTACAGAACACAGATGCGTTTGATTTATGGTTTGCAGTTGTGCGTCTGTAACTGTAAGCTTGGCAACATCTAGTGGGTCGTTACCTTCTTTTAATGTCTTTCAATATCTTGTTGATCTGATTATAGTGCTCCATATTGATGATGAGGCTGTCCCAACCAAAAACTAATTTCAAGCTAGGATTTTTTATTTTTATTTTAGAGAATATGGATGCATGCAATACTTCAATACCTCAATTTGAGAGTTGCAACAGGCTATAGTCTATAGGTCCATTTGCTTCATTTGGTCACACTTTCTAATGTTTGAAATGTAACTCAAATCATTATCCTCTACCTCAATTTAGATCTCTCCTAAGTTGTGGTTCTTTGTAACTTACTTTTCTCTTGAAAAAGAAGAAGTTCAAATAGACTTGTTAAAACGTTCAAACAAAGAAATACTGAAGTTTATTGCAACAAATAATCAAACCATAATCGGACCCTTGCAACATTCCATTTTTCTCCAGCTGCAACGTCGCTACTACTCTATAATCATATATAGCTCTATGTTTTATGAACCAGTAACCTCCAATTGAGTGCAGATCAAGAAGCTTGGAGGAGTTGCACTATATTCATGGGTGAAATATCACTGGAGTTCCCATACAAGAGACGCCTTGCTATGATCACATTTGAAGCATCAGAAGGATGGTAAGCGTCCCAAAACACATACTTGGATCGGTTCACGCAAACTTTCGATGGCTGAGGACCGCATGGAATTAGACCCCCGTAGCGCCCTGCAACTCTGCAGCATGCAGAGTTTGTATTCTGGAAACCTGTTAAAGGAACAAAAGTACTAATCAGTCTCATTATCTTCGAACAAATTAACAGCGAAAACTCATAACACCAAGTCTTTACCATATGATTTGTAGTTGTCAATGATGTCTTCTACAATGCTATAAACATCTGCATACACAAATTTGGCCCCGGGAAGATTCTTGTTTAGCTCGGTGACAAGGGTTTTTAGCTTGGCGTTGAATGAACGTGCTAATTGATTTGAAAATGCAGCACAGCTATCTGGATCAGCTACCCAATTCACTTCCCTCTGATAGGGTATACAGCCAATAGGTCCAACATTTACCATAACAATCTTCTTTGCACCCAAATTGTATAGTCTCTGCATATCATAACAAATGTGGTCAATAGAACTGAACCATAGTTCGATCAGTATGAAGGACTATGTTTTTCTCATCATAACAGTCACTGAATAACTTAATGTACTTAAATTTTCAGGACCAAACTCAAAGTCAAATACATGGGGAAGCGATATAGTAGAGTTAGGAAAATGTTTACTGTAATTTGTAGTCTGAATCTTGCAATCAAAATGTCAACAAAGGTTTCCGGGGGTATCGACTTCCTCTCAGCCTCAGAAATAATTGGTGCTAAGTAGTTATTGATGAAATCATTCGAGCCGATTGTTACTGAGAAGAGAGCTCGGTTAAGTAGCTTTAGAGCTGCAGGAACACCAATGCCTGAGATAATGTCTTGCCTGGTATTCGCAAAGTTATCTATCTGTGCATCCATGTTAATTCTGCCACCCTACCAAATATTACATATAATTTATATTCCATTAGCTAATGTATACGTAATATAATATCAAATTAAATAGATTGAAAAGCAGAGAAGAATCCTTACAAATATTTTTCCTGTTTCATTAAGAATTCCAGCTCCACCTGAAGCATAGTTGACACCCCTCAGAATTACTGGTCCAGCTGTTGTGGGAGCTAAGTAAGGAGGAGTGAACCCCTTGAAACCCTGACTCTGATCTGATTAGAATGTGTCAAAAGAATGATAAAGAACTTGAGACGAATGATGAGCATAATATAGGACTAGAACTTGTTACTTGCCTATAATGTCAATGATGGTTCTTCCATTGGTGTATCTCCCGGTAGGCTTTCCGAAATCGATTCCATTGGGATAATAATTAGCCTTGGAGAGTGTCACAATATAGTTGTTATTCCCCACTTCAACTAGGGAATCTCCAAACACAAAATTAGCAGGAGTTGCTGTTGCTGAACATATTCCCCACAGTGCAAAAATAATGCCAAGAATGAATTTTCCATCCGACAATAGGCCACCCATTACAAAGACCTTGTAAAAGAGTAGTAGCTCAGAATTCTCAAAACCAATACTAGTTTTCAGATGAAGCTTGAAGCTTGAAAGAAGTAACAGCCCGGCCTGTTTATGTAGATAAAATATCGAACACGTTATTGAGAGCATGCAAAAAGTTAGACTGGACCAGAGTTAGGGTTATGAAGCTACACTTTTTATCTACAGTCATAGGCCTAACATGGTGATCGAGATTTAGAACTTAGAAGTTAGCAGAAGCATTGAATTGAAATTATTGAATGCAGTGCAAACTTAGCAACTAACCCCGTGAGAAGAGAGCTGTGTTCTGAGAGTCCCGAAGTGTAAAAGGAAGTGTCCTCAAGTTGCAAACCCACAGCTGAGTCCGTGAGTGTAGCTGTATAAAAATTTCAGAGTCGTCAGACCAGTATAATACTAAAAGGGTGATCGATATCCGATATAGTAATTCTGATTATGCAGTGGTGATTAATATAGAAGGGATTTTGCTACTCTACTTGGATTCATGTTGCTTGGACAACAATCTAAGGTCACCACGTCATCCTTATTCAATCAATGACAACAATTCTGTTAGAACGAGACAACAATACTGTTTCGGAGTTCTAGTCTTTTATGGTTTTTTCCATATTAATAATTGTTGTAATTGTTAATTTGTTATAGTCATTGGATCCAGTAAAGATGACGTGATGACCTCAAATTCAAACAGAGAAACCGGATCTCTCAGAGTAGTATACATTTTTTCTTGGCATTAAATTTAGCCTGTAACAAAAATAAGCTCGAAGTTTGTATATTGGTCGGGAACAGCCTCATTCCGAACTTACGAAGCATACTCTGATAATTAAGAAAAACGACCTTGAAGAATGTAATGACCGACTAGATATCAAGCTCACATTTACAAAGGCCAGCAGCTGCAAACTGCACAAATCAAATGCATCTGTATGCTGTAAAAGCTGCAGATTGGGTTTTGCCACGACAAGAGATATAGGTCCATATATTGCTTCATTATTTTGCATGGTCACACACTCACACTTCCTGAGGTTCAGAACCACCAGATCACACATAATTTGATTTTTTCCGCACACACTCTTGACAGAAGACGATTGACATGCAATTAGTTCCCCTCGGTGAAAGCATAGCAGGCATGAGCTGCATTATCCCTCTCTCTCTCTCTTTTTTTTATTTTTTTTAATTTTTAAAATTTTTTTTTTTAAGGAAAGCATGAGCTGCATTATCTAAGCCTACCAAACACATGAATAACAGAGGCATAGTTGCAGGCTAATTATATGGAAGGTTGATGTTACAATGTAATCCGTTGATCGGTGCATACAAATAATGCCACCACATTATAGAGGCCTATGAAGAACAC
Source organism: Fragaria iinumae (assembly GCA_009720345.1). NCBI lineage: Eukaryota > Viridiplantae > Streptophyta > Magnoliopsida > Rosales > Rosaceae > Fragaria > Fragaria iinumae. The sequence goes on along the minus strand of CM019120.1, from coordinate 24,544,035 downwards.
ACATGCATATTGCAACGAGAAAACCCTTCCACCTCCACCGACCTGTGCTAGCTAGGAAACGCCCTTCACCCAACGAAGCAACACAACCAATTACAAAAAGAAGAAAAAAGATATCTGGATTTAAACAATAGTACTGAAGAATTCAGATATATTGATAAAAAAAAATTTCATGGTTGTGTTAAAATTAGAAAGCTAGGTAAATACCTGAAGATTTTGCTACGTTTACATGGTTGTGTCTGGATTATCTTACCAAAACAAAAAAATCTTGTTCGTCATGATCTCTAATAGGAAGAAAATCCTCCTAGCTTTCTACTAGTTTTAACAGGTCTATTACTCTCTTATCATACAAAGTTGATTGAAGACGAAAATTGGGTTATATCGGCCCGCCTAGCGTTTAACTATGTCATGTGTATGGAGTATCATGCGTATATATTTGAAGAAAGAATGATTTTCATAAACTAGGTAAAAGTTGGTACATGCAAAGTTGAACCAGACCAAAAATTGAACCAGACTTGTTTTAAACAGAGAGATAATGAAGCTATTAGACCCATGTAGGAGAGCGTATTCGGAGCACCCGGGTGCGCGCCGCACCCGGAAATTTAACGGTGAGATCGCCGGTGAGATCACCGGGTGGGGCCGGCACGGGTGAGTGGACGGTGAGATCGGCCGGGTGCGCGGCGCACCCGGGTGCGCTCTATAATTTTCGCCCCTGTAGCCATTTCTTACACTAACAAGTTGCAACTTGCTAGGTAAAAGTTGGTACATGCAAAGTTGAACCAGACCAAAAATTGAACCAGACTTGTTTTAAACAGAGAGATAATGAAGCTATTAGACCCCTTTAGCCATTTCTTACACTTACAAGTTGCAACTTGCCGCTCCCTGTCTGCACCGTTTTCCGGCGATTGGAGTACTTTATAATAATTGCCCTATATGTGTTTTATGGACCAACAACCTCCATTTCAGTGCAGATCAAGGAGCTTGGAGGAGTTGCACAACATTCATGGGTGAAACATTATCGGAGTCGCCATACAAGAGACGCCTTGCTATGATAATATTAGAAGCATCAGAAGGATGATAAGCATCCCAAAACACATACTTGGACCGGTCCTCGCAAACCATTGAGAGCTGAGGACCGCATGGAATTAGACCCCCGTAACGCCCTGCTACTCTGCAGCATGCCGAGTTTGCATTCTCAAAACCTGTTAATGGAACAAAAGTACTAATCAGTCTCATTATCTTCTAGCAAATTAACAGTGAAAACTCACAATGTCTCACCATATGATATGTAGTTCTCAATGATGTCTTCTACAATACTATAAACATCTGCATACACAAATTTGGCTCCGGGAAGATCCTCGTTTAGCGTGGCGACAAGGATTTTCAGCTTGGCATTGTATGACCGGGCTAATTGATTCGAAAATTCAGCACAGCTATCTGGAGCAGGAACATTATTTATGTCCCTTTGATAGGGTACACACCCAATTGGTCCAACATTAGCCACAACAATCTTCCCGGCACCCAAATTGTACAGTCTCTGCATTTCATAACAAATCTATGTTACTAAAACTGAACCATATATAGTTCAGTATGAAGATGAATATGTATTTCTCATCATAACAGTAAATGAGTAACTTAATGTAACAAAATTTCCAGGACCAAACTCAATGTCCAATATATGGGGAAGCGATGTATTGAAGTTATAACAAAGAGAAATATTGTTTACTGTAATTTGTAGTCCGAGTCTTGCAATCAAGATGCCAACAAAGGTTTCCGGAGGTATCAACTTCCTCTCAGCCTCGGAAATTACTGGCGCCAAGTAGTTATTTAGGAAATCATTCGAGCCAATTGTTACTGAGAAGAGAGCTCCTTCAAGTAGCTTTAGAGCTTCAGGAACACCAATGGTTGACATAATGTCTTCCCTGGTATTTGCGAAGTTATCTATCTGTGCATCCAAGTTTATTCTACCAACCTACCAAAGATTACATACGATTTTTATTCATTAGCTTAATATTTACGTTTAATAAGATCAAATGAAATTGGTTGAAAAGCAGAGAAGAATCCATACAAATACTTTTCCTGTTTCATTAAGAATTCCACCTCCACCTGAAGCGTAGTTGACACCCCTCAAAATTACTGGCCCAGATGTTGTGGGAGCTAAGTAAGGAGGAGTGAACCCCTTAAAACCCAGAGTCTGACCTGTTAATTAGAATATATCAAAAGAATGATCAAGGACTAGAGAGGAAAGAAAAGCTGAAAGTAGTAGTTAGTACTAGCTAGAACTTGTTACTTGCCAATAATGTCAATGATGGTTCTTCCATTTGTGTATCTCCCGGTAGGCTTTCCGAGATCGATTCCATTGGGAAGATAATTAGCCTTGGAGAGAGTCACAAGATAGTTGTTGTTTCCGGCTTCAACTAGAGAATCCCCAAACACAAAATTAGGAGTTTCTTCTGCTAAACATATTCTCCTAAGTGCAAAAATAACGCCAAGAATGAATTTTCCATCTGACAATAAGCCACCCATTACAAAGACCTTGTACGTAAAAGGGTAGCGCTCAGATTTCTCTAAATCAATACTATTCTGCAGATGAAGCTTTAAAGGAGCCACAGCCCGGCCTTTATATGTAGATAAAATCATACAATCGTTTCATTGATCGAAAACATGTTCTTGTCAATCAGACCAGTAGTATACTAAAAGGGTGATATTTCCATGTGAAGTTTGATATAGTAATCCAGGTTCTGCAGTGCTTGTCAATATATTTTGGTTTATTGTTACCTTAAAGTTTAAGATATACCACGGAGTATAGTATACATTTTTTCTTGCAGTTGCAGACTTGCAGGCATTAATTTGGCCTGTTGTTACAATTAATTAGAATCAGAAACTAAGGTATTTCATCCATACATAAATGGGTGAAAACATTGCTACCAATTTGTATATTGGTTGGGAGCAACCTTATCATCATCGATATGAACTTATTAAGTATCTTCTGATCAATAAGAAAAATGACTTTAAAGAAGGCAATGACCAACTTGATGTCAAGCTCACATTTACAGAGGCAGCTGCGAACTCCACAAATCAAATGCATCTGTATTCTGTAAAAGCTGCAGATCGATTGGCTTTTGCAACAACAACATATAGGTCCATTGTATCATTATTGGCATGATCACACTTTCTTAGGTTCTGAAACGTACTCCAAACATTATCTTCTACCTCAGCAATTAGTATTCTTAAGCGTTATTTTTGCGGTATTGTTAGACCATATTTTACACATTTTTATTCCCTTAAATATTGAATTTGTCTTGTTTTTAAGTTTATTTTAGCTTTCACTAAATCATTTTCTATTTATCTACGAATATTGCAAGAGTTATGGAAACATGCATTTTTGGCATTAATATGGAGATTCGAAGCTAGGAAGAATGACGGTCCAAGGTGAAGCAAAACGAAAATTTCCGGATTCGGCGAACCAGCACTATTGGCGGCCAAACAGCGGCTCACCACCACTTTTGGTGGTGCCATGACTTTTCCGGTCACCATGAAGGAGGAGCAAGGATGACAAATGAGATGGGGTAACATCTTTACTTCCATCATATTATTCCTTGGATAATAGACACCACCATGCTTTAAACATCATCATTGCCTACTCTAACATATGCCATCATTTCTCCACCTTTTAGCTTTGTTATTGGGTACTTTTAACCATGTTCACACTCTTCCCTCATCTCCCATACGTGAGAAGCAAGGAGAGAGCTGATTTTGCTTCTCTCTCTCTCTCTCTCTCCCATTTTTCACACATCTTTCTCTTCCCTTTACATTTATCCATTCATTCACAACAATCATCCACTCATTCACCACTCTACACATTTTTCTCTCTTTTTCCACCACAAACCTCCATCTCCTTCTCCCAAAATCCAAACCCATCCTCTTCCTCTTCCTCCCCCAATCTACTCCATCTCCTCCATCACCACCACCATTTCTAATCTCAATCCTTCGTTAACACCACCACTACTACACAATTTCTCCACTCTCTTTCCTATATCACTTTCTCCATCCACTCCACCTATTCACACAAAGCATAGATCTAACTTCACTACCTTTCATCATCAAGTCTTCAAGAGCAAGGAGAGGGAATCACCACCATCACCACCACCACCAAGACGTGAGTTTGGGGATAAATCGACACACCACTAAGCCAACTCTCTCCCTTAAACTCTAGATCTATTTTGATGTTTGATTTGATTATGGAGTTTGTTTATGTCATTATGAGTGAGTAGTACTTTGTTGGGGTTATGGTTGAAAACCCTAATAAATCTTGTATGGATTGATGCTATTTTATGATGTGATGCAATTTTAGTTAACATTCCTACGTGCTAGTTCAAGAGTTGAATGCATATGCTTAGAATTTACCACTTTGACTATGTGTGTTTGCCATGATATGGTAATTTTTAGAGCTTGGTAACCTTTGAATGTTAAAGCATGAAAGCACACTAGGTGTGCATGTAGGGGTTGTGAATTACAATCACTTAGAGATAAGCTTGGTTGGTTTGCATAGTTTTTTCATCTCCAAACTTTATGCACTTAGGGTAATGCATTAGATGCCTAATCCGATTGAAATGCATGGCCTAAGTAGTTAAGTACTACACTTGAGAGGGGTGGCTTGATACCACAAAAAGAGCATGTCCCTTGTCATACCCGAGAGGGATGCAAGGAGAGAAATTGGTTGATTAGCTTAACATCATTCATAGTGATTTGCATCAATACTTGCAAGAGAGGTTAGTGGTAGACAATTCGAATCCTAACAATATTCATTAGACCACTAGTTTAGTTTAGAGTAATTTAGTTTACATTTGAGCATTTAGTTAAGTTTAGTTAACTACTTCAAAAACTCAAAATCAAATCATTACTCCATGTTGCACATACTCACCATGAGCCTAGATTTCCTTGTGTGTTTAGGTTTGTGATTGTACACTTGCATATTTTAGCTCTTTTAAGGTTAACACCCTAGCTAGTGCAAGGAATCCAATCCTCGTGGGTTCGACAACCTTTCTTAATCCCTATACTATTACTTGTACCCCTTATACTTGAGGGTGACTTTTTGCCTGACAGGTATTGCTGCGGAGCCATCTATTGATATCGAAGGACACAACATTTTGAGAGATTTTGGTTAAAAAAAGAAGAAGAAATCATTACTTATAAGAAATTTCATCGATCGTACTTTTTCTTTTGAAATAAGACATGTACGAATGCCTTTAAGTCTTGATAATTAATGACACCACATAGTATTGGAACCCCATATAATAACAGAATTTTCAGCTAAACATATATATTATTATATCAAGCATCAATTAGCAAAGAGTGCAGCACTGACTACTCTATTCACTTTACATATGTGTGGCAATATACCAAAAATATATTGCTCATCATGCGGAGCCATAAGTTGTTTTTTTTCTTTGCAGCTTTTTCACTATGTTGTCACCGGAAAAACATTTCAGTAGCACCTGGTTTCATCCTACTTTTGGGAGGTTGCGAACTTTTAACAAAGTAAATAACTCATCGCCTAATTAGAGAAGACAAGACACACCAAGTGTGTAGTTTAGGACAAAGCCAGGTCATTTAACCACACTAGGGTAAGGTCTTTTTACTGGCATATACCTGTTTTGGCCACGATCCTCAGCGCGCGGAGCAGAGGTGAAACGCGAAGTCCAGTTCGCATGGTTCCCTGGTGGGCCGACATTTGTATTCTTAAAGAACTTGGGCTCGCCGGTATGACATGGACCAAGAAAGTAATTAATATTCACATAGACATTTACTGTTCAGTAAAATATTAATTTAGGTGTAAACACCGGGGAGCGTTGGAGGTTCGACCGGGTCGAAAGTTTGTTTAGAGATTGTCTATGAGTTGTTGTTGTAAAAGTTGTGTTGAGAGTTGTAAACCTTCAAGCCCTTTATATAGTGGTTTGACTTGCGGCAGAAGAAAGATAGCTTAGTGTTTAAGTCGGACTCTGAAACCCTAATAACACAAGGGCATTGCTCCGTCCACGCGAACCAACCATTTCGTGACACATGTCCAGTTCGCACACTTCACATAGGACACTGCCGCTCAATTATAGACTCCTATGCGAACTGGAATTAGGAATATCCTCATCTCGCGGGGTCAAAAAGCTTGTCTCCATCTCGCGGGTCTTTCTAGCTCGCGGCCTTTAGAAGGGCTTTTTATATTAAAAAGGTCACAGAGATTGGCCCGAAGCATGTCAAAGACTTGTAAAAGTCTTCAATGATTAATGTGGTGTGCGCGGACTCCGCCTGTTGCTTCATCACGAAGTCTCCTACTCGAGCCAGCTCGCCTTGATATATTCCGCCTTGCCTAGGACTTTTACCCGAAGTACTATTGCGCCTCGCCTACGTGCGAAGTCATTAAGTGTGCGAGCCCTGTATTTCGCACGAAGCCTTTGCAATTCATCTCGCGTGGTCTCACTGGCGGCCATTACTTGTAAACTTAGAGAACTTGGGCTCGCCGGTATGACATGGACCAAGAATTTAATAAATATTCACATAGACATTTACTGTCCAGTAAAATATTAATTTGGTCGTAAACATTGCCCTCCAGCCTCGAAGTCATGAATGTCAAGAATGACTGAAGAGGTTTATGTTCATGCTGCTTCAAAGCCACTGGTATTGGCTCGGGTCATACATAAAATGAGTGTGAGTAGACAAACCTGTGAATAAGCCTTGAAACCCAAGCAACCAGCAAGGCAATGCAGCGAACTGCTTTACGGCTCGCCTAGGCACCTTGGACTTGAACTCTGCCCGCATTCGCCTGCTCTGCTTTTGCGTTCGCCTGCTCCTAGCCTGCATTCGCCTGCTCTGCTTAGAAGACATAGAACATTGCACATATCGCGAGCGAATGTAGCTCGCATGGATGTATCTTGAGCAGACGTTTGCTTTGACTAGATTCCAAAAAATAGCCCTTCGCGAGCTTTTGGCGATGGCGAACCAATGTTGTGATAAACATGGAATGACAATGGCTATGTACTTTATGTACTTTGCTGGCCCCCCCCCCCCAGTGCGAACTGCAAACGGCCGCATAAAGAATTTTTTTTTTTTTTTTTTTAGAGGCCATGCACTTCGCTGCCCCCCCAGTGCGAACCAATGAGAGACAAACAAAAGAGTCGGCGAACGGGCAAATAAAGATGGCGAACCAACTTTGAAAATTTGGAGGCCACAGGGATTAGCCTAAATAATGACTAAGACACTTGAAGAAGGTCCAAAGTCTGAAATAACTGGAACACATCTACCCAATGTGCCCCCCAGTTTTGATGTCTGTTCGCCGATGCTTGAGAAGAAATGGAGGACAACAAAACTTTAGCATGCCCCCCAGGGACAGAGTTGTGGTACCGATGCCCCCCAGTGAGGAAAGCAGGCTACGAGGTCATGAAAACACATTGAAAATGCACATTGCAAATCCGCGTGTATCCTGACCTGTCTGTATTCGAACTGCCATAACTCTCTCCAGGAATGGCGCAATGACGAACCATAAAATCCTCTGGAAAGTAGACATCCAGGGCTTTCTGTTGATATAAGGCGCGCCGGCTAATGCTTCCTGGATCATTCCAATGGAGTCCGCGAAGTGGACTGTCTGGTAGTGGCTGGTGCAACTTTCAGAATTGCAAACTAGTTGTATTGCCTCCCTGACTTAACTTCGCTGGCAGTAACTCGAAGGCATGTAGAATGCCTGTTGTCATCAAGCCTCAGGGATAGGCTCCTAAGTAAAGTTCAAGCCTTTCAGAGGCAAGAACGTTGTCTTGCATTTCAGCAAGACCAATGATCTCTTTTTGTGTTTTCTGCTATTTGATTTTTTTGTATTTTCTTTTTCAATGCGAAAAAGGAAAAGAATTGAAAGAAACGGAAGTAAAAACTGAATTAAAATGTAGAGCGAAGAAAAGAAGGGATCATAGCTTGATTAGATTATCCCTCGTTAGGCCACGGGGGAGGCCACCAATGCTTCACTCCAAGCCTCGACGTCATCATGTTTCTAACGCGAGACTGTCGCTGTTGAAAATTCCCAAGTGTTGAGCAGAGTTGTTCCGCGTCAACCACTTGAAAAGTTAGGCAAGGTATTTCGTAGGGTACATCTCGTTGCCCCCCACGTATCCTCTTCTGTTGACCAAGCATGATCTTCAACTGCATTCTCGTGGATCGTATGATGTTGAGATCTGCCTTGTTGCCAATTATCATGTCATAATGCATGGTCTTACTGGGAATTACCACTCACTAACCATGGAAGAGACCCACTGCTTGCTAGTCTCTCTTCACCATATCAAGAGTACTGTTACTGGGATTGAACTCTTGTGGCATATGATTATGAGACAGACGCACCAACATATAGTCTTCGTTGTATTCATCATAAGTTGGCTCTGTGTCAAAATCACATGCAGAATCAACAAAGGTCGGTGGCTCGACCTTCTTTGCAACCATAGGCATGCATGGGACATGTACGTACTTCGCCCATAAACCAAAGTCCCCTTTAGGCCTATGAACTTGCATGTAGAGACTCCAAGTATGTTGCAATGTGAAACCACGGATTGGCCTAGGGATACCACCACGCCATATATAGTTAAGCTTAATATGACCATGGTTTGGCGAAGCGGACTGAGTCATCTCACTGGTGAACATAAGATTGGCGAGACGAATCATTAGGAGAAGCGGACCTCTCCAGCCTTGACGCCTCGCGTGTACAGGCTGAAAAGGAAACTCAAGAGGCTCTGGTCCAGCTTCATTTCGCTTGTCATGACTTGATAAAGAAAGCAAGCGAGCTCCGCCTTGCTCCCCATGCGGTTGACCTGTGTCCACATATACATCTCGTATAGGAAAGCTGGCTCCTGGGTCACCTTTCATGCGAAGTTTTGATTCGCCACCAGTGTTTGACCCGCTCTCTTTTTCTAAGGTGGACTGTTCTGTCCTACCTTCAAGCTTATCTTTATGGGGAACACCGTCGGTTTTTGAGATAAGATCATTATCCGAAGTCTTGCAGGCCTCGACCTCAGATTCTTTGTCATTGATTGACAAAGCAGTTTCTTCCTTGGACGTAAGTCCGTCCAAAGGAAAATCTTCACCAGCCGTAGGCTTTACATTCTGGCGTTGTAAAGCCTTTTTCAAGGTATCCCACCACTGATGAGACTCCTCCAGAAAAGCCTTCCTTTCGGCTTCTTCCTTTTCTTTAGCAGCCTCTCGAGCAGCCCTTTCCTCAGCGAATTGCTCGAGGAGGGCAGCCATTTGCTCGGCACATCTTCTTTGGATGAGATGATTTCTATGGAAGGCATCTAATCTTTCATGGTTGGCCGCTAACTTTTCTTGCAAATCGTCCTAATCCATTATCGCATTTTGTTTCCGTTCTCCGACCCTAGTGAAGGTAAGGTCAGAGACTACCCTGGTTTCCTTATGATGAATTGCTTGTACTCCATGTCCCACTGGGCGTGCCAATGTTTTGGCCACGATCCTTAGCGCACGGAGCAGAGGTGAATAGCGAACAAAGAGAAGGGGATTGTTACGGGCGTGCCACCTCGCGGACGAGGAAAGGGTGATTGTAGCGGGGCTTGACTTCTGATCAGGCGAAGGGGGTTTCCAGGTGCCACCTCAGAGGAGGAATTTACGAGCACAAGGCGATCGATACTCACGGTAAATCGCGAGCAGAGTAATGATAGTGAATCAGGAAATCGGGGAAGAGTCCAAGAGGGCTCTGAAAAAAAAACCTAGGCGGCGGTGCGCTTAGGGTTAGGGTTTCGAGATAGCTCGAGGGGTAACTAGTTTGCAGTTTGTGTTTTTGTTGAGAGATTTGATTGTCGTATGTTCAGAGATTTGATTTGCTTCAGCAGGGAAGCGAGGCAGAGCTCCGAGGAGCATTGGAGGTTCGACCAGGTCGAAAGTTTGTTTAGAGATTGTCTCTGAGTTGTTGTTGTAAAAGTTATTTTTTATTTCATGTTGGGTTTTGCTTGGTTGATATAGAGTTTTGCTTGGATTTCCCTGATTTAGGGTTTGCCCAAATTGGATTTCCCTACTTGGTTGCGTGGAAATCAATACATATGAGATGTGCAAAAGTGATGCTATCTCTATTTGCTTACCTTAAATAAAGCATTTCTGTAAAGATAGTTAATAGTAGTACACAGTAGTCAATGTAACTGTGTTCATTATAAGTTTCTTCTTTTCCATAATCCATGGTATGTTTATTGAATTGGTTAGGTGTTTAAATTGATTCCAAGCCCTTTGATTTGTTTCATTATTTTCCAACTCTTATGTTTAGGATTCATGGGTTAATCTTAAGGTAGGAATAAAATTTACAAATCTAATTGTGTTTATGAGATTTTGAACTGGTTACCTTTTTTACTGAAACTGTACAATTTCGTTTTGGAATTTGAAGTTGGTGTCTTCATAAGAATTGCAGTAGACATCTTAAGGATCGTTTCAGAATTGGAATATCCTGAAAACGATTTTCGTGGAATTAGTTATGATTTTTCAAAGTTACATGTCTGCTGCATAATTTTCTGAAACAACACCAGTACTAAGTTCTTATTTATGTTACTGACTAGCTTTTTATTCAATCATGTCTGAAAGCACCAGTGTTCCAGAACTAGACATTCCCAGGTACTAAATGGAATCAAGTCCTTTTATCTTTGGACTTAATACAAATGATTTAAGTAACCATGAAGTTAGATCTATGCATTAGTAGTTATGCTGGAAAGCGATTCTGTTATTTCTTTTAAATTTGTTTCAATGGGACTATGATTTTCTTTATTGTGTTCCAATTATTTAGTGCCAGTCCCACCTTCAACTAAAAAAAATAAAAATAGGGTAGAGATTTCCAGTTTGTATTGGAGGAGACTTATATGTAGTCTTTCTTTGTTTCATTATTGCATTAGAGGGAATGGAGAATATATCGGCATAGAGACAGAGGCAATGTAGGGCAATACATCTGATGACGACCATTTCTATGGGGAACGGCACAAACATCCATTTCAATTATTGACATTTCGCTTGAGAAATCAAGAACTCTTTTCTTTGATACACTTTGTCTTTGGTTAACTCAATTTGAGGTAGTAGGAAAACAGAAATCACATCCTATGGCTGATTTTTCTCATTGTTTCTTGGCCAAATTATGAGGTGATTTTGATAATAGGGTACTAGTCTATACATTTTCTTCTCTTTTAAAGTATCTGGATTCTTCCCTTTTGTACTATTTCGTTATTCCATTATTTACAATCCAGTAGTGTCATTTATTCTTGAAATTGCGAGTATGGATCTCTCTGGATTTTGATCCGAGAGAACTTGTTGGGTTTAGTTTTCATATCAAATATAGTACACATAGAGATTAAAAGAGTAATCTTTATTTCTTGTTGAATAGATTTTGGGTTATATCGATTTCTCATCAATCCATGTTACGAATTGGTGAATTGTGGAAATATGGTGTTAAGGTAGGCTTGGTTTACAACGATTAGGGTTAAAAAACTTGTCTTTATTTTGATTCAAGACACAAAGTTCTCAATAGATTTATCATTGAATGTTATCTACTCTACTGTCTATATTTCCAATTTTCCATATTTTATCGTTTACATGGTTTCTGTGTTAGTAATTTTTCCTTAAATGTAATGAATATGAGTGCTACGATGAAAGAAAAACATGCATCTAACCATCTGCAAGAAATAAATGAGAACTTGTGTCGTATTTATAACACGTGATGAATTTCGGTGTTATTGCATAATACATTATACCATCAAGGTGTTATTCTAGGCAGGAAACTTGAGCTTGTGAAAAACTTGTTTGGAAAAGAATTCTAACATGTTGTCCGGGAACTTTTTTTTATATCGACTATTGAGGCTATTTAATACACCATTGTAGGCTATTTCTTTGAAAAACAACTAGTAGGTCACTGCATTATTTGCTGAAGTTTCCCAGAGTGAAGCTAATAACGTGGACCTATCTCAAAGTAAATCTGCATCTTCCTCATTTCTCCGAAATCATAACTTGTTTTTCAACCAGTCTACAATAAAGATTACTATTTTTGTATTCACCACTAGGCGTCTTCTTTGTAGAGTAGTCAACAAATATATGTCTTCCTCTCTTTTGGGTTTGAATGAGGAACTCTTTTCTTTAAAAGAAATTCAGGATTGACACATTGTAGAATTCCACTAAATGGTGGTACTGTTTGTTTGGAATATGCTCATTAGAGGATTTTGTTATGTGAAGAAGAGGTTGGTTTTAGGCGGCTGCACTAATGGTAAAGATGCTGCTGAGGAAGAGGTGTAGCCCGGTGAATGGCAAGATGTTATGGACAAGTAAGTTTTACCCTATAAAAATCCGTTTTAATTTTTTGTGAAATGATGTTGTGGACAATATATACCCTGTAATTAACTTAGTAACTAGTGAGAGACATAGTATAAAGTTAATAGAAAGGAGAATCAGGTTTTTGTGACTAACGTGAATTGTATATTGTGACTAACGAAAGCCTAGAGGCTCTCATATTTTCTCTATCTTATAAATTATGAGATAAAGTTTCCTTGGTCCATGCAATAATAGGTGTCTGGTTTTCTAATCTTACATATCCAAGGCAAATTTGGCTTATTAGTTTACATATGTTTTATGTTATGTTGTTGGTTTTGAAGCAGCATCAAGTTCTACTATGCACAGAAGATGAAGAAATCTTCAAGAGTATCAGTTGAATGGATCCCCCGTTTTGTAAGTGTTGTAACATGTTTCATATGATTCTCAATCAAGCTTTGCACACTAATTGATTCTAATTTGTGATGATTATGTTTTGCAGGGCATTCCAGAGCAAAAAGATGGCAAGACTTGTGCATATTTGGTCATGCGTTACATGATGGATATTATTGCAGACAAGGATTTGGAATTTGCTACTACCGTATGTGCTTTTGATGCTAAAGTATTTATGTTTGACTTCATTTACATGTTTGACTTGAAGTTTTTCGTACCATAAACGTAGTGCTTGCTTTATAATATTTGCAGTGGAAAACTAAGCAGGGTCTGCGTTACACACCAAAGCAAATTGATGAAGTTCGGGCTGAATGGGCAAAACAAGTTCTGATGTTTAAGGTTTAGGGTATGTAACTAACATTGCTAGCAGCAGACTCGTTGATTTTGTGCAAGTTGAACTAAGTGTATATGCATGCATATATAGAGCTGCTAGGTAGGTGGTTTTCAACTAACAATGTATGATCGATTTTTAGTTTTAATGATCGATCAATTTAGTACGCTAGTTGGCTAGCATGTTAGTTACTTTGTAGCTAGCTGGTTTCTTAATTAAAGTAAAAGATAATATTGTATGTCATCTGAGATATATATCAAACGGCAGATAAGTGACGTTTGAATTGGTGTGAGACGACATACAATTGCTCACTTTTAGTATAAAAGTAATTTCAACGATATTTTTATGTCGTTATAGCCAATGTCTAACGACAGAAAGTTAGAGTTTGTTACAAATCTATATGCACACAGACGACAGATGAGTTTATATTGTCTGTCGTACAATATTTATCAGACGACGGACATTGCCTGTTGTCTGAATGCTTATCAGATGGCAGCTGGATAGACGACACACAAAAAAATGATCAGACGACGGGCATTGCCGCTCGTCTGAAGGCAAAATTGACGTAGTGTGTGTTGAGAGTTATAAACCTTCAAGCCCTTTATATAGTGGTTCGATTTGCGGCAGAAGAAAGATAGCTTAGTGTTTAAGTTGGACTCTGAAACCCTAATAACACAAGGGCACTGCTCCGTCCACGTGAACCAACCATTTCGTGGCACATGTCCAGTTCGCACACTTCACATAGGACACTGCCGCTCAATTATAGACTCCTATGCGAACTGGAATTAGGAATATTCTCATCCCGCGGGGTCAAAAAGCTTGTCTCCATCTCGCGGGTCTTTCTAGCTCGCGGGCTTTAGAATGACTTTTTATATTAAAAGGGCCACAGGGATTGGCCCGAAGCATGTCAAAGACTTGTAAAAGTCTTCAACGATTAATGTGGTGCGCGCGGACTCCGCCTGTTGCTTCATCGCAAAGTCTCCTACGTGAGCCAGCTCGCCTTGATATATTCCGCCTCGCCTAGGACTTTTACGCGAAGTACTATTGCGCCTCGCCTACGCGCGAAGTCATTAAGTGTGCGAGCCCTGTATTTCGCACGAAGCCTTTGCAATTCATCTCGCGTGGTCTCACTGGCGGTCATTACTTGTAAACTTAGAGAACTTGGGCTCGCCGATATGACATGGACCAAGAATTTAATTAATATTCACATAGACATTTACTGTCCAGTAAAATATTAATTTGGGCGTAAACAATACCCACATCATACAAACAAATAACAATAAACTAAAACTAGAAAACTAGAACTAATTAAACCCAAGGCCCAATCACAAAGCACAAGCCCAATTATTCCTATAAAATTGGCCAACCCAGCACCGAGCCCAAATCCCAATGAGAAAACACTGACATGCCTATTACGTAAGCCCAACGCAACTCCAACACTTCTGATGCACTACCTACGGTCCTACGCTGGCACACCATCATCTAGTTAAGGCCCGATCGCCGTCACACCACCCTAGCAGCCGAACCAAACCAAATATTGTATGGGCTGAACATCTCAGATTGTTTCCCTCAGAGATCGAGCCAATTACACAGATCGATCCCACCACGGCCACCTAGGCTTCTCAACGCCAGCCATACATGTGACCCGATCTTGGTCTGCCCCTTATGCACTAAAGCTATAAGATTGATGAAACGGTTGCCTGAGGTATACAACACTAATACAACGCCTGCCAGGTAAGGTGTCTCACTAGATCTGACTATTGAGATACCTTACTAGCAACATATATAACAAAAGCCGGATCCAATAGCCGGATAGCCGGATGCAATCCTTCGGCCAAATAATAGCAGGGATAACAAAAGATACTTTTTCCTGCTGCACTCATCACCGTACCTCCCAACGAGGTTAGAAACCTGCCTCAGTGCGGCGAGCCGCCATACAAGCATAGAGTAAACGCACACAAATTCTAAGTTTTTTTTTTTTTAAGAAATATGGTATAGTATGAATAGCGAAACGGGTATGCTAATAGCACCACCCCTTTTTTTAATGAGAACTTTATTTTTAAAGCAAATCACATATACATCCTCCAAAAGGATTTGAAACACAAATAAATCAACTTGTGTTGTTGTTAAACAAATAAGGTCGACGAAGGCTTTCCAACATGCTCTGACTTTGGGGGAGCGCTTTAGGGTTTCGCTACAAACCTTTTCCAGCGGCGGCCGTGCACACTGTGTTCAGCCGACCAACCAATGGTCCGATATCAACGATGGCGATTAAGGGAGGAGGAATCCTCTCCAATGGCGACATCAGGATCCGAACCAATCTAGTGCTTCAGCCGAGGCAATTTGTTGAGGTTGGAAGTGAGTTCAATGGGACTAAACCGATCTCTGTGACATCGACAAAGATGGTCGGAGGGATCGGTTCTGGATCAACGAATTTAATGGCCGGAGGGATCGGTTCTGCCTCGACAGCAAGACTCGTTGGCTGGAATTGCGGTGCTAAGTATGACTAGTTCTAGACGGCCGACGGACGAACTGATGAAGTCTGGAAGCCGCCGGACGAACTGATGAAGACGCCGGCGGGGCCATGGATGCTGGCGGCTGATCAATCATGGGCGCCGTCAGTGTTGATGACGGTGGTTGACGAGAGGAGGAGCATACCTGCTAGGGTTTGAAATTAAACTCAGGGTCTTGGGCCTGGGTTTGATCTCAAGCCCAAAAAAGGTCAATTTTGGAATTGGGCCTATGGGTGTAATTTCAATATGACTATGGCTTAAGTTGTGGTGTCTTTGATAGCTTAGAAGACTGAGCAAGCTAGCTGCAGCTAGATGGATTCATGAGGCTTGGAGTACTGCAATTGAGCGCATTGACTCCAGTTTTTATGTTTCTTTGGTATCTTGTTTTGTATCTAGTTTAATCATCTGTTAAGCGCATTTAAATAAGTGAGCTAATTGTTTAATGTAATGGTACTTTGATGTCATTCTGGCCTGAGTTTATCAATAAAATTTTTGGGGCTGCTGCCCCTTTTCCCTTAAAAAAACAAAACAAATAAGGACATTTTTTAACAATTAAGAACAATTTTTTCTCTACATGTCATGTGTCATGGTTTAATTTACCAAACTAACCCTACACTGATTAAATATGTTTTTAGAAGATAAAAGTCTCTCCTTTTGAGATTTTTCAGTAAATGTAATACAATGTTAAATTTTCAATAACTTAGTGTAGTAGCAGTTAATTCTAGTAGAAGTAGTAGCATGGGTTAACATTCCAGTAGAAGTAGTAGCAGGGGTTAACATTCCAGTAGAAGTAGTAACATGGGTTAACATCCTAGTAGAAGTAGTAGCAAAGTTAACCTTTATTATCTTAGTCTTCAAACAGTAACTTAGTGTAGTAGCAGTTAATTCCAATAGAAGTAGTAGCAGGGGTTAACATTCTAGTAGAAATAGTAGCAGGGGTTAACATTCTAGTAGAAATAGTAGCAGGAGTTAACATCCCAGTAGAACTAGTAGCAGAGTTAACCTTTATTGTCTTAGTCTTCAAGCAATAACTTAGTATAGTAGCAGTTAATTCCAATAGAAGTAATAGCAAGGGTTAACATTCCAGTAGAAGTAGTAGCAGAGGTTAACATCCCAGTAGAAGTAGTAGCAGAGTTAACCTTTATTGTCTTAGTCTTCATGCAGTAACTTAGTGTAGTAACAGTTAATTCCAATTGAAGTAGTAGCAGAAGTTAACATTCTAGTAGAAGTAGTAGCATGGGTTAACATCCTAATAGAAGTAGTAGTAGAGTTAACCTTTATTGTCTTAGTCTTCAAGCAGTAACTTAGTGTAGTAGCAGTTAATTTCAATAGAAGTAGTAGCAGAGGTTAGCATAAAAAATTAAAAACGTAAATGCTTCCAAAAACTTAAACACCAAAAATAAAAAATCTAAACACACCAAATGTAATAGCAACATTTTCAACATCCCAAAATAGCATAACACTACATTCCTTAAAAAAAAAAAAAAAAAAAAAAAAAAAAAAAAAAAAAAAAAAAAAAGCAACAACAACAATAGTGCATAACACTAGCACCCTTCTCAGCAACCATAGTAGCACCCTCTTCGGCATGTGCAGTAGCACCCTCTTCGGCTTGCGCACTAGCACCCTTCTCAGCCACAACAGTAGCATACTAGCTCTCCAGCTTGGACACTAGCACCCTTCTCAGCTTTTGCATTAGCACCATACTTCAAGTTCTTCCTTTTACCACCTCTGTTTTCTTTCTTTCTTCTTAGCCACCACAGTAGCACCCTTTTTGGCTTGCGCACTAACACCCTTCTCAGCTTCTGTATTAGCACCATTGTTCAATTTCTTCCTCTTTTCTTTTTGCTTTACCACCTCATCTTATGCAGTAGCACCATTCTTCAGTGGAGGGTTCTCAAAGTCGTCGTCACCAACTGCATTATCAACCTGCAATGTAATGTTTTTCCAATTAATATAAAAGAAGGAATCTCACAAACAATAGCAGAACTCGATAACTTATTTTGAACAAATAGCGGCTAGTTTATTTTTGTAGCAGAAGCAGTAGAAGCTATACTAGTTCTGAGTAGTGACAGCTTAATGTGAAAAGAATTCGGCAGTAGCATAATCCAATTAAGAAGTAAAATTCAATAATAAGTTGCGTGAGCATTCCTACCCTATCTCTCAATGTCATTTTTACAATCCCTTGTTTCTCTGCCACATGCTTTTCCTTTTCAGCCACATGCTTTTGCTTCTTTGCTCTGTTTGTTTTTTTCCTACTTCTTGCTCCACCACAGTAGCACGCCTTGATGATGCTTATTTCTCAATCCTATCTTTTGCGCATGTTACAGTAGCACGAAACACCAAATTAAACAACTCATATTACAATAGCATGGTAAAATTCAAAGTGTAAAATTTAATTTGTTATGTTATTTTTGTCCTTGTAATAAAACACATATACACAATGCCTAATCTAATGCCTAAGGCCCTGGACACAGTAGAATGAAACTCAAACACATCAAAGAACTCATGATACAATATTAAAATTCAATCAAAGTGTAAACTTCAATTTCAAAATGACAACTATATTTTTAGGTGCATTAGCAGCTATATTTGTTACTTCAACAGTAGCATATGAGCATGATGGAGTTGGAAAAGATTTGAAACAGTCGCAGCTATATAAGTCTATGCAGTATGAAACTGCTACTGCCTCAAATTCAGATTACACAAAACATAGACAAATAGCTACTACAAACATTAGTCAAATCTCTAAATAAAAGAGAATTACCTCGATATCTTTGGCTAACTTGATATGTTTCCTTTTGGCTCCTTAGTATCCTTCCAAACCCCGGTTCCTCCATTAATATTAAGGTTAAATTCTTGAAACGAAACTGTCACATCCCGGTTCTTAAGTTAATTTACGGGTATTTACTGTTGGAGTTACTTTGACCTTTTACTGATTTGAGTAACTGTTTACTATTGGAGGACTCTAGAGTCGACTTTTTGTAGGAAAATTATTTTGGGAAAATTTCTTTAAGGAAGTCGTAGAGGACGTTAATACGAATCCGTGGACATGCTATACGTTAAAATCGGAGTTCGTATGTAAAAGTTATGGTGTAAAATGTAAAGTTACTATTTTTGGTTAGGGTATAAAAAGGGAAACTTACCGGTTGGGGTAAGGTAGAAAAATCAGAAGTTACTTTCTCTCTCTCTCTCTCTCCCCTCTCCCGCGCCCATTTCGACCCGCCAGATTCGTCACCTCCGTCCGCCGCCGTCCGGCCAAGATAGGCGGCAAGCTTGATATCAAATTGAAGCTTCGAGCATCCTCTACAAGTCTAGGTAGGTGGCAGCCCGTGTCGCGTCGCCGTGAAGGAGCACGATCGCCGGGAAGTCACGGCTGTGCCGCGGAGGAGTGCTCGCCGGAACTCCTTTTTCCGATCACCAAAATGGGAGCTTCCGGTCTTGTCTTGAAGCTCTCCCTTCCAGCAGCAAACCCCTAAAAGGATTCGACCTAACTCAAGCTACGTAAGGAGAATCGAAGGTTTGAAATTCTAGGGTTTTAAATTGGGATTTTTTTTTTTTTTATGTTTGGCTTCGATTACCCTAGTTAGGCTTGAAATTGGACTTTGTGGTAGTTATGAAAGTTGTTTGGAATATTGAGAGGAAGATTGTGTCAAAATTTGGTAGTCATTGGAGGTTGCCGGAATGGGGCAGGCCGGCCGCCGCTTAGGGGTAGTTTTTCATGTTTTTGAGTTTGTTTTAATGAGAGGAGTTTAATGATGTGAAGTTTGGAATTTTTCAAAGATTGAGAATTTTGGCGGTTGTTATAGTGAAAATCCGGCCGTTGTATTTCCTTGGTATTTATTCTAGAATGCTAGAATTGATGAATTAAGATTGTGGTGGAGTTTGGTGTGAATCCGGTAAGCTTAACCCTAGTAAGAGTAGTGGGTTAAGCGGAAGAGTTTTGGGTGTTTATATTCAAGTATTTATTTTCCGGAATTGAAGTTTGGTCCTAAGCATATTTATTGTGTCAGGATACGAAAGGAACCTCGCTTAAGTGATGATGCGGATATCGTCGGGTTTATGCCTAAATTTGTGAGTGGACACTTTAGTTTTTAATAAATATGCATGCAAGATTTTATAATTTATAATTTTATTTTCCGAGCATATATTAATACTTCGGCTTATGAAATGATCTTCAAAATTATTTTGAGTTTGACGCATCAATTAATTGTTGACCATGATTTATGGATTTGAGCTCGGATCATTAATTTGGTATTGGAGTTTGGATATCATTTATGATTTCCGGATTTAATTATTATCGACTTTATTGTTGACTTTGAGATTTATTAAAGACTACCGAAAATGAGATTTTCGGTAATTCTCTTTTTATAACTTTCTCGTTTATTTGAGGATTATCGATCTTGACATTGAGAATATTTTTAGTGATTATTTTCGGATTGAGAAATTATTTACAATTTATACTTGATAATTAAATCTCGCTTTTAATTATGGATTTCAGAATATTTGGACGTGTGAGACACGTCATTGAGTTTTAATATAATTTGTTATGATGATTTTCAAGTACGATTGAGAACCGTACCATTCGTATGATCTTGGGGAAGTTTAATAGATTTAAGTGATTTCGTATGTTTTTAGTCATCATAATATAGGATCGCTTATATTTCATTACTAGCTAGCTTTATTAACGGTCATTACCATAGGTGAGTCGAGCGCTTAGCGTGGGACGCTATTATAACTTGGGAGGCACCGATCGGATATTATTATTTATTGCTAGCTAGCCTTATTAGTGGTCCTCACCATAGGTGAGTTGAGCGCTTAGCGTGAGACGCCACTATAGCCTGGGAGGCACCGACCCGAGCCTTGGAGGCTCCTCTTACATGGTGATAACTCTTTCCCTTATTTTATTTTTCTCAGTTATGTATTTGATTAACCAGCAGGGCTGGTTTATCTCTTCTTACGAGATTTTTTTATTTGATTAACCAGCGGAGCTGATTTGTCCATTCTATTGGGTTTCTAGAATTTAAGTTATATGATCTACGGAAGTTACGTGAAGCTAAGTTTTTAAAACTGAAACGTGGGAAAGTATTTAAATTACGTATTTTGTTAAATTATTTAATTTATTTTTGTCCACTCACTCTAACGTTTTTAAATTACTTTCCCCTTGGCCCTTTGGTTTTAAATGTCCAGTTTGCAGGCTAAGTTTAATTGAGGTCGAGCATACATGGAGTCGAGGCATAGTCAGAGGCTGCTTTCGCTTAATCTTTATTCATTGTTATTCTTTCAATATTAGATATGCTCTGAGAACCAGTTAGTGATTTAATGTTGTCTTTGTTGTTGGTTGTGAAATTCCAGAAGTTTAGTATTTGATATTTTGGGAGATGTGATGAACTCGGGGAGCAGGAAGGCTCCAGGTGTTGAGGCTGGTTTGTTTGGTTATAGAAGTGTAAGTTGGATTTTTCAGGTAAGGGTTGTCCATTTTCAAGGTAGTTTATGCCGAATTTTCGGTAAATTTTCCTTGGAGGTGGACCCCGCAGGACTTACCTCGGGTTTCAAGGTGAAATTCGGGGTGGGTCCTGACAGGAACTGCTACTGCCTCCAAAAGCATTGTAAAATATGAATTTCGGGTTGTTTTAAGCTCAATGCTACTGCTCGATCATGAAATCGCAAACGAAATCGTGATTTCAAATTCAAATACCCGCAAATCTTAACGAAATGCACAAACACAAAGACAATCCAGATATTTTGGGCTGAACCTAAGGAGTTCTACCCGTTTTCGCTTAATGCTACTGGAATTCCATGAAATTGAATTCAAATTCAGAGAAATCGTTTATTCATTTCTGATTGCTACTATAAAATCGCGAAGCTAAAACTAAATCTCAGACTAAAAAGAAAGCAGAAGCCATAGAAGATTGAACAAGTACCTGAATCGTGAGAGAGAATCGGTGTGGATTCTGCTACTGTTTGATTTTGTCCTCGATCGTCGGAAATCTTCATCGTCATCGATCGACAAGCGTCGAGAGTTGGTTAGGCTTTAGGCGTCGGCCATCTTCAAGCGCCGCGGTGCTAGCCATCGTTGAGCGTTGAGGTGACGGCGGCGCTGAAGCTTCTTTTTACAGAGAGAGAGAGAGAGAGAGAGAGAGAGAGAGAGAGAGAGAGAGAGAGAGAGAGAGAGAGAGAGAGAGAGAGAGAGAATATATTTTTTGTTAGGGTATTTTTGGTTGAGGCAGTGGCAGTTTTGTAGATATTTTAAAAAAGATTGGTTTTTTAGGTATTTTGTGTAAAAAAAAAACTAGACGTGGTACTATGCACTGTGGATCTGAGCTTATGTTTTTATTTGTTTAAATCTGTTGAAATATGATTTTTCTATTTTATACAACTGTTTAGGGTAATAAGATATCATTTTTTTTTTAATTACCACTTGAATGGTCAAAATGGTAGAGAAAGCAGAAATGTTAATAGCAGTGGAATGTTAATAGCACCACCTTACTTTAATGAGAACTTTTTCTTTGATTACATGAAGAACAAACAGATATGCATGTTCTTAGAGTCACTGACTCTTAAAATTAATTGACATCTCTTGCACCATCGATGTTTTTGCTTAACATTTCAGTGATTCTTTCTTGCAGTACAGGTTCTTGCTAAGACCAATATTATTAGCAAGCTAGCATATGCATGTAACGAATAGAATCAAGTCAATCAACATGCCTAGCTTGTATTGTTGTCTAAACTGTTGAAATGGATTATTGTATTAATCGATTATATCTTGACCTTGCCTGCTTCCCAATCTCCAATAAAGCACATATATGGCATGTATATGACCTATAAAACTGTGGTTTGATTTAGTCAAGCCAACTCAAATGAGTCCATTCATAACTAATTTTATTTTTGGCAAACCTTATAGGGGGATGAATCGTTATATGCCCCGCGCATTATGATATTTTCCCCCAATTCATGCTTTCCTGGATCACTTAGGAGGCTATCCATCTGTCATTCTCTCTACTCTAGTATGTGTGTGCTGGGAACGTGTGCCTTTTAAATGCTGTTAGGGTTATTAATCACGTATTCTGAGTTAATGCAAGGATTAGGGTCTGTATTAGCAACTGCCTCTACATGGATGACACGTGTCCTTATCTTGTTGATTACTGGATGGGGTTGAACTTGTGCTAGCAGCTAACTGCGTGTACTTCAGAGTTCCTATCTTTGGCAGTAGGCTCACGAATTGCGCTGGCATGGATCTCACTTTTACGTGCATCTTCTATCATTTCATTTCAAGTACAAATTAAGTTAACTAGCTAGAGACATCAGTAAATGCTGACTATAAGCTTCAGTACGTGAAATCAAGCTAACAGTAACTATTATTTATAATTTCTCACTCTACAAGACTAGAAGCATGCATGAAGCATCTCTCACTCTATATGACTATATTGCATTACAAGTCTTTCTAACAACGCCTTGATCCCCAGTCAGAACGCCAGAGCGAGAGAGCTTGACGAAGGCAGAAGAAAATGCTTCAAAGAAATAAGCTTCATTATCAGCAAATAGTTGGACCACTGGGGCTGTGCGCGGGTCCATCACCGTTTCAGCATCAACTTGAAGCACCCCGTGGCCTCCGAATGCATTTTTGTAGTAATGGTTGTCGAATGCAGCTGCAGTTGGATCATTTAGCACAAAGGTTAAGTTTGATGCTGAAGACCCCTGAGGACAGTTTAGCCTTAAGAATGCTTCAAACCCAGGTGTGATCGCGCCTTTTGTTTGCCCCTCTCCTGCTTCGTTTAGGCGGTTCAGGACATTCAAACAGTGTGTTACTCCTAGTGTGTGCGCACCTGAAGAAAATAGATATTTAGCACAATGGGAAAAATATAATAATGCTGTCAAAGTTTGTGCATTCAGCTCCATCAAGTACCCAAAATGGCGACTGATTCTTCGACTGTCATCCCACGTTTCGAGAATACTTGAAGCGCGCCATCAACACCAATATTCGCTGCAGGAAGCGAAGAATCGGCAAGCTTAGTGCTTGGAGAAACAATGGAGTCTCTCCTTCCCAAAGGAACCTTAATTTCTGGCCCTCCTGACAAATGCACCGCCTCCCGTGCCGCCATTACAAGAATGTCAGCACAAGAAACCTGCTGAGGACATTCTGCTTCAACCAATGCTTTCAGAAAGCCGATTGTCTCCCTCTTTCTGACACCAAAGTTCCTCCCCGAAGCCATCTCTGAAGACGCATATCCCTCACTAGAATCCACAAGAATCGAAGCGTCGCATCCCTGTATTTAACACAAGATGTCAATATCAAGCATTGTGCTTTAAAGAAGCAACGAAACTTGGATATGGTAATTAAGCTCAAGATTAGGCTTGTAGCTCAAGTAATTGAAAACAGTGAGACCTGAACTTGGCAATCATGGAACATGAGCCTCAACAAAGCTGCCGGAGTAGTCGGATCAGAGAGAAAGATAGGTCCGAGGGCAGCTCTAACAATGTCCTCAGCTTGTGGGCATGAGGCCTCATAGAAATTATAGGAAAGCCCTTCTCCTCTAGCCCCAATGCTGTTAAATAGCAGCAGACATATACCTGCCACTATAGCTCCGGGATCCATAATCGTACTATTTCTGCTTATTCTGTTGGAGTTAATTCTGAGGCGAGCTCAACCAATGCAGATATATATAATTGAACACTGTCATCACTCTTTGCCTTTAGTGGGACTAGGAGAGGGGTCAATTTGCGTATGTTGGTTAAATGCAATTCTTGACTTTGTACGCCCTTTGCTAACTGCTAATGCCTAACCGATCGATCACTTATATAAAACCAGATGTGAGACCTTTTAAGTTAGATGAATTATTGGAACAAAGATGGGTACTACAGGAACGAAGGTGTGCAAAACATGAATATGCAATCATGCATGGACATATTTTCTGTCAATTATATATTTGTGCCTGCCATGAAAAATAAGTAATTGCCTCATTTTATTTGTTTATTCCTTTCTATACTTCAATAGTTTATTCCTTTTCC
The DNA here is from genome assembly GCA_009720345.1 of Fragaria iinumae. Lineage (NCBI taxonomy): Eukaryota > Viridiplantae > Streptophyta > Magnoliopsida > Rosales > Rosaceae > Fragaria > Fragaria iinumae. The sequence goes on along the minus strand of CM019120.1, from coordinate 24,519,426 downwards.
AGCTCATTTAGCAACCAACATAATTTCAGAGCTCTACTTACAGTTCATCACGTACTAATAATGTTTCTATGGGAATGGGGAATTGCTCAAATTAATCACCCAAAATTTGCACCATATCTGTATCTTCTAGCTAGGGCAGCTCTAATTAACAATGTCCTCACTGATATTTCTATGTCACTAATGTTCCCATAGCTTGATCTCCGGCCACACCCTCCTTTGCTTGTAGTCCCATTTAACTTACACTTAGAGATGAGATATATATCCAATCTGATCAATAATCTCATGCTGTTCAAACAAAATTTAGTAGAAGAGCTAATTAATATTGCTTAATTAAACATAATTAGCAGAGAATGTAATGGCAAAACAAGGAATGTCAAACAAGCTTCAGTCAGTAATTAGTTCCTAGCCTCCTTCATGCATGTAATGGTTTCTAATCTTCTATTCCGATCCTACTCAAACAACTGAAACTAGTGATATTTTCTTCCGGTAGATATGATCGATCGATGCAGAACTACTACTACTTGTGAGCTTAGGGGTCGATCGGTCTAAAAACATGTGTATAATAATCACTGAATAATAAAGCTGGCGGTGGACTAGGAGATTTTCAGATCCAACTACGAAGTATCAGAATTTGCTACAGAAAATATAGTATATATACATGTGATCTTAATGGGGAGAAAAAGAAGTATCAGCAAACGTAAACATCTTAGGTATTCTTGCCTTCTTGGTTGTAAATACCAGAAGATATGACTAGCACAGAAACAGTGAATGAAGATCGATCACATGCCACATTTATGAACTTGATTGGTCGAAATCAGCAACTTGGGTTGATGGCTCCTACATAATTAATCAATCTTGCTCACTATATAGAACAGCAATGTCAAGATCAGCTCGATGAATCCTATCCTCACCCCAGTTTTTTGATTCTGTACGCATAAATCTAAGGGGATTGAGGAGTTATTACTCCCTGCACTTGATGATTTCCATGTTTAATTTTTTTTATGAAACAGAAAATGACATGGTAACAACAACCGGAAAGGTGTAATCAAATGCTTGCTACATTTATATGGTTTGATTTCGTGGGGGTCGAAAATGACTTGTAACTACCAGAGTAATGTGGATGGCAATTGGCATGCATCATTCACATGATGGATCTAAAACCACGCCCAGGCCAGGAATTAATCCATGCCATAGTAGTCTAATAAGTTTCATCAGCAAGAACATCATGAACGTAGTGTCACATATCATTAGTGCAGCTAGATGTGCTCTATGTCATGGATTTGAGTACGTAGTTTCTATTAAATATCTATGCCAAGTCATTGCATTTCAATGGACTTCACCAACATTCTGATAGTCTTTTCACCAAGTATGTACTGTAATTTTTTTATTAGTATGACAGGAATTGAATTTATATGAGTATGACATTGCCTACGTTTACTATGTTTTTTTTTTTTTTGAGACATTTACTATGTTAATATATGCATGCATGAATGCAGAATCAGTTGGTCTCTATTACTCTTAACAGCAGTAAAAACTTGTCATGTGATCGAGTTATGAGTGTTATACTGATAGAGTATGATGTATCGATCAGTATAACATTCAAGATTAATGGAGAGTGAGCTTGCAGGCAACTGTATTTGCTAACTCTCGGGGTAGGTCGGGTCTAAAAGCAAAGATGATCCAAAGCAGCCTGACCTAACCAATATGTGTCAACTACCTAGGCTCCGGGTATAGACTTCTGGGCAGAGTGTTCATGTGCTCGAGCCTAACCTATGCCCTGCTAAAATATTTGTGTTGTTTTCAAATAGATTCGGGTTTGGGCGACGTCATTGATCTTGAGAAGCTGGATTTGGGTCCTGTTTGCCGCTTTTTGTTAATGTATTTTTGGGCTTTCCTGGTTTAAGCTCATTTATATTTGTTTTTCTTTGTTCTTGACCCAGAATGTTTGTGTTGTGCCCGTGTGTTTGTTTGCTTATGTTGGTTTAATATATTAGCAAACTATATATTAGTTATTCACCAAATTATTTTTGGCCAGTTATTTATCCCCTTCCATGCGTTAATACATGGGACATTAAAAAAAGATTTATTGTTTGATCCAGTTATTGTATCTAAACTCTGAAGTCATTGCACACGTAATGTTCGAATAAGAAAATCAAACATACAATAGTAAAATTTATGAATACCCCTATAATATAATTTTTATAGCGTTTGCCGCTTATGTTTCAACGGCAGGGGTGTTTTTTTTTCTTTTTTTTTTTTGATAAAAAAAGCCTGTGCGAGATGGTTGAGTGTGGCCATTTTTACACACAATAAGGCCGGCACTGTTCAACTGTTAGACTCGTTATTGATTTTCTTCAATTTTATTTAGAAATGACTCGTTATTATTGGATTTTCTTTTAGTGCGCCACATTACAATTATTTCAAAATTTCAAAGCTTTTAACTAATCACACATTATTACCATAAAAAGAAACAATTTATAACTAAACAAACAACAAATCCAATGGATGCCCATTAAAATAGACAAAATCTTGTTATAACCTTCCAAACAACCTGAACCCAAGTTTAGACACACCCCTCATTTCAATCAAAGAGGTTTCTCATAAATTGGTAGCCTCCCAATAATTTGACATTACTTCAACTTACAATCCCCTATATATTTTCCAAACTTTCCTATTGTCTTCGTTGGTCCTCAACTCTTCATCAATGATGTTCAAGTTACAAGGTTTAGTTGCCTTCGCAATCACATTCTTCGTATCCGCCTCTTTGACTCATGGTTTTCCTCACGGCAGCCACTCCCCCATCCCAGAGCCAAAGGTCGACTCTCCCCTCCTGACTGAAAAGCTCAACACCAACAGAACCATCTTGGTCGATATCGCTGGCGATGGCCAATTCAAATCCATCCAGGCCGCCATCGATTCTGTTCCTGCAGGGAACAATCAGTGGGTTATCATTCATGTTAGGCAAGGGGTGTACAGAGAAAAAGTGCACATACCCCCCGAAAAATCCCATATTTTCATGAGAGGAAATGGGAAGGGAAGGACACAGATTGTTTGGTCCCAAAGCTCTGAGGTCAACGAGGAGTCTGCAACTTTCATCGTAGAAGCTCCATTATTCATTGCCTTTGGGATCAGCTTCAAGGTTCATCATTTCCTCCTTAACCCTTTTTCTTCACATATTATCACATACTCGACAACCTAATGTTTAGATCTTCATTTCATTTTTTTATTTATTTTTTACTTAAAAGTCCCATTTCAAATTAAAAGAAATACAGATAATGATGTTTCTCATGCATAATTTCACTTGGTTCTACCCGAGAAAAAAATGCTAGACACACGATATTTGTTCAGCACGTAATATTAATTTCTTGTACATGCAGCATGCATTTTGTTTAGAGATCAAAAGAGATGCATACAGTATCCAGATTGAAGTACTTATTGAAAGTTTGTAATTAATATTAGGTTGATAATAAACAACGAGACGAATGAAGCAATTAGAGAATTAGGGTTAGGGTTAGGGATTGGTCTAATTTTGAGGTTGTGAATATGCAGAATGAGGCTCCAACTGGTGTGGCATACACGTCGCAAAATCAGTCGGTGGCGGCATTAGTGGGTGCAGACAAGGCTGCATTTTACCACTGTGCTTTCTACAGCACCCATAACACCCTCTTCGATTACAAGGGCAAGCATTACTATGATAACTGCTACATCCAAGGCTCAATCGACTTCATCTTCGGACGTGCTAAATCTATATACCATGTAAGTACTTTGATCCATCACATTCTTCATGGCCATGCCTCTCCGAACGCAAATCGTTAAAACTTATAACAAATATTGTGTGCAGGACTGTGAGATCTTTGTGATTGGAGACAAGAGAGTTTCCATCAAAGGGTCTGTAACAGCTAATCACCGAAAGAGTGCAGACGAGTGCAGTGGGTTTGTGTTCATCAAAGGCAAGGTGTATGGCGTAGGTGATCATGTCTACTTGGGTAGAGCCAAGGGTGCCTTTTCGAGAGTCGTTTATGCAGAAACCTATCTCTCTAGGACCATTATGCCCAAGGGCTGGACCAATTGGAGCTATGCCGGAGGAACAGAGTAAGAACTAATTTCTCGCTGCTACCCCAAACCCTAGTCACAACATTATTTGATCACAATCAAATCCATGCATGCATGCATGCATATTCAAATTCATGCTTAATTATTCATTTCGGTTTCGTCTAAATAGGAACCTGTACCACGCCGAGTACAACTGCAAGGGGCCAGGAGCCGAGTTTAGTGATCGCGTTCCATGGGCGAAGCAACTCACGGATCAAGAGGTTCAACCATTCCTGACGATCGACTTCATCGAAGGAAAGGATTGGCTGCCGGTGTCGTTTTAAATCCGTTAGCTATAGCTAATTAAGGAGGAGCAGCTAGCACATTGATGATGATACATAAGACATGGACCCCAAGTTTCCGTTTGATCAAGAATTTGTTTTGTGACAAATGAACGATCAATCGGGAACGAAAATGATGTATACGATACTCGATCTTCTATATAATCAGCGATGAAATCTGACCATTTTAGAGCAAAATAACAGTATAGCTACTCCCAAATATTCTGTCAATACAGATTGTTCTAAAACAAGTTTGTATTTTACTAATTCTGCATGTACATTTCCCTTTTTTGTATGATATATATTGTTTAGTCTCTTCCTGAATCAGGTCTTTAACCTAGAATTAGATCAGTCTAAATAGTCATGAAATGGATAAAATGGAATTTAAAAAGGTTCTGGTAATGCAAGCAAAATTAAGTTTTCATGGACGAAGCATTAGGTTTTAGAATGATAAAGCACGTTTACACTTAATTAATTGATTTATTCTCTAGTATAATAGGTGATACGATCTCTCCTTGCAAAAAGCATCAAGCATGCATGTATTGTTTTGCAATACTTTTGCATGCCCTAGCTAGCTGACTAAGTAATGGGGATTTAAAACCCACCACCAATTCCACCACCAGCTCCACCGCCTCCTCCGAATCCTCCACCAACACCTCCGCCTGCACCACCACCGGCACCTCCTCCAAAACCGCCCCCAGAGCCTCCGCCAGCACCTCCACCGACACCGCCTCCCCCACCAACTCCTCCTCCAGCACCACCACCACTACCACCCCCAAAGCCACCACCGGCACCACTTCCTCCACCAGCTCCTCCTCCAACACCACCACCAGCACCGCTGCCTCCACCTACTCCTCCTCCGGAGCCTCCACCAAGACCTCCTCCTCCACCGCTTCCTCCGCCAACTCCTCCTCCAGCACCGCTTCCTCCTCCAGAGCCTCCACCAACACCTCCACCGCCACCGCTTCCTCCACCAACTCCTCCACCAGCACCGCTTCCTCCGCCAACACCTCCGCCACTTCCTCCTCCAATACCACCACCTTTACCACCCCCAAAGCCTCCGCCTGCACCTCCACCGCCACCGCTTCCTCCACCAGCACCGCTTCCTCCGCCAACACCTCCACCACTTCCTCCTCCAATACCACCACCTTTACCACCCCCAAAGCCTCCGCCTGCACCTCCACCGCCACCGCTTCCTCCACCAACTCCTCCACCAGCACCCCTTCCTCCGCCAACACCTCCACCACTTCCTCCTCCAATACCACCACCTTTGCCACCCCCAAAGCCTCCGCCTGCACCACCACTCGCCCCGCCTCCACCTCCAACTCCACCTCCAGAACCACCTCCTACTCCAACGCCACCACCTTTACCACCGCCAAAGCCTCCACCTGCACCACCGCCAAAGCCTCCACCTGCACCACCTCCAGCGCCACCTCCAACACCTCCTCCTAATCCTCCCCCACCACCGAATCCCCCACCGGCACCTCCACCAGCACCACCTCCTACGCCTTCCGAAAACGTTTCTTTCTCAAGCTTCCTACACTCGGCTATGGCTATTACCACTACAAGCATCACACCAAACACTCCAACAAACTTAGTAAACTTCCCCATCTTTCCCCAATTTGAAAATGCAAAAGAAACGAGCCTGTATATCACTGACAGTGTATGTTTTGGTAGCTCTTGATGATCTGAAAGTTAGAACGAGTATCGAATATTTATACTACTATGCTAGCTAGCTCCATGCTGGCTATATAGTATACTACTGTATCATAGTCCTAGTCAAGACCAAGATCAGCAGCACTCCTTCAGCAAGTAACATAAATGCATGCAGTTGAGAGATGCAAGTGTGGACTTCTGCGACACTTGGATTAATGAAATGCTGAGAATTTCAAACTTGAATAATTCTCATTCTGAGAAAGAAAGATCGAATCATAATTAGCCGGTGCATTTATAATCCTGTACTCCCTGGACTATGACAACATAGTCCCAGTTCTCTACTGCTCAACCACTAAGCAATAAACTCGTTTTCATTTGAAAACATGAAGGAACGTAGTCCACTAAGCAATAAAATCAAAGCAGATGCGAGGGCTCGATCAATTCAGCTGTTCTATAACTATACTTAATGGCTTCAATAAGTTAATCCATGTGACATTGTGAGCAAAAAGAAAACAAATCCAGGTGGATCATCAGCTAATTTTGGATCAAAATTGCTGGTTCTGGACCCTCAACATTAAATTTGGTTCATTAAGGAACAACGTTTTCATGCATGACATGCACGATCCAATGTCTAATAAGATGATTTCAGAGGATATATATCATATACAAGATGATTAATGTATTTAATGGGAGCGGATTTCACGTGTTAAGGTACACTACTTGCACCATCAATGTGCAAGTCATGACGATTGAGCTGTAATAATAGAATGAAGACTAGAAATCTTAAATTCCTTCATCTGGCCTTTTGATTTCCGACCGGTTAGATTAATCCCTCATGATAAGAAAACATATTCTTTAATCTTGGTCTTCACCTTATGTGTTTGAAACACTTGGATTAGCTTTTTGAATTTTATTTTTTATAACGGACGTGTGTATGTACATATGACAGTGTCACGTGGATGACTAGATCAAATCAAATGTTAAGATTGCATATTAATTGATCGGTTCACTTGAACCTTGATGCGTACAATAATTTTCGCTATTTAATCCGATCCAAATCCAAATTCCTTTTAAGAATTTTTGATTAAATAGTTGAAGAAATGTAGTCGTAGCTAGTGTGCTCAAACAGTAAAAAAAAAAAATGATAACCACTGATGAATGGGCTTTGGGAAATTTTAGGTCCAAGCCCAATTTGAACCCGACTTGAGTCTCTCCCCTAAAAAGGGGCAAAATCTAGGGTTTTATCAATTTCACAGAGAAAGGGGGTTTTGCAATTCTTCTCTGGCCAGAAACAGAAGAAGAATCAAAGTCAGTGAAAATGGAGGGCGCAGGAGAAGAAGGAATTGATAGGATGGAGGACTCCAAGGACTTGCAGCAACAGAGCAAAGCCTTCGATAAGCTCACTGACCGCGTCGAAGATCGCCAGCTCGACTCCACCCGTGTCCAGGAGGCCATGGCTTCCATCGCTGCCACCTCCGAAGCCGACTTGGAAGCCATGAGAAAGAGGTCACCCTCCTCATTCATTCTTGTTTTCCTTTTCAATTTTCGATGAATTCCTTTCTTAATTTTACTGAGTAGTAGTTTAGGAAGACGATAGATTATTTATGATAGGTGTTGTTAATATGATCGAAATTGTATAAAGATGTTGAATTGCTATAAATTTGTGAGAATTAGTGTTAAGTGAAGCATGAGCAGTAATTAGCTCAATGCTTGGTTACAATTTTGCAGGGAGAAAGAATTGGCTACTGTGAAGATCAATCCACGCGATGTCGAGATAATTGCTAATGAACTAGAGCTGGACAAGTTGGTGGCTGAGAGGACCTTGAGGGAGCACAAAGGTGATGCTGTTGCTGCCATTCGACACTTGCTTCACTAGATATATGACTAGCCATTAGGGGTATGGATATGTTGCAAGGATTTGAGTTTTTTGAATTTGATTGCTAATGCCATCAGATATTCAGATGTGTCCATCGCAGAATATGTTGTTGTACTGATGATATATGTGATGCTTGGTTTTCACATGTTTGGCTCAAAGTACTGTTTTGTGTGAATTGAGTTTTCAAGTTTTGGTTGCTGAATGCTACATCAATCATGTAGTATGTTGTAGTACTGGTGATATATGCAATCGTTGGTCTTCACTTGTTTGCCTTCGACCTAATCTTTTGGTTTTGTCAATTGACAGATTAGTTTCAGCTTTTCAATAGTGAATGTTGGTCGATCCTATCAGCTCCCTTTAGCCACAAGATCACAGGACATAAGAAACTCTTTCCTGCTCCTAGCCTCATTGCCTACTTAGGTGCTTCGCCTAATCCTATCTTAGGTTTGAGTCGGATGTTTTGGTGCTGATGCTCTACACACCCGTACAATCATGTCATTTTAGACGAAACTTAACATTGAACTTGAGTAGTGGAATTATTGAACTCAAAAACGTAGTTTGAGACATAAGCATAACAGTAGCAGAAAGATAAGAGCCTTGAACCCCAGGTCCTTATCAGCTTTCCTTTGGTGTCCACCAAAACCTCACTTTGTCACTGTCAAATACAGAAGAGACCTGTAAGTCTTTTGCAACAATGATTCCTGATGGCAGGAAAATGCCTCCTCAAAAGCAAGAGGCTCAGCCTGGAAAAGAACATGCCATGGAGCCTAACCCTCAATTCTCAAACCCCGATTTCAAACCTCCAACAAGCTCCAAGGAAAGGCGGTGCTGGTGGCTGGAGGAGACTCCGGGATAGAAAGATCGGTGTGTCATTACTTTGCTCAGGAGGGTGCAACAGTGGCCTTCACTTATGTGAAGGGCCAGGAGGACAAGGATGCACGCGAAATGCTTGAAATGATCAAGCAGGTGAAAACTTCTGATGGACCCTATTGCAGTTGCAGCTGATCTTGATTTCGATGAGAATTACAAGAGGGTTGTGGAGGAGGTGGTGAAAGCATACAACTGCATTGATATTCTGGTGAACAATGCGGCTGAGCAGTACAAGACCGGCTCAATGCAAGACATTGATGAGGCTCGTATTGAAAGGGTGTTCAGGACCTACATCTTTGCTTCCTTCTTCATGGCAAGGAATGCTTTGAAGCACATGAAAGAACTCAAAGAAGAAGCAACATAATATGCACGACATCAGTTGTGGCCTATAAGAGGGAAATCCCAAGCTGCTCGATTACACAGCAACCAAGGGCGCCATTGTGGCTTTTGTGAGAGGACTGGCACTTGAGCTAGTGAACAAAGGCATCCGCGTCAATGGTGTAGCTCCTGGACCAATATGGACCCCGTTGATTCCAGCATCTTTTGGTGAGGAGGAGACTGCAGAGTTTGGCTTTGAAGTGCCAATGCAGCGACCTGGTCAGCCCTGTGAGGTTGCGCCTGCCTATGTCTTCCTAGCTTCCAAAGTTCCAATGCTTTCTCTTCTTACATAACCGGCCAAGTCATCCATCCTAATGGTGGGGTTGTGGTAAATTCTTGAGGAGACGATAGCTAGTGCTCTTTTGTTACAAGGCTCCTTCTTTGTAAGGCAGTTGTAATTGTAGTAATGTAGAGACTTAAGGTTGTTCTGTGGGCTCTTTTGTTGTAACGAATAATGATTCCGCTGTACTAATCTATATAAAGTTAAACATGACATCGAGTTGCTTTGCAATAATAATAATAATAATAAAAACAGTGGCAGTAAGATAGAAATCCCACAATTGACAATTCTATTCGCTTTCAGTTTTGCCTCGAATGGTTTGTCACATCAATTTCCTATATCCACTACATGTTCATCAGTTCATCTAATGAATTTGATCACTACCCACATGAGAGCAACGGTCTTTAATGATAATCTAGTCACTTTCACCAAAGTGAAATGCCAGCTCCTTAAGCATGTCATTCGAAGACCAACTAAAGCACTTGAACTTTCAGCTATTAGATCCAAAGGGAACAATTAGAGCAAAGTGGAACATCCTAAGATGACTGGAAATAGCGCAAAGGGTAAACAAGCAAAATGTTTGATCCACTATATTTACTCAATTGAATACTAACAATGAAGTATCTACTTTTCTCCCCTTTGTACAACAATTTTGTCCAAGTGGTGCTCAAACTTTCCCATCATATAAAACAACAAAATGGGGAGACATATGATCAAAACAGGCATGACTGCCTGTCCTACACAACACCACTTCGGAGATAAATTTTATGTCAGTGAGTAAACAAGCATCACACAACCAAACCATCACCATCTAAAGTTAGGTAGCTCACAACAATCCATCTCACTTTGAATTCTGTGGTTCCAATACCACAAACCCCTCTGTGGCTATCGTTGGTTGCGATACCACTTGCCATTAACAAGTGCAAGTAGCTCAATCGGTGGCCTGCTTTATCTTCATCCCCAATGTGGTAAATGAAGTAATGAAATCCTATACACAAAGAGTAAGACCACTACTGTTCTTTATGGGTGCTATCACCTGCGGCGGAGCGCGCTGCTTGGAATTGAAGGGCATACTGTCTCTGCAGATCTCGAAGCTTTTCCAGCAGCTCTTGAAATGTTGGCCGCAAAGCAGGATCACTGGTTATGATGAAATTGAAATTAGCACATTAGCAGTTTTACCATAGTTCAATGAAATCATATGACCCACGAAATGCCAGACCACATTTGCTCAGAAGATATAAAATCATCCTAAGCTCAATTTACAAGCATCTGAAATTCATTTGAGATATATAATATACAGAAACCTAACAAGTAAAACTGTACAACTATTGCATTTGGCGAAACACAATAACGATGGTAATGCAAACCACTTTTAGGCTAATGCTGGCTAGAAAACAGGTAGTGTAACATCAAGATATGCACCCATCAGCAAATGAGATGCAGAAAGACGGGCATGAACTTTGCAATTATAGTAGGAATGTGTATAAGCATCGTGACATCAAGAAAGTGATCTGAAATAAGCTGATCCACGTTGAGAGGTAGCATTTCACATAATTAAATTCAATGTTTGGATCTATTAAAGGAGTACCAGTTAAGAAGTAAGGAAAGAATCCCACCTGTGCCAGCAGCTCTCAATTAAAGAAATCCATTGTGGGTCAATGTCTTTTGGGATCTCTAGTCTTTGGTTCATGAACCCTACCGCTCCAATCACCTGCAAGTATCCTAAAGAAAATGTTGTTCATATGTGAAGATGTCATAGCCCTTTACATTATAAAAAAGAAATGACAAGACCAAAAATATTACACTAAAAAGCCTCGTTTCACTTCTCAAGAAAAAAAATAAAAAATAGGCAATGTTGGAATCAAACATGTGTTAAATCGAAGATTCAACAACTGCATTGTTCAGAATCAAATACCATGAGAAAGTAGAACGTATTACAAATTTCTTGAATTATAAATGCTCAGACCAAAGAGAAAAACATATATCACAAAAAATGCTGTTACATTTTTTCCTCCTTTAGTGTCTTGATACATTTTCAAAAGAAAACAATACCTGCATTGAGTTTAGATTATCCCAAGGGATCTTCTCAGTAACAAGCTCCCACAATATCACCCCGTAGCTGTATACATCCGACCTATACACAGCACTTAGAATGTTAAATCTAGTTTGGACAAAGGGATAAAGACACTATATCCTGATGAACAATCAAAACATACTTCTCATCTGAGGGTTCATTGCGTAGAACTTCTGGTGCCATCCACTGAGGCTACAAAACAGAAAAATGACAGACTTCAAAATTTAGCCCATACAGTAGATCTGCCTTTCCAGGAAAATAAATAAAATTGTAACTGTTAAAATTCTTTTAATGAGGAAATAGAAAATGGCAGTTAAACTACCGTTCCCCTCCCCGTCTTTGTTGTGAGAAATGTTTCATGCTTTAGACGTGAAAGACCAAAATCACCAACCTGGTCAGATAATTCAAATGTCCAGCTTAAACTATATATAAATGCCATAGAATCTGAAGGGAAAACAAGAAAGCAAATTGGACAATATAACATCAAATGGTGGGAAACATAACCAATGGCAGACCTTGACAGTCCAGTTCTTATCAACTAGGAGATTTGAAGACTTCAGATCTCGATGGATGATTGGAGGGTTGAAATGATGAAGATAATTCATGCCTCGTGCCTGAGGAAGGATAAGAACAATTGATAAGTTCACAATAACAAAATGATGATATTCCAGACATGGATCAATGTAGTGGATCCCCAAGATGCACACAATTGTTGAGCCATATGGAACTGTGGCATAAAATTCTGAGACCTTACGTATATGGCCAAAGGAACAAAAAATGAGATTGATTTTGAAAAACAAAAAATAATGATGTAGAACAAACATCATAAATAATCATCTTAGTTCCTTTTCTTTGTTTCGTTTCTCAGGGGAGTGGTGATTTAATAACTCACTATATCCAGAGCCATATGAACACGTCGTCTCCAGTCTAGTTTTGCTGTGCTTCTTTGTAGTAACCGGAACAAACTTCCACTGCATACGAGAAATAATGTAAGCTCAAGAAGTACGTTCCAAGGAAGTGAGTATTATATTGATTATTGTTATATAGGTCACACTAAAGACATAGATTACAAACACTAGCAAATAAAGAGCTTTTGGAAAGGGTAGTTGAGAACAGACCGTGGGAGGAACTCTGTTACAATACAAAGATGCTCGGGAGAAGTCACAGCTCCCATAAAAAGTAGAACATTTGGATGTCGAAGCCTTTTCATTAGAGATACCTTCACAAACAACACCGCAAAGTGATATCAGAATTAAGAAAACTAATAATAAAACCAATACAAAGTGTCTTATAGGAATGTTTTGTGGCACAATGGTATGGTGAAGTCAAGATTCACAAGTTCCTTGTGATATAAGATGTGCATTAACACCCGTTTTCAACAAAAAAAAAAAAAAAAAAAAAATTATGTGCATTAACACCCGTTTTCAACAAAAAAAAAATATGTGCATTACTTAATCCCACACTCATGAAGAGAAATCTACACTGTATATTTGAAACTTCACACGTAGATAGTTCGATATTGAGCAGCTAAGAAGCACACCTCTTGTCTGAAGGAAAGTATCACATCTTCTGAATATTCTTGCCTGGAGAATACCTTAACAGCAACGTCCTGTAATAGCATAAATAATTAGAGCAGAAGACAGATCTTCCAATGCACCATCACTACATATTTCTATAATAATAATAATTAAAATATAAGAAAAGAGTCCACTTTGTACTGCAAATACCACACGATAGACTTCAAATAAGTTATTTGACATCTCATCCAATTTCACACTATATGCATAAGTTGCTGACATAAAAACTGTTGAGAGTAGTTTTTTTTTTTAACTGAGCAAGACAGTTTAGGAAGCAGTGTTTCTGCTAAGCAGGACTGGTTGCAAACTACATCTTGTCTACATTAGTGTAATTAAAAATGATAACATCAACTTATAAGTTCAGTTAAGTCAGAAATGTTTTCCTGTAGCTATAGATAGAGCAAAAGAACATACTGATCCGTACCACAGACCATGGTATACAGTTCCACATGAACCTGCAGACGGAAGACAAACAGAGAAAAGATATCAGAAACCAAGCAAAACACTAAAAAATAAACTCACAGAGGCAAGGAGCCAAAAGACAAAGAAACTGTGTTTGTTCAAGATCACCAATTCTGTGGCTACTGAAAATGGACTGTTACATGACCTACAGATGGACATCTTTGGATTGAACATGTCCCAATAAACAGTGTGAATATTGCTCCGTGAAAACAATGATTGATTAAAAAAAATCAAATAAATGTTGGAGGATTCAGTTTAACACCATTGGTCTGTTGGACAAATGCTTTGCTGTCTAGATATTAAAAATATTCCACAAGAATACTATGATCACCAGCATGCACTGGTCACTTGAGAGTTGATTACCTTGCCCAATCTGTTCTCCAATTATCAAGTCTTCCCACAAGATTTCGTAATCTAAGGAATCAGTGTCCACATCTACCTTATTCACAGTACTGGTGGTGCTTCCACAGCTGCTGGCACTGCTTGTACTGTTAACATTTAACGAGGAAGTCCAGGATCCTGAAGCCTCATTAGTTGCAGGTCGATTACTTTCATTTCCATGATTGTCAGGTTTTAAACCACCACTACTCTTCTGAGGAACTGTATCATTATCTTGATCATTATGCAACCAAGGCCAAACAAAACGAGTGGTCTTAGGCTCTGACCCTTCTCGCTCATTTCCTTTCCATGGCCAAGTTATCCCTTTCTTACCTATCCACGCTTCTGCCTTTGACGATATTACCTTATGGATTGGCGGTTTTCCTTCACTTTCATCGCCAGAATCTCTGGAGGGTTTTCCTGGAGACCTTTCATCCATCTGGGAAAACACACCAAAATGAGATGGGACTATATCTCCTCTAGGTGTACTAGCCCCACTTGAATTCGCATCCTCCCGATGGTCAAAGTCCAAACCATGATCAGAATGATGACTATCAACGCTCCCACCTTCCCGATCCATATAGTTTTCTCCTGCCCGAATCTTTGACTTGACTTTGTTGCTCATCTTGGACGCCTGTTTCACGACTATAACAATCAAGACTCGAGGTACACCATGCAATAATAAATCTCAGGAACACGGAAAATGATCAGACTAACCAAGTTTGTAATTTTTGATGCAATTGCAGTTTGCAGAGGCTGCTGAGGATCAAGACCAAGTTTCGTTGTAACAGTAGCTTTAGTACGACTGTAGCTTGAATCTGGTTCAGGGTGTGTCACTCCTGACAAAGGGACCCTCATTTCTTGAAATGACCTCGAATCACTTGACACGGCAATAACCCCAATAAAAGTGCCATCATCATCATAGAACGGAGTGTTCGTTACAGTAGCTAAGAACCTCTCCCCCTCTTTGTTCTTGACAGGGAACTGCCCTGTCCAGCTCTCCCCCTTGGTGACTCTATCGATTATATTATGTCCCACAACATAGTCCTGGGGATCTGCCAACAACTCAATGGGATTATGTCCAAGGGCCTCTGCCGCCGGATAACCATATAGAGCTTCAGCAGTTTTGTTCCTGCGAATTTCAATCAACCCACATTTACCATTACAAAACCTTCTAACACAAAACCAAAACCCCAAATACAGAACTTTTAGACATAAACAAATCGATGTGGAACGTATATAGGTTCAGCGAAACTCATAGTTCCACTACCATCCCGAATTGACAACCACAAGTTATACACAAGTCAAACTCATTTCAAGAGCACCACCATTGCACATTTGCAAAGACAACAATCCGAAAAAGTTACCGAAATAGAAAAAATAAAAATAATCTGTTTAACCAAGACTTTGATTGAGCTAAGCTGGAAGTACTCACCAGTAAATTATGCGACCATGAGGATCAAAAATATGCACAGACTGCCCAATGGACTGCAATATATTCAGATACTGCCTATCAGTAAAGTTCACCGCCGATGGCCCGCTACCACCTCCACCTCTAAAATCATCGCCGCCGCCGCCGCGCTTCCCACTGCCGCCAGTGGGAGGATCATGGCAGCGGCTCTCCCTCTGCAGCGGCGAAGAATGCCGAAACGAGGTAGACCCTTTCTTCCAAGCCGCCGCGTCGCCGCCGCCGCCGCCGACTCTCCTCTTGGGCAAAGTCGAGAATCTGGACCGCTGCGGCGAGACAGAGTGGGACCTCGGATGCTCCGACTTAGCATCCGAAGTATGCCGGAGCTTGGACATCTCCTGCTTCAGATTCTCCTGACCCTCCTCCAGTACCTGGATCTTCTTCAGAAGCTCCTCCGCCGGCGGCGGAGTGGCCATTTCAAGCTCGAAACTTTGAAACAAAATTAACCAAAACTCACCGGTCACATGTAAATGAAAATGGAAAATCTTAGTAGGGAGGAAAAGGGTTCATGAGTCTCTCATGCTCTTATTTTTAGCTGACCCCCAACTCTGATCCAAACAATTTAAAGCTAAATAAAAGAAAATGATGGGTACCCAGAGAACAATCTAAAGTATGGGAAGAAGGGTTGAAATTGATAAGACAGAGAGTCAGAGAAATGGATGAAGATAATAATCACCCAAAAGACTCGACCTTTCTTTCTCTGTTCTTGATTATTAGAGCAGTCAATTTACTTACTTGGCTTTTCTTTTCTTTCCTTTTCTCTTTTTTTTTTGTGAGAGAGAGAGTAGAGGGGTTTTGCTTCTCTCCTCTCTCTTCTCTCTCTACTTTTGTTTTTGGGCGGTTTGCTGTTTTTCTCTCTATATTGCTACTTTTCGATTTTAATCTCCGTCATCGTCGTCATCATCATCTGAAATCTAAAAACCATGGAGACCAGAAAATATTTATATTGCTGCACTCTCCAAATGATTGGGTCACGCGCTAGACACTTGGCGTGGGGGTTTAACAACCAATCATGGTTCTGAGGTTGCACTGATCTAACCAATCACAGAACAGCGTGGTGTCCACGCTGAGAGTTGCGGTGAGCCTCTCAAGCAGCCTTTTCACATCTAATTTAGCTCTTTCCACTCCTCTTTTCAATTCTACCACTCTTTCTTTTCTTTTTTTTGGGTTTTTGTAGTTTCATCAAAGTGGTAATGTCCATTTGTGCAAGACTTTCTTTGCTCTAATTTTGCATCAAACTCATGTTTAAAAAATTATTGGGCTAACTTTGAGGATTGTATTACTTAATTTGCAATATCACCTACAAGTCATACATGAAGTTTGGAGCTCCAAGCAAACAAGGGCAAGAAGCCAAGAACTATTTTTATCCATGAGTTTCTTATTCTAAATATGCTTCAAATCATGTTTGATAATATTGAATCAAGTGTTACTTGAGGTTTGGATTACTTAATTTGCAATTGAACCGACTTTATAGTTAACATAGTCCCTGGGTTTTTTTTTTTAATTATTTTTCCAATTTTCCCTCAACTCTCTGCATTGAAATGTAATGAGAAACCTATATAATATTAAGGGCAAGATAAGGTTAGGTCATGAGCTGATCAGCTTAGGACGGTTTTGCTTCATCGTTGATGCATATCACAAGCAAAGTGTGCATTCTTTTGGTCCTAAACTGTCTAGTCAGATAAGTATATGACTGATTAGGAAACTAAATCCAGATAAGAATTATTCCACAATTGGACAAGAATTTTTGGTTGAAGTAGTCTCTTCCTTTGAAGCCATGAAAGTTCATGGAACCTCTGGACTAAAGTGAGGATGAAGGGAAGACACATAAGCCCTAATTTGAGTGTTGACTTTGCTTTTATAAAAACTTGCATCATTAATTTGGAATTTGTGGTGTCTTTCTTTTCATACATTCAACATGGATTTTGTGTTTAGGTTGATGATTAATAAAGTTTTTAATGATTATAGATAATAGTCGATTGTAATGAGGAAATTCTTCTTAAATATCCTATATACATATTTTCTAACACGCTTCGGCTTTCGCGGAGCGTTTCAGCGTTCTAGGGTTTCCTAGATCAAGGTTTCTAGCAGCAGTGGAGAGCCTGTCACTCCCCCGACCATCCAATGGCAGTTTCTCAATGGCGACAACACCGAGAGGAGTGATCCTCTCAAGGCCTTCAGCCACGGCGGTTCTTTGTTGGTGAGGAAGACTCCGATGAAGGAAAACTGATGTTGACATCGAAGAAAGCCATCAAGGTAGGTGGTTTCGAATTGCTGGTTACTGGTTGGACAACAGGTCCAATGAGCGGAATTTCAAGGCGGAATCAGCTTTCAATGCTCGTTCAGGTCGGCGCTAAATTTGGGATGTTTGGTATGCCGGAAATTACTGTGCCGACGAAAAAAAGTTTAGGAGCCGGGAAAAATGGTTGCTGTCAAGGATCGGGTTCTCCTTTTTTGGTTTGGGGCTGGGTCTCGGGTCAGTAGACCTGAATCGAAGCTTGAAGCCAAGAGCGTTGGGCGTCTTCAGGATCCGATGATGATGTCAACGTTGTCATGGACTCTAGTGCCTGAGCTGATTTGGTCGCCGTCAGCGTGATCGGTGAGTGTCGGCGTGCGACAATGCAATTTGCTAGGGTTTGGGGATGGACTCAGGTTCTTGGGCCTGGGTCTAGCCTCAAGTCCACAAAAAGTCAGTTTTTGGAATTGGGTTGTTAGACCTAAACTTGACTATGGCTTAAGTCACAGTGTTTGGATAGCTTAACAGAATGAGCAAGCTAGCTGCAGCTAGATGGATTCATGAGGCTTTGAGTACCGCAATTGAATGTCTTGGCTCTGGTCTTATGTCTTCTTTACTAAGCTTACTTGAATAAGTGAGCTAATTGTCTAATGTAATGGTGTTTTAATGTCATTCTGGCCTAAGTTTATCAATAAACTATTTTACCTTTAAAAAAATATTAGGAAATTCTTCCATGTAATAATGAATTATTGTGTCTTGCATGTAACTCTTTCTTCTTTATATAACCTAAAGTACTAGACAATGTTCTATAACAAGTCCGCGCTAGAAGCATGTCCATTGTCCGAGTAGGGTCTAACAAGTTTGCAAACCTTGGTACTATAATATTGTTATAATTATTGAAATACTGACAATGAATAGTAGTCGTCAACCAGTATCAGTCGCCTATGGTCGAGTGTCATGAAGGTGTCAAAATGGTCAGACAATGTGTTTCAATGCATAATTTGAGCATTTCACATGCATTAATTTATGGGTCCGTGAAGTTTTGAGATACCCTAACACAACACTTACTCCGAGCAACTTCAAAGTGCATTACTAATAATCACTGATAATTTTTTTTCAAAAACAGTCAATAATGATTTAGATAAACGATATCTCGAATATGATTGTTAATTATTATTCGATATAGATATGTTTGAGCTCCACACAAACAGTTTGGTGGTTCCTCATGACAGTTTCGGATTTGGAAGCAAGAAGTGAGTTGCTTCGCAGCCTTTGCTCGACTCATCTTTGATCTTTCTCTTTGTGGTGCAAAAGTTCTAACTAGAACTTCAAATTTAGTTTGCGTACACTACATGAAAATGGACGTGCAAGCACACAATCTTTGTAGTGAAAGGGACAATCAGCATAATCATATCTTATAATTATTAGGGACAATAATCATAATACTTTACTTATACTACTGACACTTCCATTGTTACCATCAGGGCTAAACTTTTACCATAAAATAGAAAAGACCCCTGCTCTAAAATAACCTTATTTATCTCATATATACCTAACCCAGCATATTATATCTCATACTGACCTATCAAGTTGACTTGATCATATTATCTATTCCAACTTATCGAGTTGTGATCTTGATTTTCCCCATTATTTTTCTTCTTCGTTATGTTAACGTGAATTTCAATCCTAGTATATTGGGAAGATGTATATTCTGTAATCAACTAGGATTATGTGAATTTATTTCACAAAACAAATGTTCTGTAACCTTTTTTCCTATGTATGTTATCTTCCGAGACCTGTCATCTCAAGCGATAATAGGCAAGGGGGATCTGCGGGGGAGACTGTTTCACTTGGATTGCATGTACAGCAGGGAAGCAAGAGCACCGTCACCAACCGTTGCCTTGACATTGAGCATTGATCGAGTAAAAGAAATTTGGTTATGGCATCGCCGAATGGGTCATCCATCTTTTGGAGTCATGAAAAAGTCGATGTCATCTTTGTTTTTTGGAATAAAAAAGTCAAGTTTCCATTGTGAAACTTGTGTTTTTGCTAAGAGTCATTAGTCCAATTATTCTCCTAGTTTTTCTTCTAGTTCTGCACCATTTAAGTTGATTCATTCTGATGTATGGGGGCCTTTGAAGAATTTGACATTGATAAGAATAGAGTACTTTGTTTTGTTTATTGATGACTTTACAAGATTAACTTGGGTTGTGTTATTGAAAAAGAGGGATGCTGTGTTTTAGGCTTTCACCGCTTTTCATAGTCTCATCCGAACTCAGTATGATGCTTGTGTGAAAATATTTCGATTTGACAATGGAGAAGAGTTTGTTAACCACTCTTTCCAAGACTATTTTCAGCAATATGAAATTGTTCATCAGACTACTTGTCCTCAGACACCAGAACAGAATAGGGTATCTGAGAGGAAAAATCGACACCTCTTGGATATTGGAAGAGCTCTCTTACTCAGTGCCAATCTACCCAAATATGTATGGGGTGAAGCTGTGTTGTGTGCCTCTCACCTTATCAACCGTCTACCATCTGCAGCTCTTCCGAATCGGGTTCCCTTTGAGGTATTGTCTGAACATGTTACTATTTCATCTCTCAACAAACTTCCTGCTCGTGTCTTTGGTTGTGTGGCCTATGTTCATCTTTACAAAAATCAAAGATCTAAGTTGGAGGCTCGTTCCCTTAAGTGCGTGTTTGTTGGATACAGATCCCATCAGAAAGGATATAAATGCTACCATCCTCCGTCTCAACGATTCTATGTCACCATGAATGTCATATTTAGTGAAGACCTGCGCTATTTTTCTCTTACGGTATCTCCGAGTGAGGAGGAGAAGCATGTTTTTTATGAAGATCAATTTGGAGAACTAGAAGATTGTGTAATTGTTGACAGTAACCCCGCTGAAAAGGATCTTCGGCCTGTCACCGACCAGATCCAGAATCCGAGAGATAATACTCTGGAACCTCAAAAAGTGGTTCAATCTGTTGAACTTGCCCAAGTTTAGGCTTCTGTTCCCTGTTCTGAAAGTGTTCGACATGACGAACAACTGTCCGACACGTCGAAAGGAGGAGAATTGAATAGTAATCAGCCGCCAGTTGTTGAAGATGTACATGCAAGTCTAGTCTCTCCCTCTACATCAACGATCTCTCCTGGCTTGTCATCACCTGAGGTATGTAGTACTATTCCGTTGTCATCCTCCAATGTCCCTGAATCTAGTAGAGTCTTGCCTGCTAGGTCAACCTGTGGTCAACCTCCTAAAAAATATGAGCCTCTCTTGTCAGCTAAAGCCAAGTATCTTATAGCCAACTACATGTCAACTCATAGATTGTCTAAACCTTATGTAGCCTTTGTGAATCAATTATATGTTGTGTCTCTTTCTAGTAAAGTGCAGGATTCAATCAAGGAGGAGAAGTGGGCCAAAGCAATGGAGGTTGAGATGGATGCTCTCAAGAAGAATGATACTTGGGATTTGGTGTCATTACCACCTGGAAAGAAGACTGTTGATTGTAGATGAGTTTATACTGTGAAGCATAATGCAGATGACTCAGTTGACAGATATAAGGCAAGGTTGGTTGCAAAAAGATACACTCAAAAATATGGGGTGGATTATGATGACACGTTCGCACCTGTGGCAAAGATCAATACCATTCGAGTTCTTATGTCTTTGGCAGCTAATCTGGATTGGCCCATGAAGCAGTTTGATGTGAAGAATGCATTTCTTTATGGAGATTTGAATGAAGAAATTTACATGGATCTTCCTCCAGGATATAATACTTCTACGGGTGAGAAGGTGGTGTGTAGATTGAAAAAGTCCATGTACGGATTGAAGCAATCTTCAAGAGCTTGGTTTGGAAGGTTCACGTCTTTCATGAAGAAGATTGGGTATAGGCAGAGTAACTCAGATCATACTTTGTTCCTGAAACACCGACATGGTAAGCTTACTGCCCTGATCATTTATGTAGATGACATGGTAGTGACAGGTGATGGCATTGGTGAAATTAAAAGATTGAAAGATCAGTTGTCTTCTGAATTCGAGATGAAGGACCTTGGGAATTTAAAGTATTTCTTGGGAATTGAGGTAGCCAGGAACAAGGACTGTATAATGCTGAGTCAAAGAAAATATGTTCTGGATTTGCTAGCAGAGACTGGTATGCTTGATTGTACACCAGTTGATACACCGATAAAACGAAACCATCGGATTGCAGAGTATCCTGATCAAGTTCCGACTGACAAATCTCGATATCAAAGGTTAGTTGGAAGATTAATTTACTTGTCGCATACTAGACCTGATCTTGCTTATGCGGTAGTGTGGTAAGTCAGTATATGCACAATCCTAGTGAAGATCACATGAATGCTGTGATGAGAATCTTAAGATACTTAAAGTCTGCTCCTGGAAAAGGCCTGGTGTTTCGTAAACATGGACATTTGAGGACTAGTGGTTACACTGATGGAGAAGCAAGAAACAAAATGTGGTGGCCCGTTCTAATGCAGAAGTTGAGTACAGAGGTATGGCTCAAAGAATCTGTGAGTTATGGTTGAGAAGTTTATTAAAGAGTTTGGGTTTCAAGCAGGAATGGTCAATGTCTCTTCACTGTGACAATACTGCTGCGGTTGAAATTGCACATAATCCTGTTTAGCATGATCAGACAAAACATGTAGAGATTGACAGACACTTCATCAAGGAAAAGCTAGATGCTCGCATAACTCGTTCCCATTTGTTCCTTCGGAGGAGCTGACATCCTTACCAAAGCTGTGTCGTCCAAGGCGTCCAGTGACTCACTTGACAAGTTGGACATTCAAGATTTGTATGCGTCAACTTGAGGATGAATGTTAACGTGAGTCTCAATCCTAGTATATATGGAAGATGTATATTCTGTAATCAACTAGGATTATGTAAATCTTTCGGTGTAATTAGTTCTTTCTAGGGTTAGAAATGTGCTTGTATATATACCCGACTTGGGGTTTGTTCAATACATCAGAAAATTCTCAACCTTTTGTGTTATGTTTGACTCATTATGTTTGTTCATATGTCCACTGTAATTGTTCATGCGCTGGCTGGATTTATGAATTACAATTGAGAATGATAACCACAAATTAAGGTATCCAACATCACCATCTCATATCTTGAGCCATTCATCAGATTGAAACATCCAACTATATGGGACAAACAGCCAGCAGAAGCCCAGATTATGACTAGTAGTAGGTTCTGGGTTCCATCCATCCTAAAGGATAATGTACATTTCTGATGAAATATAAGCCCAGAAAGCTAGGTAAGTGAACAGTTAGCTGAATTCCTAACTGGCTGAGTAACTTGATAGTGTTTATATCTAACCTATCTGCCAAAACAAGATAATTGGTTATAGAAGCGCTTCACTACTGTTCTTTTAACAAAGCGTTTCGATTACTTTTGCAGAAAACATTTGTGATTGGAAAAAGGAAAGTATGTACTTCCAATGAAAATGATTTGCAGGAAAACTACTCCCTACAAAACAGTTAAGCTATGAACAGACGTGTGATCCATGAATATCTTTCCACTTCAGATAATTGTCATGTCTCATAAAGTTGAGCAACTAGTAGAGTACTAAATTGCTTACCTATTTTAAGACAATTACAAATTAAATAAAGAAGGATAACAAGCTCTCCATTCTGCAAACTTTAGGACATTTTATCCCTTTCACCGAATAGCACAAGGTAGTTAACCAAAACACATTAGTACTTTAGTCTTTAGGCACTACATCATGATTGACCTTAAGAAACCAGGTACCTTGAGCATATATATCGGTGAGTTGAACTGGTGCAGAATAGTGTTCTAGATCTGTGAAAGGAGCATTACCTTGTCAACATTGCTTGTGCATCTCTGAGGCATAGGAAGCTTGAGAATAATCAAGAAACATCTTCCCTAATATCTCATCTATATATATATATATATATATATATATTGGAGTATTGGACTTCACGATTCATGAGCTTTAAATCATCCTGCATATGGTTAGTTCTAGCCTTCTAGGCCTTCCTGAGTTGTAGATCGACTGCTATGAACATGCATGTCTTCAACTAACTGAGGAACTCTTTCATCAAGCATACCTTCATGAATCATGACAAACAACCCAAGAATAATGACATTCACGGCATTCACAATATAACCAAGCAAAAAAATTGCCTTTTTGTACATTATTACAATTTTGCTAAGACTAGGCCAGGTGATGTATGTCTGAACATCAGATCACGAAATTATAATTGAGTTTTCTAAAGCACATTATATGATTAATTGTATGGCTGATTAAGAAAAAGCGATAGTATCTTAAGTACCAGTAACATTTTCTAGTACCAGGTGGTACTGTAATGCTGCTTTATTCGCTAATGTAAATGCAGCAGCAAACCGCTGCACACAAGGCTTCAGCTGGTCTACAATTCCTTTTGGCTGCTGTCACCATAGACAGAACGCGCTGCTTTGAACTGGATAGCACTGCTGTGTTTGCAATAGTCTTTTAAGTTCTCCCAGCAATGTGCTGGGAAGCTGGATCATCACCAGTTAAAAGCAAAAGAAAAAAGAACACACAGCCAAAGAAAAACACTTGGCTTACCTTCCCATGCCATAATGTTTATATGAAACTACCTTCAACAATAGAATGATAGAGGTTGACAAATAGAATCCGCATCTTGCTACAGAGAACTACATATATATCATTTTCTTAGGAAATCATCCCACTGGCTCTGGAATTAATCTGGAACTCTTAAGAAACTGTATTAACTTATGATCACACTTGGATACAGATGTAGTCATGCAGTAACATCTGGAATTATTATGAACATCTGGAATTCTTATGAAACTTGTCTTTGATCTTGGAAAGTAGAGCGAAAGGAGATGGAGTAATAATTCCTCTAGGTGAACTAGCCGCACTTATGTTCCCATCCTCACTATGGTCACACTGAGGATTGTCTCCTTTCCCAGTTATGCAATCCCAGTTGTCTTTTCCTGCACCGAATTTTGTCTTGACTTTGTTGCTCACCTTGGCTGCCTGTTTGGTAAGGATCCGGCTCCTCTAAAATGAGCAAAACGTAAAGTTAGTAAATTTCATAAAATTTCCAACATCTATCTAATCTAATGGTTCAAACATATCCACATCAATTACGTACTTATAAAATGTTGAAAATTTATTTTTCAATAACGTTAATTTGAATTTCTATCTTTCTGTTTTTTCTTTCTTCTTTTTTTCATTATTCAACCTTCATCTTTATTCTTGCTCCGGAACCTGTGCTTCTATGAATTTCTCTTTGAAAAAGCAAATTGCCAGATTCATGGTGCATAAGTGCTTCATAGTACTCCACATCGATAAGACTATTGCAATCCATGAACAATTGCGATTAGTACTCCAATCGATTTATAAACCAAAAGCTAGAAAATTCGAAAGATTGGAGAGATCGATGCCTACAATTCGATCATTAATAGGAAAACCAACTATATTGGAAACCCATATGGCCATCATCTCCAAAAATCAAAATAGAATGCAAATTACAAAGCCTAGAGTCTAGAGGCTGATGGCAGATGAACCAATTAAAGAAACCTCCTTTGAATAACGAAACTAAAGCTTTTCTATTCAAACCTTAAAACATCAAGTTACACATTATGAATTCGATCACCCTTCGATCAGATATGAAGACTCGCTTGATCTCATGTTTATGAACACGTACAGGTTAAAAGTTTTTTTTTTCTTTTAAGTTTGTTGTTAGAGAAAAAATCACTTGTATAGAAATAAATAAATAAATAATCCAACAATTGATGTTTTTAATTGATGTGGATATGTTTGAGCCATTAGATTAGATGGAGGCTGAAGATTTTATGAAATTTACTACTTCACAGTTTGCTTACTTTAGAGGAGCCGAATCCGTTTCGTAATTATGAGAAACCACTTATCATGCACAAGTATAACCAGATGAACATATATAAAAATTAAGTAGAAGACTAACCAAAGTTGTTAATGTTGATGCAGTTGTATTTTGTAGAGGCTGCTGAGGATCAAAACCAAGTTGAGTTGCAACACTGTTACAAGGGCCGAAGATTGAATCTGGTTCTGGGAGCTCATCAACACCTAACAGGTGAACCCTATTCTCTTGAAAAGGGTGGACCTTACTTGAGACGGAAATAACCCCAATAAAATTGTCATCATTATCACAATATGGAGTGTTCGTCCTAAAGATTGAAAACGATTCCCCCATTTTGCTCCTGACTGGGAACTGCCCTGTCCAGCTCTCCCCCATGGTGAGACGTTGAGCAATACTGTGTCCAACAGCAAAGGCTTGGGGATCTGCCACGAGCTCAACGACATTCTGTCCAAGGGCCTCTGCCAAAGAATAACCAAATATATCTCCAGCAGCTTTATTCCTGCAAAATTAAGCATTCTTCTTATTACAACTTATTGACCTAGAGAACTAGCAGTTGTAACCAGAATTGACATCAAACAAGAACCCCATAGTCCAAAATGTTAGGAATATAGGGATATATATTTAGAAGGGTATTTCAGTCTTTAGCATAATTCTCCTATGTATGTATGGAATTGTAGTACTGTTTGGATTGATCAGATTATTCACAATGTAGTCGATATCTCTCTCTGCGTTCTTTTCTTTCCGTCTTCTTCTTCGTTACCAATTCGTTTCAATAAATCCATGAATGTTATCATGGTATCAGAGCGAGGTTCTTGATCCTGTGGACCTCTTCATGCTTGTAGTCGCTTCCGCTTATCAGTTTAAATAGGTTCGATTTATCCCCAATTTCTAACCCTAACCCCCAAAATTCGATATCACTTGAATCGTGAACTCTCTGTTGAGTTATCAATACTCTCTGCCATGGATTATCGCTCACAACTTGAGAATGATCTCATCATCCTTCATCTACGATTCAGAGTTTTATTGTCGTAGTGTATCGGTTGCTCAAGTTTGCTTCGTCGGAGTCCGGTATGGTTTTATTTTCTCATCGGACACTGGGGATCTGCGTTTTGAATGGAAGCTGCTTCGGTAATTCACTTGGTAATACAGAATCACTCTCTCATCTCAGTGACATTTCATCAAACACTTGGTGTGCATTCTTTCGTCTAAGTCTCATTGGGATTCGGTAATTCTAAATCATTTGCACTGTTCTTAGTCGATATGATTTAGTAACTATGAGAGTTGTGTGCTGAAGATCATGATGATGAGTTATATCTGAGAGTTCTTGTTATCTTGTATTTTCCACTTAGATGATTGATCTTTATGATTAAGCCTGTGCAACTCAACCTTTGGTGATATATGGCTGGGAGGTTATGATATCAATATGGTCTATTATGGAATATATATATATATATATATATATATATATATATATATATATATATGAGAGAGAGAAGGAAGATGTCTAGTTTGTTATGCTGCTTCCTATGATCATGTCTTCTTCATGGAGTTTCTGAATTGTCTCATCTACCTAAGTGATAAATTGTTTGGTGATATAAGGTTGATGGTTGTTGTATAGTGTTCTCCTACAGCAAAATGTTTAAGATACTGATCCTGCATCAGAACATCTTTGGAGGTGGTAGTCTTGGTAATGTATGTGGAATTGTAGATAACTTTGGAGGTAGTAGCCTTCATAGTTATGTGGAACTGTAGATAACTTTGGAGGTAGTAGCCTTCATTGTTATGTGGAATTGTAGACAACTTTGGAGGTAGTGGCCTTCATAGTTTGTGTGAAATTGTAGATAACATAATGGAGGTGGTGGCCTTCATTTATATTTGTAGAATTGTAATAGAGGTGGTGGCCTCTGTATAGCAAAGTGGTGAAGAAAATATTGCAGTGAGTCAAAGTTCAAATTGAGATGCTGAGGGAAACATTATTATGCAGCAGCTTATATGTTGGGACAATGCATAAGAGTTGAAAGATAAGAGTAGAGCCATGGTGAAGGATTGTGAGCTATATATATGGTTAGTTTTGTAGCAGTGTGATTGTTCTGATCTTGTGATTCTGAGTCACATCAGCTATAGTCAATAGAGTTATTCATGGCACATGCCGAGTACAACTACTAGGAATGATCCTTGACTTCTTTGGTTCTGGAAGATTGTTTGGGAAATGTAGGCACATCAGGGAAAGGATTATAATTGGTTCAGATTTCGTTTCCACTAGGCATTGGCCCCTCTGAGCTTTATAATTCTTTTGAAAATCTGAAGGTACTCAAGGCAATATTGAGTTCTGCTAGAACTATGTATGGCAGTATGGGAGCTAATGTGAGTATGACTTCATGAATCATTATGGTCCAACAGCTTCTATTGTGCTAGAGAAGACATGAACTCCTATTGGTATTGTTTTGGAGATGATTGATATGCATTGGTAATTGTCAAGAAGGCTGCCTTCTATGACCTGCTCTGCTATAGCTATTTCTTCCAAACTTGGTATATTTGTCATATATCCATTACTTGTGCATCTTATTGATATATCAGATCATAAGGGGTCGATTAACATTCTCATTGAAGCTTATGATACTATTGCTGAAATGCCTCGAGTGATGACCTGCTCTGCTATAGCTATTTCTTCCAAACTTGGTATATTTGTCATATATCCATTACATGTGCATCTTATTGATATATCAGATCATAAGGGGTCGATTAACATTCTCATTGAAGCTTATGATACTATTGCTGAAATGCCTCGAGTGATGATCCTTATGTTGGCCATTATTGAAGAAGAATTAGTTCTGCTGCTGTGATGTATCGCAACCATTATGCTTGGGCACTGTGATGTATTGCAACCATTATGCCTGTTGCCTAAGCATATGGTTAAGGGGGAGTGTTAGGAATATAGGGATATATATTAAGAAGGGTATTTCAGTCTTTAGCATAATTCTCCGTCTTTGTAGTACTGTTTGGATTGATCAGATTATTCACAATGTAGTCGATATCTCTCTCTGCGTTCTTTTCTTTCCGTCTTCTTCGTTACTGATTCGTTTCAATAAATCCATGAATGTTATCACAAAAAACTATAATGAAAGCAGAGCAGGAAATAGGAAAAACTTCATTCAAATCCTGAAAATCAAAACCAAGAAGCTGAGCTGCTCACCAGTAAATTATACGACAGTTTAGATCAAATATATAAACAGATTGTCCCATTGACTGCAATATGTTCAGACACTGGCGATTACTGAAGTTCAGAGTTGATGGCAGCTGACTGCCACTGCTGATTCTACTTTTTGAAAAGAATCTTGAATACTGCGGCAAAACTGAGAAAGCTCTTTGGTTTTCCAGCTCAGCATAGGAATAAGAGTAGTCCCTGATGAACAGGGTTGGCAGTTCTTGCTTGCGGTGTTCCTGACCCTCTTCCAGTACTTGAAGCTTGTTTAGAAGCTCCTCTGCTGGTGGAGTGTCATCCATTGACATCCTTCAAGCTTGAATTGACACCTCAATGATATGAGCCATCATGGTTTTTAAAAGGGCTCCAGTCTTCTCTCTTACATACTCATGGAGAAAATGAGCAGTCTTTTTCCTGAAAATCATACTAAAAAGACAAAAATATCTCTCATCTTCCTCAAAAACTTGCTAAATTTGTTAACCGCTGTCCAATATGTCATCACAGTTGGCTTCTTCTTTTTCTATTAAAAAAATAAAATATTCACATAATGTATCCGTTCTTTTTCAAGGTTTGCATTTCTTTACAAGTTTACATGTTTCAAGATGATTTGAAGTAGCGGAGAAGAGACACTTAACAGAATCTCATTAAGAACTTCCAAGTCTCAAACTTCTGAAGATGTTTTAAGATGGTTTTTACAGAACTAGGGAATACATTACAATCCTTCCCCCAAAATAAACCAAGAAGTTCCAATTATAAAATAAGGTAATCATATCATTTGCTTTTAGAAACACTCTTGGTAGCATCTTAAGCAAAAGTCATTGGTGTTTCCTAAGTTGTAAAAGCACCTTTTTGTGTTTTCTAAAGAAGCATATGTGTGCATTTTTACAGTAAGCACTTGGAATTTGAATGAGGAAAGTAAAGAGCAAAGCATTTCCTATCAAGACTGCTGTGTAAAAAGTAAAAACATAGGGGATTCAAGAACGTTTCATCCATTTAACATGAGATTGAGCAACTAGTATTGGACTAGGGGATTAATTACACAAAGAAGAAAGTAACAATGAAATGAAAAGTACAACAAACTCCCCATTCTGAAGACTTCAGGACATACATATATATACACCTGCTCCTTCCACTGAGAAACCCAAGGCAGCAACTCAACACATTAACATTTGCTCATTACATCATCGTCGAGAATTTGAGATCTTAAGAACCAGCTAGCTAGCTAGCTTGAGCATATCGGTGTGTGTTTATTCTGTGAAAAGCCCTATTAAGAGAATTACGTGGATGAGGTGAACATGTAGTTTGTTCATGGGTGAGCATTAATTTCGAATAAATCCATACCTAGTCAACATTCGTTGAACGTCTCATGGCACAGGAAGCTCAAAGACAACAAGAGATGACATCTTTCAGGCTATGATATATTGGTAGCATGATTCATATATAGCCTTAAAATTATCCTCCAAATGCTCAGTACCATGTCATCAACTAATCGAGGATCACTTCCATCAGGTCATACCTTCGCTGTGAACAACAGATTAGACAAGTAATTATCCAGAAATCAACAACATTAATGGCATTAACAATGAAATAAGCATAAAAAGCTGCTTTTTAGTACATTGCAATTCACAGATGATTTTCTAATTAAGACTACGCTAGGTGATATTTGATCATGGAGATTTGTTTACAATTACATAAAATACATTAGATTTCTATTTAATTAGACAGCTAGGAGATAGTAAAAGAATCATAAATACCATAAAAAAGAAAAATCATAAGTACCCTCTAGCATTTATCAGTAACTAGTTTGGACTGAGGAAGTAAGCAACCAGGTACCTTGAGCATACATATTGGTGAGTTGAACTGGTGTAGACTATAGAACAGTGTTTTAGTTCTGTGAAAGGAGCATTACCTAGTGAAAATTTGTTGCATCTCAGAGGCATAGGACGCTCAAGAATAATTAAGAAACATCTTCCCAAGTATCTCATGTATACATTGGAATTCACGATTCTAGGCCTTCCTGAGTTGTCGACTGCAATGAACATGAATGTCTTCAACTAGCTGTTATCACCCGAGACAGAACGCGTTGCTTTGAACTGGAGAGCATGCTGTGTCTGCAATACTGAAGATATAGAAATGGATTAAACACAGATAGAACACAAATAGAACAAGTAATTTCAATGGCTTGGTGCAAAACCTCAATGAGGGAAAAAACACCAAGCAAGATTATTCTTTTAATCTTCAAAAGTTTACAAGTGGTAATTCTCACACAATTACACAACTTATACAATATACTATCTTCTTACTTCTCACACAAGTAACTCAGTTAAGATAACTCTATCAAGAGAAACTAAACTGATCATCTGAGATCTCACACACTCGGCTATACTAGTTCTCACACAACTAGACTCTTCTGCAATTGATTCTCACACAATCAATATTTGTGCAGCATCAATTGAGACTTAGTCGCTCTCAGTTTTTCTTCTCAGACTGTATCCCTCATAAGAACACTAATCTGACAACCACCTTGGTCTTTTAACACAACTGGTTTCTCTATTCCTTCCAGACTCAGCTTTCTCAATAAGCCTTTGTTCACAACTCTCAAATGCAACCTGTATACAAGTAAGAAGAGAGGAACTTAGTCTATATCAGATACACACAACCAGTTTGTAAGATGAGCATGAATACAAGATCAACTCAAAGACAATGATATCATAGTCTTTTCTCCACCTATACAAAAAGCTTCTTTTTTCTAATCACAGCAGAATCAATTTATAGAGTGTGAAACACTCCCCCCTTAACTGATGTCTTTCAATGACAAGATCAAATTTCGTTTATGAAAAGATGCAATCAGACAACCATCACTTTGCACTTTCCAAAACACATATATCAGTTTCATGTTATAACATAGCCATTAGATAAAACATAAATCAATTTCTTAATCACCTGAGAACAATGATTAAGCATATAGGATTAGATATGTTTATGCAGATACTGATATGAACATTACTGATATGGAAACAAGATATCTTGCAAATTATCAATTAATGTTCCTGATATGGAAGTCTTTAGAAATAATACTTTTCCATAACAATTTCTTGATCAATCAAGGAAACGTATCAACTTGAAAACCAAATCCACTTACCATATGTGAGATGTTAAAATCTCAATACCTTGATCTTTGTCATGATACCTTTGATTATGCCTTTGATCTAGACTTTATGTTTTTTCCTGATATGAAGTCTTCTTTCCTCTTTTCCCATCTTCATTAGGAGTCCTTGTGTTGAATAGGAATAGCCAATATGCCAATAAATACTTTTAAGTTTCCCCAGCAATTTGCCGGCAAGCTGGATCATCAACAGTTAAAAGCTAAAGAAATATACAACACAGCCAAGTAAAAACACTTGGTCGGCTTACCTTTCAATGCCATTATGTTTATATGAAACTACCTTAAACAATAAAATGATAAAGGTTGGCGAATAGAGTCCATGTCTTGTTAAGCAAATCACATATTATTTACCTAGAAAATCATCCTACGTGTTATGGAATAACTCTGGAATTCTTATGAGACATATGTACAATTTGTGCTCACACTTGTTGGCAACAGACACAGTAACATCTGATGTTATTATGAACATCTGGAATTCTTATGAAACTTGTCTTTGATCTTGGAAAGTACTGCGAAAGGAGATGGAGGTATAACACCTCTAGGTGTGCTAGCCGCACTTAAGTTCCTATCCTCACTGTGGTCAGCTAGAGTGACGAATGTCTCCATTCGCAGTTTTGTAATCCCAGTTGTCTTTTCCTGCACTGAATCTTGACTTGACTTTGTTGCTCACCTTGGTGACTGTTTCATGATTGTGACTTATGAGAAACCACTTAATATGGAACATGTAGATTAGGATTAAATTCAGTTTACTCATTTAAATTTTAGGGCTAAAATCAGTTTGCTTTCTCGTCTTTCTTTTTAATCAGACTCAGAACTTTCAAATTGCATCACTTCACCCCAAATTTTAAATTTCCATCTAATTGTGATGCGCTAAGTTGGACCGATAAGAGGTCCCACATGTCAGGTTTTGACCCTCACTCCATCTGAAAAACCCAAATTAAATAACAATTATTTATATTTCTCCACCTTTTTTTCAATTCTTTTTACTTTACCTTCAGAACCTTTTCTTCTTCTTCTTCTTCTTCTTCAATTCACCTTCAGACTCTCTCTCTCTCTCTCTCTCTCTCTCTCTCTCTCCATTCAACCAGCCGTCACCAACCATCCACCTCTCAGTCAATCCCCACCATCCATCATTTCTACCTTGTGCACCCCTCAACTTCTCCCCCTCAAAGTTGAAGTTAGGAGCAAGAGTGGGAGAATCTGTGAGCTAGCAGAGATGATGAAGAGTTTGATGGTGGCGCTAGGTGGCGCTAGTTTTAGTTTCGGTGATTTTGCCGTGTCTGGAGCCGATTGAGTCGCCGCAGTACACGGTGGTGCACTCAGAATCAATTTGCCCGCGAAATTTCAAGCTTCCCCATCCACGTCCCTCTCGGAACTCGACTTGAAATCTTATACATGGGACATGGCACCGACGAACCGATTGGAAGGAGGAGACTCATGGCGGCTTTGAGAGCTATTTCGTGGAGTAGGAGTCTGGGATTTGAAGATTGGGGATGGAGATGAAGAAGATTAGGTCGAAAGGAGAGAGAGAGAGATATATCTGATTTTTTTTTTGATCGAAAGATAAAGAAAGAGTCTGAAAGCTAAAAGAAAATATGAAGATGAAAAAAAAAGTGGAGAAATAGAAATAATTGTTATTATGGGTAGTTTGGGGTTTTTAGCCAAAGTGAGGGTCAAAACCTTAAATATGAGACCTCTTGTCGGTTCCAGCTCAGCGCGCATAACGTCACAATCAGATGAGAGTAACCTGATTTTAGTCCTAAAGTTTGAGGGGGTAAATTGAATTTAATCCTATAAATGAACCAGAAGAGTACTAACCCAAGATGTTAATCTTGATACAATTGCATTTTGTAGAGGCTGCCGAGGATCAAGACCAAGTAGAGTTGTCACAGTCGTTCCGTGTCCAAAGTTTGGATCTGGTTCTGGGATCTCATCCACACCAAACAGTTGAACCTTCTTATCTTGAAAAAGGCGGACATCACTTGAGACGCAAATAACCCCGATAAAAGTGCCATCATCATCACAAAATGGAGTATTCGTTGTAACGGCTAAAAACGTTTCCCCCATTTTGTTCTTGACTGGGAACTGCCCTGTCCAGCTCTCCCCGTTGGTGAGACGTTGAACGAGATCTTGTCCTACAACAAAGGCTTGGGGATCTGCTAAGAGCTCAAGGGCATTCTGTCCAAGGACCTCCGCAACAGAATAACCAAAAAGATTTCCAGCGGCTTTGTTCCTGCAAAATTGAGTACTTTCCTAAAAGCACTAAATCGAAAACTCCTATACCTAAAGAGAAACTTCAGTGATACAGTTGCTCCTAGTACTAACCCAATTCCAGAATAACAACTTGTTGACCTAGTGAACTAGCAGTAGTTGCAACTTGCAACCAAGATTGACATCAAAATTTGACCCCATAATCCAAGAAACTATAATGAAAGCAGAACAGGAAATAGGAAAACATATCATTCCTGAAAATCAAAACCAAGACCTTGGTTGAGCTGAGCTACTCACCAGTAAATTATACGACAGTCAAGATCAAATATATAAACAGCTTGTCCAATTGACTGCAATATGTTCAGACACTGCCGATCACTGAAGTTCAGAGTTGGGGGCAGCCGGCTGCCACTGCTGATCCTCCTTTTTGAAGAGAATCTTGAGCACCGCGACACGGCCAGAGCTCTTGGCTTTCCCGTTCGGCATAGGAGTAGGAGTTGTCCGTGAACAGGGTCGGCAGTTCTTGCTTGAGGTCCTCTTCCAGTACTTGAAGCTGGTTTAGAAGCTCCTCTGCTGGTGGAGAATCATCCATTGACACAATTCAAGCTTGAATCGACACCTCAATGATATGAGCAATAATCTTGATTTTAAAAGGGCATCTATCTTCTCTCTTACGTACTCATGGAGAAAATGAGTAGTGTATCTCATGAAAATCATGAAAATCATACTAATAAGACAAAAGTATCTTACATCTTCCTCAAAAACTAGTCAATTTTGGCAACCGCTGTCTAAGATGTCATACACTCGTACACAGTCGGCTGGTTTTTTTTTTTTTTTTTTTCTATTCAAAACTTTTCACCAATGCGTTCCTTTTCAAGGTTTGCAGTGCTTAACATGTTTCAAGATGATTTGAAGTAGGAAAAGAACTGAAGAAGACTCTTAATAGAGTCTCAAAAACAAATTCCCGGTCTCAAACTTCTGAAGTTTGTCTTAAGAAAGTTTTCAAAGCGCTCACAAAACATTATCAGTCCTTCCCCAAAATAAACCAAGAAGTTCCTATTATAAAATAAGGTATTCCTTTCAATTGCTTTAAGAAGCACTTCTGGTAGCATTTTCAGCAAAAGT
The DNA here is from genome assembly GCA_009720345.1 of Fragaria iinumae. Classification (NCBI taxonomy): domain Eukaryota; kingdom Viridiplantae; phylum Streptophyta; class Magnoliopsida; order Rosales; family Rosaceae; genus Fragaria; species Fragaria iinumae. Next base: position 24,484,206 of record CM019120.1, on the reverse strand, counting down.
CATTGGTGTTTTCTGGGTTGTGGAAGCAGTTTGTTTTTAGTGATTTCTGAAGAAGCACCTGTGTGCTTTAGCAAGCACTTGGAATTTGAATGAGAAAAGTTCCACTGAAAGTGATCCTAGAGAAAATTCCTCCCAAGACTGCTATGTAGAAAGAGAAAACATAGGGGATCCAAGAACGTTACCATACCGAGAGAAAAGCCTATGTGATCAGATAATTGTTAATCATCCATTTAACAGGAGACTGAGCAACTAGAAGAAATTGGACTGGGGGATTTATTACACAGAGAAGAAAGTAGCAGTAAAATGAGAAGTACAACAAACTCCCCATTCTGGGGACATCAGGTCCTGAAGTTCAGGACATGCATATATACACCTGTTCCTTACACACAGAAAGTGAAAAACACGAGGCAAAAAATCAACACATTAATATTTGCTCAATTACATCATTATTGAGATTTTAAAAACCAGCTAGCTTAAGCATAACGGTGTGTGTTTAGTTATGTGAAAAGCCCTATAAGAGGATCAGATGGATGAGGTGCACAAGTTGTTTGTTCAGGGGTAAGGAGAATGTCCAGAAATCCATACCTAGTCAACACTCGTTGTACGTCTCATGGCACAGGGAGCTCAAGACAAGTAAGAGACAACATCTTTCAGGCATCTTTCTGGCTATCTGATATATTGGAATGCATGATTCATATGAGCTCTAAAGTCTTCCTTCAAATGCTCAATCCTAGGCCTTCTAGAGTTCTCGATTTACTTCATTGAACATGTCTTCAATTAATCGAGGAAGGCTTCCATCAGGCCATACCTTCATCGTAAACAACAGAATCAGACAATTAAATATCCAGAGATCAATAGCATTCATGGCATTTAACAATGAAATAAGCATTAAACAGCTGCTTAATTTTCTTTACATTGCAATTCACAAATGATACTCTAAGTCTCTAATTTGATCGCGGAGATTTATTTACAATTACATAAAGCACATTAGATTTCTATTTAATTAGACAGCTAAGAGATAGTAAACGAATCATAAATACCACTAGCAAATTCCAATAACTGGTTTGGACTTTGGACTGAGGAAGTAAGAATGCTGCTTTATCTGCGAATTTGTAAATGAAGTAGCAAAACCACTGCACAAGAGTTTGGCTGCAGGTCTACGATTCGTTTTGGGAGCTATCACTGGAGGCAGAACGTGCTGCTTTGAATCGGAGAGCACGCTGTCTCTGCAACGCTTTAAGTTTTTCCAGCAATTCATGAAATGTTGGCCGGCAAGCTGGATCACTAGTTAAAAGCAAAAGGGAAAAAAAAAAAATTGATCATAACACAACAAAGAAAAAGCAGTTGATTTAATCGGTATCTCATATGAACTGACTTTTACAATAAACTGATAGAGGTTGACAAACAGAGTCCACGTCTTGTTACAGAAAGTTACATAATATCTTACCATTAAATCATCCTAGCTACTTGCTATGGAATTAATATCAACATCGATTCTGAAATTCTTATGAAACATATCTAACTAATGCTCGGAGTTTGCTACAGACACAACAACAATAGTGACTACAAAACCATATCAGGTGACTTCTGGCTAGAAAGTATAATGTCAATCAAGTTCGCCAAAGATCATATTTTAACCTTCCTGAGTCCTGACGGTAGTAGACATACATAAAATCATCCAAGTGGAGAATTATTTCTTACATTAGATGTAAATCATAATAGTAAAAGAAAATTAGATCAATTAACAAGCATGGAAAGAATTACCACCTGTGCCAACAGCTCTCAATCATAGAAGCCCATTGTGGATCCACATCTATTGGGATCTCTAGCCTTTGGTTCCTGAACCCTACAGCTCCAATCACCTGGAAGAATATTCCAAATAATGTCTTATATATGTGCATAGATCTTTCATTGTTATTTTGTTTGTTATTATTACAAAAAGAAAAGGTTGAACTGTTGAAAGACACTACTACGAATTCAGTTCATTTCTTCCAGTAAAAATACAGTCTTCTTTTATTTTGGATAAGGAAAGACAGTCTAGTCTGGAAAACTGAAAATACATATCATCCGACACCACTGATTGAGTGCATGCAATGCCAATATCAGACCTCTTAGGAAAGCAAATGAATAATACAATATTGAACTCCACTTTTAAGTTTTAACTACTCAGATGTAAAATGTATCGAAATTTGGTGTGCCAAGATTAGTAAGATAACATTCTTTCATGAATATAGTTTAATTTGAATAAAATACCTGCATTGCATTTAGATCGTCCCAAGGAATCTTCTCAGTAGCGAGCTCCCACAATATCACCCCATAGCTGTATACATCAGACCTGTAAATACATAATGATAAAATGTTAATGAAAGGAGGTGTGGGGGTGTGTTAAGGAGTAAATTCAGATGAACAATCAACATACTTCTCATCTGAGAATTCATTACACAGAACTTCTGGTGCCATCCATTGAGGCGACAAAAGAGGAAAATGGTAGACTTAAGCGGGAATTCAAAATGCAGCGGCATATATCAAAATGTTTATACTGATTAAGCTAAACTGGAAAATATGTTATAGTGAGTGCCAGGTGCTGTACCGTCCCCTTCCCAGTCTTGGTAAAGAGATACGTCTCATGCTTAAGACGTGAAAGACCAAAATCACAAACCTGTTTGATGACAAAAAATGGGTCATATATACTTCTTACTTGATTGAATTTTACACCCTCAAGAAACAAACCAAAAACAGAAAAAAAAAAAAAAAAAAAAATTCGAATCAAAGGGATCTAAAAATAAAAACATGAGCATCGGCTGACCTTGACAGTCCAGTTCTTATCAACTAAGAGATTTGAAGACTTCAAATCTCGATGAATAATAGGGGGTCTGAAATGATGAAGATAATTCATGCCTCGTGCCTGTGGAAGGATTACAAAATAATGTAGTAAATGCACTGATTAATACATAACCGGGGCTTCAACACAAATTGATGCAGTCTGTGTAGCATTTGCAGTTCCTTGGAAATTAGACAGAGTTCTGCAAGTCTTAGCTCCATGACCAAGCTTGTTACAAAGCTGACAAGTCATACCATTTCCATTATTTCTTCCACCATTGAAATTTCCTCCTCTTCCAAAATTTCCATTGCCTCGACCAAAATTACTTCTACCACCTTGAAAAGAACCACCATTACCATTACCTCTGCCCATGCCTCTACCAGCATACATGCCTGTGAGTGGAGTAGTTTGAGGAAACACAGGATACGATGGCATTTGAAAACTATACGGCATAGGTGGAGCAGGAACATAGGGGTATGAAGGAGTAAATGAAGGATAGGCTGGAGGGATTGAAGATGTTGAGGCTATGTTATGTGAATTGGAAAAACCAGGTGGTATGATAGGAGCTGGTGACGAAGTAAACTGAGATGTAGAGGGAGCTGATGAGTGAGACACAGAAGGAACTGTAGTATTGCTATTTGAAGTTGCAGTCACAGAAGACTGAGATATGCCATTTTGCTCATTTGAAAAAGACCCTGAACCTTGAGGACTAAGATTCAGATTAGCCAACATAGTAGTGAGTAAGCTCTGAATGCTTTGAGACTCACTGTTAATCTCCATTTCTGCAGCCTTTAACAAGGACTTCAACTGACTCAAGGGGCTACATGTGAATTGAGCACGAATAACAGTCTTTATAACAGCATATTCAGAGGGAAGACCATTAAGCACAGCTAAAACAACATCCTCATCATCAATTGACACACCAACATTGTCTAATGCATCTTTTGCAGCCTTGATTTTACCCAAAAAAGTCTCAATATCATCTGAACCTTTCTTAACATTCTGCAAATTAGCCTTAAGCTGAAGAATATTATGTTTGTTACAATCTGCAAATTTAGACTTAAGTCTAGTCCACATCTCATGAGCAGACTTGCTGCCAACAACACAATTTCGAGCTACTGGACTGAGAGTTTGGCCAATCATGTTTACAATGCTCTTATCCTGAACCTTCCAAGCTATGTACTCAGGATCAGCCACAGAGGTAGTACCATCTGAGTGAGGCAAGCACATACTGAGGTGGACATGGTATAGAACCATCCACAAAACCATACAGATTAAGGCCTCCAAGAAATGATTCCATAAAGTATATCCAGGCAGGATAGTTCGTTTCATCAAGCAAGAGATTAGGAAGGTAAACATTGGAGGTTTTTGAAGAACTAGAATTTGAAGGCAAAGACATGATTGAGGATTGAAAAGTTCTGAAAGTAAATTGAAGCTCTCAAAGTAAAGCTAGGGTTTGAGTAACAAACGAAGTAGGTCTAAGATTTCGAATGAGATTTCTTGCAATAAAATCAACAGGAATCGATCACAAGAATTGAATCAATCAAGCAAGATTATCAACAAGAGAGCAGCGGAAAACTAAGAGAAAGAGCTTCTTTTGTAGAGAAAAGTTCAGATTCTTATCTGAGATGAAAAACCGGAGCTTCGATGTGAAGTATCGCCGGAAAAAGCTGTCGGAAAGGTCCTCCTAGGTCGCAACCAGGGGCTCGGGTAGGATTGAGGGACTGTACAGAATGAAGCCACGTGACCCTTATTCATCGACCATTATGAACTAACCCTAATGATTAATTATCAGCTAATGACCAGCTTACTACTAATTACAACAATTAGCTTGATATAATCCTAACAGCCAAGACAGTAGTCTGATATAAACTGAGCCACCAACATAGAATACAACAAAAAACGAGAACATTGGTGTAAAACAAACACACTGTAACCATATCTTTCTTTCTTTTGTGAAGGGTTGGGGCAAATTCAATACTCGCTATGCCCAAAGCCATTTGAACACGTCGTCTCCAGTCTAGCTTTGACTCGCTCTTCTGTAGTAATTGAAATAAACTTCCACTGCATTAAGAAATATTGAGATGAGAGGCACTTGTCAGCCCAAGAAGTGCTTTACGCAAAACAGTATGAAACACTGTGTATTGATATCTTGGTCAATACTCAATACTATAAATGACTACATACTGGTAACAAAGAATAAAAACTTTTCAGAAAGGGAAGTAGAGAGCAAACCGTGGGAGGAACTCTGTGACAATGCAAAGATGCTGAGGTGAAGTCACAGCTCCCGTGAAAAGCAGAATGTTTGGATGTCGAAGCCTTTTCATAAGAGATACCTACTTAAACAATACTAGATTATACCATCAGAAACAAAAAGAAGAAAAAAAGATCAATTCACATAGTTGACAACAAGATAAATGGGACACAATGTAAAAGAAATACATCAAGTAATCAAGAGTCAAGACTGCCATGTCCACAGAAAACAACTTCCTCAAGCAATCAAAGAAAAATCTTCAAAGGGCACATTTCAAGCTTTTCAGTCATGTTTTCCTCAATCTGTCTTTCAAGTACATAGTAGACATGCTGCATAAGTAGACGGCTCACCTCTAGTCTAAAAGAAAGAAGTACATCATCTGGATACTCTTGCTTGAAGAATACCTTAACAGCAACATCCTGCAATTAACAAATATTAAACTCAAGTTACTCAGCCATACATTAACACTACATATATAATATATATAATATACTTTAGCTGGTTCTCTGCTTCTCTCCATTTCCATAACCTAGCTACTATTACGGAGAGAATAGATCCCAAGATGCACCAGCACTGTTAGACTTGTTCACAACACTATGATTTTAAAGGGTTGTTCAGTTCATTAAGTTTATGAATAATATGTCAACAACGACAAGCGTGGCCGGTGGATCATTCTTATACCGATACTGTCTCAACTTAACCACTTTTAAGGTGTTGGGTTTTAATCACAAAAGGCCTCGGTACAATTAGGAATGATTCACCCACTTATTAGTTATATTTTATTTGTCACTTTTCCAATGTGGGATCTCTCCTCTCCAACATAATGTGTGACACTTGCGTTATGCACATGCAAGAGGTAGGGATGAAAACGCTATGTTTTTTTTTTTTTTTTTTTTTTTTGATTTGAAATAGACTTTATTGATAAGAAAAATCATAAATACATCAATAAGGGTATATCTCAAAAGAGAGACCCGCAACTAAACTCTATGACACTTGACAATAAGCTCCTTGAGCCAGGGTGGCCTAGAATCAAAGCAGAGTAAAGCTTGATCCATCTTCAAAGCTCTTCTAGCAAGAGTATGCGCAATCTGATTCTTACGCTTCCTTACATGCTTCCATGAAATCCATTCAAACTCCGATTTTAGGCTACAGACTGCATCCATAACTCCTCCAATATCGCTCAAATCAAGGCCACTTTGACCAATAGCATGGATTACATTGACTGCATCCCCAACAATAGTCAGTTTAGAAACACCAACCTGTTTACTGAGTTTCATACCATACCAAAGAGCCAAAGCTTCAATTATGTGTGGTTTAAGAACAGCAGTACGAGGAAAGGCTAAAGCTCCCAACAGATTATCAGACCCACTCATTATTATTGCTCCTAAACCAACCATACCAGCCTTGCTATCACATGCACCATCAAAAAACAGAGTGGCCACCTGTTCAGACAAGTTATTATTCTCATCTTCCCCATTCTCACTTACCTCCTCCCTCTCACGAACACTACCTCTCAAGGAGTTTTTACGTTCCAGCTCCACCCTTGCTATTTCACATTGCCAATCCATGCACTTCTCAAAAATTTTCCTTGGATCCATATCTCTTTTTCCATGAAGCACCTCGTTTCTATCCTTCCAGATCCACCAGCATAACAAAGCAAATAATTCTGATTTTTTCATGTCTCCATCCATAGCTACTAAACTCAGCAAATCCGCAAAATAATAAACCAGCCACTGCTTATGCACCTCCCTCCATGGGCTACATTTCCATATCTTTCTAGCCACCTGACAATACCACAAACTATGAATGACAGATTCCTCCCGGTCTCCACATCTATCACACCCACCATGAGAAAGAATCTTGCGTTTAAACAAACGCTCAGCACAGGGTAGAAAAGCATGGCAAGATCTCCATAAGAAAAGCTTGACTTTATTAGGAACTGATAGATCCCAAATAAGACTCCAAATATTTGTGGAGTTTGAAGTATCATGCCCACTACCACTACTTGATTGATAGGCGCAAAAGCACCTACAAAGATACCCTATTATCAAATCAATTATATCAATGTAGTAAATGGCAAATAGGGGTCATTACCCGCAGAGGATTGGTGATACTAAGACTTAAACACACAAGAAACACAAACAGACGCGTAAACCAGAAATCTGGCAGACTCGACCTAGGAGCAGAAACCTAATTAATTAGCTAATCTAGACTCAACCAAAAATTATGAAATTAAATACACAGTAACTAGACACAGTGGCGGACTACCACACAAATTTTGAGGGTATTCGGAGTTGTTTTGATTGGTGAACAAAAATAGATAAAACAGAAGTACTGCTGAAAACAGAATATTAAAAAGTGAATATGGATGTAAATATGAGAGAAACAATAGCTAGGAACTTCTCTCCACCACTAGATACGCTTCAATCACCCCAAAACAATGTCAATGACTAAAGATGAATGCACTCACAGTTAAGCCAATGTCGTTAGGTCATTAACCGTATTACGTTCTCTTACTTGCCATGTTAAGTGAAATGTCGGTATCGACTTAACTATATTCCCAATTAATTGATCTATGAAATGTCGGTATCTAGATCAAAATAACTGAAATCATGAAGATCTAAGAACGTTTGAGTAGCAACAAAGAATCTAAGGTCAATGTCGGTAGCCTTAGATTACCAAGGAATCACTTCACACAAGTACCTGGAAAGAACTCGTTATCTCTCATAGAATATGCAACGATATGTCAGTCATAAACACATTCAAAATAATAAACCCTAAAACATGCATCAAAGTGTCGACTCAATGAAACATGCAATAGAATTATCAACGAACAATCAGTGAAGAAATTCTCATCTAAAATTATATAAATCAATTGGGGTTCGAAATCGAAGACATATCTAGGGCTTTGATCAGCCCCTAACTACTAAGGAGTTTAGTTACACATAATCTTGATTAAGAACATCAGAGAATACATGGAAGATGAAATAAAGGTGAGAAGAAAAAAACTTGATTGAAGAAGATCTTTGCCGATCGAGTTCTTTTTCCTCTCCTTTCTTTCTTCTCCTTCTCTCTCTTTTTCTTCTCTTTCTTTCTTCCCTTTCTTTCTTCTCTTTTTCTCTCTGGTTCTTGTTCGGCCTCCACTCTTGTTCGGCTGCTCCCTTGTATAAATAGGTTAGTTAACCTATATCTCACGTCCATCACCAATCCAACTAGGATTAGGGATCCTAATTAAGCCCAATTATCTCCTTTTTCTTTGTTTGACTTCAAAACACCTAAAAACAAATAAAGTTAATTAAAAATAGGAAAACATCACAAAATAAATAAGTAATAAGAATAATTAGCATGATAAAAGTCGCACAAATATGCAACTATCATTGATCCCTCCTCCAACCTCCTCAACCCCATCCCAAACCAGTAACCGGATTTCACAGAATATCTGCCATTTTCATTAAAATGCCACACATCCACATCTCCTCTACTACCATCAGATAGAGGAACCGCTAAAATTTTCTCAACATCAACCGGTAAAAAATACTGTTTAATATAACAAGTATTCCACATGCCTGGGATATTCATGAGGAGATTGACCGTTGCATTCGGATCCATGAAACAAGGAGTTACCACTTTGAAAGACCAAGGTGCCGGCAGCCACTTATCTCCCCATATTTTAACTGACTCACTTGAACCAATTCTCCAGCGAATACCCGCACATAATAATTTTGTCCCCCAAACTAAACCTCTCCACACTTGAGAAGGTTTAACACCTATCCCTGCTGCTGCCCAGTCACCATTACCGACATATTTTGCACGAATCACTTTGTTAACCATCGAATCTGGACACAGAACAATTCTCCACACAGTTTTAGCCAGCAAAGCTTGGTTGAAAACCTCCAAGTCTCTGAAACCCAAACCTCCATCCTTTTTATTTCTACATAGCAGATTCCATTTACACAAGTGAATGCCTCTCTTGTTCCCTTGCTTTCCCCACCAAAATTTAGCTACTTTAGCTTGGAAGCCACGCCATACTCCTTTTGGAAGTTTGAAAACAGACATGGAGTAAGCAGGAATAGCCTGTGCCAATGCCTTTACAAGAACAAACTTTCCAGCTTTGGAGAGTAATTTTGATTGCCAACCCTGTAAATGTGACTCCAGTCGCTTGTCTATATTCTTGAACATACTATGAAAACGCTATGTTTAGCAAGAAATTTGAGAAGCATTTTTTTTTTTTCTGGATAAACAGGTGTCACTTATTGAAATTTGAACTGCACATTTTGTCTGCATTGCCTAAATGGAAACATCATTTACTGCAATGAAATGTTGTAGCACAGCCACTTAAAATTGAAGTAAACTATAGAAAGAGCAAGATAACATACCGATCCATCCTACATGGTACACAGTTCCACATGAACCTGCATAGGAAGGTCATATGGCAAAAGGATATCAGGATGAAATCCAACAAAGCAAACCATCAAAACAGGTACTCGAGAGGAAGAGAAAAACAAGTACAAAAAGAGAAATTTGTTTTCTTGGTGGTTGGATGTTGAAAGACATTACCTTGCCCAATCCGCTGTCCAATTGTCAAGTCTTCCCATGAGACTTCGTAATCCAAGCAATCAATATCCACGTCCTCCTTATTCGCAGAACTGTCGGTACTTCCAGAGCTGCTACCACTGCTTGTGCAGTTTGCATTAAACAAAGAGGTCCTGACCCGTGAAGCTTCGTTAGTTGCAGATTGATTACTTTCATTCACCTGATTTTCAGGTTTTAATGTGCAATTTCCCTTCTGAGGTATTGAATCATTTCCTTTATTATTATGCAACCAGGGCCAAACAAAATGAGTGTCCCTAGTCACTGACACTTCTTGCTCTTTTTCTTTCCATGGCCATGATAGTCCCTTCTTACCAATCAATGCTTCAGCCTTTGAGGTTATTGTCTTATGCATCGTGCATTTCCCTTCAATCTGATCATCATATTCTCTGGAGGGTGTATTAGTTGGAAACTTGTCTTTAATCTTGGCAAACACATTGGAAGGAGATGGGGGTATATCTCTTCTAGGTTGGCTTGGTCCACTTGAACAACCATCATCCATAGGGTAGGAGAGAAGAGAAACTGAACCATGATCACACTGGCAACTATCTCCACTCCCTATTATCCAAAAAAAAAAAAAAAAAAAATCTATCTCCACTCCCAGTTTTATTATCCAAGTTTTCTTTTCCTCCACAACACTAAATACGAACTTAATTTAGAGCTAAAATTATCATGCAAAACGTTGATAAACTGTTGATAACCAAATTCGATCATCACAACCATTGACTTAGTGTTTTAACAGTTGCAAGTAGAACTGAAATCTAATACGGTGAAAGATCAAAATCAAAAAAATATGACAAAGTCAAAGCCAAGACATTGGTGGAGTTTATATAAGCTACTCACCAATAAATTATATGACCATTGAGATCAAATATATGCACAGCCTGCCCTATTGACTGCAATATGTTGAGATACTGCATATCACTGAAGTTGAGACTTGACGGCTGCCAACTTGCACCTCCACTGCCGCCGCCGCCACCACCACCACTACCACCAATTCTCCTTTTGGAAGAGAATCTTGAGCTCCGTGTTGAGTGAGCCCGTTGGTTCTCCGGTTCAGCAGAGTAGTAGGAGTAGTCCCTGAACTCCAAGAGCTCCTGCTCGAGGTAGGCATGACCCTCTTCAAGTTCTTGAAGCTTCTTCAGAAGCTTCTCAGCTGCTGCTATGTCATCATCCATTGCTCCACTGATTCCAACAAGCTCGGACTGAAAAGAAAAAAAAAAGGCTGGTTGTAGCTGCCTGATCAGAAGGAAGAAAATGACGAGGGTTTGCTTCACTCATACGTACCCCTGAAGACGGATCGGATGCCATGCACCTTGGTTCAAGTGAACCAGGTGTGTGCAAGTCACGTGTTTTGACGGATTTAATACCAACGTTAGTCAATCGTTGAACAAAAAAAAAAATAGAAATACATTAAAAGCCAGACTTACCATGAGCAGTTTCTCTCTCGCCTCCTACCCACTGTTTCAATCCTGCCATTGCCCCCAATATAAAAGTTCATCGTTGACCCAGTACTTCTTCTCCATCGCCTGCCTACGCGGTGGGAGGTGGATGGCCGCCCCGATTAAGGATTTGTCGCTGAAAAATTTGATTCAAAATTTGGCAGCTGAGCAGGTCGGCGCCCATCTCTATTACCTCGACTCTCGCCGTGTCACTCTCTTTTAGAGGGGGAGAGCACCGCCGTATCTGACTGTGTGTTGCACTGTTGCCCAGCCTGGGTTTGTTCCAAATTTCGAATGGTAGGGAAGAATGAGATACTGGGAGTCTGGGAGAGATGATTGATGCTGGTGCCACACGTGGACATTAAGAATTTGGCTTCTCTACTTGGATTTATGTTGCTTGGATTTGCTTGGATGACTTCTAATCATTGGATTGAGTACAATCTGGGACCACCATGTCATCCTTATGTCATTCTTACTTCATCTAATGGTTATAAAACATCCAAGCAAATCCAAACAACTTAAATTCAAGCAGAGAATTCGGATCCGGACATTAAATACTCGATTGATTAGTAATTATAGAGCCACCTATTGCCCCATTTCCCCTTTTTTGATTAATTATGCTCCATTTTTTCTTCGACAAGAATTATGCTCCATTTTACCTTGTCTCAACTTTTCTTTCTTTTTCATCATCAAAAACTTTTTTTTTTTTTTTTTTTATCAAAATGTCTCATTCTTTTTTATCGTTCGGGCCTCATATGTGATGAGATGAAATCAACCTACTAGTACCTTCTTCTTTTTTTGAAAACCATATTTTGTTTTTTAGTGTTCATGGATTTAGTAGAATTTAAATTTTTGCAAAACAAGGATATGATCTATATCAAATTGCATGATCTCGTTCAGTCGGATCATACGATGCAAATATATCATTAATTTTGTTTAGGTGCATATTAATATATCTCAACAATATAAATGTTCTAAAATATTGATTTCTTTGATCGATGTCAAACAACGTAGTGTAAGATTGTGCCTATAACTGAGCATAATGTTCTGAAAAACGCTAGGCGTTAGTCAGGCGGACAGCTGGCGCCTAGCGTCCAGAGGATTAATCAGACGCCTAGGCGGTTTTGTATATTCCATATTTTTTATTTTTTAATAGCAAATAAAATATAAAAATAAATTTATAATAGGCATTATAATGTTCCAAAATAGAAAATATACTTCAAAAATAAATAAAATGGTCAACTATTATGTTCTTAGAAATTAAAAAAAAAAACAAGTTGAAATAAAAAAATTAGATTCTTACGACGTCCTTTGTAGGTATTTCTGCGTTTAGAAGATTGTTGTCGAGATCATCTTTGCGTTTTGAGTTTAGGTAGGCTTTGATGTATTTTGATTTTTTTTTTTTTTAAAAAAAAAGACTAATCGGGCCGCCCAGCTGCACCGCCTAGGCGGCCGTTTTTCACCCTGGCGCCTAGGTTGAACAATTAGTGAGAAATCGAAACGATGAGTTGATGCCTAGTGTCTAGGCACCGCTTAGGCAGCCCTGGGCGGTGTTTTTTAGAACATTGACTAAGCACATTTCAATCAGTATTGAAAAAGATTTTTTTTTTTTTTTTTATCAAAATGTTGAAAAAGAAGTTGGGATCGAATAAATTTTGTGTGGGCTTAATAATATGGTCTAACTAACTAGTTTATACAGATATATAATTATATCTCCTAGGTCTAACCAGTTTAAGAACAGAGCAAAAATATAGATAAGGGTTGAAAAACAAATTAGTTTTTGTCTTTGCGTTGGCTCGACCCTCATGGAGTCATGGTCAACTCAATACTATATACTCGTCTCAAGTTAAAATGTGTGAAATACGCATTTGCAAATTCTTTTCTTAATTCGTTAGCGACTCAGCGCTCACACTCTCATAGCTATCGAATTATGTCAAACCATGTAAATAATTCTTTATGTATGTTCTCTCTATGTGATTATGCTCCCCTTATGTAACCAATTAGCAATATGCAGCTGGCCACTTTGATCAATGTGGAAACTATGACGAAACAAATAATTTGTTAATATGTCGTAAATCTTTAAGTGATATAAAATTATCCATTCAATTATGATATTTTTAATGTTGAAATAGTAGACTATCATATAGTTTTTTTTTTTGGGTAATAAGACTATTTTATAGTACACATACTAGTATATAATTATATTTATGCACAATATACTAGAAAAAATGCATATACATAAACTTATATAACTTATTCAAAAAATGTAGATTATTATGACAAAAAATACACAAGATCGGGATGAGTAATGCAGTAGTTATAGGTTTTAACCAATATAAAAAAAGTTCTTCATTTAAATAATGTAGTTTATTACAATAGATCAACTATAGAACGAGATCGAAGAGGATCGGACTACAAAATGACAATAGTAATCAAAGTTAATTTTACTTATTTAGTTTGTTGATTTCCTTTCAAAAATGTAAGTTTTTAATACTTGTTTTGAGGTGTCATTGAAGCTCAATAACGAAATGAAAAGAAAACTTCATAAATTGTTTCAATAAAAATCATTTTTTGAAGAAAGATTGACCCAAAAAATTCTAGTAATTAACAAAAAAACCCAAAGAAGAAAAAGAAAACACAAGCAATGGACCGGGTCAAGCTAATTATAGACGGCTTGCCCATTGGCCACTGTGACCTTGCTGCTTTTTCTTCTACGACCATCAGACTAAATTTCAGTCATGGAGTTTCCAGAATTCCAGTTGATTCGAATGCTTCTCTAAACCCACAAGTCACAACTAGATTCAGATCGAATCATGGTCGGCACTGCTCATCTCCCACAACCGCCGTAGCCAAATGAAGGGATTGACCTTTCCGGAAGAAATAGTGCCGGGCAAGGCGGCGCCGGCGGAGGAGGTGGCAAGAGTACCGGTGATTGGATCCCTGAAAATATATAAAACAAAAGACACGAGACATCAATTCCCTCCTCCCCTTGTCATTCTGGATTCGGTCATATCGATCCTGAGAGAACCTCCTCTTCGATTACGAAAGGTTCACCAGTCCTACTTTCAAAATTTTGTTTAGATGATCCCTGCTTCTGGGTTTCTCCTCTAAGAAAAAAAGAAGAAGATACCTGCTTCCAGATTTTACAGTGTGTTTTTCCTATGTTGACCAGGTTTTTTTTGTTTTAATTTTATTAACGGTGTTAGTATTGAAGTTAGTGCCATGTAAAATAGAAGATCAAATGAATGGTTGAGATTGTATGATGACTCTTGATTCACCTGCACCAAGGTGCATACAAGAACTTTCGAACAATTATAGCTGCCTCCCTGCGTTCTTTTCAAGACACTGATTTGGAGGAGAAGTCGAGCAGACACGTACGTACACAGTTAATAAAAAAATTCAAAATCCAACAAATTCCGAGGCATTTGAATGTAGACTAAACTTCATCTGAGGTAAACAAAACTAAACTTGTCTATCAATGCATGAAACCGGTCAACGACTGTGTACGTGTTATGAGTGATTTTTTTATTTTTTTGGCTAAAAAAGTGGGATAAAATGAGGGGAAAGCCAAAACTCCATAGTAGAACACAAAATACAGACACAGTGAAGGGAAGTTTAAGAGCAGTTTACTAACAAAAATGGGAGGTACAAGCAAGTTCAGCCTCGAAGAGAGCTATAAGAGCATCCAATTCTGTTATTTAGAGTTTTACAAATGACCATCAGTATGAAACATAAGGCTAAGACGTTACCAATTACCGAAACCAGCTTTATATAGTTATTTTCGGAGCAGATATGGGATCAGCAAAGCTAAAAGCCACTCTGCTAATGCATTGTTTGCATACACATCCACAGAAGGGTATTTAAGTGAAAAATATATATACAGTTAATATGTTACATAACCAGGCCACGGCTTTATTACACAATGCAATTTACACTTCAGAATGACAAACAAATCAGTGTTAAAAACTGCAAAATGCATGCTAGAAAACGAAGATGTAATTCAATCCAACGACGATGTAAATGCGGTGGATTAGGTGCGCCCCTTACCTAATCAACACTCCCTGCAGTGTTTCTCGGAGCCAGATGAATCTTTACAATAATCAATAAACGGCATCTTTCTTCTCTGATATATTGGACTTCCACTTTCATGAGCTTTGGTATCTTCCTGATCCACATGCTCCAGCGTTAGGCCGTTGTCAATCTTTAATCGACTGCTATGGAACAGGTCTTGAACTAGGTTAGGGAATAGGGGTAAGACTTCAGCAGGGAATACCAACCTTCACTATAAACACTGTATTAGTGAATCAAGAACAAGGTACCTTCACTATAAAGCCATTGACACTTCAAGGAAAGAGCTCCAATAAGACTTAAGGTAAGTGATGTTTATATGAACAAAGATGGCAGGCAAAGGAATTATACCTATAACTTTATATCATACAACACATTAATATCTTTCTATTAGACTGCAAAGAAAAAATAAAGAATAAGTGCCAACACCATATTTAGTAACCAGTGCAAGTATCTGCAGTGCCTTGTTCATATGTCAATGTGCGCTGTAACAGAAAGTTGGCTGGCGATTTACAATTCTTCTTCGGTTTTCTCATTAGAGGCAGAACACGCTACTTTGAACTCAACTCTAGAACTTTCAAAGCCTCTCAATTGCACCAAACTTCAAACACTAAATTTCTACACAATCCTATACACAAATGTTATCCTTATCTTACTTCCCACCCAATTTCAGAATCACAGCCATGATCAATGTCTTTCTACTATATGAATTCCCAATTCAAATAATGATCCTAATGCTCAGACATAACAAAAATCAACAAGCAAATGAAGCAATTCATACTAACCAAACAAATAAATGAAAACTAAAACTTTGTTGTAACCAATAAGCAATTCAAACTCACCAGTAGATTATACGGCCACTTGTGTCCATTGCATGCACAGACTGTCCAACAGACCGCAATATGTTGAGATACTGCCGGTCACTGAACTTAAAAGTTAAAACTTGACGGCAGCCGGCCGGCACCGCCTCTGGTTCCAGGCTGTTGATCACCGGAGGCGGCGATGAATCGGCGGGGGCGGGTGAGCTGGGACATTTGATGAATGAGGTGGGCATGATCCTCTTCTAGCTTTTGAATCTTGTTAAGCAGCTCCACCTCTCCTAGTGGAGTGAAACTTGGAAGAGCAAGTTTCGGAAATGAACAAGGTTGGGGAAGATTCACAAACACTTGCGTAATCTTGAAGTAAAGGGTTAAACTGGTCGCTGTCCTATAAAAGGCGGTGACACAAGAATGAGGTAATTAAGAAGACAGATGAGCACTTTTCTGGTCACAGATTTAATGAGTTTGTTTGTGTAGAATCTGAGTAAAAGATTCCGTCCATTGTTTGGAATAAACGACCTGTAAATGTCGGGATCACGTAAATGTCACACTTTCGGATGTTACTGGTAGGTGGCTAGGAGGAAAGAAACAGTCACTCGGTCACGTATAAAAGCTAAAATCCTCCCGATTGGTCTCTTGAATCTGTAGTCTTTAAGGAACACCATGTAATTTCGATTAAATAATAACAATACATAGGTGAAACAAAAACGACACTACCACTTGGAGGTGCTCATTTTGGTTGAGAATTTAGGTTAATCTGCCTTACAAAACTAAAGCAATCGAAACAGAACAAAAGCAAATCTAACCTACGTATCACGTCGAATTGGTAAGAGGCTTAGGACGTGTTTAGTCCTTTAATACGAATGGAATGATTGAGGGTAATCAAATTCTCGTGTTTAGTAAGGCACAAATAAATCGGATTGTCCTATAGATCACACCTCCTTATCATAAATCGATTCTTGAATACTCACAATTTTGATTACGGAGGCAAGGAAGATGAGTTTAAAAATCGACCATCCGAAATAGGTACCAATTAATTTTTTTCTCTCATTCCACATTTTCCGATTTATGATCATTTTTCATTTCAAGTAAGTAAACGTATTATTAGTGTGAAAATCTCATAACAAGTTTGAGTCCTGCTATGCTAGTTAAAGTTAGTTCTCTTGTGGCCAGGGGTGTGTAAGCTTTCAGATATCATCTCCCAGCATGATTTAGTATTCTTGTCTAGAAAGTCTTTAAGAAAACAGTTTTCTCTTGATTAAAAAAAAGAAAAAGAAAAAACAACTGTGAAACAAAATGAAAACAAAAAGATCTGAGATTTCTTGAAGCGAAAGAATAAGCTTTTCTCAATTATTTCACAAGAGATGATAAGTATAAATTCTTCCAGGTTAGAAGGATCAGCTTTGAATAAAAAATTGGTGGGAGGCTTGGTGTTCCGTGATGCATACACAGCAGGGATCCAGGATGTGTTGAATCCGACCAAGTGAGAACCATATTCTAATGAGATATTTATACTTACATCAACTTCAGCAACTGCTCTATATTTTCAAGTGCATACACTCAGCACCTAGTTTAGTTCACACAGAGACATTTACATTGGGAACTTGTTACAAACTTCTGTCTTTTTTAATGTAGAACAAAATATAAACAGGGTATTCTAATATGTTCACCAAAACTATCCTGCCTAGCAAGTTTGCTTTTTTACCAAGAACTTACCCATCTTCAATGCTATCCGGATCAACACCCTGTATAATCTTCAAATTTTGCTTCTCACAAACAGCATTAGTCTCTAGGAACAGCTTGCTTTTAACCTTCAGTCAGCTCTGTAGCGTCCAAAAGTGAGTTAGTAAAGCATACTTTGTTCTGATATATGTACACCAATATTCCATCCTAGCAAAACATTGTTTCTCAATCTTCAGAAAGCAGAAAGCTTGAATAACCTGGCAGTCTACATTCACCTTTTATTTGCTGTCAAGAGAGCCTGCGTGATTCCCATTTTGATCGAAGACTGAAAAAGGGAACTTGTCCGTGTCTGAGCCTCCAACAGTGTTGAGCAAGTCAATCATGAATTTTTGTTATAGCATCTGGACCTTTGAGTTGACAGCAACTGCCAAAGACCTCCCTACCAACATTTTTCCAATCAACGGCTCCACCAGTTTCCCAGGGCAGTGTTCCACTCTAAGCAACATGTGTTATTTTTTGACTTGGGCTGCTAAGTAAAATAAAGGATCATAATTTACAATACCAGGTGGAAGTATCTGAGGGTGGCTGCTTCATCTGCCAATGTGGCAAATGAATTAATGAAGACCAATGAACAAAAACATGGCCCGTTACGATTCTTTTCTGGTGCTCTCACTAGAGGCGGAACGCACTGCTTTGAACTGGAGATTATATTTTTTATGCAACACTCTAAGCTTTTCAAGCAGTTCTAGAAATGTAGGCCGGCAAGCTGGATCACTGATGAGAAGGAAAAAGAAAAAACTTATAATCACAGACACCACAGCTTAAAAATAATAATAATAATAATAATAAAAGATGAAATTGGGTGTCACCGCGTCCATATATAGGATCCAATTAACACATAAAACTACCTTAAATGAAAAATAAAAATAGAAACGTCAAGAGTATGAATCGTTTGACAACAATAAAATAGTCCTAGCATCAAACCATTATAATTCTTAAGCAATTAATATGACCATCAGAAGTTCATAAATTTTATAAAAGACTAATTATTCATACTTAGCAGCGATGAAAAGTCCTACTATGCTAAATCTGGTTAGAGCGGCAAGCCAGTGAACAAGAAAACTAATGAACGAAGGAATGTTTTTAGCATCTTGACCAACTACCTAGACAGTATTCTGGATCTTAAACTAAACTGTTGGACCAACTAAAACAAAATCAAGTAAGCACAGAAAGAATACCTGTGCCAGCAACTCTCAATTATAGAAGCCCACTTTGGGTCCACATCTTTTGGGATCTCCAGTCTTTGGTTCATGAATCCAACAGCTCCAATCACCTGCACGTCATAGAAAAATTGTTGTTTCATATGCACACAACATGAAACCAAGAAATGCCTCTAAGAAATGGTATGTTTAAAAGATACTGCTTAGATCCGGTCATAATGCTTAAATGTCCTACCATTAGTGTTATCTCATCAAGCATCATACTCGTGTGTAGATAAATCCGGTTTAGTTGCATAAATAGCGTGAACAACAAAGAGCAATCAGGAAAAACTGCACTTTGATATCAATTCTCGCAAGTGATAACAGCCCATTCGACAACTGTTTTATTTTGGTTTTCAGTTAACATTGCTCTAATCCCATGAATAACGCAAAATAATTAACTAGCTCATATCTTAGTTTATAGAAATGTTGTGACATCTCTCTGTTTTGCATTCTGACAGAATATAGGTTGAAAAGAAGATATTACCTGCATTGGGTTCAGATTATCCCAAGGAATCTTTTCAGTAGCAAGCTCCCATAATATCACCCCGAAGCTATATATGTCAGACCTATATACCGAAATATACTTAGAAATTGAAGTAAATCTGGCTGAGAGAAACAGAGGACAATAAATCCAGAAGAGCAATTAGAGCATACTTCTCATCTGAGGGTTCATTACGTAAATATTCTGGTGCCATCCATTGAGGCTACAGAGAAAATACAAGAGATCATGAAGTCAGAATATCCAAATGCAAACTCATATTACTTTAGTACAATTAGGAAAGAAAGTTGCAGCGAATGCCAGTTATAGTACCGTTCCCCTGCCACTCTTGTTGATAAGAAAAGTTTCATGCTTAAGACGTGAAAGACCAAAATCGCCAACCTGATGATAACATCAAACGGATCACTTCTGAACTTGATACAGAACCAGAAGGGGATAAAAAAAAAAAATTGGACAACAACAAATGAAATCGAAGGCTTTAAGAAACAGAACCAATAAATGTGGCAGACCTTGACAGTCCAGTTCTTATCAACTAGGAGATTTGAAGACTTCAAGTCTCGATGAATGATTGGTGGGTTGAAATGATGAAGATAATTCATGCCCCATGCCTGTGGATTGATTAAACAACAATCTATTCGGTAAGCACAAAAAATAAAAAATTAAAGCAAGTGTAAATTTAACATAGAGGCCCATTTGAACACAAATTTATTTGGCCGAAAAGGTAGTATGAATTGTGCGGCATAACCACCCAAGAACCAACAACAGTACATTGGAAAACAATATCAATGATATGAAATAAACATTTAATCGTTTTTCATCTTTCTTTTGTTTGAGAAGGGAGGGTGGACAATACTCACTATATCCATAGCCATATTAACACGTCGTCTCCAGTCTAGTTTCGATGGGTTCCTCTGTAGTATTTGAAACAAACTGCCACTAAGTGGAGAGAATATTGGGTTGAGATTAGGGAAAGAAGTAGTTTAACCACAGTAAGAAACAATATATAACAGTCTCAAATTTTTGTGTTATTATAAACATGTATCAGAGTATGGGTAACACAGACTGAAGAGCTTCAGAACGGGAAGTTGAGAACAGACCGTGGGAGGAACTCTGTAACAATGCAGAGACGCTCAGATGAAGTCACAGCTCCCATGAAAAGCAAAACATTTGGATGTCGAAGCCTTTTCATAAGAGATACCTACGTAGACAAAATCATATGGTGAAATTATACTGAACACAAACAGAATTAAAAAATGATAAAATTAAAAAAAGAGAGTAAAAAGGAATCGTATAGGCACATTCTAACAGTGTAATATGGGATGACAAAATATATATCTAACTTTGTAGTGAAAATCTCATATGCTACCAAAGTAGAAAGTACAGACAAATTAACAAAGAATAGCTCACCTCTTGTCTGAAGGAAAGTAACATATCATCTGAATATTCTAGCTTGGAGAATACCTTAATGGCAACATCCTGTAAGAGCAAAGATATAATGCAACCCATAACTCATTCGAACAATTAAGTTATATAAGCTGATAGAAACTTTCATGGTTCTCCCACTTCCCTAAGTTTAAAGACTACTAAAACAGACATTGACCATAATTGTTTTTTTTTTTTTGTGAGAAGGACCATAATTGTTAGACTTGTTTACATGATAACAAGTATTATTAAACTGTACTACAAACACGCATAATTAGACATTGAGTTCGACGTTTGGCATTTCATCCAATTGTATACCGTATGAAACCAAAGGTCTACCAAGAGAGTTTAAGAGTATTCTTTACTGAGTAAGTATTACTTCATGAATTTTTAACTTGATGTTTCTTCATAGAGTACTGAAATCATCCCTCAATATCATTTTTGTTGCTTATTAGATGTGAATCACTTGAACATTTAACTAAACTAGAGGAAAGAGAGAAAGAACATACCGATCCTTCCCACTGACCATGGTATACAGTTCCACATGAACCTATAGAGAAGGGGAGCAGCAAACAGATCTCAGAAGGAAATCCACCGAGAAATAGCATAAGCTCACAAGTGAACCGAACACAAGCACAAGAACATATAATTGTGAGGTTGAGATGATCAAGTCTAAAATACGAAAAATAATGGCAGTTAGATCAATATTATGGTCACCACGTACGTCTCTTGACCAGTGTTAATAGGCTATTCAAACAGCAGTTGTCTGAGAAAGATCTATTCATTGGAAGATTCATTTTATCACCTTTTGCGGTTCAGTCATTTATAGCTTTCTTAGCAGAAAGTAAACAGTTTGTAGAAAACAACAATACTTCCCCAGCATGTTCCTGCAAAATATTATTACCTTGCCCAATCTGTGCTCCAATTATCATGTCTTCCCAAAAGATTTCATAATCCAAGCAGTCAGTGTCCACATCCACCATAGTCAAAGCACTACTGCTGGCACTTTTAAGGCTGATGGTAGGGCTTATGGTGTTCATATCAAATGGAGAGGTCCACGATCCTAGAGACTCATCATTTTTACATGTAGGTCGATTTCCGCTCACCTGAATTTCTGGATTTGAAACACAATAACTCTTCTGAGGAACGCCAACATTGACTTGATCATTATGAAATCGGGGCCAAACAAAACCACTGGCCCTAGCCACTGAACCATCTCGCTCATTTCCTTTCCAAGGCCATGCTATCCCTTTCTTACTAATCCATGCTTCTGCCTTTGAAGCTATTATCTTGTGAATTGAAGATTTTTCTTCATTCTCACTGTCAGAATCTATAGAGGCTCGGAGAGGGTGGCTCTCAACATGGTTAAATATTGGGGATGTAGTTTCTAAAGTTGTGCTGGTCTCACTTGCAATACCATCCTCCTTATTGGCAGATGCCACAGAGTCTGAACCATAAAACTGATGATGACTATCAACAGTCTCACCTGTGGGATCCATGCTGTTTTCTCTTGCCTGAATTTTTGACTTGACTTTGTTACTCACCCTCGATGCCTGTTTCACGTTTATAACAATCACGACACACAGGCACATTACAAATAAGAGGAATACGAAAACAATAAGACTAACCAAGTTTGTTAGTTTTGATGAAATTGCTTTTCGCAGAGGCTGCTGAGGATCAACACCAAGTTTAGTTGTAACACTGGCCCCTTGAGTGCTGGAGCTTAAATCTTGTTGTGGCTGTTTCTCAGCTGTCATTGGAAACCTCATGTCGCGAAAGGCCTGAGCATCAGCACATGTAGAAACAAGCCCAACTATACTGCCAGAATCATCATAGAATGGACTATTTGTTACAATGATTGTAAACCTCTCCCCGCATTTTTTCTTTACAGGGAACATCCCAGTCCATCTCTCCCCGTGGTTGACACGGTGGACTATATTATATGCTGCACCACGGTCCCGGATATCTACTACCAGCTTAATGGAACAATGTCCGATGGCCTCTTCCGCAGAATATCCAAACAGCTTTTCAGCACTTCTATTCCTGCAAAATTGAGTCTTCTCAATTGCACCAAACTTCAAAGACCCAAATCTCTATAACAAAATCTCATACACACATGTCATCCCTAAGGTTTCAACATTACTCTTACTAAGTTGGTCATAATCAATCTCTTTCTATTTCCCAATCCAAATAAAGCACCCTATAATCCACAAAATCAAAATCAAAATCAATTCATGCTAATAAAACAATATTACAAAACTCACCCAGATAACAATCTTCATTAAATAAATAAACCCAAGAGTTTGATGGAGGTGAGCTACTCACCAGTAGATTATACGATCATGAGGATCCATAACATGCACAGACTGCCCAAGTGACTCCAATATGTTGAGATATTGCCGGTCACTGAAATTAAAACTCGACGGCAGCCGACCGGCACCGCCTCTTGTTCTGGTGATCCGGCGGCGGGGGCGGTTAAGTTGGGACATGTCATGCTGGAGGCGGGCGTGATCCTCTTCCAGCATTTCGATCTTCTTCAGCAGCTCCAACTCTGCTAGTGGAGTGAAACTGTCCATTTAAGATATGAACAAGATTGGTCTAGAATTGTGGGAAGCTCTCTTAGCTCTGTGTAACGTAATGGTGAAGTAAGGTGTTAAAACTGCTGCTTCTGCTACTTTAGGCGGTGCCACAAGTTGCACGTAAATAAGGGTAACAAGACAGATGACCTCTTTTCTGCTCAGACTTATCTTCAAGTCAAAAGGACAAAACATAGTGTGTTATAGTTAGTCTAAAAATCCTCGTACTTAATCCTGCGATACGTTTTGACATGACCGCGTACGTCGAAACGTAATTAGGAATAAGGATCAGGATTTCTTGAAGCAAAGGAGTAAGCTTTGCTGATAAATATTGACGGGTGAGTTCTAGATTTTCCAGAATAAAGAAATGGTGGGAGGCTTGGTGTTCCGTTGTACAACACAGCAGGGATCCAGGATACATTCTGACCAAAAGTGAGAACCATATTTTAATCAGATATTTTTATCATGCATCAAATTCAGAAACTGCTTTCTTTATTTTCAAGAGTAGAACCTGGGACCCTAGTTTATTACACAAGAAGAAATTTACACCGGGAGCCTGTTACAAACAGAAGTATTTAGGTAGAATGAATTGAGGAGCAGATAGATGTGGATCCAAACCACAGGTCACAAATACCAGAGAGCCTTGTTGTATTTGAGGAAGCACAGTTATCTCAGATGCACCCGCTTGCTCTTTTTCAATGAATAACACACAGCAGCAAACCAACTCAATAATATGTTTACTGTGTTAGTGAGATGTTAATATATTGCTGACATGAACTGTTGCTGGCAGCAGCAACCCCCAATAACTCGATAAACTGGGTAGAATCAGGGTTTTCTGATGTGTTGAGTGCCGTCAAAAAGAATCGGGGGTGGCTAGTATGAGGAGCAGTTTGTTCCGGTATAAGGAGCATTTCTAGTAGAGACTATAAAGTGAGCAAGTGTTTACCTAGTCAACACTCCTTGCACTATCCGAGGCATAGGAAGCTCAAGAATAACTAAGAAGTAACATCTCTCTGATTCTCTGATATATTGGACGTCTCCACCCATGAGCTTTAAAATCTTCCTGCACATGCTCAGTCCTAGGCCCTCCTGAGTCAGCCATTGACTACTATGGAACATGTCTTGAACTAATTGAGGGGGAAGACCTTCACCAGGGCATACCAACCTTCATCATAAAGCACCGTATTGGTACTAGTCAGTTACATATCTAAAAAATTATAAATGCATTGTCATTGATGCAAGTGCATTCGAACAAAACAAAGCCAAGTGATGATTGGGTAACACAAGAGACATGATTTACCTAGTTAAACTTTGCCGACAAAAAAATAAAAAAATTAAGATCCATAAGTGCCAAACAGAACACTGCACTACCAACCTAAATTCACCCAACCAAGTTATTCAAAATACACTAAGGAGGTTACTGGCTATGATCATTGCAGCAGCGATTTATTAAACCATATGGATTTGAACAACATGTTCACAGCCCAACCTAGCCTAGCTTCCTGTTAAGGTTCAAGTCCAATCCCCAAGACACCAGGCAAAGTCAAGTTGGTTACATAACTTCATTGTGTTGACTTCAACAACATACAATTATAATATCAAGACATAGACAGAAGCCAAAATACCTGAATTCCGTATGAACCATAGAGTGTCCATCAGAAATTGTAGTCAAGATTGGACGAACATGAATCTCCACCCAGCCTTCATCAGATGGTGCATAACGTACCATATTCAATAAGAAATCAGCCAAGACCTGCTGAATTCTCACTTGATCACCATAAACAGCTAGTGTTTTGACTTCTTCAGGAATATCCCGAATCAATTGTAAATTTCTTTCCCTCAGCAATAACATTACTTGGCTAACAACAGCATTTATGACACTTCCAAGTAAAAAATCTTCCTTCTCAAGCTCCAAAGAACTGATTCAAAAAACGAAAGAAGATAAAAGAAACTTTATCATGTCCCTGAATATGAAAAAAAAATTTAAAGGTGAAATGATATTGTAATACACTACAATGTGATAGGAATCAGTGTGCAATCAATATAAAATGAATAATCTTTGGGTCCTCACAAGCAAGTAAACTTTTTTTAGCCCTCACCCCACAACCACTTGCACGCACTGAAACTATCCTGCCTAGTAAATTAGCTTTTTTACCAAAAACTTACCCATCTTCGATGCTAGCCAAATCAACGTCCTTTATAATCTTCAAAATTTGTTTTTCACAAGCAGCACTAGTCTCAAGGAACTGCTTTTGATCTTCACTCAGCTCTGTACCCCCCAAAAGTGAGTTAGTAAAGCGTATACCACTTAGTGGACTTTTTATTTCCTGACACATGTACGCCAATTCTTTCATCCTAGCGAAACATTGCTTCTCCTGTTGTCTCTGGACTCTAAGAGCCTGCTGCAGTTCTGGACTGGGAATCTGCAAAAAACAGAAAGCTCCAATAACCTGGCCGTCTACATTCACCCTCCTATTTGCTGTCAAGAGAGCTTGCACATACTTCCCATTCCGGTCAAAGAATGAAAAAGGAAACTTGTCGGTGTCTGAGCCTCCAATAGCATTGTGCAAGACAATCATGAATTTTGTTATAGCATCTGGACCCTTGAGTCGACAGCAACTGCCAAAGACCTCCCCAACCAACATTTTTCCAATCATATCTCCACGGCTCCACCCAGTGAGTTTTTCCATGGCATTGTTCCACTCCGAGCAACATGTGTTATCATCCGAGGCAAATATGGGCGGGATCAAAGGATTGGGACTGTGAACAATGGCTTTGTAATCACCTTGTATGTTAATGAATTTGTCCATTACCACTTTTTGACCAGTAACATCTTGACCAACAAAGCAAACTCCCACGATATTATTAGTGTAATCCTTGCTAGAGCAAGCATTTACCACCACAAAAACAGGCTTGCTGCCATGCTCTGGGCCAAATGTCCTCAGTTTTATCTCTACATTTTTATCTTCTTTTCCTGCAATTTTATTCAACACCAGTTGATTACTCACCCAATTCTGTTAAAGATAGAAGTTGATTATTCAATACCAGACTATGAAAATTGCAATACTAATTCAAGAAAGTCTAAAATATTTACATGTGCACAGAAAATCAAATCAGTTAGAAGGTATCTATGCAACGACTGAAGCCACCATCATTAACAATGCACTTGAAGTAAGCCAACTTATGGTTTGAATTTGTTCTGTGACATGGATTTTTAAGAAAAATTTGACAGTCACCTTCCAAAGAATTTGTATGCATAACTTTTATCCCGACAACTTTGGCAACGAACTAACCCTTTTGTCTTGAAAATGGTAGAACTACCCAAGGTTAAATTTGTGTTTTTATTGGAACAGATAATAAAGTGGTAAAGAACGTCACAACACCCCATTATTAAAAATTTTGAATCGAGCAGCAAAAAATACATTAGATAAAAGATACCTCTTAAAGCGTGGATGAGAAGTTTGTCAACAATTTCTTCAGATTCTTTGTAAACGAGATCATGAACTAAGGACTTCCCTGTAGCCTCCTCAACTGAGAGCCCTGTCAGCTCTGCAATCTTTGCATTCCACCCATTTATACACCCATTAACATCTACAGCAAATATGGGAGCAGTTGCAGTCTCTATCAATCTAACCATTTCTCTTGCTACCGAGCTGAGCTCGTCAATCCCTTGAATCTCTAGATCCCCATGCTGGTTCTCTGTAACAGCCTTTAAATTGTTTGTCTCAGCATCCTTAAATGAGTCTCGCAAAATAATTTGCAAGGAATGGATGGCATCCATTTCTGCATTGTCCCATGGCAAACTACGGCTTTTAACCACTTCCAAAAACGCCTTGAATGAAGAACGTGGATGCATCCTCTGCCCATCATCCTTGTCCTCAGGATGATGCTTTGCTCCACCCCATTTCACCTCTTTTGCGGTGTGGGATCGAAACCAGAACAGAAAGTCCCTTTTAGTAATATAAGCAGCAGCCATCCCGCAGACAGCATCACCAAGTGAGGCAGCTCCAGGGTACCCGGCATCACCCAAACTGTCAGTGCTTAAGCCTGTTGAAGCCCCATGTGAAGACAACAACCACTCAACAATGTCCTTGATCTGCGCTTCAGTAGGGGTGACACCTACTGGATAGTACTTGTCTTGGTAGTAGAGCGCTGCCCCATCACACTTGACAAGATTCATGATACTAGGACTCTGTGTAACAATCCCAGTCGGGGTATCACGAAGAAGCATATCACACAAGAGCGTCTGTGTCCTCAAAACATGCTTCTCCAACAACTGTGCAGCCAACTGCAATTCCATATTCAACTGGAGACCAAAAGCCTGCATCAGAAACTCACAAGCATAGCGCAGAGGAAACGGAATGCACCTCGCAGAAGTGTGATGGCAAACAACCAACCCCCATAGCTTCATCGAGTTCCTCCCACCAATAGCCTCATCATCATTTCCATTAATAATAACCGCCAACGCCAGCGACGCAATTGACCCCATATTAGCCATATACTGTGAATGACAACCATGAGGCGCACGCAGTGTCGATCCAACCAAGCACAAAGGCTGCATAAGCCCCTCATCCTGTATGACCTGCACCGGCGTGGCATGACAATCCACAATCATTCTCACCCTATTCTGCTTGAACAAAAACCTCGACGCCTGAGGTATATCCGTGGCCGGATAATGCAGCCCAATATAAGGCTCCAAATCCTCCCTCTTACTCTCCGCCAACACCTCCCCATGCTCATCCTCATGAAACTTATACACCATAACTCTATCATACCCGGTAAGCTCCCTAACACTCTCCACCACAGTGTCACACAGCAACTTAATATCCCCACCAGGCAATGACTGCAGCTTCGATATCGCCCTCACCGCAAGCTTCTGAGACTGCACTGCCCCGGCAATCGACAGCGCCGGGTCCTCAGTCCTCGCAGGCTCCAAATCAATCACAACACCAACATCAATCCTATGCAATATAGCATAAAACGGCTTCCCGGAAATTTTCGAGTGAATCCAAATTGGATTCAATAGCGTAATCTCTCTCGCACCGAAGGCCTCCTCCAGCAAGCTGGAGCTCGACGGCGAGAACAGCGTCCTGAAGTCGGCGCCGACCGTCAGAATCTCGCGGCGTTCCATCACCGGGACAGACTGGGGCATCAAGTCGAGAAGGTCACGGGCGTTCTCGCTGTAAGCAATGACGGCGAAGGTGGACTCGTCGACGGCGATAGTGCAGCCGAAGGGCTGGATATGGCCGCCTCTCTGGATTTTGGACAAGTAGGCCGTGATTTGCTTCTCCGGGACGGAATCTTTGGTGGTTCTCATGCTCTGAGAGTAGTCGAATGACTTACCGGACTCCGACTGCTCGAACACGGCGTGCAGCCGCGCGTCGACGGTGTACTGCGCCACAGCTTTGCTCACCGACTCCGCCGCTGCTGTGCTATTGCGGTTGTTCTGCTGCTGCCCAGCCGAACGGAAATTGCTGGTGCCTGAAGACGACTGTGCCGCCGCCGCCTTGCCGCTTGCTGAAGCCATCGTTTCTTACCGCGTCTTATGAAGAAGGAAATGAGGAATTGAGGAAAAAGGTTGATCACAAAATGAAGGAGAAGTGGGTTTGGATTTGGGTTGGGATTGTGAGAATGATGTTGGATTTTCTTTTCTTTCTTTTTTTGTTGGATTCAGTGGAAGAAGAAGGAGTGGAAGAAGTAGTGGTACTGGGACTGATTTGGGCAAGGAGAATGACTCTGTTTCTTTATTCTTCTTCTTCTTCTTCTTTTGTGTCACATTTAGTTGGTTTTTTGTATTATTAGGATTTTATTACTGTTTTATTGGATTTTGGGATTTTCTTTAGCTGTGGGCTTGTGGCTGTGGACATTGACAGATAGGACTGGGGAGAGGGAATATTTTTTCTTTTTTTACTATTACTCTTTATTTTTAATCACAGCATTCTCCACGTTTTTCTAGATCGGATAAAAACAAAGAAAATGATTTAGTAGATTCTGATGCAAGTGGCGTTTGGGTTGGATTCGATGAAAACTCGACCAGATATTGGAAATTGGTTCCGACAATTGGTCGACGAAAAAATGAGTCGCTAAGATCTGAGAATGCGGTTTGAGAACAATTAAGATCATGCGGATAACTGTGGTAGGTGGTAGAATTAGTAAGAGTTGGTCAAGTGTGGAACCATCACATTCAAGTTTAAATCTCGTTGACACTCGTCAGAATTAAAGGTCGGATAGTTTATATCTACGTCGACAATGCGGCAGACTCTCTTGAAACCATACATTATTTCAATCCCTAAACTATAGACTCGATCTCGCATACCAAGTTACCAACCAGACGGTGAAAAAGAGGCATATACATGTGAAGATGCTCTGATATCCAAGATTAGCCTTGAGAGGCATCAAATATCTTATTCCATAGTGTACTATTGTCTGGTCACATCGAACTGTGAGATAAATATGTGATCGGAAGAAAAAGGTTCGTACTATTCCCAACATTTAGCTTCCTTGTCACCTGCTTCCCACGTGAATATTTAGACCCCATTCCCCCATCTTGATAATGGAATTCTTCCTCCATTAAAGGCTAAAGTTGTAATGTCTTCTAGTGTCCCGTAATGTTCAACTTCTGGGTCGATTTCTAATGTCGTGTAGTATTCCGTAATGTTGAAGTTCTTACTTAGGTCGATCTCTGATGTCTTGGTAGTATTCTGTAATAATGCTGAAGTTGTGGAATCAAATCTCGGTTACATTAGCTTTTATGGATGCAAAACAGACGATACGTAAGTTTCAATACTCTGGATGCAAAATAGGCGATACGTAAGTTTCAATACTCTAAATCACTATCGAATATCAAAACTGAAGTCAATTTTACTCAAAATCGACCAAACACTTGGCACATACACAGAAAAGAAGAAGGCAATGTAATTGTATGGGAGCTTTGACAGCTTTCTATTTATTCATTGACCACTTTTTTTTAACACATGATACATTAACAGGAGAAAGTGGAATCGAAGAAGAAATTTGACATAAATCATAAACTTTGTTTAGTAAAATGATCATGGGTTCTCTGTTTTATGAACTTTTCGATACACAGCTTACAAATGAACATGCTCGGGCATTAGCAGTACAAACACTATTCTAACAAGTAAAGAAGAGCAATCGTATTCCAGCAAATTGCAGACTCAAGAAACTCGGAGAAGGCACCGATGCTCATAGAGAGCAGGGACAGCTTTGCGCAAGCTATAAGACGTCTTTTCACTTGGTGTAAAGAACATCCTCCCATGGGTGGCGGTATAGGGGCTGCTTCAACCTCTTCTGGTCAAATGTGTGCCTGAGATTCAAGGGAAGGGAGCAATCAGTCACATGAAAGCATTCTACAGAAAAATTGAAGGAATATGATATAGAAAAGCAGAAAATGATACCCTCCCTCCCTAGTTCATCTGACCCACCAGCTTAAATAGGAGAATTATTTTCTTGTACTCCCCACAATGCCAAATTTAAGCGTCTAAACCTTATACAACTATGCCCAACAAATAGGAAATTGACTAGTTTTTTTTTAAAGTAAAAGGAAATTGACGAGTTGACTACCCAAGTCATCAATCACTCTAGGAACTTAGGGCCACCTAATCTGTTAAGCGACACATTAAGTCCATATATATTGGCAGTATCGATGAAGGGGTTGTGTAGAATCCGTATTCTGATTGTTCACGTGTCGGCATCAAGAATTAAATTGTACCTTTATAGACAACCTAATACAATGTACTTACCCAATCAAACCAATGGAACGTGCCAGCACAAATAGCCCATTCAGATAGCCAATCTCAACAATCTCATCAATCTCTTGCTTGTTGAACATTCCACTGCCGGCAAGGAGATCCAAGAACAGGGTTCCAATAGCACCATCCACATTCAGGACCAGGTTGTTTGCCTTTGAGAGCGTGTAGGTCTCAACTTCTACGGCGTATTCCATGTACTTGACAGAAGGGAAATGTGTGCGTGCGAACAGTTGTAGGAGCTCTACTCTTTTATCTCTGTTGTCCCCTCTCTTGATCCTGTTTCACAGCAAGAAAAGTAAACAGATAATGAGTTATGCTGCTACTAAAAGCCTTACAATGTCCTGGTTGCATGATTTTGAAAAAAAAAATAAAAAAATCAATACCTGTGACCAATCCCTGGCACACGGATTCCCCTCTTTTTCATGCTTTCGACAAACTCATAGGGTGTAAGATTCTGATGAAACAAAGAAAGATAGCTAGTTAGTGTTGAAACTCAGCTTTGAATAAGCGTCCAGTTATTACACACATAATGTCCAACGCAAGTCTACCTTGTCATATGCATCCTTGAAGTATCGAGCAGCATCATCAACAGCACCACCAAATCGTGGACCAATTGTGAGCAAACCTGTTTCAAATCTTCGATTATTCTATGAAAAACCATCCCTGCTAACCCCAGTCATAGAGCAGAAAGTTTAATCACTAAATAAAGAATCTTTCAGTGGCAGTATAAGTACCTGAGACAAGGCTGGAAACAAGGTCCTTGCCAGCCCTAGCGGTTACTATTGTGTTGTGAGCACCAGAGACGCAAGGACCATGGTCAGCACACAACATGACGCATATCTGATATCAATGTATAACATGTTTTAGTGAGAAAGCTGGAGTTTTTTTAAACAAAAATGAAATGGGAGGATAAAAGTAGCAGCTCTAATATAAGTACCAGCAACCTACCTCAATAAACTTGGTACAGTAACTGGGAAGGCTGCGTTTGAACCACAAAAGAGAGATAACATCACCCACACCATAACCCTGCTCAACAATGGAAGACATAGGCACACCAGCATAGCATGGTTCCTCACCTGCAAAGTACATCAAAAGAAGAAGTCAATGAAACAGAAATGTAAATTAGTATCAAATTAACTATACATATGAGCATCATCGAATTGAGACATACCTCTATCATCAGAGATTGTGGATATAATATGAGTTGGAGCCCTAACTTTTCCACTCTTAATTGCGGTGTTAAGATCTTCAGGTATCTGTGGAGGCTTAAATTCCTTCACTGGTGGAATTTTCCCCTCTTCAACCTGTGGAAATTAACAAAATTACTTAATTTTTAGACAGCCACAGATACAACTGAACTACAGACCTTTGTCAAGAAAAGTTTTTCGGTTTTTATCTTGAAGGGTGTTGGATTTAGGGTAGACTCAATTACCAATTTCTCAAACGTTTCCTTGATGGCAATTTCCAAAGCTTCATATGAAGTGGGAACAACAGCTCCAGCATCCCTCAGGGCTTGGTTCTTTGCTTGTGCAGACTCCATCTCACCACCACTTTTAGCGCCCTGGATTTAGAAAAAGTCAAGAAAGATTCAGAATTTATAACCCTTTCAATGTATTGGGAAGAAATGTATCGAGAAAAGAGAGTTGATGACTTACAGCATGTCCAAATTGTACTTCGGATTTGAAAAGTGTTGCACAAGTTCCACTAACCCAAGCAACCACTGGTTTGTTAACTTTTCCCTGCTTTAAAGCTTCAACTAGAGAATACTCATCTCTCCCGCCAAGTTCCCCAAGTACAACAATAATTTTAACCT
Source organism: Fragaria iinumae (assembly GCA_009720345.1). Taxonomy (NCBI): domain Eukaryota; kingdom Viridiplantae; phylum Streptophyta; class Magnoliopsida; order Rosales; family Rosaceae; genus Fragaria; species Fragaria iinumae. The sequence continues at coordinate 24,451,189 of CM019120.1, read as the reverse complement.
GCATTAGATCACAAAATCAGATTGCAAAAGGGGCAAGACAAGAAATACAAATGGGAAGACACAATGGCAGTATTATTACTGGCATCCATAAGAATGCAATAATCCTTCAACGTTGACCACTAAAATTTGTATCTGTAGCATTGTAGAATGAGAAGCATAGTTTTCTGGGACTTAGAGGGCACTTATCAGACCATTCATCTTGTGGATTGCATAACAAAATTTAGACTTCATATAGATAAAATGCCAACCAAAGATAGGGGCCCTCAAGAGAAGTAAAGGAAAGAAAAAACTGCTATGATTAAACACTTGCTTTTTCCCGCATGCTTACCTGAGGTATATTGTTAAACCGCAGAACATGGTCTGAGAGTGTAGAACCTGGGAACACATCACCTCCAATAGCAATACCTGAAGAGTTCAAATACCATACCCAAATTGTATTAGAATTTCTGAACTGAGTGCACAAATTATGGCAACTAGAAAAGTTAAACAGAGCAGCAACAATGTGATTACCTTCATAAAGTCCGTCTGTTACACGAGCTACAGTATTGTACATTTCATTGGACATCCCACCCTGAAATTACAACAAACCATTATTTCTAAGAATTTTAAACATGTATACGACTTTCTTCACAAACCAATCACATTGCAGTTTGAATAAATCTGTGGATATGAATCTTATCATCTGTGGAAAGCTAACGGCAATTTGCATAACCATATTGACTCTCAGTAGAGGCTCTTGACTCTTGAGCCTCAGGGTAAATACAGATATCAATGTACTCAATCCCACAGTGCATATTTAACTATATACATTATGTTGAACAAGTCAACATACATTTTCATATACATTATCATAGATTTTATATCAAAATTAACTAAAGGTTTAACTCGAGAGTACCATAAACATTGGTTAAAATTGGAATAAAAGTGCATGCACTGGGATAGCTACTTACGGATTTGGAGACAAAACCAACAGATCCAGGCCTGTATAGCTTGCAATGAATAATGTTATCAATTGTTCCGGCAGTGTCACCGATCTTAAAAGCTCCTGCTTGGATTCCTCCAACAGTAGCTGGGCCAATGACAACCTGCAACACAGCATGACCATTAAAATTTGTCCTTCTTGGTCAATCGCCTAGTTAGTGCAATCCAGATGACTTTGCAACAATCGTCTAACCTTGTTGTTTGCTCGTGCATATGCGATCAACTGCTTAGCGTCCGACTCAGGCACACCCTCAGCAATAATGGCCACGACTCTGATGGTTGGCTGCTTGAGAGCAGTCAAGGAAGAAGCAGCAGCACTGCAGATATATCAAACATATATTCATCATCAAGTACAGCAATAGCAGTGCTACCTCAAAAACACCACAAACAGAATAAGCACTGACCTTCTGTAGGAAGCAAAGTTGATAAAGACATCGGCAGTGGGATGTGCAGCACATGATGCCTCAATGCTGCAACAATTATCATTATCAAGATTAGACAATCTCAAATCATCATCTAGATCAACCGTATACATTCATAGAATTGAAATATATTAAGAATCAAAGAGCAGTTACATACCTTGAGTGCACTGGTATGGCGATTTCCTCCTGACCGAAAAAGAGCTTCTGAAATCCCTCAGCACCGGGATTAATGATTCCGGCAACAGACGGTGTTTCCCTCCCTACAACAAAAAACTCAGTCAATACATTTACATCCATTTCCAACCACAAACAACTAAGATCAACCTTCAAAACTAAAATAAAAAATCCGAAACCATAACACACCGCAAAGGAAGTCAAAATCAAGCATGCGCTGGATAGGGAGCTGCTTGTAGTTGTAGAACAAGGCTTGAGTAGTCCGGGAAAACAATTGACCGGTGGCCATGATCTCCGACTCGAGTTAACCTCCGATTTCTGATCACACAAAAACCAAAAGGATCAACTACAAGATCACACCGCCAAGCACGAAAATAAGTAGATCATGATCAAATTCACAAAATGAGGGTAGATCTAGTGTCAAATTCACGGTAGCTAAACCACTAACCACCTAATGCCAACCACATCCTAAATTATAGTTACCTAACAGATCTCTACGCAATGCACCTAAAACATAGGACTCCGGTACCAACCAATCCAGCTATTCAAATACAACACACGCCGATCTTCACACTCGTACTAATTAGTCCTTGTGATCTCTAGTGCCTATTTATATATACGAGCAAAAACGCGTCGAAACAAAACAGAGGATCAAGCTCCGCCTCGGGGATATCAAAATCTCCGGGATTTAAACAAGAGACAGGAAACGGAATCCGTTTGATAAGAGCAAGACGAGACGAAGAAGATAGAGAGAGGAATTGGAGTTTACCTGAGAGAGTAACCCAAGGAGAGGTGAGATGAGATTTTGGGGGTGAAATGTGAGATTGCTGGGATTTAGGAACGGGTTTGGTTTAAATAGAGTGAGTGTGACGCAGGGGGAAGGTAGAAGAGGGAGGAGGGAGGGGGTGAGCTGGTCACGTGGCGGAAGGTAGTTAGCCCTCAGTGAGAGTGACTGGTTTTTTCTTTTATTATTTTGTTTTTCTTTTGGGCGCTGTACAATATTTACTGGTGTGCTGCTGCATAATTGTGTGTGTGAGAGAGAGAGAGTGGCGGGCTGGTTGGAGAGGAGGTAGGTGGAGCAGCGGGACAAAAGGGGTTGGCTGGGCTTGCTTGACCGGAAATATACCTCATAGATTCACACGAGTGTTTTGTTTTGTGTTGAGGATTTGCCCTCCGGTTTGAATAGAAACTACGAACTTGCCATCAACGTTTTTCTTGTTTTTTCTGCTAATTAAGAATGCAGTTTTTTCTTCTTCTTTTTTAGAATCAATTAAGAAAGCAGTTATGTTCACCGCATTAATTACTAACTGAACATGAAATTAAGAACCAATATTTATTATAATTTCTTTCTTTTTTGGGGTAAAGATTGTAAAATAAAAGGAGTGATGAGGGGGTTTGGGTGTGTTCTGGTTTAGGATCGATTTTTAGCAAATGAATGATTTTTTTCTTTTTTTTAAAAGAGCAAAGAAATATGTTAGAGAAGATAGTCCTACCTGATCGGGGTAGGAAGGGAAAAGATGATCTCGAGAACTATTGTAGGGCAACTAGTCTTATCATCGTAACGAGGACACAAGCAAATATATATATCGACATTGTCTAAATAACAGTAACACCACTCTACTTAGGTACAAGTTTTATCCTAGAAGACCACAAGTAGTGATACATTGATAAGTAACATTCATTTATATATATTGTTGAGTTTAACTCATGGGCGAATGATGTTGCTGAATTTTGTTGATTTATTTTCTTTAAAAGTATGAGTGGTAGTAATGATCTTAATATTATTAGTGATGAGGTACTTTACATATTACCGTTCTTGGCAAATGCAGTTGTAAACTATTTATTCCAATCGCCCAAAGTACGAAAGTTCTTGCATGCATCAAGGTTCAAGTGAACCGATAATCATAAATAAATCGCAGCCGTTCAATTGATCTTGTCTTTTAAATAGCACGAACATCGATACTAACATGACTAACACCGTTAAGCGTCTGCAAAACAAAAAAGCCTAGTCGAATAAGAGTAAATGTTGAATATTCATCTGATCAAATTAGACCTGGGTAAAATCTAGAGGTAGAAATCTCGTAAAATCCTAGGATATGCGCTCAATCTGATGATTCTGATCGGTATGAAAAGAGTTTGAACCTTTGAATCGCATAGCAAAGCTGCCAGCAACAACGACTATCGGAAGGACATAGACGGCGGAGAAGAGTGTTGGCGCCCATTGTTTGTTCTGACCGTAGTGGTGGGTTTAAACTGGAAATAAGGAAGGTCAGGGAAACAACAACAGATCTGAAACCCAGGAACATCCGAGAGGATGAAGCAGATATGGAACTAATGAAGGTGAGGGACGCCGACCTTGATCTTGATTATGATATGGGTGCAAGCTTTGATTTGGGTACTAGAATCGTTTCACAAGGGAAGAGATTACTTAAATAAAACCCTAGTGAGATGAAAGTTTTGATGTGGGTTCTTGAAGATGCAATGCTTCAGTGTTCATCGATGAGATAAAAGTATTATGGGTCTTAAGGTTTTTACTGTAGTTCGATTTTTCTGGTCTCTAATCCCGTTTGGGCGTCTCTTAGTACAGGTGGGACCCACATAAATGGTTCAAGTGCACCATGGTACACTGAATCCGCTCTGTTCAAAGTAAGCACGGATGATTGAATGAGGATTGTTGCCATTTCTTATGCTGGTGTGTCTTTCATTTTCTGTTGATCGGGACTTGCTCCCCTGCCAACCCTCTACGTGACTTGCAATTATTATACAGTCAATCCGGTTTAAACACTTCATTTTTGATTGATCATAGCACTATTGGTTTCTTGAGCCAACCCAATCATTCGAAAGTAGAGAAATGAAGACTTGCCAAACACCCCCAACTTTGGTACTCCACATTACACCTATATCTCCAAGCTTACTCTCAAGTCTTAACACATGTCGGTTTGTATCATGTTTTTATTTGTGCTATTCTAACATTTGGACATAGTATATTCAAGATCATCTTTGTTTTCGGGTCATGAAAGGTAGTCAACTTTCAGCTCCTACGATATTTCAGCTATGTCAAGACGATTATACAACTGCCAATCATGCATATATCCTTTCTCTAATTATACAACTCATACTATCAATATGCTAGTGGACGCCGTGACGTCTATTCGTTTGACTTTTAAGTTTTACCACTAGATTACATTAGCTACTCTACCAAATTCTTACACTCAATCACGAGATATATATATATATATATATATATATATATATAAAATAAAAATAAAAATAAAAAGTTAAAAAGTTCCTAAATATTACTGCAGTCGATAACTAGTTATTATGTATTCATAATAAAACAGTAAATTATGACAGAGACAGGAAATGTATTTTTAATGTTAGAAAAAGCTAAGAAAATGACATATTTGTCCTAAATTCGGCTAAACTAGCTATTATGCGACCGTAATATAGAAAAATATAAATGTGACAAGAAAATATTTTAAAAAAATTAAATAAAAATGTCATATTATTCAAAAGCATGTGAAATTGACAAGTTCTTATCAAAAATTAAAACATAAAACATACGTCAATGACCACTCTCTTTTGTAAAATGCACAACTAATCCACAAATTTCCCACATATTAGAAATTGTAACGGTCCTATGAATCATCAATTTTAAAGTGAAGGGTATGTTTGTAATATCCTTCAAAACATTGTACTTCTCTTTCATTATGTAATTTATGATCAACGAGTCTTTCATCTTCAGAAGTCGCGTTCTTGTTAGGTTTGACTCCAACAAGCTAAATTGTAAGCATTTTCAATTAGCTAGTAGCCTAGTAAACAAATTAATATGCCTAAATCCTAGAACTAGATTGATGAATCTATAGAGACCCCAATGTCTACTTAGATCTTATAACATAGAAAGATAAATTTATATTGAATAATAAAAACAAACAAACGAAAAACTTTCTGCTCACGATATCATTTGGTCTAGTGATAGTAGTCTCCTCTCTGTAAGTGGGAAGTTATGAGTTCGACTCTCGTTATAGCATTTTAGTTGTTTGTATGATAAAAAAAAAAAAAAAAAAAAAAAACTTTCTACTCAAATTGATGAACAAGCTAATTTTTGTAGTAAGATAGTAAAAATAGATAATTGAGTAGCTTCTCGGTAATTATTGATTCGAAACTCAAAATCGCACGCACCTACGATAAATCTGAATAGAAGTGAAATCATCACTTATGGAAATTCTACTGCTCATACATTGTGAGACTTCACATATGTTTATGGTACGTGCATATATACAAATTAACTAGACAATCAATTACTCTATTTCTCTGGTTCATCTCAAACGCATCTCAAAATCTTAAAGTCAGCTTAGTTCAAAACTTTAGCCATGAGATAACCAAAGCTTTGACAAATGATATACACATTTCTTGCTACTCTTGCATAGATATTTACGTCATAGCCAACCATGTCACACTAGGTCTCCCACTCATTTATACGACTAAACAAGTAAGAATGACAATTTTGACTCGAACCAAGTATGCCTAGCTAGCACGTATGTGGTTGATATATCCCTCTACTTGTTTTTCATGAATTGAATTCCCAATTGGTGTTCCCTTAGTCGACCCTCACTTGAATTTTATATATTTCAACTACTGTAGTTCACATCTATATATGTTTGTTTTCTTTTCTTGTTTATATACAACACTACTGTAGCTAGTGTGATATTAATACTATTCGCAGCCCCTCAGGATTGACCAGACTTGTATACACATGGAGTTTGGACTCATGTCATTTCCTCACCGATCATCAGTAAAGCATTTCAATTTCAATAATCAACAATATATATATATATATATATATATATATATATATATATATATATTTGGGAAAAGAAAGAAGTTTACATGATCTTTTCTAGGGTACAAAAATCACTAATTGACAACCGCCAGAGTTTAGTATACGCTGTTTGCTAATTTTCTAATGCATCAGTATATACATGGTGCGTTTATTGTCACCCCATAAACTATTTTGCTCACCCCACATTCTCTTCACACGTCACTCATATAATTTTAATTGTAAGTCTAATTTGTTCACCCATTAACAATACATAAAAATCATTTTTCTTAATTCTATTTTGTTCACCTTACATTCTCTTCATATATTTTGTCAAATTATGATTTGCTCAAGATAAGTAAAATCACCAAGTGAACAAAAATTCACATGAAAGCACAAATATAAGTTAATGAACAAGAAAAAACTCTCAAATTTAACAACTCAATGGTATCAGTCGATATCAAGATGCACAATGTCTGTAAATGTATCTCTAGTAGCAACGCCTTCCATACTTCTAAGTTTCTTGAACTGATATCCATAAATACGGTACAATAGTTGTCTATGATAATTTATATACAAAGTCGACATGGGAAATAATGAGTAAAAGGATAGACGAATCATCAACAAAAAAAAAAAAAAAAGATACAAACAGTTTACCTCATCTTCAGGTTAAATGCGTGTCCTCAGACTCACGACCAGATATGATAAATCTGGGTTAAAGTTATGAAATTTGTGTTCATCCAAAACAAATTGATAAAAAAGAAACAGAAAAAAAATTTGTAATTTGTAACAACTTATTGTCCCTTGCTGTAATTTTACATCAGGGTATTTTGGTATTTCAATAAATTAACAACGTGTAGGGTGAGCAAAGTGGTTTGTGGGGGTGTCAATAGACGCACCCTATATATATTTAAGCCTACAATCATGTTTAAAAAAAAAAAAAAAGGTATGCAGTCATGTTTACATGGTTTGTTATTAAACAAGGGATCCATAGTCAACCACCGTTAGATGTAAATCCAAGAGTTGAAAACAAAACAACTTAACTTTAAATTAATACTTATCATAATTGAATTTATATCCAAGAATGATTGACTATGATTCTTGTCACACCCCAATTTTCGAAAGATAATTTTCAAAAATTATGGCATGATATAACTTAAAATATTAATATCCCAAACCTGTTTCAACAAACTATTTCAAGCAACTAAAACTCATTAGCGGAAATGTAAATGTCACACAACTCAACACTGAGTTAAATATTACATTTCCTTGTTTACATAAACTTGCAAAACAAGAACATGAAAACAATCTCATGAGTTTAATACTGTCTACCCAACTATAAAACTATACAGAGTACATCAAAACCAAAAGAACCCTGCCACAAAGCCTCCGCCTCAACCCCGTTGAACCTCACCTGCAGGTCTAACACCTACACCAAGAATTGGTGTACCGGGATTGTAAAATAACAAACCCGGTAAGCTAAAAAGCTCGTATGAGTAATTTAAAAAATAACACAATATTTCTCACAACCAAATATACCATAAGAGAGATTAGATCAATAATTAAAATCCCCACATCCAACACATTATCAAAGAAATATACCCATGAGTCCCAGATATTTAATAAATACATCTCATGACCTACAACAACAATTTGTGTACCCATGGGTCCCAGATACCATAAAGTATCTCCCATGACCTATACCAACAGACGAACTATAGCTCTATTCTTAACCGTAACCAATCACCCGGCCAAAGCCTTGGAACCCAGTTTGACTGTCCAATAAAAATCAAAAAATAAAATTTCATCATAACCGTAACCAATCACCCGGTTAAAGGCTTGGAACCCAGTTTGACTATTTTGAATAACAATTCACTATATCACCACATCATCATCAACAACGCATGATTCACATCATACAATTATATCATTCACAAGGATATAATTATATGAACAATATATATTATTCCACAAAAATAACTTATCAATAATCAATCGAATTATGATCACAAGAACCTCAAAAATAAACATATAAGGAAAGCTTGTTTTATCTTATCTATGAGCCGTTGGCGATCAAACTCATATATTTAAAAACGATTAATAGCATAAAATTGAATCCAACATCAACATCCAATGACCAAAATAAAATTAGGTCTAAAAATGAACCATGGTGAGATTTACTCACCTAAAAAATCCCGCTACGATTTCCTCAACGCAACAAAAGCAAGCCAAATCACAATTTCACAAATCACCTAAAATCACACAATTAACAACCTTAGTAACCAAGGTACTATAGGATAACACAATACCCTTAAAATAACCCTTAGCTTAAGGGAGGACAACTTCCCAAAGTTGTTGAACTCAACGACACAATAGAGCTGCCTCAAATCTTCAAAACCTAAACTCAAACTCAACCAAGCCAAAACAAATAAACTTAAGGTCCTAACATGCAAACCTTGCTCAAAACCTAGCAATACTACCTCTCAACAAGCTCACAACAGCAAGAACTAGCTAACCACAAGAAACTAAGGCCGCAACACAGCCGGACGCGCCGCCACAGGCGGCGGCAAGTGAGCCCCATGCGCCACCCCAAAACTTCTGAATTAGGAGAAACTCACAACATGAAACTTGTAGATTAAAGCATGGTGAACAACTTTAATACCTGAGGATTTAAATGATTTGGCCGGAATTGGCCGGAAAAAGCCCCGAAACTCCAACCCGAAATCAATTTCCAAAACTGCAAATCGGGGTTCAAAAACTCAAAAGCTTGATTCAATCTATGCCTAGCCATAACCAGAAGGAGGAGAGGACCAAAGTTCACCTAAGGTTGCCCCTCATCGCCGCCGTAAACGGTGGCTCAAATCGGTGACACAGCAACTCTCTTTCCTAGCCAAAAGCTCCGTTTCCGGCGTGCTATGCTGTGTAGCAACTGCCCAGCCTTGAAGAGGACGCCGGTGGGAGTCAAACGGGACCGGTGGCGGTCCAAACGGTGGCCGGACGGAGGAGCTAGCTCCGGCGGAAAATAGCTGCGCGGGAGAGGCCGGGAGAGAGGAGAGAGAAGGTTTTAGGGTTTTTCCAAAAATAAAACCCATCACCTTCTATTTAAAAACTTTCCAAAACCGGAAACTAACTTCATCTGACCATAACTTCCTCATACTACATCCAAATCACGCGTGCCGCATGTCCACGAACTCGTATCGCCAAACTCTACAACTTTTATGAAAGAAGTTTTCAAAAATAACTTACAGAAAAGAAAGTCAACTTTTGGCCTCCTAAAAGTCAAAGCACCTTAAAAATTTACTCTCGAAACTTCAACTTCGCACTACCAAATAAAAATTTTCATAAATAATCCTTCATTAATTATGAGAATAATACAAATAAAAATGATATAAAAATCTGAGTGTTACAATTCTCTTGATTAGGTGAACGCTACTATTTAAGCCTGACAGTCTATAATAGTGTTGTTGATTTTTAAAGCATGGTTTTTAGACCTGTATTATTAAAGCATGGTTGGTACTGGTGATGGTTTTCGTTTGTATTATTATTTATCTATTCCCCAGTTTATGCATTGTGATCTTTAACATTGTTTTCCTCACAACACCACCGGACATGCCACATATACAAATTGTATATGATCAACCGACCATATTATCCAAGAGAAATACTATAATAGTAATCTTCTTTGTACTGATTTTATTCATATTAGTATGATAACAACAAATCGAGCAGAATTAGTAGTAATCTTCTTTGTCAATCACGATCTAATCATTTTAACACGCAATATAACAGATACTGGCATATTATATACAGAGATGGCATGCTCGAAATAGACTAAATGTAAATCGACCCTACATTATAGTTTGTATATCAGTAAAGTCGTAACTCATAACAACAATATGAAATTGTCAGCACCATTAGCTATATATATATAGTGGAGACCAAAACATACCCGATCACTTCCTTTTGCTTTTTTGTTTTTGTTTTCCGAGAGCAACATGCGTGGTTGGCTACCTTTTCGATCAGTTCACTTCCTCTCCGATTCTAGCTAGGGATAACAAAGGAAAAAGAAACCAGATCCCATTCCAAAACGTTCAAGAACCGAAAACCATTCCTCCTAGAACTAGGACTCTTTCTGTTCAAACTTCAAACCAAGCTATGGAGTAGAACCGCCAAACCCCTGGGCAAAGGTCCTAAGGGACTGAGCATGAAGGATTATCTATGGAAGTTTTCATTTTTTTATTTTTATTTTTTTTCATCTGTTCATTAGGTTTTCTTCTTTGAATGTTGGCACAAAACGAAGTTTAGAAAATCCGTTTGATTATTATTTATCTAGTAAAGGTCATATGGAGTTGATCATACCGATATAGTAGGGGATAAATCAGATGATTATATTGAAGTAGTTTGAAGAAGTGGATATTATGGTTTAATATGCTGTTGAAGTGATAGGCGCAATGCATCCCACATCAATATAGAGAGCAAGAGCTGTTAAGTGTGGGTGACATAAAATAAACTAACCAGGTACTGTTCTAAACACGGAGTCATGCGTTGAGCACATAGCGAACTATTCTTTCGCCTTTTACTAAAGAATACCGTGTGCGCGATGTTTTAAGTGACATACGCTTATTTTTGAAAGGGAGTCCCTCTGTGGTGCCCCTCAAATTAGTTTTCTAAATTTTAATTATTGCTAACTTTAAAAAAAAAAAGTAAATAGTCTAAAAATATTACAAACGATGATACTCTAGTCTCTACGTTGTTTAGCTTTGTGGTGGAAATTGAAACGATTTTCTTTAATTAGTATGCTAAAATAATTGAAAAAGAACTATGCATCTTTAAACTTTCATGTTTTTTTTTTATCTTTACTTTGTGGTCTGATTGGTTAAATAGGCTAATCCATGACGTTGAGGTCATGAATTCAAATCTCATTTCAAATCTCATTTACATATTTAAACGCGTGACTTATTTAATAAATTTTTTTTTAAAAAAAAGATTTTTTTTTGACTAAATTAAATTGTTGTAATATATTTTTCGTTTTCAAAAAGAATTTTTCTTGGTTTTTGTTTTTTGGTCTATGAATATTAATGATGATTGTTTGTTTGTTTTTTTTTTTTGAGGAAGAATGATTTTTGTTGTTTGAGGTTAAAGAAAAAATAAAATAAAATATTAATCTTGTCCCACATCGCTAACTTGACATAAGAACGAGAAGGGAGTTGGTATAAAAGAGGCGGCCCAAAAATGATACAATTATACCTTTCTCGGCCTTTTGGCTAAGATCAAGTGTAGTATCTGTTCTTATCAGTTTAATATCTGATATGTGATCTGATATGTGAGCCAACGGTTCACACGATATTAAATTAATTTTTTAAAGGGTGAGTCTATCACAATAACTTGTTATTGAGGCTCACACGTGTCATCCTTATATTGCACTACTACAAGGTTTGGTGCACCCTACCAAATGCAGTGAAATTTTACTTATGTAATCCGATTGTAATAACAGGAACAAGTATTTGAGTTGGCTGAAGAAGTAACCACCGGTTATTTTGATGGTTTACATGAATGATATTCACTACCTTCCCTATAAGCCATCGTTCAAGACATGATTGTTCTAACAATGTACAATCGATTGGTTTGGTGAAGCTATACTGTCCGATGGGAGATCCCCTTTGCTTGGTAGTAGTTTGAGCTCTGAAGGACCAGAAAATATGTGAGATTGGCAAGATCACCGGTGGCTTTTGCTTAGGATTCCTCCAAAGAATGGAGTTGTGAAGGTAGATTCATTCTTTTTATCTATATCTAGTCTCAAAGGAGGGTTATGAAAAGCCAGTTATAATGCTGTTCATGGTCGTACTTAAGTTACGGCTAAGACCAGGTTCTCTGCCAGTCCCACATCAGAGAAGAGCACCATATATCTATCTCGAGGGTTATAAAAGAAAGAAACTCAATTCTGTAAAACTCACGGAGCCATGTGTTGAGCACAAATTGAACTATTCTTTCGCCTTTTACTAAAGAATACCGTGTGCGCGGCATTTTAAATGGCATACGCCTATTTTTAAAAGGGTGCACCTCTGTGGGTGCCCCTCAAATTTTAGTTTACAAATGTTTGTTAACAGGTTCTCCATAATAATCTTTAATCCTCCATTTTCAAGTTGTTTCATTATGTTCTAATCGCACCACATCAGCCGAAGGTAGTGTCACAACATCAGAGACCATCCCAGTTCAAGAGCTCCCTAGTTTTCATAATAAGGTCCAGGGCTCCATGTTCTTCCTCTAAGGTCCTGCTGCTACCACTCGTGGTGGATATGGCTGATGTTTTTAACTTTTTGACTCTCATAGACGTAGGACAACAACCCCAGCTTTCATGTGAAATAGAGCCTGCTTATGAGAAGAAAATGGTTTTCTTTTGTATCATGCATACAGCAGGTTGCAGAATCAAAACTCAGTGTTGCAGAATCAAAACTCAGTTAAGTATGGATCATGCAAAGTATGAAAACCTCTAGGCCATAATCGATAGAGGTTTTTGAATGTGTAGAGTTTGTAGTTGAAGGCTTGAAGCACTGGAAGTTTGTTCCAGAATGTCCAAGTGCAAAAAATAGAATTTAACTGGGAACTGATAGGATTCTTCTGTTTTATACACCCACCTTGTAAATAAAATGGCCTAGGTGGAAACTCAACTCCTCCCAAGTGATGCAAGAATTGAAGTTTAATGAAACTGCCGTGACGGCTTTCACTATTCGTCAACGAGCTGAAAACCTTCAACACCCATGAGATTTGCTAATGACATATCAACTCCTCCCACGTGATGTAAGAATTGAAGTTGAATGAAACTGCCGTGACGGCTTTCACTATTTGTAGACCAGCTGCCAACCTTCAACACCCATGAGATTTGCTAAATGTTCTTTAACTATGACATGCTAACGTTCCTGCATATATAAAACCTGCACTACAGCATCTTTCATTAGTTCAGGGCCACTCGTAAGAAACTTGTGTTAGTGAAGTCCTTTACAAATCCAATAGCCCTGGCTAAGAAGGGCAATGCTACTGGTTGATTCAATGCTATGGCTTGGGTTAGTTTGGAGTTAATACAAACCAAAAATACATTTTAGAAAGGTGTTCCAAGTTCAGCACTCCTAGACTTTGCTGTTTGTATAATGTGAACAGTACCACATCGGTTATTGGCAGAAGAAGGAATTTGAATGGTTCTATAAAAAGAGAAGAGCTTGGTTGAACAAATCATACCTTTCTCGGCCTTTTGGCTAAGATCAAGTGTAGTATCTGTTCTTATCAGTTTAATATCTGATATGTGAACTAAGTGTTCACACGATATTAAATTAATTTTTTAAAGGGGTGAGTCCACACAATAGCTTGCTATTGGGACTCACACGAGTCATCCTTGTGTTGCACTACAACAAGGTTTGGCGCACCCTACCAAATATATGTACAATCTTCATGGTTGAATCCTAGTACCAAATGTAAAAGCTTTTTTGGTGGTTTGTTGATAAATCCTGTTCATAATCTAAAAGTATGTTACCAATGTAAAAACTTTTGTTGTGGTCTGCCAAATCCTGTTCATAATCTGAAAGCATGTTACCAAATGTAAAAGCTTTTGTTGTGGTTTGTTGATAAATCCTGTTCATAATCTAAAAGTATGTTAATGAAACAGTTGCATACCTGGTTTTTGTTCATAATCTAAAAGTATGTTAATGAAACAGTTGCATACCTGGTTTTTGAAGATAGTTCTACTTGTATTATCTAGAACGACTGGTAACATTTGAGTTTTCCAACTAAAGCTAGGGCCTCTCTAAGCGCCTGAAGGAGATGCTCTGGATAATCCTCAATCACAGTAATGCCGTGTTGCGATTGCATTGAACTCAGGATTCTTCCAACAATCTGAATATATATACAAACCAATTTACGCCTAAGCCTTCAAACATGAGTGAAAGACACATTGTATGATGCTAATAAAGTAGATAGTTGGAGAATGACCTTTCGTGCATAGCCACCATAAGCAACACCACCAATCATAGCTGTTGAGTTTTCATCCCTCGAGTTCTCTATCAGAAGTTAGGAAGATATGAAGAATATAAGACCAATGGTGAAGAATGAGTACTTGAACCTAACAAGTGGGAGAATGTTACTTGAAAAGGATGTCGCTTGAAAAAGTCTGACTTTCCTCAACCCATCAACTGTGTGAGCATTGGTGCCACCGGCCAATTGAAGAAAACCTGCCATATTAATCACCAGTGGATTAACAAAAAGAAAAAAGAAAACCTTGTGTGTCCGAGGCTGGAAAACAACAATGATATTCTCAAAAAATCATGGAGAATCGTCTGCACAAACCACGAGGCCTTTCTTTTATAGCAGCTAAACGAAGAGCAAAAGCGATTGATTCTCTTGTGGCACCTCGACCAATATCTCCGCTCATGGGGCGCCCATCCAACTTCAGATTCATAAAGGTAGAATGCCAGAAAAGAGAAAATCAATTTATGTTGATGATATCGTGTGATAATACTTGGAGCATTCATATTTACAGGTAAGTACAGTGATAGGAAGCACACCTGCCATAAATTGAAGCAAGATAAATCCGGTTCCATAATGGAGTACATAGCCTTCATTGTTGATACAGTTGACTCTCCATGATCAGGTAAACTAACCTGAAAATGATAACAACTATATCAGATCTCCCAAGATATTCTACTAGGTTCCCATTTAGTTGTGCACATGACAATCATAGTGACTTAGTAAACACCTACTGCTGCTAGTTTAAGATGTTTGATTGAACCTCCCAAACCATCCCAAAGTTCTTTAAATGGAGCAATCTGCCTACAGAAACTGAGGTTTAGTACAGACTACAGAGTGATAGCCAAACATTTGTATTCTCCAATGAAAATAGTAAAAGTTCTTCGATATTATTACTAAGCTTACTTTAATGATCAAGGTACTGTACCTTCCACTTGTATGAATCTCTATAGCATCAACATCATTTCTTTTGAGAAGTTCAGAGGTTGCCGTAGTATCTCTTATGTATGTGCTCACACCTACATCAATTTTGTAGTTTCGTTAATAGGGATCAATCTAGACATGATAAAGGCCAGCTACAATGTATACATTAGACATATGTATGTACTTATTTTATCGTATGGGCAAACTGGAATGCAGCGGCCACAGCCATAGCAGCGTTCAGTTAATACTCCAGCCTGCATGTTTAACTAACAGTTTCAGAAAGGGATCTTTGATAAAAAACAAGTCAACACTACCTATAGAAGTTTCACATCAAAAATATGTTCCAAAAAGAAAAACAAAACCTTTACTGAGGTCGGTGTTTTATTGCCATACGAGAATTTTGTTGTTGACCATCCAGACTCAAAAGATATTGCATCAGCAGGACATACTCTCTCACAAGGCCTTGAACAGTCAAGTGGACACTCCTCTGGATCAAATTCTGTTCACAATTATGATGTTACTCAATTCAGTTTTAGTTAGCCGTAACCAAATATTGGTAACTGAAAAAGAAATCATTGTTTTCAAGCTGAATTACTGAAGCACCTAACCTTGAGATATCAGATCACAAACTCATGTTGACAATAATGTTAAAACATGAGCCACATAAAGCTGATGCAAATTTCACCTAGAGAAATGGAATAATGCAACTCATCATGCTATACAAAGTAAACAAGGAGGTACTTAATCACCAGCTTTTCGAAAGTGAAGATCCTCATCATCATTTACACTGATCATCACCCAAGGCCTTCGAAAAGGGAAAATCTCCAATGCTGCATCAATCCCCTCATTTACCGCGCTCACCACCGATACATCTGCTGCACAGTCTATGCAATCCACTGCAACAACACCACTCAATAAACTCAGTTTCTCACTCAACCAAAAGTGACTAGTTCAATTAACAAAGTTTCTAATTTAAGAGTTCTCAATTACCTCCAGCAAGAGTGTAAACCAAAGAAAGATTCCGTACATCAACCACATCCTTGAGAAGAACATAGAGCAAAGTTAGTTAGTGTCAGGGAGTTGGCAACTTGGCATATAAGCTTAAGGATCATTGTTGTGGTTACCAATTACCTCGAAGCTTGCGCCGCATATGAGCTTGACCCAGTTGCCATTCTGAAGAGATTTTACTGGAGAGGACACAACTGATGGAACCCCAACAGTTTTGATGAGGCTCTTCACATCTTCAAGGGCTTTGTTGCCTCTAAGGTTCAGTTTTGCTGATAGTTATAACACAAAAGGTGTCAGAAGATGAAGAATGGGAAATTTGAAGTAGTTAAAGGTAAAGCTTTTTGATCAGACAGAAGGCAGAGAGAGAAGTGAGGAGAAAAAGAAGAAACCTTGATGCTGTTGAGGAGCAATTGAAGCACAACAGTGGAAGAAGCTGAGTGCCATCTCAAACTGAGATTCTGAGTGAACCTGGCTCAGTGATATCCATTAACAACAGAATTTGACGGTACTGTAAATTATCCACTATTACTTCCAGCAAGTAATAACTGGGCTTTTCCTGATAATGAACCGCAAACTAAATACAAAGGGTCCAAAATCTAGTAATCTACCCGGTCCAATAAACGAGAGTGAGACACATTTTTTTCTTAATTTTTTTTTCTTTTTCTATTTCACCAGCCTTCCTACACGCGTGCACGTGCGTTTAATTTTTTTTTTCTGCCTTTACAATGCATGAAATACGTCTTTTAGTTAACTATTTACTTATCAATACATGAGATACGTCTTTTAGTAATTTTCTTCTATAATTCACACTACATTATATATCATATGACACATAAAAAAGGACCGCTCTCGCACGTGCGATTTATTATTTTCACGTATCTATGTCAGTTTGTTACGATTAATTCATTCATGACTTTGTACTATTTTTAATTCATTCTTGGACATAGCACGTCTCCCATATTTACCTTGCGGGATAGACAGTAACCATATACATAATCCTATCTCTTAGATGTCTAAAAGTTTACTAAAAAGAAAAGATAAATAAAGGATGTCCAAAAGTAAGATCGTAATTTTGTTTCTTCCTTACTAGCCAAGGAAGAGAGAATAGTAGGGAGAAAGAAAGAAAAAAATCTTTTACAAAAAAACAATACTATGTTAACAAAAATTAAAAAAGAGGTAAAAGATCAAAACACCCTTATATATGTTATTTAACATCCTCCAAAACGGGGCAACCAGGGCTTAGAGTTTAGGCTAGGCGTGAGACACATTATTTTGTTGGGATAAGAACGTTACTGTTTTAAAGTTTATTAAAGTTAAGATACTAAATATTTGATATTTTGAGAGACCATTTTTCCTATTATTATTATATGGGCCAAACACACAAAACAGAAAGGAAAGAGGCCCTACAGCAATAGGCTCTAGAGTTAGCCCTATCAGAAGATTTGATAGAGATTTATGTAAAGACCGAGCGTTGGTTTCGGATGGGGAAGGATCGCGGCGGTTCGAGGAGAGTTTGGCTAACCTGAGGCCGGCGTGCAGACGATTAGGGACAGAATGATTCGTGTCGGCGGTGCGTCAGTGAACACCTGGAGGTGGCGGCGGCGATGGATCTGGTTTCAAGCCGGGTCGTCTAGATCCGATCTGAACTCGTTTCTTTTGTAATCGTTTTCGGGTCCAAAGGTTGCTCTGGTCGTCAACTTTGGCATCTCTGAGCATACGGAGGTGGTGATGCGGTCGGTGGTAGGCAAGGGAGAACTCCGGCGAGACATCTGAAGTTCCCCTGCATCCCAACTTTGGCATGGGCTTCATGGTAATTGGGCCTTGGCTTTTTCTATGGCCCAATCCTATTTTTCCTTTTCTGTTATTTATTTATTTCTAGTTGCATTATTGTTTTTCTAGGGTAGGATTACAGCCTACCGACTAAGAGGGTTATCAGACACCTCGATAATAATGAAAGCTTCTAGGGTATTGCACCTGAGCGCCTTGGCGAAAAAAACTTTCAACCAAATCTGTCCTAGTATAGGATAACTAGACTCATTTTAAATTCATAATGTAACAGGACATGTGATGTTATACTATCAATACAAATGGTTATACACCCGTTTTTATTTCAAAAAATAAATAAAAAATCTCGTCTATATGTTCCTTGGGCTGCTGAAAAAAAAAAAATCTGCTAAATAAATTCAGTGTACAAACGTATGAACAAAAAGAAATTTTAATAGGATTCTTACCAAAGGTAGAGATAAACGTGCTTAACCCAACTGTGGTAGCCTTCTCTCTGTTGTCCCGTTGCAAAATGGTTTTTGTTTATCATGAGCCCCTTCGGTCTGAGAACTACACGCAGAAAGAAAACAAAAGTTCAAACCCTTATCAAATTCAACAACTTGATAAACGCACACCATACCTTTTCAGTTTCTGTTGGTTAATATCTGCTTGACTTGCGAATAACCAGTTTCTGCAAGGTTTATAAGAGGGAGCTAGATGTCGAAAACGCAAAATTAAAGCCGATATGATCCGGCCAAACCTACCTGTGGATGATTTGCTCGATCTTCATGTTGTGCCGGTTTTCTTTGGGATCGATTAAACGGTAGAAATGAAAGAAAGAACGTGTTATAAAGGGTAAAATAATCTGAATTTGAGTAGGTGTTGGTTTTTCCTCCTCAAACATGGTCGTGGGTTTGCTCCCAACTAAAAGAGAGGGATTTTTAGGGATTGAGAAATACCATTGTGCCCTCAATTTATTAAATTCTATTTGATGCAAGAAGCTTTCGTATAGGTACGTAGGGGCAATTTGAGGGATATTTGAAAGTTTAACCAGAAACGGTTTCATAAGCGAAATTGGTTTAATTAATAGAGATTGCCTTCCTGGGTGTAATTGATCAACCAACAAAGAGAATAATAAAAGTAAGAAAATAAAAATGCGGATTGTACAATTAACCATGTGTATCCATATTTTCTTGGAACCATATTTTTCCCTTTTCCCTTTCAAGTATTTAATCCATTGTAGGAGGGATTAATTAGCCTTTGACAACTATGAACTGTGATTGAAACAGTCCTACACGTTCTGTAATCTGTATAGATAAACCAGTAAACTAAAAAAACACTCCCTGTTGAACTGAAATAAAACTAATAACAGAAAATGTAAATGCTAAATAGGAATAATGTCCTTGACGATGTGTTCAAATAAGAAAGCCTCACTGATGTTATTACAAAGGACGTTGCTGTAGTGTTAGCCAGCAAAATTCTCATCTACATCATCTGTTGGATGTTAACAAAGCCCAAAAAAACCCAATTTACCAGATTTGGAGATAGAATGGAGTAACAATGATTTGTTGTTGAGTTGCCGGTTTGTTTTGAAAAAGATGTAGTTTCCAATTTGAAAAGTAGATGCCCATCTCAATCACTCCTCTAAAAAGAAAGTGAAAATAACTTGGTCATTGGAAAACTGTAAATCAATCATAAAAGCATGTAAAAGAAAAATGAAAAACTCCTAGAAATTATACAAGAACAATAGTAAAGTCATGATCTACCTCTCTAGAACTTGAGATCAAGCAAAGAGGAAACAGCAAAGACATCATTCTCATCCTTCTCTTCACGACCTTTCCTATGTCTTAGATTATGTTACTCTCCTTGATTTTTGTACTTTCGTATTTAGTGTGGAGAAAGAATGATATTGAACTCCTCTTTGGTTTTACCCTGCAAAGAAAAATCAAAACGAAATCTCAAGAGAATTAATGATATATCTCTATTAATCTCTATTAATAAAGCCATAAGACTTTTTTGATTTCGTCAATGGTTAAATTTTTGAACTGCCTATAATGTCTTTGATTGATTAAAACTTTAAAATATGTCTTCTAATAGATAAAAGAAAAAATTAGTAATCGCAAATGTTGGAAACAAGAAAAAAAAACAGAAAGAAGCTTAAAACGTGGGAGGTGAGAGAGAAAAGTGGGGAGATAAATCAAACTTTAAGCATAACTGTAATAGGAAAAAAAAAATTTCACACACGCACGTGGTGCGGGTCAAGATGCTAGTAATAAGAAAATAAAACCCGTCAAAATCCAGCATTTTACCTGAGTGAAAGGCAATTAGAGAGAGGCAGAGACATCGAGAACATTTTTGGCAAAACAAGTGATCAGTTTTATTTTATTTTTGGCAAGAGGACGGGGAAGATAAACGTGAGAGGATGGGGAGATATACGTGCAGTTGGTTTGGGATAGTGTTAGGCCCAGTTTGGTATTGTGGTTTAAAAACTCAGTTTTAAATAAGCAATCCCTAACCTGCTTTTTAAAATCGTGGTTATTTAAACTAAAAAATTCTAGATAAGCATTTTTTAAGATTTTATCAAATAGAAAATCTATCTAAAATAGTAATTATAAGTGATTTTAATCCCAAAACTCAATACCAAACTGAGCCTTAATAAAGTGAACAACTGCACTTTTCAAATTTAAACATTTATCTTTCTATCTTTTTTTTTCTGAGAAAATTTTTCATATTGGGAATTTGACCGTTTAATCCTTCCACGATCCACATGTATTTCGGATTTGGTAGATTATATTTTAGGAAGGGGCATTTTTAGAAATTTTTTAAAAATTTAACCATAACAGTTTCATAAAACAAATTGCCTTAATTAATAAAGATATCAAATGACGCCTCATAATTGATAACTCACTTGAGTCACCTCGCATTTTCTTAAGCCGCTAGGGTTTTTCTTCCCGCTCTCTCAGCATTTCTAATTTACGGTATCATTTATCTTCACGGAAAATAGGATTTTTATTTAAATTGTTTGGAGATTCTAAACCGATGCTCCACAAATCCCACATTTGCTTGTGCAGGAAGATATTGTCGCATTCCTAGCCTGTACGTACGTACGTACATCACAGGGATTATTGGGCATGAATGACTACAGAAAACAATATGGATTAACTGGCCTTGATGATTTATAGTGATCGTTTCGTTGTTTCGTAGTGAATTTGTTTTCTTCCTTTTTAAGTATAACTTTATATTTGCCGACGACATATATGGTTAACGTTAGCATTCTAGTGCCGAAACGACATCAAGATCTTCGTCGGTAATTTCCTTTTGCCAACACCGGAAAAAAGAAAAGCCTTAGTGACGACACCTAAGGTGAAGACGACTATGGTTGCAAACATTATCGTTGAATTATTATTGATTATTTCCTCATAAAAATAAAATATTATTGTGTGTTCACGTTTACATACACAGTTCTCTTCTAGAGCGGCGTCCCGTTTTGAAATTAAAGTGTAGACCTCCTTATTTCACTCACTTTCAGGTTGTATTTCCACATCTCAACCGTACAATGTCTAGAACACAGTGTGTAGATCATTCCTGCAAAGTTTCATCAAATTTGAAGATCATTTGTGTACCGAATTAAATTAAATAAATCAACAGAACAAAAACTGTCCAAATAGAACTATTCGTGTAAATCACGATTATAGAAGCTCAAATGATCTTCAAATTGGATGAAACTTTGCAGAAATGATCTACACACTGTGTTCTAGATATTATAGGGTTGAGATGTGGAAATGCGACATGAAAGTGAGCGAAATAAGGAGGTCCACACTTTAATTTCAAAGTGGGACACCGCTCTGAAAGAGAACTGTATGTATATATATATATATACAACCCTTCTCAGCTGCGGACGTCCGCACCAATGGTTTTGGTGCGGATTTTCATTTTTGCACCACTTTTCGATCGAATTTCCTCATCTCCACCGTCTAGTATCTAGATAATATTGTGTAGATCATCTCTGCAAAATTTCAGCCAATTTGGTAATCGTTAAGGCCCTCAAAATGACGTCTTTCTGTTACAAACATTTGACAGAATTCAGTCCGTCCATTGGTTTTTCGAGTTTGAGGGCCTTAACGATTACCAAATTGGTTGAAATTTTGCAGAGATGATTTACACAATATTATCTAGATACTAGACGGTGGAGATGAGGAAATTCGATCGAAAAGTGGTGCAAAAATGAAAATCCACACCAAAACCATTGGTGCATACGTCCGCAGCTGAGAAAAATCATATATATATATATATACATATAAATCTTTTCCCCACTGGTTATTATTCTTCAAGGTCGGAGTCTATCATGAAGCTGCTAATTAAGGTTCATAGAGATGACAGTGGGGAAAAGATTATCAATTTGACTGATAATCGGTACAGTGAACATTTAAGATAATCGTTAAGCTAATAATCGTTAAACTGGCAGCGATTGGATATTTTGATGGCTTTACATCGATCAGGAGTCTTTAGGACTAGTTTAGTATTGCTGTGACTTTTAAAAAAAACTGTTGCTGCTGTATTGCGAAAATAATCAATTGTGAATTAAAACAGTTTTGTGTTTGGTAAATATTAGTTTTGAAAGTGCTGCTAAGATAAAATTTATTAATTTCTAGTGTTTTTAATGACAACCGCTTTTAAATTAACCATGAGGTTGTTTCTAAAAGCTGCTGCCAGTGACCTGTAATTTTTTAAAAAAATAGCTTTTCTTTCATATACCAAACACTATAAAATCTAAAAGTTAGGATAGAAGCTGATTTTTTTAAAAGCGAATGACACGACCCACCCCGAATTTCACCCTGAAACCCGGAGTAAGTCGTGCGGGGACCACCTCTAAGGAAAATTTACTGAAAAGATTGAGAAAATCTCCCTTGCAGATGTACAACCCTAACTCGAAAATTCCAAATTTCACTCTTAATTCAACACTTCCAAACATCACATAATTATCCTTCAGAAATTCTACACATAATATACAATAATCCCAAAGTATTCAGAGCTACTAAACACTAGCGGAAGCAAGAAAACACGAGTAGGTTAAACATGTAACCTACTGATGAAAACTGGCGGAAATGCGGGTGACTATGCCTCGTCTCCTACTAGATCCAACCCGAACTCTGCAGACTGGGCAATTTAAAACGAAGGGCCCAGGGGAAAACATTTAATAACGTTAGAGTGAGTGGACAAAAATAAAATAAAATATTTATGTTTCCCCAAATTAATTTCTAAGGAAAAATCGAATGCATGCCGCAAGCGATAAAACTTTTATCTCATAAAATATCGAGCCTCTCAGACTCTATAATATATGTATGTATTTACACTCGTCCATACTCCCTATATAAATTCATGGGTCTATATAGGGCTACTACGCTCGCGTCCAACGCTCACGTCACGCCTTAATGCGGTGCTACACTACGCCATCAAGGTGGACAGACGGGTGTATAAATATCTGTCCATACCCCCTATATGAATTAAACACTCAAATAGGGCTACTACGCTTACGTCCAACGCTCACGTCACACCATAATGCGGCTATATGCTGCGCCATTAAGGTGGACAGACACATATGGCTAGCTAGCATTTTCTATACATACTCTCTCATAAATACATATTTATATCCACCGAAAATCCCATTTTCGGTATCTCTCCAAGAGAAATAAAAATCGTCAAAAATTAAAATGACGTCAAAATGCTCCACGACATTAATTGTTCATTCATGAACCATAGCATGCATATTATTTAAAACAAAAGTCCACTCACAAATTAGGCCTAAGCCTGATGTCGATCTGGGGCCTCGTCTGCTCGAGCCTCCTCACGTCCTGTTTCAAATATAATATTAATTTCCCAACCAATAATCCAATATTTAATCAAAATAGACAAAACTACCCGAGAGCCATAAATACGCTCATCATTGCCTAACTTCGATATTCTTAAATCGGAACGATCCGAACTTAAATATCATACTCATCAGTCGTAAATACAATCTCCCCAAAATACGACTTAAATCCTACGGCCGGATTCTACATTAATTAACCGCCAAAAATACCAAACTTCGGAAATTCACAAACCTATCCAAATCTCATCCAAACATTCCATAAATCACACCAATATACTCCTCTTAATATTCCACATTTAAAACCCTAAAAATCTCCTAACCGGCGGCGCCGGCGGCGGCGGCCGGAGGCCAATTCCGGCGACCTCCAAAACCTATGAAATTTTGACAGAATAATCTCCTCATCATGCTCTACAACTTTCATGACCAACACAACACCCAATTCCAAGCCTAACTAGGCTAATCGAACGAAAACAACTTAAAAGCCCTAGAAATTTCAACTCCACATTTCTCCTTACCTAGCTCAAGAGGGAGTGAGCTGATTGGAGGGGTTGCTGCACGGGAGGAGGGCTACAAAACCGTACCAAGCTTGCCCGGATTGGTGGCCGGAGAAGGGAGTTCCGGTGACCGGAAGTTTGGGGCAGCCTAACCTTTCGGGCGGCACCGCTCTCTCACGGCGGCGCTAGGGGGGCTGTCACCGGTCCTAGAAGATAGCTGGGTCAGAGACCGATCGATTGGGACCGGTGCGGCGGTCTGGGGCGGCCGGACGGCGGCGGTCTGGCGGCGAGAAGTTTCCGGCGGGGGGAGAGGCTCGGGAGGAAACCGGGAAGAAGAGAGGAAGAAAAAGAAAGAAGGAAAAAAAAAGAAAACTGGGTTTGGGCCTCACACCCCAAACCGGTCCATCCTTTTAAACAACCCAAACCCAAAAATAAAACACCCCGAAAAATAATACCTGAATAAAAATTACCTTTTACTAGCTAAAATTTACTATTTTTACCGTCGTCGTATTTTCCTCTTACGAATAATCCTCAGCACAAAAATCGTCCCCGAAACCCCTCTAGGGACCAATTAAGCTATTAACTCAATGATCGAGACGGTGAAATTCTTATTATAATCACGCTAGTAAATAAGGTAATTTTATAAGGGTCGGGATGTAACAGCGAACCTGTACCAAACTAGGCCTAAGAAGGGGAATATTAATAGTTAATTCAATGTTATGGCTTGGGTTAGTTTGGAGTTAATACAAATCACAAATACATTTTAGAAAGGTGTTCCAAGTTCACACTCCTAGACTTTCTTGTTTGTATAATGTGAACAGTACCACATCGGTTATTGGCAGAAGCAGGAATTTGAATGGTTCTATAAAAAGAGAAGAGCTTGGTTGAACAAATCATACCTTTCTCGGCCTTTTGGCTAAGATCAAGTGTAGTGTCTGTTCTTATCAGTTTAATATCTGATATGTGAACCAAGTGTTCAAACGATATTAAATTAATTATTTAAAGAGGTGAGTCCACGATAATAGCTTGCTATTGAGGCTCACACGTGTCATTCTTCTGTTGCACTACAACAAGGTTTGGTGCACCCTCCCAAATATAAATACAATGTTTATGGTTGAGCCATCCTTGTGTTAAGCATTTGTGGTTGTTTGGTGGTAAATCTTGCTACATATCTAAACGTATGTTAATGAAACACTTGCATACCTTCATTTGTCTCCAGGTTTGTGAAGATTTATACTCCATAATTATCTAGAACGACTGGTAACATTCGAGTTTTCCAACTAAAGCTAGGGCCTCTCTAAGTGCCTGAAGGAGATGCTCTGGATAATCCTCAATCCCAGTAATGTCGTGTTGCGATTGCATAGAACTCAGGATTCTTCCAATAATCTGAATAAATATACGAACAAGCATGTTGTTCCTCTTAGTCAAACAAATTTACCCCTAAGCCTTCAAACATAAGTGAGAGAGACATTGTACGATGCTAATAAAGTAGATAGTTGGAGAATGACCTTTCGACGCTTTCGTGCATAGCCACCATAAGTGTTTTTGCAAGATCCCGTAGACCTCGTAGAAGCTTTTGGCGTGATCTCTGCCCTCGGTTGTCGTTGACTATTTACCTGCAAGAGAAAATTGACCGAGACTTTCCGGTCTTTCTCTCTCCGATGATTAAGTAAGTTACGAGATTGGTATAGTATTTAATGCTAGGAGATTTCTTACCGTTTTGGTTGACTTCAGCATTGTATTTATGACCATGCGTGGATTTCTTTCTCGCCTGTTATATGATGTGGGACAAATATGCTGTTGTGGTTTGCATGTTTGGCCCTTTGTTGCCTGCTTCCTGCCCGTCCCAGACTACCATGACCTCCAGGACGAGGCCTGCTCGGTCTGCCACACGCTGGGCTTCTGGTAGCATCGTGGGCCGATGAGGTATTTACTTGCTACCGACTACAAGTCCCCCCAAGTTCCCGTTCAAGACACGTCTTGAGTGGGGACTTGAAGTTATGGCCCACAATTTGACGAATTACCATCGGGTACCCCGTCCTAGTTCCTCCATGTTCGTACTCAAGACATGTTTGAACGGGTTGTTATTGCAATGGACTAAGGTAGCGAGCCTTTCCATATCATGTGTTTCTGCTCGAGCGCGGTGTTTAATCCCCGCGTGGGTTATCAGGCCACTATTCTCCGTGTAAAGGGAATGATATGAACTGCCCAACTCCCACTATGGTTCTCATGGCTGTAGTTGTTTCGCCCATGCTTCCCGGTGATGCATTTTCGGGGTATTGTGTTTCTTTCCGTTGGTTGTTATCCGGGGTCATATAGGAGTAGTCGAGATTGAAATTACCCCGGCCCCTACCTTTTAGGAATGGCATTCTAACGCAGTTGTTGAGCGATCTCCTGATGACATTAATCCAGGTATCAATGATTGAAATATGCGGTTTGCCTAGCAATTGGAATATGCGGCTTACCTAGCAATTGGAATATGCGGCTTCCCGGTGCAATCAAAGATTAACTTCCAACGTGATACCTCTCGGGAGCTTTGGCACGTCTGCAACGACCCTCGTTGCTTTGAGTGAAACAGTTTCTACCAAGGTGCTACCGGTCCCGGAGGGTTTAATGCGGGATCCCGAGCTTTGGCGCTGGGTTGGTGACGTTTTGAACTGTGTCAGAACATTAATTGCATGTTCGCCAGATGGCACTGTAGGAGGGAATGAAAGGACGTGCAATTAATGCACGTCGTTTCATCATTCTCTTATTCAAGAAGTTACCTCTTAGTAGGACACATGTCATGATCCTGGGGTGGAGCTCGACGACCCCGATTTCCTCGTTCGTAGTTAATAGGTTTTTAATGCCGAACGGGGAGGGAACCAAGGCATCTTTTCCTTCCTCTTCTATATACGCTTCCTCCTCTCTTTTTTCTTCCTTCTCTCGTTTTTTTCCTTCTCTCTTCTCTCCCTGTTTTCTTCTGCTCTGCTCTCTGTTCGCCTTAACCCTCTATGCTCTCTGCTCTCTGCTTGTGTTCTTCCTCTCTGTTTCCAAGCGTGTTATTTTCAAGAGTTGCAGAAAGAAGAGAGGGGGGGGGGGTTTGCTTGCTCTGTCGCCTGTTTTGCAAGTGCGAGGAGCTCTCCACTCCCTGCTCCGGTGAGTCTCTGGTTTTCATTATCCGGTGAGTATCTTTCTGCCTTGCTTTCTATACTTTTAAAGAAAACTTTTTCAGTTTGGGTTATGGGTCTAGCTGATAGGTGTGATCTTTGGTTGAAACCTGGGTTTTTTTTGGGTTTCATGGTTGTGTGTTAGGGCTGCATTTGAGCTTTGCACTCTCTTGTTGGTGGCGGCGTGGCTTGGTAATATGATGTGCTCATATTATCCTATATTCATATGTCTCATAATCTTTGTTTTTGTATTAAGTTTCCTTATTTGTGATTGATTTACGTTATTTTAGTGTTTTGTAGGTTTGTGTCATAGAAAGAATAAAATGAGCTAAAATGCACAAAAAAAAGATTGAAAGGCTACTGCAATCCCAAGTCCCAGAATCTGCCTGTGCAGAACATCCAACTTTGCCGAATTACTGGGAATTACTCGGATCGAATCAGACTATGAGCCTTACATCATTGGAAAGCTGTGGAAGTTTACTTTCTGTAGAAATTTACGGATCTCGATTTCGATACTTCTAGACTGAGTTATGATTGTTTGAATTAAGAAAGGTCAGATCAGCAAATCTGCTCGGATTTACAAGCTTTTGTGGAGAACTCAAGTTCTTTGTCACAAGACCGTCAACCCTAAAACTTCAAGGACAATAATGCAGATGAGGATTCAAGGAGTACATGTATTCCTAGTTCTACAAGAGATATCTCAAGGTTTTCCCATTCCATATCAAGAAAGGAGTCTGAATCCAAGTTCTACAAGGAAATATGAAGTCAAAGATGAGCAGGAAACTTCTCTATATAAAGGAGCACGAATTTCACATGAAAATGGGAGGTCTCGGAAGCACGTTGTAGACACCTAAAGGAGCAGAGACCATCCAACCATCCATCCATCCATCTTCACCTTCATTCCCTTTCCATTCTTTTTATGTTTTTGTTATGTTTTCTTTAGTCATGTTTAGTTAAACCTTTTCTAGGGTTAGGATGATGCCCTAGTATGATTGTTTATGCTTTTGGTGATTGATTAATAGATTTATAGTTTCTATATGATGAATTCTTAGTCACTATTTTAATTGATGCTATATGTTTGAGTTCTTTGATTGATCACCTTAGGGCTTTGCATCTAGTAAATTAGAAGATGAATTTGAGGCGTAACTGCAATATAATTCAAATTAGCTTCTTGTGATTAAGAATTGTGAATTACATTATTGTCGTAACTGAAGTAATGGTTTGCATGATTCTCTTGTTTTCTAGAACGTAATGAGTCTTACATGTTAAATTTATGCCGTAACTGGATAGACTGCATGCTAGGATATACGAACTCTGCCGTACCTGGAGAGAATCATACACTTAAGGAAAACTATGGTCTAAGTGCCGTAACTGGACTTAGATACGGGAATTGTCATCTAGAGAAACGAAAGAGTCTATTAGTTGCATCAAAGCATGAATATGATTGTTAGTGGTTGATTCTGTGTAGTTAGTTTAGGTATTTCATAATTTGAATAGAACTAATAATCCTCGTGGGAACGACAACCCCTTTTCTTCCATTTACTATGCTACATACACCCTGTATACTTGCAGGAATTCCATCAAGTTTTTGGCATGGCTTGGTAATCTGATAGGTCTTAGGGTTCTCTCTCTCTCTTTTTTTTTAGGGCTAATGGATCCTAGGGCAACTGGCACCAATGGCTCCGGCTCATCTCAACGGTCTCTCGCTGACGATGATGAAATGATGGATGGATACTTGCAGCGCCCAACTCGTAGGGCTACCGCTCGTGCTGCTTCTCCCTCCGAGTCCTCATGCTCGAGTCCTGATCACCCATTCGTTTTCGCGTCCAACGGTGGAGTAACAGAGGTATTCGAGGCTATACCCATCACCCGGTCCCTACACCGTTTGGAGGATGGTAGGGTATGCGATGAGCCGGTGTGTAGTCTCACTTTGGAAGAGATCGAGCAGTTCCGGGAGGAATGAGACATTCCCTCGGACATCCCGCTGCACGGACTACGTCCTAGAGAGTTAGCCTGCGCTCCTCAAGATGACTTCATTGCCGTGCACGACAATATGTTTAGGAACGGTTTCTCGGTGCCACTACCGCAGTATGTACAATATATGTTGAGCATGCTTCAACTGGTTCCCGGCTTAATCCCTCCAAATCAGTGGAGCCAACTTCTAGGGCTCGGATGCTTGTACTTCTTGTCGAACATGGGGTGGCCCACAATTAACGAGTTCCGAGCGTTATACCAGTTGTCATACTCGAAGAAAGCGGGAAGCTCCAGGTGTGTCAGCTTCACGGCGTGGGATTACGAATCGGTCATCACTGACCTCCAGTCGTCTATCAACAAAGAGTGGCATGCAAAGGTAGTCCTGGTGGGCGGCTCTTGGTAGCGGAAGACGAAGCAGCATTCCGTTCCTAATTACTTCAGGACCATCGGGGACCAGGCGTATTCGCTGACAACTGTTGAGCGAGAGCGTATCGCCAGGATTTATGTTGCGTGACCCAACGAGGAAGATCACAGTTCGTATCATCTTACTCGGTGGGCCGTGTTGGTTCACTGCGAAATGGGTAGACTGCCCGGTGGGTTTTATTTGCCTCTTGCCCCCCTTAATTTTGCTCCATTTTCTTTTACCTTGTCGTGACAATAATATTTTTTGCAGGCAAAGTCCCCTGGCGTGTCCCTCGTCCCAGCCACCCGCTTGACATGGACAAAGACCAGGACCTCTTTATGAAGTTGCTGAACGTGAGGAATATCGCCTCGTGCACGGAGGTGGACTTAGACACGCAATCGGTGCGTGTCTTGGAGTCCCAAAAATTGTTGGAGGTTTCGGATGAAGCCTATGGGACTGTTGCTCCGCCGCCCCCACCACCACCTCATCCCGGAAGCTCCAGGGCGACGGTGAACCTCTACAAGAAGAAGAAACGCCACCACCACTCGAAGAAGAAAGCCCAGGCTGTTCTGAATTCCCAGGTGACCTACACCGGGAAGGACGTTTCCAGGGACCACCCCTAATCCTAAAAGGTTGAAAGTTGCACCCGGAGACTATGTTCCCTCATTGTCTCTGCTTGCCCCTGCCGTTCCAACCATATCGAAGACCCCAATCAGGCAGGTGCTCGATGAGTACGGCTGTGCAGACGAAAAGTTCGTGCGCGCAAAGATCCGGGACCTGAAAGGCATCGACCTCGACCGGGTGAGGTTTAAGGAAGGCTCTCCCGCTGAGACCCGATAGATTGCTCGGGAGCATCTGATGAAGGTTAGCGCTCAGGATATCTTTTCCTTTTGCTTATGTTGCTCACGTTGTCTCCTTGGTTTAACTCTTTTTTTTTTTTGCAGGCTCTCTTCGCGGTTTACTTGATTGACGCCAGCGAGGACACCTCGGAGATAAAGCAGCAGGTGGCCAAGCTGAATGATCACGTGAGCTTCCTCCAAACTAAGAAGAGGGCTCTGGAGAGGGAGAAGAACATGTTGGCCGAGAAACTGGTCATGTTGCAGCTGCATGTTCATGAGCTGGAGAAGAAAGCCAACCGGGTCCCGGAGCTTGAGGTCGAGATGGAGTCTCTGCGCCTGTCGCTCAAGAAGCTGCGCCCGTTGGAGAGTAAGCTGCGAGAGAGGGAGTCCGAGATCACAGAGCTTGAGCGCCTATTCCCCGTGCGCTGCGATCGTGCGGTGGCCGAGTACAAGGAATCCCAAGAGCTCAAGGACCTACTGCAGGTTGCCCGGGATAGGGCCATCGCGGAGAAGTTTAATGAATGGAGCGAGCACGAGTACCCCGGCCGCCCCCGGATGGTGGCTGACCTGTTCACCGCAAAAGCCCAATCTTAGAAGGACGCCCAGCCTATCCTCACGGAGGGTCCCCTCGAGACTTATCCTGAGACTGCCGGAGATGATGAGAATGCGTTCGAGAGCGAGGATGAAGAGGAACTGGGCAACTCGGCCGAGAAGGACCAAGCTTAGGATTTTTGTGTCTTTTGTATTCTGCCGGACTGCAATTTTTGGATTTCTCAATTTTGGAACAATGGCCTCGAGCCGACTCTTGATGATGTAAATTTTTTTATTTTGCCCGGTAGTCACGTTGATATATCTACCCTTTTATTTATTGGTTGACGATGGTTTTTTGTTCGGTTACCTCTGGATGGATCTCATTTACCTCCCCTCTCGGTGGTTTTTGTTTATTCGATTGCCTCTTGAACCCGGTGGGTCCTGTTGGTATACACAAGTTGATAGTTTTGCTCCGGGTGTTATGAATTTAACTTTCTCATTTCTGTATTAGTTGTTAAAACAAATGAAAGCATCCTCCCAGGTTGACTAGCTAACCCGATGGGCATGATTTACAATTTCCAAACCCAACTTCGACTAAACAGGGTATAATCTAAGGAGCTCGATGTTCCACGGGTGCCCGGTGACTATGCCATCACAGTCCCTCAGGTAGAACGTTGTTGGGCTGACTTACTCTACTATTTCATAGGGTCCCTCCCATGTTGGATCAAGGACCATTGGTTTTGTCATCACCCGCTTCATCACCCAGTCTCCCAAGCCCAAAGGTTGGGGCTTGACCTTACTGTCGTAGTGTCGGGCAACCTGTTGTTTGTACACTTGGTTGTATAGATCGACCCTTTCCCTTTTCTCCTCGATGAGATCCATGTTCAGCCGGAGCCCCTCTGCATTGGTCTCCTCATTATAGTTTTCAACTCTTCCCGATGACACTGTCAGTTCAATCGGGATGACAACCTCTGTACCAAATGCCATGCTGAAAGGCATTTCTCCCGTTGACTTTGTCGCGGTGGTTCGGATGGCCCACAATGCTTCCGGGAGCTTCTGTGCCCATAACCCTTTGGCATCGTCTAACTTCTTCTTCAGCAATTTTTTGATGATCTTGTTAATTGCCTCTACTTACCTGTTGGTCTTTGGGTGAGCTACCGATGCGAACACCATCCGGGTCCCCATGTCCTCAGTGAACTGTATGAGGTTTGAGTTGTTGAACTGGGTGCCCTTGTCAGTAACGATAGTCTCTGGGACCCCAAACCTGCAGTAGATATTCTTCATTAGGAAATTTTTTACGCTGTCGGTGGTTATTCGACCCAGCGGCTCTACCTCATCCCACTTCGTAAAATAATCCACCGCTACGATGGCATACTTGAATTGCCCAGGAGCCGTGGGGAGCTTTTCGACTAGATCTAACCCCTACTGTGTGAACGGCCATGGGGACATCAGGATTGAGAGGGCGATGGATGGGGAATGTACTTTGTTAGCATGTTGGTGACATTTATGATATCCCGCTGATATTCTATCCGCCATCTTTCCCATGTTAGGCTAGAAGTATCCCGTTCTCAGTGCCTTGTGGGACAGTGACCTTGATCTAGAATGGTTGCCGCAGACTCCTTCATGGGTATCCCAGAGAATGGTCTCACCTTCCTCTATGGACACGCATTTAAGGTTGGGGAAGCAATAACCCCTGCGGTACAACTTATCATTTATCAGGATGTATCAAGCACACCGCGATTGCAACTTCCTCGCCTGTCGCCTATTCTTCGGGCGGACTCCTTCCTTTATGAACTCAATAATTGGGTCCATCCACGTGGGCTCCCTGGGGTCAATGGAGATGGCAAATATCTCCGAGATCGTCTTGCTAATGCTAGGCCGATCTAGGATCTCGATCTTGACTTTCTTGCGCCCTTTCTGACGGGTGCCGGTGGCTAGTCTTGCCAAAGCATCAACATTACTGTTCTCCTTTCTGGGCACTTGGGTGACCGTTGCCGATTCGAACCTGTGCAAGAGAACCTTTGCCAGCGCCTGATAGGAATTTAGATGTGGCTCCTTGGCCTCAAAGGTCCCGCTGACTGACGCGTCGCGTAACCGGGGTTAAACTAAGCGCACAATTTATTACCCTGCAAAATCATCGTTAGTATAAAATAAGTAGGGATCGTTCAGTCCGGGGATCAATTAGGGTGATCAATCATGATGCTAAAACAAAACACACACATATATACATATTTACAAGTTGTCACGTTGGGGGTTTTTAGAAAACATTACTATGATCCTAAAGACACGAAAAATAAATCCTAGACTAATATTTACATGTGATCGACAACCATACACATCATAGCATAAGTCAAAAGCAATCAAAAACATGCAATAAGATCATACAAGGGAATCGGCAAAACAATGAACAAATAACCTAACTGTAACTTAATTTCGACCTAACTAGAGCCCGTTGCGGTTCATCTAATTGTTATAAGACTTCTTAGATTATACTTAGAAAACACGTTGCGTCAAATCCTAAGCCTTTACTAATTGATTTTAAGAACACGTTGCGTCGAAAATAAAACCAACAAGTAATTATGCACAAAAGTCTTGATCGAAAACACACACAAGGTATGGCGTCACTCATCCTATTAGCATGCAAATTTCTAGAATTATAACTGCCCTAAAAGAAATGGAACCTAATCGACGTTGCGCCTAACTAAGCCCTAAATACTTTGGTTGATGACATCTAAACCTACACAACAACTAAGGCCTTAGCCGCATGCAAGTGTTGATGGAGTTGCTCGAATCCTAGAAACTAATCAAGTTATGAGAATGACTACATGAACATGCTTTGCCTAATCTAATGCACAAAATTATCACAAGTTTAAGAGTATGAAAATCCTAAGTATAGATTTTGAAAATGGTTTCACAACTTTCATACAACAAAAGAATCAAGCAATCAAACATGCATATTTTATAGACAAAATAATGCAAATCTAAACAAATAAAAAGAGATGAAGAATAGAATGTATGGATCATACTTTATAAGTCTTAAAGCTCCAAAGTATGGTGATGGACGGAATTATGAAAGGTGGTCGGCGGTGGTGAAATCTCTCTCTACTTGTCTATAGGATGAACACTCAGAAACTCTCGTATTACAATGACTTACGCTCTGTGTATTGCTTGGTTGTGACCGTCATCTAAGTGCCTAGAGGGTCCTATATATAGTGATTACAATGGCCAGCCAAGCCTTAACCTAAAACCAAGAGGAATTGGTTTTCCTAGTACAACAATATTAGCTTTTCCTAAACCAACTAGACTTTGAACTTCTTGAATCTTCTAGGAACTCCTTTGTTGCGTCTCTTGCCTTCAAATCCTTGTCATAATCGGCCTAGGATAGCAGATGCAAGCTTTATTTCATGGTTGCACATGGAATCCTCTCCAAAACAGGAAATGCATCTTCCAATCCTAGCCGGACTAGGATTGCTTCTTCTCCTCCATTCCGTGCAAAGCTTTGGCCCTAAATGACTTTTCAAATCTTCAATATGCTTAGTAGACCTCTCTTGATGAGTTTTTATGTGACTTTGATGTAGAAACATTTAACTCCAAACCGGAATTGCAAAGTAGCAGAATCCTGTTTTCCGGCAGACTGACCTTTGGTCATTCCTTCAGGCATAACTCTCTCCTCGTTAATCCAATTGGCGTGATTTAAAGTTCTGGGGAAACTAGACTCGTAGAGCTTTCCATCCATATATAGCACTCAATTTAATTCCAAGTATTGAATCGTACACAAGCTCTTAAAGGTAGGACACAGTAGCTGGAAACTCTGTTTTAGCCCCTGGAGTGAAATTCTCGAACTGCCGGCTTTGAGCCTTCATTTGAACGACCTCCCGAACTCCAATTGACCTGAAATTTTGACATAATACACTTTAGCTTCCAAATAATACACTTGCAAAATTTCATCGAATTCGGATAAGAATAAGTCAGTCAGACGCAAGCCTCAAAATCACAAAAACTACATATCTTGGCACTTTTTCACAGATTTTCTATACTTAGTCGTTTTTCTAGCAATTTAAGCACATTTTTCCAAAACTATACCAGAGCTTCATTTAACTAAATTATGACTCTATCTTACTCTAAATAGACTTAACAAAGCACAAATAAGGGATAATAAGATACTAATAATGTCGCATTTTATGCTCCTATCACTGATCTGGTTCACCACCAGTTGCGAGTCACTGAACACATGTACTCTCCTTACTCATATTTCTTGTGTCAACTGTAGTCCCCCGATCAACACTTCGTATTCAGCAGCGTTGTTGGATGTGGCAAACTTGAATTCCAGGGTGTACTTGTACTTGAACCTGTCCGGGCTGACTAATATTATTCCCGCTCCGCTTTTGGCTTTGGTTACACAGCCATCTACATACAACTTCCAACTTGGCTCTGCCTCCAGGGGGGCCTTTACCTCAAACTGATTACTCTCGGGAAGGCCCTCGTTGTTCTTCATTGGCGTAAGCTCCGAGATGAAGTCTGCAGCCGCTTGCCCTTTGATGGCTACCCTTGGCATGTAGTGTATATCAAACTCACCTAACTTGATCGCCCATTTGGCCAGCCTCCCGCTCGCTTCCGGCTTCAGCAAAACCTGCCGGAGCGGGCAATTGGTGAACAAGGTGATGGAATGTGCTTGGAAGTAATGCCTTAGCTTCCGAGCCGTCACGATGAGCACAAGAGCCAGCTTCTCGATGTCTGGGTACTACTTTCTGCCAAGGTGTCCCACATAATACACTGGGAGCTCGATGGCATTATCTGTCCTGATTAAGGCTGAACTCACTACTGTGTCGGATGCTGCTAAGTACATGTATAACATTTCTTCGGGAATCAACTTTGACAACATAGGACCGAGGCTAGGTACTTTTTGATTCTCCTAAAAGCCTCCTCCTGCTTGGGCCCCCAATTGATCAGCTTGAAGTGCTGACTCTTCAGCAGCTTAAAGAATGGCGCACACTTGTCTGTGAGCCTAGAAACAAACCTAGCAAGGGCTGCTATCTTTCCTGTTAGGGACTGCACCTCGCTCCTTATCTTGGGGACCTCCATATCTAATATGGCCTGGACCTTCTCCGGGTTTGCTTCAATTCCTTACCTGCATATTACATGGCCCTGGAATTTTCCCTTAGTGACTCCAAACAAACATTTGTCCGGGTTCAGCCTCATACCATACGCGAGGATGATGTCGAAGACCGCCTGCAAGTCGCCTACATATTTGACTGCGGTAAGACTTTTTACCAACATGTCATCTATATACACCTCCATGGTTACTCCCAGTTGTTTAGCAAACATCTTGTTCATTAGGGGCTGGTAGGTTGCTCCCGCGTTCTTAAGACGGAACGACATCCTCTTGTAATAGTACACTCCCTTGTCAGTGGTGAACGCGGTGTGCTCTTCATCTGCCGCGTCCATCATTATCTTATTGTATCCTGCGTACGCGTCCATGAAGCTCTGTATTTCGAACCCGGAGGTGGAGTCAACGAGTTGGTTTATTCACGGTAAT
Source organism: Fragaria iinumae (assembly GCA_009720345.1). Taxonomy (NCBI): domain Eukaryota; kingdom Viridiplantae; phylum Streptophyta; class Magnoliopsida; order Rosales; family Rosaceae; genus Fragaria; species Fragaria iinumae. The sequence goes on along the minus strand of CM019120.1, from coordinate 24,414,289 downwards.
GGGAAGCTGTCTTTGGGACATGCCCTATTAAGGTTGGTGTAGTCTACACACATTCGCCTCTACCCCACTACTTTCTTAGGAACCATGACCACGTTGGCCAACCACTGCGGGTATTTGGCTTCTCTGATAAACTGAATTTCTAGCAGCCTCTGCACTTCTCTCTTGATGACTTCGTACTTGGCCGAATCGAATGATCTGCGCTTTTGCCTCACCGGGGGCACGCCTTTCCGGATTCCCAGCCGGTGCGTCACTATCTCCCTCGAGATGCCGGGGACATATGCATATGACCAGGCAAATGCTTTGCTGTTGTCCTTCAATACCTTCTATCGTAGCATTGAGTCTTGGGTCCTCGTAGGGATCCGTCGCGAGGGCCTTAGGGTTCCCTGAGACTAACACTTCCGCCCTCCTCCTTCCATTATCCTGGTCGATGGCATAGCAACCTCTCGCTGCTAGCTGATCGCCTCGGATCGTCACTATTCCCACAAGGGATGACAGCTTCATCATTAGCATGTGCCCAGCAATGAAGGCTTTTATCTTCCACAGGGCCGGCCTCCCTAGTATCCCATTGTGAGATGGGTCGCAGTCGACCACTATGAAGTATATCCCCGTGCCCAACGTGTTCCCCTCTATACCCTCCAAGATCACGAGAATGTGATCCGAGCCTAAAGGCTGCACCACGTCTCCAAAGAAGCTTATCAACGGCTCATTATCCTACGTGAGCTTATTGTTCCCTCTTCTCAACGCTTGCCACACATTTCTGAACAACACATTCACCGATGCCCCGGTGTCAATTAGGATCTTCTTGCATAGATAATGGTCCAACTGCGCGATGACACGGAACATATCTTCGTGAGGCTGTCTGATTCCTTGCTCTTCTCCTTCTACAAATGTCACCGATCTCCAGCTCACGTAGACCTGCTGATTGTTGCAGCTTCCGAAGGTGAATATCTCTCGCCCTTCTCTGATCCCTGTGCATTGCTTCTTTGCCTTGTTACTCCTCTGGTCTAACTGTGCTACCCCACGGATAGTGTTGATCGTCCCATACACGGGAACCCCTGCCCCCTGCCGCTGACCTGACACATATTGCTGCAGTTTGCCTGCTTTTATCTGGCCCTCTATTGCCCTCTTGAGCTCTACACAATTGTTTACCATATGCGTGGTCTCCCCATGATACGCACAATACTTCCCAGTGTCCTCCCTGGTCAATCTTGACGGTGGGAACTTCCTTGTCGGGGGCCCTGGGATTGCACCCTTGTTCTCGTTCCACACTATCTCGGGAGTTGCCGTCAGGGTTGTGAAGTTTTCTCTGGTTGCGGGAGTTGTTTTTGTGAACCCACCATCTTGGTAACCCCCTTTGCCTTTCCCCTGCGGGCCTTCCACCTGCTTGGCGGGCTTCCTACCTCCCTATTTGTACCTCTTGCTGGGGGTGAAAGCTTGTCCCTCCTGGTCCCCTTTCCATGTTCTTACTTCTTGGATCGTTTGCCCCTGGGACTCTGCCTTCCTATCCTCTTTTCTCTTGCTCGCGGATTGGTCCCCGTATGTATCATGGTCTGCTTGAGCATGCCTAATTGCCATTTCCATTAGTTCATCGTAACCCTGTGGGTTTTCGATTTTTACTGCATATAAGAACTTCCCGGGCAGCAGGACTTAGACGAACGCCTCTTCCGCCACTTTCTTGTCGAAATTCCTGACCTTCGCCGTGGCTCCCTGTCAACGGTTCACGAAGGCTTTTAGTCCCTCACCGTGCCTCTGCTTCATTTTGAACAGCTGAGTGGTGCTCTGCCCGTCCGTACGCAATATGAAACGGTTCACAAACCTATCTGCCAGTTGCCTGAAGCTATCTATCGAGCCGGCCAGGAGCTCGTAAAACCAACTCAATGCTTTTCCTGATAGTGTCTCTTGAAACATGTTGCAACACACAGTGTCCGTGTAACCCTTAGTGTTGGTGTGGGACTTGAAGCTATCGAGAAAGAGATGCGGATCCCCTTCACCCCCGTAGCTCAACTTCAGAGGCTTAGCTGTGTGAGAGTGCAAGGTCTACGTGATGGCCCTTGTGAACGGTCCCCCTCTTTCTTTGAAATCCCATCCCGGGCGGGTTGTGAGCCGCCCATCCTTTTGCTTCGTTCACTCTTATGGTTAGGTTTACCACACTGTCTTGCATGGCCATTAAAGCCGCCTCTACGTCCGTTGGCTCTTGCACCCTCCCCTTGACGGGGGTTGGGAGCGGTGGTGGGCCCTCGCCCTCCATGCCTTCCGGAAACAGATTGACTCCAACGTGGACCGTTCTGCGGGATGCTGGCAACGGCGTTATCGGGGATCCCCGGCCCTCTGCTTGCTGCTCTTGTAGGGCGGCAGCTGCTCGCTCGATTGCCTCGTCACTTTCTAACCTACACGCTAGCGCGCTCATTATAGTGGCATTGTCCCGCTCCAACTTTTTCTCCCGGGTTGCCGCCTCTAGGCGGTCACGGGTTCTTTCTCTTTCCAAACGCGCCACATCTGCTCTCAACCTTTCAACCATGTCTTCCACTTCCTCCTGCGTGAGGTCATGCATCGTCTTGTCCGGGGTCCTTTCCCGGTCGTTCCCTACGGGCGTGCAGTCATGCCTCTCACCTGATACCTCACTTTGTGCCGTAGCCCTCAGCGTTCTCTCCTCGACGGGACCCCGCTGATCCTCCAATGTCGATCTGCTCACTCTTATCTGCCTGCTTGACTCAGCCATATAGCGTCACATTGACCTTTCGTAAAGTTTCCCACAGATGACGCCAATTATTTCTGCAAGATCCCGTAGACCTCATAGAAGCTTTTGGCGTGATCTCTACCCTCGGTTGTCGTTGACTATTTACCTGCAAGAGGAGATTGACCGAGACTTTTCGGTCTCTCTCTCCGATGATTAAGTCAGTCACTACGCCAATTTTGCAATCAGACGATAGGGATCAGACGACAGAAGTCGTTTTTACCGTCGTTTGATAAACTTTTACGACAGACATTTAAAATTCTGTCGTCTGAACGTAGCAACGTGCAGACAGTTAAAATTAATGTGTTCACAAGATAACAGATGACTGTCGTCTTAAAAACAAGAGAAATGTAACAATTAATATAGACATTTTAAGACGACAGAAGAGTATCGTCTCTTAAAAAAATAAAAAATTGTCTGGGCCGTTGTTTTTACTTAAATCATCAACTATATTCTCTTAACTTTCATTCTCTCTCCCCGACAACTCTCTCATTCTCAACAAAGAGAACCCAGTGCCCTCAACTAGATCTCTCCTCGAGCGAACTGAAATCCCAACGCTTCAACCCCTCGAACCAAAAGAACCTCATCCCCCATCCCCATCTCTCTTCATCCCATCTCAATCGCGTGTGTTGAAATTGTAAATCGGTGTACTTCGTCAGTCTCTACCAACCAATTATGTACTGTTGGTAAGTCTTTCGATTTAGTATTATTCGATTTGGGGTTCTATTGGGTTCTAGGTTTTTAGGGTTTTATCTGAAATTCAACTTTGACAATCCGATTTAGGTTTGGCGAATTCGGGATGCGGATGAGTACTTTTCTCTCCTTCCCGATCTTGTTTATTTATGGCTTTACTTCTTGGCCGATTTGTATGCTTTGTGTGTGTTATGGATTTCTATTGTTGTTTATATATGGCTTTACTTCTTAGCCGATCTTTTTTCGTGTGTGTTATGGATTTCTAATGTGAAATGTTGTTGATTGTGTGGTTTTGATCTTGATTAGGTGGCACGAGTAGCTTAGAAGCTGAAATCCAAGATAGTTTGGGGATATTCCAATGACTAAAGTCCCTTTGGTGATTCCAATCTCAATGAGGCGTAAGTTTTCTTTTTCCTTTTTGGGGACTTTAGCTATGTTGGCTTTGTTAGTTTTAATGAGGAACATCGTGGAGCAAGATTCGGTGAGAGATGTGCAGGAGGCTTGTGTCTATGAGCGCAAGCTTTTTCATTTTTCGTATTGATTTGTATCTGAAATTTTGATTTGGATGTTGGATTTGGATGTGTGAATGAGTAGCTGTGTGGTTTATTGTTTTTGTGATGTGTAGGGTACACTCTACCGTAGGGTAAGCTTCGCCGGGTAAGATGCAGTACTGTGTGTCATGTGCTATTCGCAGGGTAAGCTTCTGTTTTGGATTTTGAAAATCTATGTTAGCACGTTGAATGATTTTATTAGTTTGGGTTTGTAGATGGTAATGTCGTTTTGTATGCTTGATGATTGAACCAAAAGCAACTTTTGTATAGGTATATGTTGTTCATTGATCCCTTAGGATAAGTATAAATACTCATATCCCTTATTGCAGAGGTTTTGGTTTAGCGTTGATGGGGATGATTCTAGAATGACAGAAGAAAGAAAGGTTAATGAGGTGGTTGTTGATGGAGGATGAGTTTCAGTTGCAGTTACTCGTTTTGTTTTGTCAAAGATGGGGTTCTTTGGCTAAAGAACCCAAAGAGCCTAGCTACTTATGACATGTGCTTCATTAAAGAGGATCAAGCTGATAGGTAATGGACTTATGACCTAGCTACTTAAGTTGATAGGTAATGGACCTCAGTTTTCTTCAAGGAACAAGCTGCTAGTACTTGTATGTTGTTAATATTCATGCGCATATATAAAACATTATATCAGGTCTTCCAGTTGGTATATGAATATTAACACAAGTGAGTTTCTTTCTCTTATGTCATATATTTATCATTTACAATATTAAGCATGAACAAAATAACTCCTTCAAATAGTAATGTTTGATGTCGCTTCATAGATTTGTGAGTTTACTATAAAATTTGATGAGCTCCATAGATCCATTATCTTATAAATTGAATGATCCATTTAATATAACCATACAATTGCGACAAACAAGGTTAGTAATATAATTTTGATGGTAAAAGTAATATAAGTTTTGATGATAAAATCTTAAAGTAATGTAAGGTTAGTGGTATATATTATTTCATCGCAAGTTAGCTCAATTATATGTACTAGTACTTTATTCATTAGTGCTTCTATTTTTTTTAGTGTTGTACATATTCACTGCAATGCATCTTTCCGAACAAGATTCATTTCATAGGGTATAGAACCTTACCCGGATTTATGTACTAGCTCATATTGTTATATGAAATAGAACTAGCTCGAATAGTTATATGCAACAAGTTGACTAGAGTAGTACTTTTACAAGTTCTTGCAATAACAGTAAAAATGATTTCAACATCTTGTTATAAAGTATTGGTTGATCATAAATTTCCTTGAACATTAGGTGATGGTTTGATATTCATATGATTGTGTTGATTTCAATATTTGGTTTGATGTCTTTTTTTTCTGTAGTGATTAGGTTATATATGGAATGACCATCGTAGATGTACTGTAGTTCATTTCAAAAATAGTAACTTATATTTTATAGCTTATATTTGTCTTTATAACAAATAACTCTTTATAAACTTTGTTGGTTTTTGGCAATGAGAATAACTTTGAGATTTATGAATTATGTTGTTCAGATGCAGACTTCTGGTATAGGTCGCTTGATTATATTGTCGTTCATAAAACATTCAAACGACAAAAATAAAGAACTTATTACACATTAAAACGACATATAATTGTCTTCTGGTACTAATACAGACGATAGACAAGTAAACACATTTGTTGTCTGAACTGTAAAATCACATAAAACTAAGCATTCATACGACATAATTATGACGTCTAACCTGATCTCAAACGAGAGACAAATGCAGAGTTTTGTGGTTATAAACTATTTCAACGACAGATAAGCGTAGTAGTTCTTCGTCAAGACGACGGATAAGTTAAGAAAAAAAATGAAAAAAACATTAAGACTTCAAACAAGTGACGTTAGAATTTGTTTAAGACGAGAAACATATGAAATCATTTGCAGCTTCAGTGTCCTTTCAACGACAATTCACTGTCGTTGTAACGCTTTCTAACGACAGATTTATTTTTTGTGTCACGAACCTGGATTCATAAAGACGACGTACAGTATGTCGACTGAATCGTTATCAGATGACAGCTCGATAGACGACACGCAAAAAAGTAATCAGACGACGGGCATTTCCGGTCGTCTGAAGGCAAAATTGGCGTAGTGAGTTACGAGGTTGGTATAGTATTTAATGCTAGGAGATTTCTTACCGTTTTGGTTGACTTCAGCATTCACTACTAGGATCACAGACTTCAGAGACGAAGTCATTTCGTGGCATAAGAGACCATATTCGTCGCACATAAGTACTTATGCGACGAAAGTCAGTCGCATAAGCATCGTCGCATAAGTGGTGTTGCATAAGAATCTATGCGATGAAAAAAAGTTATTCGTCGCTATACTTTCTACAATGCGACGAATAATCTTTCGTCACATAGGAAAGATGTGACGACGCATGCGTCCTCTTATACAACGAAATGTCGTCGCAAATATGTTCCGACTAAAAGAATTTCGTCGTCAGGAATTTCGTAACGACGAACATGGCTGCACTTGCCGACGAAAGCTTGCTTCACTTATGCGACGAAAAGTACATATTCGTCGCATATATTTTCCGATGAAACGAAAAGAATTTCGTCGTCAGGAATTCCGTAACGACGAAACATGGCTGCAATTGCCGACGAAAACATATTTCACTTATGCGACAAAAAGTACATATTCGTCGCATGAGGTTTTTCACTGAGGCTAGTCTTATTCTATCTTTTTCCTTTTTCTCCCTGTTTCACTATTAAATAGTTTTTTTTTATAGAAACAGAAAATATAAAACTGCAAATTTAGCAAACAATAATATTTGAATATTAATAATTTGTTCATACAAAGTCTTTAGTAACACCTTGAAAGTAAACTAAACAAAACCATTCATTCATCCTAGCTAACCTATCATTCTCCAACTAAACAAAACCAACTGCACGTCCTCCTAGCTAGCCTATCCTTCTCCAACTAAACAAAACCAACTGCATGTCCCAGATTGAATACTTAACCTTAAAGGCTGCTTCTCCATCTAAATAAAACCAAAACAGTGAAGCATATATACAACAACCTAACCTTAAAGGCTTCTCCATCTAAATAAAACCAAAATAGTGAAGCATGCAGTGTTGTACCTAGTTCCTCTCAACTTCCATGTTGTTCCCTGCATCAACATTTTCATTTAGAGGTTGTTGGGAAGGGACTTGTAGAGGACACCCAGTCTGCTGCGCTATAAAAGACATCACTGCTGCTAGTTGCTGCTTCACCAATGCCATCTCTTCACAAAGGTTCTGCGCAACCGCCTCGGATTTTTTGGCCCTCTCCTCAGCAATATGTAATCTGTCCTCCACCTCATAAACTCGAGAACATGGAGTGGAAGGTGATGACTCTCGTACACCTGCTCTTCCAAGACCACAAATCTCCTTATCGGCTTTTCTACCGACTCCTGCTTCAAGCACCTTAATCTTTATCGACCACTCCAAAGGTGGGAGCTCACCCTCGGGACATCAGGGTTTGCATTCTTCTGATCATTCTTCAATTTAGAGGCCTCTTTCTGCATTTCCTCCTGCATTTAAAAAAAAGGCTGTAAATGATAAGCTTGTAATTAGATTTGGAATTTAAATTCTTATTGCAGTCGAAGAGCAGTTAAGGGGTTGATAAGCAGTGAAGGAAAATAAGTGTTCCTTAATGGATGGAACTCTCAGTAATCTGCTACCTATATATATGTAGACACTTGTCCCTTCTTACACACATTTTGTTCTCAATCTAGTCACATATACTAGGAGATCATAAGGGTGGAATAAGAAGAAGACTATCATGGACAATCCGGATGATTAATAGTGATATATGTGTTTTGTATATGTTCATGTTTTCTGCAGAATTAGGATAGATAAACTGAGTTCAATCTTTTGCACAATAAACCAAATTCAATATAAAGAAATTGATATCATTACTTGATCTAATATACACAACAGTAAATGCTCCTACAGATATATGAAACTTACAATAACAAATTCACATTCACTAAGACAAAACACGTACAAATGCATCTGCACCAACTGAAAATTATTTGCACAATATATGTAAGCTATTTGCACCAAATTTAATTAACTTACAAGATTCTTAGCAGCTTTAGGGTCGTTGACTGTATCATACAACTTTGTGTAAACTGGGATAACAGGAAATTCCTCACCCTTCTCTTTGTGGTGGACCACCCTGTAGATGATAGGTAGCTGCCCTGTGTGGTGCTCCGACTCCTTCTTACAACGGTTGGTCGTGTTAGCCGCCAATCGTGTCTGCCAATCACATAGTAGTTCATATAAATATAAAGGATCATCAAGTTTATACCACATCATCTAATACAAACAAAATTATTATTGTTAACATGCTTATAAGACAAAAAAAAAAAAAGATAATGAGATTACATTTTGGAAGCCCTTTTGTTTTCCCACTACTCACACAGTGTAATTATTTGCTTTGAACCGATCAGTAAGCAACAAACAAAATTAGAGAAACATGATGTTTTTGCTAATTTATATGAATTATTTACAAAAAAAAAATAAAATTATTATATAACAGGACTTGATGAATAAAATTGAGAAAAAAGAAAGTAAAGGACACTAGCAGTACTCAAACACCAACAGACTTAACTTATATATATTTAGAGTGGTGGAAACTGGAAAGGGTGAAGAGTGTATTCTTGAATACATTGTAGGTAAGAGATTCTCAACTAAAGTGTATTCTCTGGATACCTACATAGAGAGTCTTAATCTGTTGAATGTAGCTGATGCCTTATAAGGGGACTAGAAAATTTCTATGATGCATGCAAGAAGTCTTTGGAAAAGAAAGACATGACTTGCTATGTTACTATACCATTCTACTCTCTGGTTCTAAAACCTACAAAATGTTCACCGTTCACTTGCAATCTCTACTGTCATTTTCGTAGTTATAAATTTCTAGAGTATCACTGAAGCATTCCGTACTAGACTTTTCATGCACATAGTTTACTTGTCCTGCAACAAGGTCTAAAAAGTAGGATGTCTAGCTGACAACCACTTCAACACTCTCTCATAAAATATAAGCAGACATCATCAGCTATTATTCATTCAAGGGACCACTTTTTAATATCATTCCTAGTCAAGTGCAGACGAGCACTTTCTAAACTGAGACAATATAAGAAAATAGTTCAGCCATGTCAGTCAGCCTCACTGATAGAAGTCCCAATTCGGCAGAAATAGTTAATTTTACTGGAGTTGTTAAGCTTGGCAACAAAATGAAAGGTTTCACTCATCCAAAAGTTCATTCTATTTCCATATTGCACAACAAAACGACCAACAACTCAAAAATGAAGCATAACCATAGATATGTGTTTCAAAGAATCGCATGCTAGTCACAAAATACAAGCTGATCAGAAAGATACTAGACCAGATCTGATACCAGTTGTTACAAACTCAAATGACCACTGATACAAGGGCTCTTTATCCTCAGTTGGGCAAGAAAGCCTCAAAATTAGCAGATAGGAAAAATTTGTCATTTGAGTAAAATTATTATATAACAGGACTTAAAGTGTTTCCAACTACTACTCTAACCAAAATTAGCATGCCAATCATAAAATTAGCAAAAAAACTACTACTCTAACCAAAATCTAATTTTTTTTTCCAACTCTAACCATTCAGCAAAAAAAAAAAAAAAAAAAAAAATTAAATTCTAACCATTATACAAGTCTAACCATGAATTATCATCCGTAAACATTCTACAACTCTTCAACAATCATTAACAAATATCAACTCATCTCACAAATTCACATTCTAGCCAAAATAAATATCAAAGTGGCAGGGTAAAATATTGTATAGTCCTTGTGGTTTAAACTCGATATCTGTTTAGTCCTTATGGTTTTATTTTAATCTGAATAGTCTTTAAAGTCACGATTTTCATCCAATAGTCCTTATGGTTTTATTTTAATCTGAATAGTCCTTAAGGTCATTATTTTTCATCCAAATAGTCCTTATGACCTTTAACTGAGAAAATGAATCGGAAGGACTATTTGGATGAAAAATTGTGACTTTAAGAACTATTCAGATTAAAATAAAACCATAAGGACTATTTGGATGAAAATTGTGACTTTAAGGACTATTCAGATTAAAATAAAACCATAAGGACTAAACAAATGTCGACTTCAAACCACAAGGACTAAACAAATTTCAATTCATAAATTTACCTTGAAATCAGTCGACTCAAAGTGCCAACAAAGCCAGTCCCACTCATCCCGCCTGTGTATCAAATCTGGCGGAATTGTTCCTCTCCCATACTTCTTATAGTGCCTTGAAAAGTCCCCCTTTCCAATCTCTATATATGGTACGCTCCTTATCTTCAAGACACGCCCACATCTATTTATCCCCAAAATCAATTTTAAAATACGGCTACATCACAAACAACTCCTCATCAGTGACGCCGAAATTGACATAATGAACCAACTGACTAAACATATAACCATATAACATAATGAAGAATAAAAACAACTCATTCACCAAAAGAGAATGCAGGACTCTTATCGTAAGCCCGTCTATCAACTTCTTCTTCTCAAAGTCACCGAGGCATATTCCTAGTTTCCGGCCGACAATTTGACTTTGGATCGAATAATTGCACCAATGCTATTGACCAGGAGGCTGCTCACTGATGATGAAGACGGTCCTCTGATGAACTCATCATACACTGGTTCGATCTTCCCAGTACATTTCACAATTCTTTTCACTTTGTCCAAGTTGTCGAACCCTCGTCGACGTTTTGGGGGAGGTTTGGTGGACTTCTTAGTACCACGTCAAACACTACAACCATCGGACAACGCCTCCTCATCTTCTGGTGTGACATCGTCGATCTCGTCCTCATCTAGTGGGGGAGCTATTTCGGCAATCAATACTGGTGGTGGAGGTGGAGTCGTTTTACCATCTCCGGTCGGTGACTGGTCAACAACATCTCCCATCGGCCCCGCCGTATTCTCCGTCGTGCAGGAACCATATTGGGTTGCACAAGCTGCTCGTAATCTCTCAAATGTGATTTCCCTTGCCCTTTTCTTCGCCAATGGTGACATGCTTGGGATTGAAACTCGGTTTAGATGATAGAGGGAAAAGCGAAGTCGAATTGGGATTGAACCCGAATTTGGGATTGGAATTGGGAGGACAAATTTGGGAGAGAAGCCGGGGAGGCGAAGGATGCGAATTGGGATTAGGGTTTTGAAACTGGGAAGGGATTTTGGGATTAGGGTTTCGAAACTGGGGAGGCGAATTGGGAGCGAGGTCGAAGCAGTGTTGATGGAGTTGATGCGAAATAGGGACTGAAACTGGATTTGGGTGTATTTGATATGGATCAAGCGACAAATTTAGTTATTTTGTGGCCCAATCTAGGTATTCGAATTTTGGTCCAAATATTTGGCGCAAAACTCGTACGCGCTATATTTTTAGGCCCTTTGCCCTTTGCGACGAATAACTATTTTTCGTCATTTAGGACATGTCTGGAACAACGAATTTAGGTTTTTTCATCGCAATAGCCTAAATTGATGTATATTTCCATTAAATACATTTATTTAATAATTAATCTTTTAACAGTACGAATACATATGTATTACAGTACAATATTATATGTTCACATGCACATCGAAATAGGTCTAATAATTAAGTATTCAATCGCTATCCTCGTAATCCGGATCTTCTAGATCATCCTCAGGAATTTCATCTTCATCTTCATCTTCATCGTTAATGAAGTCGTGACTAGGTGGGATGTACGGTAGTGAATCGAAATTGAACCCTAAACCTGAAATTGGAATGTACTCGCCTTGTGGGAAGTGGATGTCGTTGTTGATGCGAATAGTGCTTTTGTCGGGGATTTCAGAGGTTAAAGGCTTTTGATATGGTTCAAGAGCCACATTCTCAATATCTTGTTCGACCCGGTCCTCTTAAAGTGTGGTTGCGTTAAAGATACTTCTATGCTCCATTACCTTAACTACTTTCCAACCCCCACCAGCTTTCGGATCATCAAGATAAAACAACTTTCCAACCCCCACCAGCTTTCGGATCATCAAGATAAAACACTTGTTTTGCTTGAATGACAAGCACAAACAGGACATACTCATACCAGCTTATGGATGTATTCATTGATAATAGCCCGTGATCCATCTTCATACTCCTCGGAACATTTGGGTCAGTATTGAACCATCTACACTTGAACAACACAACTAGCATACCTGTTGGATATAGTAGTTCGATGACCGCAACAACAATCCTGTAGTATGCAACTTTATCCTTTCGATGACCGCAACAACAATCCCGTAGTATGCAACTTTATCCTTACCCACTACCATGATGCCACAGTTCTGTGTCTTCCGGCGTTGATCTCGTCGTTTTGTCAAGAACTTAACACCGTTAACTACACAAGCCGCATAAACATTATGTCCTTGTGGTATACACGCCAAATGATGCAACTGCGGAGAGTAATCCTTGCTATTTTGTTCTTGCATCCTCGTCACCTACAAACAAATGAAAATATATAAGTTAAAAATTATGATCAAAAAGGGCATGAGCTTCCCCTAATTATGAAATGGGGAGATTAAACGTACCCATTTTAGGAAATATGCAGGAAACGTTTTCTTATGCCTCTCTTCATGCCTATTCTGATACTTAAGTTGAACAAGTCTCAAATGAGCATCTCTATATTCCTTGACTTCGTCACAGTGTTGCAGTACCCACCAACGAGCCTCACATAACTCATCTTCTCTTAAAATTTCTGAATTTGGTAAGTTACCAAACATTCTTATATCTTCAGAGACAATTGAGAAGTTGAATGTAGGTGTGATTGTCGGGTCGAGTGATTCTGTGTCGTCTGTATTATGGAGATATGAGTTGCAACACGTTACACACTCATGTGCAATGTATGCGTTAGCTATTGATCCTTCCGGCTTTGATATGTTTTTAACAAAACCTTTATACCCACCAAGTTGTCTAAAAAGAAAATAGTTAGTACTGGTGGTATAGGGAAAATATGTAAATAATAATAATGTGTGACAGGGTTTAGGGTTATAATCATACATTTCTATAGGAAACATCCAAGTAAAGTGTACTGGACCAGTAAGAAGCACTTGTTCGAGAAGATGGATCATGAGGTGAACAATGATCGAAAAGAAAGTCGGGGGGGGGGGGGGGGAGATCGTCTCCAATTTGCATAGGATGTAGACAATGTCTGATTTCCTTTCAACAACATCTGACTTCTTTAGCTCTCTACTTCATAATCTCTGCCAAAACCTAGACAAGGCTACTAACGGCTCCATCACATCACGATGCAGATATGGTCTGATTACCACGGGAAAAAAACTTTGCAATAAAACATGACAGTCATGACTCTTCAATCCATGTATCTTCTGTTTCGCCACCTTAACACATCGAGCTATATGTCCTGCATATCCTTGAGGATACTTAACATCATTGAACCAATTAAAAACTTTAGGCTTGAAAGCGGGCTTCACCGAGTAAGGTGCAATAGGCATTTTAAGTCTTGACGCCGTCCTTTTTACCCATAAGTGACGATGTAAGCCCATCTTTTGCAAATCATCCCGCGCTTTAATACTGTCTTTTGTCTTGTCTTTAATGTCGAGAATTGTTCCCACCACGCTGTAACAAACATTCTTTTCTATGTGCATGACATCTAGGTTGTGTCTAATTCTCAATGTGGACCAGTAAGGTAATTCAAAGAAAATACTCTTATGATGCCAATTGTCAAGTGCAGCAAGACGCACAGAATTTTGGGCCAAGACATCTTTATCACTACTCAAATATCCAAAATCGAAAGAGTTCAACTTGTCTAAAATTTCATCCCCAGACTGAATAGAGGGTGATTCACGACGTTCTTCCCTGCCATCAAATGCATCTGCATCAAGCCGCCATTCATGATTCATTGGAAGCCATCTACGGTGACCCAAGTAAACAATCCTATCTGCGTGACGACTTGCATCGACGTTCTCTAAGCAGACGGGACAAGCAGACAGGACAAGCCTTGTACCCTTGAGTGGTATGAGAAGATAACATACCGTAGCCGGGAAAATCGCTAATTGTCCACATCACGACTGCTCTCATCCTAAATAAAGTTTTACTATGTTTGTCAGAAGTGGGGATTCCATTTTCCCATAATCCTTTTAGCTCATCAATCAACGGTCTCAAATACACATCTAGACACTTTCCTGGAGAATTGGGACCTGGAATTAACAATGCAAGAAAATTATATTCCTTCTTGATACACAATGACGGTGGTAAGTTGTATGACATTAAAATAACAGGCCAAATGCTATGAGACAGAGTCATATTGCCGCTAGGATTGAACCCATCTGTTGCTAGTCCGAGCCTTACATTTCGAACGTCTTCCGCAAAATCAGGAAATGATGCGTCAAAAGATTTCCAAGCCTCCCCATCTGAGGGGTGTCTCAGAACACCGTCATCTTCCCTAGGAAGACCATGCCATCTCATCTCCTCTGCAGTCTCTGATGACATATAGAGACGCTGCAACCTAGGAGTTAACGGGAAAAAACGAAGCACCTTCACAGGAACAGGTTTCCCTTTATCTGAAGAAGACTCCTCATCATACCTCGGCCCATTTCAAATGGGACAGTAAATAGCATGCTTGTAATCTATATAAAACAACACATAATTATTCTTGCAGGCGTGGATCTTCACATAATCGAGGCCGAGGTCGCCCATGATCTTTTTTGTCTTATAATGACTATCAGGAAGTCTATTTACAGGAGGAAGCAACGTTTTGATAAACTTTGAATAGTCTCCATAATGTCCATTACTCGTTCTGTGCTTCACTTTCAAATGCATCTGTGACATGATGGTACTCAAAACTGAAACTGGACACTCGTCATACACTGGTGTCTGGGCTTGCGCGAGAAGCATGTTATACTTCTCATAATCAGACATGTCAACTGCCTCATTGACATTGGGGGCATCATCATCAACTGCCTCTTCTTCATATCTTGAAGCATACGGGAAAATATCATGTAGCATATTCATAGCGGGGTATATAGAAGGGTCGGAAGTACCACTAGATGACCCAACTTCAGGAATGTAACTTGCTCGAAATTCCGCTACTGTATCACTATTTTCCTCCACCTCACCGTGTTCCGTCTATATAGTATAATTCTTCCACATACCAAAATGTGACAAGTGTTGTTCCATACCTCCACGTGTCTACCAATCGTCGCACATACATTTTCTACATGGACACTTGTGCCACTCAGATCCTGGGGCAGCATGATAATCAACAAATCTCAAGAAATCAAAGATTCCCTGTATATACAAGTGGTGACACCTGTTGTATAACATGCAGTTTTTTTCCATGTTTTGCATCTGCTGTCATAAGAGAAACAATAAGTAAGCACAAACTTATATAGCAACAAACCAACATTACTCATACAAATATTCGTTTCTTCTTCACCTCATGCCTCCGGTTAGGGTCCTAATCTCATTCAGGACAATAAGACTTTGTTAAAAAAAATTTTGTTCTTTTGTTTCGATTTCGATGTGATAAAATTTCGACAGCATCTCCCTACAGTTCCCCAAGTGCATGAATATCTAAGCCTAGTATGCACTCGAAAAACAATACAGGAGACTCTGTCGAAATATATATACCCACAATCGAAACCAAAAACAAAAGAACTGCAAACCACATAACAAAGTCTTATTCTCCCAAACTGTCTAAAAATGGGACAATTCAAGAACTATTTTAGTCTGTTGCCAAACCAAAATCATTCTCGAACGAGATTTCTAAGGTTAAACGTGAATGAAAGACTTTAACCATTCTTACATTCATCGCGCTAAAAAAACACACAACATCATTCTTTGCATATATATATATATATATATATTGTTTTATACTGCCAACAAGTGACTGGTACCACCGGAATTCTTCACCGGAAAACATGGTCTTCATTTTTTTTCTTTTTTCTTTTTTTGAATAGGAGGAAACATATATGGTCTAAACAAGGAGGAGAAATAACTTCAAATGTAATGGGTAACCCAAAATTCAATATATCATCAACAAACAACATCATCATCAAAGCTATAAACTAGTGAAACATATATAAACTGTAAAAAGAAGAGAGAATGAGATTATACCAAGCTATAAACTAGTGATGCTTTATGAGTAGAGATAGACAAAGCTTTAGAAGTCTGAATTTGATGATTTTTGATACTAACATCGAAAATCTGTCGCCAGATTTCAGCTCCACCAAATTTCCTTATGTTTTAGATCTAGGCAGTGAGGAAGGAGATATAAAGTCAAAAACACTTATCCAACGAAAATTTCGTCGTATTAGTAATAAGTTTCGTCTCATAAGTAACGTTTTATGCGGTAAAAGAAATTTTTCGTCCCTTAAGGTAAACATTTTTGCGACGAAATTCATTTGTTCGTCGCCTAATACAGAACTTAAGAGACGAAATATTTTTCGTCTCTTAATTAAGTGTTATCTTCGTCTCTTAGGTCAAATTTTCGTCGCGTAGGGAATAACTTATGCGACGGTGTAGTGTTTCGTCTCTTAAGTGTTTACCTAAGCGACAAAGTGTTTTTCGTAGCATAAGTTATTACCTAAGCGACGAACGAAATTCTCTTCATCGCATATGTCTTTTTTTGTAGTAGTGATTGTATTTATGGCCATGCGTGGACTTCTTTCTTGCATGTTATACGATATGGGACAAATATGCTATTGTGGTTTGCATGTTTGGCCCTTTGTTGCCTGCTTCCTGCCCAGCCCAGACTACCATGACCTCTAGGACGAGGCCTGCTCGGTCTGCCACACGCTGGACTTCTGGTAGCATCGTGGACCAAGGAGGTATTTACTTGCTACCGACTACAATAAGCAACACCACCAATCATAGCTGAGGTTTCATCCCTTGAGTTCTTTATCAGAATTCAAGATCAGTCTCTTATCTATTTGAATTCAAGAGATTCAAGAGTCCCGACATCATGTTATTTCGAAATGAAGAGGATAAAAGGGAAGAGAGGGAGAAAAGTTATCATGTTATTTTAATAACAGTACACGACAAATGATCCACTCTAATTTTTGGTACATCAACTTTCAAAAAAATCAATATGGTACATGAAGTTATGATCTCGACCTCAAATTGGTGTATGCCGTTACTTTCACCGTTAGTCAATGTGATTTTGGTCAAATTTAAAAGGGAAAATTTCAACAATAGTACATAAGAAACATGTCACTCTGAATTTTGGTACATCAACTTTCAAAAATATTAAAACAGTACATGAGTTTCAATTTCCGACCCAAGTTTAATATATGGTGTCAGTAACACCGCCAAGCTCATGTAATTAATCATTTTTCAAATAGTGATCTAGTATTTTAACCCTCTTTATCTTCTGATATGTGATCTTCTTCGTTTTTTTTTCTTATTCTTCAATTTATTCTCTTTCCTTGACCCCAACCTCCTACTAGCACAACGACGTTCTTTGAGGAACCGCAGCGAGCTGGGCAAGAAGAAGCAGCTGAAATATGTTCTGTGGCTTCGATCCAAGATGTCGTCTTTCAAGTGGGTTTAATGAATATATAAGAGACAGAACCATGGTTAAACCCTTGAATAGGTGTTGAGCTCAAGTAAAAGCTTAACCTTTTGAGTGAGGGAGAAGTTGATGACTCTCTCTACTCCCACACTCTGCGGAGTTCCATACTTCTCTCTTCTCTTCTTTCTTCTCCTCTTCCTCACTCCATTCCCTGTATCAAGGTTCGATTTGGAAAGGACGAAGGCATGGAAACAAGAAAGTTGCAACAGATTTTTGGGTCTTGTCTTTTGACACAAGTTGAAATCTTTTCATTGTCTATTAGACTATTACTCTATTAGAATATCCTAGCTCAGCTGTGTGAAAAAATTGAATATTAAAACTGAAAGTTCATATTATAACATCCGATCAGGTTACTTGGATGTCGAATAAGATGGAAAGGAATTCTAAGAAAAGGCTGGGCATTTGATGGGGGCGGCTTGGTATGGGTGGTGATCTAGATTAATCTGAAAGTAGATATTTATGAACTAATATTTTTGAGAACGAAAAGAGACAGATAAAGAGTATCTGAAAGAAATGAAAGAAGAACCACAAGAGACAACAGACCACCCGTTCTTCCTCTTTTTTTATTTTATTTCTTTTTTATTATTTTTGAAAGAGACGGATCTGCCCTTTTAAATTTGACCAAAATCATATTGACTAACGGTGAAAATAACGACATACACAAATTTGAAGTCGAGATCATAACTTCATGTACCATATTGATTTTTTTGAA
The DNA here is from genome assembly GCA_009720345.1 of Fragaria iinumae. Taxonomy (NCBI): domain Eukaryota; kingdom Viridiplantae; phylum Streptophyta; class Magnoliopsida; order Rosales; family Rosaceae; genus Fragaria; species Fragaria iinumae. Next base: position 24,396,025 of record CM019120.1, on the reverse strand, counting down.
AGTTGATGTACCAAAAATTAGAGTGGATCATTTGTCGTGTACTGTTGTTAACATTTTCCCTGTATATTAATTACTAGCTATTTGAATCGTTCATTAGTCGAACACAACATCCCGGTTATAAATGAACGACTAAGAGCATCTTTAGGAATGCTAGCAATTTTTGTGTTAAATTTTAGTCAAATTAGTTAAAATGTCATTTTAGCTATCTACTTTAGAAATGCAGCTGCATCAATGCTCTCTGTTTTAGCTAGCATTACATCAACATTATTCTTCAAATAAAGATTAAATAGTTTAAATATATTTATATATCACGTAAAATATCTTATAAGGAATGTATTAAATTATAGCTAGTCTCTTCTGAGTCATCTCGCTCTTTATATTTAGCTAGTGAGATAGCTAAAAGTTATAATAGCTAAACTTTAACTAGTCTGCTGGAGCTCCGAAAATATTAAAAAAAAAAAAAAACTAAACACACTCTCTAAAATAGCTAAAAGGTAAAATATAAAGTTTGCTTTTGCTCTAGTACAAGTAGACTACATAAAAATGAGTATATGAGTATATCCTTCCCAAAAAAATAGTATATAGAAAAATATAATTAATGTTTCCAATATATATAACTAGTGATTACTGATTAGTTACCCACTACAAAGACTGGTTCTTCACTAAAGCGTCAATGGATTGCCTGAAGATACGCCGAGCCAGAAAGCATTTACCTTTTTTTCTCTCTCTTGCCGTTTTTCTCTAACTAAACAGTAACTACCTCCTGTCCTAACGGTCTTCCTGAACAAAGAAAAACACTCTCATGAAAACATAGCATGGTTTGGCTTCTGATTCCTTTCACCATTTAGTTCCTATACAAAAATCCTGGAAATCAAGTTTTACCATCTTCACTATTTTTCAAAGCACAACACTATGTACTGATTCATTGATTTGCAAGTCTCATTTTTTCTAGCTTGTTTCCCTAGCCTGCTTAGGGTTTCTGTCTTCAACTATGATCTCGAGAAAGATCTTATTTATTCTGATTCTGTTATCGTTGTCGCTAAACACCATCCATGTTCTTGCCGATGACTCAGACAACAAAGATTCAGACGACAAGGACTCTAAGAAGGACTCAAACTCAGACAAAAAAGACTCGGGCTCGGACGAGCCTGAATCCTTTTTAGTATCTTGTGGCTCCGAAAATGAGGTAGAAGATTCCTCAGGCCGGAAATGGTCCCCCGACTCCAAGTTCCTAAACTCTTCCGACTTCTCATCGACGGAACAGCTCAACAAAACTGACCCGACTCTCCCCTCCGAAGACCCCTACAAGTCGGCACGAATCTTCAACGCCACATCCTCTTACATTTTCTCAGTCACGACCACGAAACGCCTCTGGATCAGACTCCACTTTTATCCATTCGAATACTCCAAGATCGATCCAGCCAAGGCCTATTTCTCCGTCGCCGCAAACGAGTTCACTCTCCTCAAAAACTACAGCGCTTTCACAAACGCCGCAGCTCTCACCATGGCCTACATTGTCAAAGAGTTCTCACTCACTCCTATCACATGCGGGAAACTCAACATCACAATCACCCCGTCTTCGCAACCGGAGGGCGCAATCGGTTTCCTCAACGGCATCGAGGTGATTCCGATGCCGGATGTTTTCAAGACAACTCCCTTGGTCGGCTTCCATGACCAGACCATCGAGGTCCAAAACTCCTCCGTACAAACCATGTACAGAGTCAACGTCGGCGGAGATTATGTTCCGCCAACGGAGGACGCTGGTGGGAACCGAACATGGTACGGAGACGGTGGCTACTTAATCGGTTCCCCCAACACTAAATACGGCGTCATCAGCGACGCCGATAGCAACAACGTCACCATTAAGTACGACGGAGATGAATACATGGCACCAGAAGCTGTTTACAATACCGCGAGATCAATGGGGCCGAGTCCAAACGTGAACCTCAATACCAACCTGACGTGGGTTTTCGACGTCGATGCCAACTTCACGTACGTCGTGAGATTGCATTTCTGCGACTTTGAGCTGGAACTGACAAACCAGAGAGTGTTTGATATCTATCTCAACAACCACACGGCGCAGGAAGGCGCCGACGTGATAGCGTGGGCCGGCGGGGGTGGCTCCTCCGGGAAAGGGATCACTGTTTTTAAGGACTACGCGATTTATTTGAATGATCGCAATAATGGGAATGAGCAGATTTGGGTGGCGTTGCACCCTAATGAGAAATCAAAGCCTGAATACTATGATGCGTTGCTTAATGGATTAGAGGTCTTCAAGATCAACGACACATGTGGGAATTTTGGAAGCGAATATCCGGTGCCGGTAAGACATTACAGCTACAGCGAGGAGTTTCTGGAGAAGACAAAAGATGAATGCAAGCTAGGAGATCAAGACACTGACGATAACTGAAGTAAGAAAATCAAGGCCAAGCTAATACTTGTATTTTGGGTATGCTTCTTGACAAACGAAGTGTATTTGAGTATTATTACGTGAAAAATGTATTAATCTGTTTTTCTTCGCATACTAGTTAGCTGGTTTTCTAGGAAGATATATGATTCATGCAAATATGCACTGTTACTGATTTAGCATGTAATGCATGTCAATACTGTATATTATTCAAACCACACATCTACATGTTTACGGTTTTGCTCTTTTATATAGAGCTGCTACCATAACTCACGTACGTATCATGCATGTAATCCCCCTGGTACGTACTTTGAGTATAATTATCTTGAACTTTGATTTTCGTTCATGAACTACCGCAAAAACACTCCTTGATTGAGCAACCCCGTAATGTCAATATTGTATATTCAAACCACACATTTACATGTTTGGAGTTCTGCTCTTATCAGGGCCGGTTCTGAGGCATAGGAGGCCTTGTGCGAACTTTCAAATGTGGCCTTTTCTTTTGTGTGAATATAAGTGTCTGATTGCTTCAATGAAATTTGATCTTTTGAGACATCAAATTAGGGATTGGCCCGGTTTTGTTTTTTCCTTTTCTAGGAAGATGAAATTGGTGAAGATGAATACGACAGTGTAGGAAAAATATGAAAGCATATGAGAAGACTAGCAAGATATGAGAGAAGGTAGGCCTTGAACTGGGATTGTGGATGTTGAGCTAAAAAACTTAAACCAATTCTACTATATCAGTTATTGTGAACATATCAACCTTTATTTCATTTAACATACTGTAGACATATAAAATTTAACGATAATAATAGTCGTTGAATAATCCAAGCAAATACGTGGCTCGTGAGTCGACAAAATTGGAAAGCCGTCTGAAATAACACGTGGCAACGTGGGGATGGTCGGCCGACAACAAAACCTTAAATCCCGATCGAAATCAATTATCAAGTGTCGATTGATGATCAGATATCAATTAAATTAAATTAATTATCAAAACAAAGATATCAATAATAATTGGTGATGGTCCGCCAGGGGTCAGGCGAGCTAGATAGTAGAGTTCGCGAGGCGAACTAGACTTTGCGAGGCGAACCGGACGTCGCGAGGCAAAATGGACTTCGCGAGATGAAATGGACTTCCCAAGGCGATCTAGACTTCGCGAGGCGAAACGGACTTCGCGTAGTAGAAGTAAACAGAGGCAAGGCGAAATGACTTCGCGTATGTAGATTTACATGAAGGCGAGGCGAGATAGCTCCGCGCGCGTAGATTCACATAAAGGCGAGGCGAGATGGCCCCGCGTAGGGGAACCTCGCGAGGGAGCTAGACGACAGAGTTCGTATGCATGCAGGGATGTACGTCCAAGATAAGTCATCCGCGAAGTGGGACCAGAAATCACCGCTTGTTTGGAAATCAAGGTTCCTCGCGAGATACCTTCCATATTTACGAGATGGCTCGCCCATTACTAATCAAGGTTCCTCGCGAGATACCTTCCATATCCGCGGGATGACTCGCCCCTTACTAAGGATCTTGATCAAAACGGGACATTTAATCCAAAGCTATCTGGGCATATCTAAATCTTAAGATTTCATTGATTTGATTATGTTAAAATCGGCAAGTAAATCAGTCAAGATTCATTGATTCGATTAAGGAAATATTATTGATTCAGAATCTTCATTACCTGCCTTAAGTGAAGGCATGTTAACACTATAAATACCCCCTCTCATACCGAGAGAAGGGGGCAGAAACAAAGGAGCGGACTAGAGAGAGAGAGAAAAATCCCTCAAGAGCTCAGAAGCCTCCCCGAAATCCTTGAAGAACTATCAAGCTCCCCAAATAGCCAGTTCTTCACTAAACCCTTGAAGAACCATCAAGCTTCCAAATAGCCGGTTCTTCATCAACCTCAAGCCTAGAAGTTGTCAAATCCTGAAGAACCATCAAGCTGCCAAATAGCCGGTTCTTCATCAACCTCAAGTCTAGAAGTTGTCAAATCCCGAAGAGTCATCAAGCTGCCAAATAGCCGACATCTTCACCAAATTCAAATCCCAAATACCCGTTACGTGATCAACCCGCGTAACCCTCAAGAACAAGTGCTTGTCACCCTTGAGTTAAACCTAAATTCGAAGATAGAATCAGAGGAGTTCACAAAGATTGTAATCCGCATTCGCATTGATTAAATTAAATTATTCTTTGTACACGTGTTGTTCTGTTATTTGTTGCAGATATTTTCGTGTTTACACATACCTATATAATATTTTTTTTCTTGGAGGCCCCCAAAAATCGGAGGCCTTGTGCAATTGCACACATTGCACATGCCAAAGGCCGGCCCTGGCTCTTATAGAGCTGCTGTCATAACTCATCATGGTTTCGACCTCTCTTTAAAGATCTCAAATTGCCTCTTTCTTACCCAACCTTATGGTGTGACAACATTATAGTGCTCTCTCTCTTGCATATAATCCGGTGTTTCACACTCGTACACGTCATGTGGAGGTAGATTATCATTATGTTTGTTAGATAGTGGTTCGTCACGAACGTAAATGAGTCTTAAGGATTTGAAAGTCGACATTTTGATTCTCTTGTAGACCAAGTTTGAAAATCTGAGATACGTACTAAATGCACATAAGCTTTGCAAGCTAACAAGAAAATTGATTAATAGAAGATTCTCATTATTGTTGAAAATAAAAACAACAATCAATTCATATATATTCCATGATGGAATGAAGTTGGAAGATCATGAAAAACTGAACAGCAAGCTGACGACATGCAATTAAGTTTAACAGTATTCATTAGGATTGGCCAGGAGGTAGTCTTCAACAAGCTTGAAGAGGTGGGATGCCTTCTCCTTGCCAGCCTTAACATGCTCCTCTTTGATCTCCACATCACCTTTGGTGTGGTAGTTGCTTGTGCTCTTGATGACGGAGCCTCCATCGGAAGATGCCACCAATTTGGTCTCGTAAGAGATCTTCTCAATCTTGTCGGACAAGGCATCTCCTTCGACCAAACTGTAGCTGTACACAAAGTTGTCTTTGTCAATCCCATCGATCTTGTGGGTCACTGAGCCGAACTGGCTGCCCTCACCGAAGGTGATCTTCTTGATGGTTCCTACGCCTCCATCTCCTTCGAGGATTTCAGCACACTTCACTGCTTGTGGAGCAATCTTTGGGATGAGGTTATCGGCATCAAGGATAAAAGCCTTGAACAATCTAGGTGGTGGGATGACTGAGGTGAACTCGGTTTCATATGTGAAGACACCCATTATCAGTTTATGGAAGTGACACAAGAAAAGAAGAGCTATAAGAGAATTGGTGTTTGAGTTGTGAGAGTAGAGAATGATATGGGTGGTATTTATAGATTAGTACTCAACCATGAGTTGAGATAGGAGCTGGTTGAGTGTGTCCCTGCATGTGGATGCTAGTACAATTCTCTTGGATGGTCAAAGAAAGCACCCCAGCCCCAATCGGCTTGATTGAATCGGTCGGTGTGCTAGTGCTAGACGACCAAAAACTACAGAAAGAGAATGGGGTCGTGTTCTAGATGTTCTTATTTCAACTTAGCTATGAGTTTTCATTAGTTTTTTTCTTTCTTTTTCCCATTAGTTTGCTTTAGTGTTCGCACAAATTAATGTAGGGCAGTCAACATTGGCTATCCCATAGTATTTTTTCTTTGGTTCAAAGACTTTACAATCAAAGGAATGCTCATTTTTCTTTCACATCACTTGCACAACATTGCAATGAAAAATCTATTTTCACGTTCTTTCTAAATTCCATTGCCTAAAGCTCAAACTTTGATCTACAGGGTGAGCTACTTCACCCCTTTAACCTATAAATACCACCTTCAGGTCTTACACTTTCTCACACCTCCACATTGCAGTCTTCTCATCTTAAGCTTGCAAACGATTATCATGGGCGTGTTCACTTATGAAACCGAGTTCACCTCTGTCATCCCACCCCCAAGACTCTACAAGGCCTTTGTTCTTGATGCTGATAACCTCATCCCCAAGATTGCCCCACAGGCTGTGAAGAGCACAGAAATCGTTCAAGGTGATGGATGTGTTGGAACCATCAAGAAGATCCACCTTGGTGAAGGAAGCGAATACAGCTATGTGAAGCATCAGATTGATGGACTTGACAAAGACAACTTTGTTTACAACTACAGCATCATTGAAGGTGATGCTATCGGAGACAAGATTGAGAAGATCTCGTACGAGATTAAGTTGGTGGCGTCTCCAAGTGGAGGTTCCATCATCAAGAGCACCAGCCACTACCATTGCAAAGGAGAGGTTGAGATCAAGGAAGAGGATGTCAAGGCCGGAAAAGAAAGAGCTGCTGGTTTGTTCAAGATCATTGAAAACTACCTTTTGGGAAACCCTGATGCATACAACTAAATCGAACCATGATAGCGCTACTGCATTATAGTCTCCTTTTGTCATTGGTGTGGCTTTGATATTACTATCCTTTCTTTTCAACCAAGACGTTTGTTTTGGCTTTGCATTTTGTTTTATGGCGAATTGTAATAATATTGGATTTGTTTTAGCCAAATTAAGAATAAATTGCTGGTACTCTGAACTTTGGCGAGTGATTATGTACTGTTCTTAATCACATCTGCAAAATATACCTATGTCACTTCAACTTAAATTCGGATTGATAGGGGCTGCGCAAACGCAAACCCCTTGGCAACAAATTATGACATAGACTATCCCCTCTTGGGGAGACCTTAAGCAAGCACCCCTCCAAAGTGCAATGGAGGTCACTAGCCTAGGCCATCAGTCTACTTGATCACCCATTGACCCCATCCAGGTAAGTATGTTCCAGCGTTGTTACTCCTTTTCCACGGATTTGTCTCCCATATTATATGGTATGACATACCTATCCATACTATATGGTATGACATATCTATTGCAAATGTGTCTAATTGTGTGGTACATGTGAGTTTTTGAAGGGGCAAATAGTCATTACATGGTTATTTAGTTGCTTCTTCAATCAATGATAACCATACATTTTATGAGACATGCTATACCAAATGGTATACTAGAATGTTCCTTTCCTTTATACCTCTTACCCTTGTCTCTTTTCTCTTGTTCTCCATGTGGGATGCACGCGGAACCGTATCTACCAGTTGCTACAACTCTGATAATGAATAAAAATCTCACACTGCCACATCTCTGATATATGAATAATGATTCAAACCTCGAGTCTCTATCTACCCATAAAACTAAGACTTTGAATTTACATCACAAGCTCAACCCGTTTGTTTTATCTCCAATCATCATTACTAGTTACAAATGGCTCTTCTCCAATGTGTTATACATACGCCTCCATTTTGCAGCTTGATGAATAACTCGAAACATCAATATATACTAGTTAATAATGGCTCTTCTCTAAGTGTGTTACATATCCTTGCAGCTTGATGATCAACTCATCTGTCTTTTAAAGATGATCAGTGTGATTGTCAGTGTGTTAGTCACAACTCACATGAAGCAAAAGAATTGGTATTTGTTGCAAAAGAATTGGTATTTGGTTTGGTAGGGTGTGCCAAGCTTTGCTGTAATGCAACGCTAAGATGACACGTGTGAATCCTAATAGCAAGCTATTGTGGTGGATTCACCCCATAAAAAAAAAAATTTAATATCATATGAACACTTGGTCCACGTATCAGATATTAAACTGATAAGAACAGATACTACACGTGATCTTAGCCAAAAGGCCGAGAAAGGTATGATTTTACTGGTCTTCGACTGTCTTTTTTATACCCAACACTAGTCTCCTACTGCTTTCAAGTAACCGATGTGGGATTGTGAGTGCTTTTTTATTTTGTTTAATTTTTGTTTTCTTTTCATGTACGTGCTTCTGCAGTTTGTACTTCTCCACAACCTCATAACAACCACAAATCAATGAATAGTACATCAAATGTAGAAGTGCTTTGGTTAGAATCTTCTGGTCCTTCTTATCGCTGCATACATAGTTTTGGTACTTTTTTATTTTCCATAGCTTAGTTCGACCAGAAAGACTCCTAGTAAGACAAGGATTGCTCTCTTAACCAGGAATTTAAAAGGCAAAGCAAATCAATCAACCATGTTGCTCACCAAAAAACAACTTAAACAATAAGAATAATCAGCAGCTAATGGTACTTAATTAGGTGCATCGCATTTTTCAAAGTCAACTATTTGATGTAAGATGAATCATATTACTGATACAAGCCTCTAACAAGGCGATGAAGTTGCTCAAACAAAAGCATGTCTACCGGTGACAAAAAAATGCAACACAAGTTGGATCCACATAGACAAAGCAACACAGCCCAAAATTTTTTGCTTCCACCCATGAAATGGGTTATCTCATTTTCTAACCCAGGTTACTTTGTTGGGGAGAAATCTAACCCAGGTGAGAGGAGCAGACTGACCCAAGCGAGAAGAAGCCACCTCAGCTCAGCCCACGCTTGTGGCTTGCGTCAGCAACAACGCCTGCACCGACCCATGTGCCTGGAAGGAAGGTTTTGCGCACAAACCAACAACAGCGATGAGCTGAGCGCATGTGATGACGACAGGGAGACAGAGACCACACCACGTGGGCGCGACAGGGAGACAGGGACCACGCCATGCGACGCACACTGAGCGACGTCTGGAAACCGACCGTTGCAAACCTAAAAAAAAAATCCGACCGTTTTGAATAAATCCAAAAAAAAAAGGTAGGTTGAGAATAATTCCAACAAAAAAAATCTAATTTTTTTTTAAATTGTAATATTTCTAACGATAACATAAAAAATCTCTTCTATATACATAGTCAATTTTACATATCTCACACCAAAAAAAAAATTCCAACTTTGATTACTAGTTTTTCCTTTCCACACTATATTTCTCATTTCCTTTCTTCTCATTCCTTCTCTTCACAATGAATAATTTGTGGGAAAGGATCCGAAAATCTCAAGAAGAAGACGACGAAGATGATCTAGCAACTAACAACATTGTTATCGCAGCCGTTGCTCACCTTGAAGCTAAAAATCAACCTCGAGGTCGTGGATCTCATCCAGGTCGTCGTCCAAACCAACCTCGAGAAAGGGAGGATATAGGCAAAGGTATGCTTGAAGATTACTTTGTCGAACGTCCTATTTTCAATGATGAGCAATTCCGAGTTCGCTACAGGAAGAGCCACGGTGTCTTCTGTTTACGCCTAGATTAATATTTTACTGGACAGTAAATGTCTATGTGAATATTAATTACATTCTTGGTCCATGTCATACCGGCGAGCCAAAAGTTCTCTAAGTTTACAAATGTCGGCCCGCCAATGTGATCACGCGAGCCGAGTTAGACTTCACGCGGAACGAACTGCATACGAACTGGAACACTTAGCTCGCGCGCGGAATGGACATAGGCGGACTACGCAGTTCGCGTGGAACACTTAGCTCGCGCGCGGAGTTACTATTCAACACTCCGCGTAGGCGAGGCGAGATTGACTCTCCGCGAGGCGAGGCGAGGTTGACACTCTGCGAGGTGAGGCGAAATTGACTCTCCGCGTAGGCGAAGCGAGGCGAGCTGACAAACTGCCTCGCGTAGGAGACTTCGCGAGGCAGCGACATGCGGACTCCGCGCGCACCACGACAAAGGTTGAAGACTTTTACAAGTCTTTGACATGCTTCCTGCCAACCTCTGTGGCCCATTAAATATAAAAAGCCATTTTAAGGCTTGCGAGCTGCAATAGCCCGCGAAGTGGACGCGACCTACAGAAGCACGCGAGATAGCATCTTGTAGCAGCCCGCGGGATGAATTCCAGTTCGCATAGGAGTCTACAGTTGGCAGCGCGGAAGCAATGCCCTATGCGCGGAATGAAGTGTGCGAACTGGGCAGGTGTCACCAATTGGTTGGTTCGCATGGACGAAATAGTGTCCTTGTGCGAATAGGGTTTCAGAGTCCGACTTGGATTCTAATTACCTTTCTTCTGCCGCAAGTCGAACTACTATATAAGGGGGCTCGAACCCTAACAGAAATCTCTCTCTAAAACAATACACAAAAACACAAATACAACTAAAAACAGTTACCCTTCGAGCTCTTCGAAACCCTAACCCTAAGCGCCGCCGCCTAGGTTTCTTCTCTAGAGCCCTCCGGACTCTACATCCTCGTTTCTCTCTGAACTCCCTATAGTTGCTCTACTCGCGCCGCCGTGAGTATCGATCGCTTGTACTCGTAAATCCTCGTCTGAGGTGGCACCTGTAACTCCCTTCGCCTGATCAAGAAGTCAAGCGCACCCCTACTATTCTTTCCTCATCCGCGAGGTTGCACGCCTGCAACACTCCCCTTTTCTCTTTGTTCACTAGAAACCTCTGCTCCGCGCGCTGAGGATTGTGGCCAAAACATTGGCACGCCCAGTGGGACAGGGAGTACAAGCGATTCACCATAGGGAAGCGAGACCGCCATGGTAGGCTCTCAGCCGACCCAAGACACAGACTCTGCTCCGTCTATGGAGCAAGTCTTCCAGATGTTCGCACAACTCATGGGGCAGATCCAGGGTTTGACAAACCAAAGCTCTGCCACTCAACAAAGCCTCGCCGACCTTGCTGGTAAGGTCGACGGCTTTGTTGAACAGGTCAAAACAAATAGAGCCCTCAAATGGGCTACCCATGACAAACTCATCGTGCTCAGCGAGGACTCTGGCCACTTAGAAGGCAAATTCATGAAAAACAAGAACATGTTTGAGGGGTCTCTCCAACAAACCCAACAAGAGTCGGGGCAAACCACGAACGTCTTGCACAAAAAGATTGAACTGCCTAGCAGCCAATCTAATGGTGAAGATCTTCCTTTGGACAGACCCACGTCCAAAGAAGGAACCACTTCGTCAATCGATGATGAAGGACCTGAGGTAGAGGCCGGCGAGATTATAGATGATAATCCCATCTTGAAATTTCAAGGTGTTCCTCAGGAAAAGAAGCCTGAAGATAGGACAGAACAGTCCATCTCTGAAGAAGAAATCAGTTTGCACACTGATGGCGGACCACAACTTTGCATGATGGCGACCCACAACTTCCGAGTAGCCAGTTTCCTCATGCGAGATGTATATGTGGACACGGGTCAGCTGCATGGGGGGCAAGGCGGAGCTCGTCTGCCTTCTTTAGTTAACCACCATGATCAAGGGCATGACCAACTCAAGCTTTGTCCAATTACTAGACGTGATCAAGACGCTGCCCCAAGTCAAGACAAGCGAAATGAAGCTGCGAAAGTGGAGTGGTGCAGATCTAACGAACTGTGGGCAGCCTGCCGCAAGCAACTGGATACGCAAGCGGCTGCTGAAGGATATGAAAAGGCTTTACAACGCCAGAATATAAAGCCTACGAATGGTGAAGATTTTTCTTTGGACGGACCTACGTCCAAGGGAGAAGCTACTTTGTCAATCAATGACAAGGAGCATGAGGTTGAGACTGGCGGAACTTCAGATAATGACCTTATCTCAAAAGCCGACGTTGTTCCCCAGGAAGATAAGTTTAAAGGTAGGACAGAACAGTCCACCTTAGAGAAAGAGAGCGAGTCAAACGCTGGTGGTGAACCGCAAGTTCGCATGAAAGGTGACTCAAGAGCCAACTTTCCTATGCGAGATGTATATGTGGACACAGGTCAGCCGCATGGGGGGCAAGGCGGAGCTCGCCTGCTTTCTTTATCAAGTCCTGACAAGCGAAATGAAGCTGGACCAGAACCTCTTGAGTTTCCTTTTCAGCCTGAACACGCGGGGCATCAAGGCTGCCGAAGTCCGCTTCTCCTAATGAGTCGGCTCACCCATCTTATATTCACCAGCAAGATGCCTCAGTCCACTTCGCCAAACCATGGTCATATTAAGCTTAACTATATATGGCGTGGCGGTATCCCTAGGCCAATCTGTGGTTTCACATTGCAACATACTTGTCTCTGCATGCAAGTTCAGAGGCCTAAAGGGGACTTTGGTTTATGGGCGAAGTACGTACATGTCCCATATATGCCTATAGTTGCAAAGAAGGTCGAGCCACCGACCTTTGTTGGTTCTGCATGTGACACAGAGCCAACTTATGATGAATACGACGAAGACTATATGTTGGTACGTCTGTCGCATAGTCATACTCCACAAGAGTTCAATCCCAGTGACACTCTTGATATGGTGAAAAGAGACCAGCAAGTGGTTCTCTTCCTTGACCAATGCATGGCTTTTCCTGATAAGACCATGCATTATGACCTGATAGTTGGCAACAAGGACGGTCTCAATATCATACGATCCACGAGAATGCAATTGAAGATCTTGCTCTGCCAAAAGACAAGGATGCGTGGGGGGCAGCGAGACGTACCCTACGAACTACCTTGCTCAAATTTTCAATTTGTTGATGCGAAGACCTGCTCAACACTTGGAAATTCTCAACAGCGACAGTCTCATTTTGGAACCATGACGATGTCAAGACTTGGAGTAAAGCATTGGTGGCCTCCCCCGTGGCCTAACAAAGGGTACCTAATCAAACTATGATACCCTTCGTTCTTTGTTCTTAGCTTTCCTTTAGTTTTTACTCCTGTTTGCTTTCAGTTTCTTTCTTTTCTCGCATTGAAAAAAGAAAATACAAAAAAATCAAATAGCAGAAAACCCAAAAAGAGAGCCTTGGTCTTGCTGAAATGCAAGACAACGTTCTTGCCTCTGAAGGCTTGAACTTTACTTAGGAGCCTATCCCTGAGGCTTGAAGACAACATGCATTCTGCATGCCTTCGAGTTACTGCCAGCGAAGTCAAGTCAGCAAGGCAATACAACTAGTTTGCAATTCTGAAAGTTGCACCAGACAGTCAACTTCGCGGACTCCATTGGAATGATCCAAGAAGCATTAGCCAACGTGCCTTCTATCAAAAGAAAGCCCTGGATGTCTAATTTCCAGAGGATTTTTCGGTTCGTCATTTCGCCGTTCCTGGAGAGAGTTATGGTAGTTCGAATGCAGACAGGTCAGGATACGCGCGGATTTGCAATATGCATTTTCAATGTGTTTTCATGACCTCGTAGCCTGCTTTCCGCACTGGGGGGCATCGGTACCACAACTCTGTCCCTGGGGGGGCATGCTAAAGTTTTGATGTCCTTCATTTCTTCTCAAGCATCGGCGAACAGACATCAAAACTGGGGGGTACATTGGGTAGATGTGTTCCAGTTATTTCAGACTTTGGACCTTCTTCAAGTGTCTAGTCATTATTTAGGCCAATCCTTGTGGCCTCCAAATCTCCAAGGTTGGTTCGCCATCTTCACGCGACCGTTCGCTGACTCATTTGTGTGCTTCTCTTTTGTTTGTCTCTCACTGGTTCGCATTGGGGGGCAGCGAAGTACATAGCCATTGTCTTTCCATGTTGGTCCGCCATCGCCAAGAGCTCGCGAAGGGCTATTTTTTGGAATCTACTCAAGTCACATGCGTCTGCTCAAGATACATCCATGTGAGCTACATTCGAGTTGAGCAGGCGAATACGGGCTAGGGGCAGGCGAATGCAAGCAAAAGGCAGGCGAATGCATTTGAAGTTCAAGTCCAAGGTGCCTAGGCGAGCCGTGCAGCAGCTTCGCTCCAATGCCTTACTGGGTGCTTGAGTTTCAAGGCCTATTCACAGGCTTGTCTACGCACACTCATTTTGTATGACCCGAGCCAGTACTATTGGCTTTGGAGTAACATGAACATAAACCTCTTCAGTCATTCTCGACATTTCATAACTTCGAGGCTAGGGGGCAATGTTTACGCCTAGATTAATATTTTACTGGACAGTAAATGTCTATGTGAATATTAATTACATTCTTGGTCCATGTCATACCGGCGAGCCCAAAGTTCTCTAAGTTTACAAATGTCGGCCCGCCAATGTGATCACGCGAGCCGAGTTAGACTTCACGCGGAACGAACTGCATGCGAACTGGAACACTTAGCTGGCGCGCGGAATGGACATAGGCGAACTACGCAGTTCGCGTGGAACACTTAGCTCACGCGCGGAATGGACATAGGCGGACTACGCAGTTCGCGTGGAACACTTAGCTCGCGCGCGGAATTACTATTCAACACTCCGCGTAGGCGAGGCGAGATTGACTCTCCGCGAGGCGAGGCGAGGTTGACACTCTGCGAGGTGAGGCGAAATTGACTCTCCGCGTAGGCGAAGCGAGGCGAGCTGGCGAACTGCCTCGCGTAGGAGACTTTGCGAGGCAGCGACATGCGGACTCCGCGCGCACCACGACAAACGTTGAAGAGTTTTACAAGTCTTTGATATGCTTCGGGCCAACCTCTGTGGCCCATTAAATATAAAAAGCCCTTTTAAGGCTCGCAAGCTGCAATAGCCCGCGAAGTGGACGCGAGCTACAGAAGCACGCGAGATAGCATCCTGTAGCAGCCCGCGGGATGAATTCCAGTTCGCATAGGAGTCTACAGTTGGCAGCGCGGAAGCAATGCCCTATGCGCGGAATGAAGTGTGCGAACTGGGCAGGTGTCACCAATTGGTTGGTTCACATGGACGAAATAGTGTCCTTGTGCGAATAGGGTTTCAGAGTCCGACTTGGATTCTAATTACCTTTCTTCTGCCGCAAGTCGAACTACTATATAAGGGGGCTCGAACCCTAACAGAAATCTCTCTCTAAAACAATACACAAAAACACAAATACAACTGAAAACAGTTACCCTTCGAGCTCCTCGAAACCCTAACCCTAAGCGCCGCCGCCTAGGTTTCTTCTCCAGAGCCCTCCGGACTCTACATCGCCGCTTCTCTCTGAACTCCTTATAGTTGCTCTGCTCGCACCGCTGTGAGTATCGATCGCTTGTGCTCGTAAATCCTCGTCTGAGGTGGCACCTGTAACTCCCTTCGCCTGATCAAGAAGTCAAGCGCACCCCTACTATTCTTTCCTCGTCCGCGAGGTGGCACGCCCGCAACACTCCCCATTTCTCTTTGTTCGCTAGAAACCTCTGCTCCGCGTGCTGAGGATCGTGGCCAAAACATTTTCAACCGCATATGCGGTGACCTTTGCAACTATGATCGATATCTTGTTCAAAGAATCGATGCTGCCAAGAAGGTCGGTTTACTTCCCCAGCAAAAGATGACATCCTCTTTATGGATGCTCGCCTATGGCACATCCGCAGATCAATGTGCTGAGTATTGTCGGATGGCAAAATCTACCTCTATCGAGTGCCTCCAATGATTTACAAGAGGAATTGTTGCTCTTTACTCAGCAGATTACCTTCGAACTCCTAATCCAGCCGATCTAAAAAGACTTCTCGCTAAAGGTGAAAGGCGAGGCTTTCCCGAGATGATTGGGAGCATTGACTGCATGCATTGGCAATGGAAGAATTGTCCATCCGGTTGGGCTGGTGAATATAGTGGTAGAAAACACATCCCCACTATCATTCTTGAAGCGGTCGCATCATACGAAACTTGGATATGGCACGCCTTTTTTGGAATGCCCGGGTCATGCAACGACCTCAATGTCCTAGCAAAATCCCTGTTGTTTGACGAGCTTACTGCCGGTTGAGTGCCTAAGATCGAGTTCCAAGTGAATAACAGAGTCCACAAGTTGGGCTACTATCTTGCCAACGGTATATATCCTAGGTGGGCGACTTTCGTCAAAACTATTCCACATCTCACCCGTCCTAAAGATATTACATTTTCCAAGGCCCAAGAGGGGTATAGGAAGGATGTGGAGAGGTGTTTTGGTATTTTGCAGTCACGCTTTGGTATTATTAGAGGAGCTGCTCGGCGTTAGGATAAAGAAGATCTCTGATACATCATGTTGGCTTGTATTATTTTACACAACATGATAATGGAGGACGAACGCCCTGCTGATAGTGATGATGATTTGGAGTTCGATAAAGAAGAGGAAAACAATATGAGGCCTAGAATAGCCGAAGTTTGGGATGGACCAACCGGTCGAGACTTTGTTGAAGGTGGTAGAGATAGTCATACCTTCGAAGGGTTCATGGAGCGATACAATGCAATTAGATGTCTGTACGAGCACTTCGACCTTCAAGCAAATCTCATAGAGCATTTGTGGCAATTTCAAGGCAATTTGAATGTCTAGATTGTCTGTTTTTTATTATGTTTGTGTGCTTGTCATTGGGAAATTTCAAATAATTATATCTTTTTTTAATTTTCTAGGATTGGCCTGTCAATTAAATGTCATAGAATAAAAATAAATTCAATAATTCATATTGTTTATTGAATCACTATTTATTTACGATTGAATCATTATTCACACTTAAAAATGTTTTTTAAAATTCAATAAACAGTCATTGTCACGTGACAACAATCTCACATTTCAGACAGGTGGAAACTGCTGCCCAGTCATAGTAACCCTGAGTGACCCAGGTCATTATGTTCATTCTAACCCAACGGGTGAACTTGCTCTAATGCAACTTTTCTGTTGAATCTCAAAGTTGGT
Organism: Fragaria iinumae; assembly: GCA_009720345.1. Taxonomy (NCBI): domain Eukaryota; kingdom Viridiplantae; phylum Streptophyta; class Magnoliopsida; order Rosales; family Rosaceae; genus Fragaria; species Fragaria iinumae. The sequence continues at coordinate 24,379,255 of CM019120.1, read as the reverse complement.
CTGATATGAGTGATTTAAGAGGGTATATTGTATATGAAATTAGTGAAACTTTATAAAAAGTCTATGGAATTTAAATTAACTCTTATTATTTATTAATACAATTATACAAAACTGACGTCTACCCGACCTCCCAAAAAAGAAAATTAAATTAAATTGAAGAAGAAGATGAATGTTACAATAATTTGGAAAGGTAAGGTAAATGTAGCACCACTCCCTTGCATGAAACCTAAAGAAACGCCAAGGCACTCGATTCTGATCTCCAAAAGAGCGTTGTGGCGTTTCTCTCTCTCTGAATTACTCCATCCAGTAACTACCTCCTATCCTAACGTTAGTCCATGTCGAACCAAAAACGCAGGCACAAGAAAACCAAAACAGAAAGAAAGAAAAATGTTACACAGAAAATGAGAAACAAACCACCGTCTGGTTTGTGATCTTGAATCACTTCTTACATTTTAATTTCCAGGTAAATCTTTAATCTATTACTTCCTATGAAACCAAACTACGTACTTTGTTTTTGATTCAGAGCCATTGTGATCAAACTTCACCAAGTACAGGAAAACATACTTTGTTCTTGTTCCTCCTTGTTTTCCTGTACTCTGTTTCATATCCTCTCTATTTTTCAATTCCATCACAAAAGGGTTTCTCATTTCAGCTATGATCTCCAACACCCGGGTCTTATTTTCTCTGATCTTATTATCTCTAAGCACAATTCAAGTTCTTAGCGCAGACTCAAATTCTTCCAATCCTTACATTCTTTCTTGTGGCTCTTCAAAAGGTGGCACCGATTCCGATGGCCGGAAATGGTCATCGGATTCCCAGTTTATTTCCGGGAATTCCACAACGGGAAAGGCCCAATACCAAGACCCTTCTCTTCCTTCCGAAATCCCCTACATGTCTGCAAGAATCCTCAGCTCTTCTTGCTCATACAAACTCTCTGTTTCACCAAAGCAACGCCATTGGCTCAGACTCCATTTCTACCCTTCTTCCTATAACAGCCTCGACAAATCCAACTCGTATTTTGATGTAACCGCAAATGGATTTACTCTCCTCAAGAACTTCAGCGCCTCCATCACAGCTCAGGCTCTCACGCAGGCCTACATTGTCAAAGAATTCTCACTCATTCCTATTGAGTCCGGGAATCTCAACATCACCTTCACCCCCTCTTCATCTCATAATAACTCATATGCTTTCGTCAACGGTATTGAGGTCATACCTATGCCGGAATTATTCCAAACCGCCAACTTGGTTGGATTCAATGACAAAACAATCGATGTACAAAGCTCTACCCTTCAAACCATGTTTCGGCTCAATGTGGGTGGACAGTATGTTGGGCCAGCAAATGACTCTGCCGGGCTTAGCCGGACATGGTATGACGATTCGCCTTACTTGTTTGGTGCTGCATTTGGTGTCACATCACAGGCTGAGAAGAATGTCTCGATTCAATACTCTAAAAATGTGTCAGATTCTTTTGCACCTGTTGATGTTTACAAAACAGCTAGATCAATGGGACCTGACGCCAAGGTGAATTTGAATTACAATCTCACATGGCTTTTTCAGGTGGATGCTAATTTCACCTATGTTGTGAGGTTTCATTTCTGTGAGTTTTATCTCACCAAGGTCAATCAGAGAGTGTTTGATATATATGTGAACAACCAAACTGCCCAGCAGGGTGCAGATGTGATCATATGGACCGGGAAGATTGGAGTTCCTGTTTATGAAGATTATGCAGCTTATGTGAAAGATCAAACTGGTGATGATGAACTGTGGGTGGCATTGCACCCAACTGTGTCAATGAAGCCTCAGTACTTTGATGCAATACTTAATGGATTGGAGATCTTTAAGATCAATGATACTCGTGGCAACTTGGCTGGCCTCAACCCTGTGCCGTCTCAGATGCTTCAGGATGCTGAGGCGGCCGCGGCTGGGGCCAATGATCCCGCCCCGCGGGCAGCAGGATCAAAGAATAAGGGTTTGGTAATTGGTGGAGTCACTGGTGGGGCTGCTGGTGTTGTTGTAGCTGCTGCGGTCTGCTTTGTTGTGTACCATAGGAAGAAGAAATCACATGAGTGCGGAGCTGGGGCTTGGTTGCCGCTGTATGGTACCTCTACCACAATAACTTCTCGAAAGAGTGGTACTAATAGCGGTAGTACTAGCCATGTTTCGAGTTTGGCTGCTGGTCTGTGTAGGCATTTCTCATTATCTGAGATCAAACATGGTACCAAGAACTTTGATGAGTCTGAAGTTATTGGGGTTGGAGGGTTTGGGAAGGTTTACAAAGGGTTGATTGATGGCTCAACGAAAGTGGCTATAAAGAGATCCAATCCATCTTCTGAACAAGGAGTTAATGAGTTCCAAACTGAAATCGAGATGCTTTCAAAGCTTAGGCACAGGCATTTGGTTTCATTGATTGGTTATTGTGAAGAAGATGGCGAGATGATTTTGGTTTACGATTACATGGCTAATGGGACTCTTAGGGAGCACCTTTATGAGCATGACAAGCCTCCCTTGTCGTGGAAGCAAAGGTTGGAAATTTGTATAGGAGCGGCAAGGGGACTGCATTATCTTCATACTGGTGCAAGGTACACAATTATTCACAGAGATGTTAAAACCACAAATATTCTCTTGGATGAGAATTGGGTTGCTAAAGTGTCTGATTTCGGGTTATCCAAAACGGGGCCTAATCTCCAGCAAACCCATGTTAGTACAATGGTGAAGGGTAGCTTTGGATACTTGGACCCTGAATACTTCCGCAGGCAACAATTGACTGAAAAATCAGACGTTTACTCATTTGGGGTAGTTCTATTCGAAGTCTTGTGCGCAAGGCCAGCACTCAATGCTACATTGCCTAAGGAGCAAGTTAGTCTTGCAGATTGGGCGTTACACTGTCGAAAACAGGGAACTCTTCATGAAATCATTGATCCACATCTTAAGGAGACACTAATGAATCCTGAATGTCTTAAAAAGTTCACAGAGACAGCTGAGAAGTGTTTATCTGATCATGGACTAGAACGTCCTTCCATGGGTGATGTGCTTTGGAACCTCGAGTTTTCTCTTCAATTGCTTGAACATCCTGGTGAGGAAAGTGTTGTAACTGAAGTTAAAGCAAATGGTGCTTATGCTGTGCAAAATGCCGCTGTCGCCATTGAAGAAGAGAGCAGTACTGCAGGTGTGCCTGTCGATGGGTTGACCAATAGTACTGTTGTTTTTTCACAGTTTATGAATCAACAAGGAAGATGATGAGAAGGACAATAATCAATCATGTGATTAGTGTTATGCCTGAGTTTATTTACTTTTTTTGTATGCTTGGGAGTTTTGTCTTGTAGATTGTGTATACAGACAACTGAAGCTATTAGAAAAGCTTTGGAGGATACACATGCCATTGTGTATACATACAACTGAAACTATTAGAGGTTGAAGAACTAACTTGTCGCTTTTTCGTTCATTTCGCTTTCTTTCTTTCAGCTTTCATTTGATACATTGATATATCTACCATATGGACACTATCATTTTTGGGAGCTGATCCACATCTGTATGGATATATGTTAACTGCACCGGAGCATTTTTTTCTTTTCTTTTTAGTTTTTCATGTTTTTCCTTAAAAGAAAAAAAAAACTATGATGGAGCATAGATTGCAGCTTTTGTTTTCAAAACACAGCAATGTAAGTAGGCTACATACTAAGCTAAGCTTTGAAAAGACTTATAAGTACGCTATTTTCTGGACTATAAATAATCAGAAGTTTGGCTTTTGAATTAGCAAAACTTGGCAGATTTGAAAGAAAGGGGGTACATGAAGGAGTTAGAATAAGTGAAACTGATGCTCTGGCTGGTCTTCAAAGGCTTGCCTCCATTGACCAAGCAATCATCAAATGAGAGCCTCTTGAACATGGTCGGGTTTATGACTCTTGTCGAGGCAAACCAACCACAGTGGAGATGAATATTTGAAGGAGCACATGACGCAGGATTAACACAGGTGTTCACAATCTGTACTATGTACCTTGGAATCCCAGATTTGGTGTCTATGCTTTGTGAGATGCTTATGTCTCTATTTGCACAGCTTCCTGTTCACAAAAATTAGTTAGCTCTAAACGAGATCGAGGAAAGTACACAAATTCTTGAGGATAAGTACTAATCAGATCATGGGTACGTATGTGTCATAGGAAAATGAAAAAGATGGGATCTTCACCATGAAACAAAAGCTTTCTGTGAGTTGATGAGTAACCCTTTTCTGAACAATTCATTGTTGCTGAGTGGTTGCAAGAATCTCCATGAAATGAAAACAAGAGCTTGTTTAAAGGACCTGTAGAAAGGAAATGTATTCATGTCGATTACACATAATGTGCATATGTACTAGGAACTTTGTATGAGAATTTATATACATGGAATTATGGATAAAGATTAATTGGGAGGTACCAGAATGTGTTCCAAGATTGCAGAACATAATGATGGGAATGAGGAGCAAGTAGATGATGAAGAACACATGAAAAGAGCGCATGATGATGGCCTATTGGCCTAGCCTCTTTGGTTACAACTTACAAGGTCAAACTGCAGTGTGTTTTGTGGCTAGATCCCCTACTTAGTAGTGTTGGATAGAATCTGATATGTAATTATGCAGTGGAGGTCAAATTAAGTAAGAAATGAGAGGATAGGGTATGCAGAAAAGATTTTGTAGAGTGGCTGACTCTACTTGTCTTCTGGGTTTGAACAGTTGAGTACAGTAGTACACTACTATTAAGTCTGCAGGTTAAGCACCAAGGAAGAGTGAATGAGTATTTCACATTTCACTTTTTTATTTGCAAAGACAAGGAAAGGTAGCAGCAAGTTTTTATATAGTCATACAGAATGATAAATTTCTATTTCCCAGTTATTTTTACTATGCTGTTGTTTTTGTGTCAGATGACTCAGATCAATGTCTTTTAGTAATTAAATTTTAGTAAGAAAGAATACAAATACTACTCAAATATTGACAAGAACTAATCTAGTTACTGTTAACTTCATATATAATTGGCAGGAATATAATGCACAAGCGGCTTCAAAGGAAAAGGAATTTCAATCCAGCAATGCTTTGGACAAAACACCATGGAAATTAATGGTGTGTGTGTGTGTGTTTTTGCATTGTTTTGAGTCTTTCAACTACTTATTGGTCACCTTCAGTTTTGGTTCTGATTTGCCTTCATCAAATTTGTGGAGTCTCAATCAATAAGAAGGTATTATATAGGCATCATCAAACCTTGTTATTAAGAATAGTTGACTCCTCTTTTTCAAAGAGCAATATTACACATTTTCATAACATTATCATACACGTACTGTTTCTGTAAGTGCATCTGATTTTGAAGTGAAAATGTGTGAGAAGGTGAGGAAAGTACTACCATGAATATATTCAGTATACAGTTCTTCTTCTTATTCTTCTTCATTTTTTTTAGTTGTTGAGAAAATTAGATAAAAATCCAAAATACTAGACCTCTTTTAAGATAAACTCATACATATTTTTCTTTTATTTTACACTCATTCCACATAAGCAAACATACCATATAGAGCAAATGTCTATAATTAATAATTTTCTTCATTTTTCGGTTTCTCTAATTTTCCCTTCAGACAGTAGAAAACTAAATTTGGTATTGTTTTGACCATGATTCTCAGCAGGGGGCAGAGAGATGGTAGCAGTCAATGCTTCTAGGGATGTGGGGCGTGCCACCGCGCGGACGCGGAATGTAGTAGAGTTGTTGCTGTAGTGCGCTGACCTGTACTTCTAATCAAACGAAAGTAGGGCTCCGGTGCCACCTCGCAGACGAGGAATTACAAGCACTAAGTGATTCGATACTCACAGTGTGTCGCGAGCAGAGCAACCAAACGGGATCAAGAGTGATCGGAGATGAGTCCGAAAGGACTCTGAGAACTAAGGCAATGTGCGCTTAGAATTAGGGTTTCGAGAGGCTCGAAGGTATCAACTGGTTTGAAAGTTTGTTTGTATTGAGTTGTTGTTTTTTTTAGAGAGAGAGAGAGAGAGAGAGAGAGAGAGAGAGAGAACTTCTGTAAGCCTTCAAGCCCCTTTATATAGTAGCTTGCCTTATGCTAGAAGAAATATAATCATAGTCTAATTCGGACTTATAGTCAGAATACCACAAGGACATTGTTTCACTCGCGCGAACCAATCATCTGCATGACACGTGTCCAACCGCGTGATTGACTCCGTCTGGGCTACTGCTTTCGCGCTACCCAACTGTAGAGTCCTACGCGAACTCAACCACAAACATCCTTATCTCGTGAGGTGTTACAGTCCTTATCACACTCCGTCTCGCGCGCCTCCGAAGCTCGCGACTTTGAACGGGCTTTACATTAAAACGGGCCACAGGTATTGGCCCAAATGCCACCCAAAACTTAATGCGAGTCTTGGACCAATATATCACCTCGCGTAGCACATCTACTCATGCGTCCGACTCGCATGCAACTCATGTCACTGTTTTGATGTGTGCGAACTCCTCAGCTCACATGATAATTTCAGTCCTTATATGTGAAGGTCTTTTCGCATGCGAACTCTGCTATCTAGCTCGCATGATGTCGTTGACGGGCCATCACTTGTGAATCCAATTATTTTGGGCTCGCCGGTGTGACGTGGACTATGAATTTAATTAATATTCACTTAGACATTTACTGTCCAGTAAATTATTAATTTGGGTGTAAACATGTATATTTCTCAATTTTAGCATCAATTTGAAACTCAAATACTAGCTAAAATTTAGTTGGATTTACTTTGTCATAATTAATTACATTCTTTAATTTCTTACCTTGTTATTACTAACTTGAATGTGTATATATATATATATATATATATATATATATATATATATATATGTATATATGTATATATATGTTATATATAGAAGTATGTCATTTGTAATAGGATGATACTTTTCATTCCTAAGCTCACATTTGATGTCTCTCTACATAGTTGAAAAATGTCTAATTTTAAGGTACATGTTCTTGTTTTTTGATTAATTTTCTTCTTTTAAAGTATATTATTTTATCATTTCCCATCCTAATAGAGAGAACATTTTACTTTGTACTACTTACGTTTCTAATGTACATATTAAGTATGGCATGATATGATAATATACCTAAAAAGAAGAAACTCAAAATTGGGTTTAGAGTATAGGGTTAAGGTATAGGGTTTAGGGTATAGAGTTAGGGTATAGGTTCAGGGTATAGGGTATAGGGTTTAGGGTTTAGGGTTTAGAGTTCAGGGTATAGGGTTTAGATCAGATATCTTATTCATATTTACCTTATGTATAGATTAGAGAATGAATTCCTTTAATTTAGATTTTTTCATAAAAATAAAGAAAACTACATGATTCTTGCAAATTAATTGAAAAATGTTAGTGTTAGAAGAAAAACTCATAATCAAGGTATTTAAGACAACATCAATTAAACTTATTTATTATATTAATATGTTATAGTTGAATGGTGACAATTGTGTAAAATTTAGAAAAAATAGGAAATTATATTTATCATAATTGATACATTTTAGATATCTATCAGATATAATATTAGGTAAGTTTTATTTAAAACTACTCTTTAAAATTAGGTGTATATGAAAATTCTCTTTTTAGAAAAAAAAATTAAAATGAATTCAGTGTACAGTTGCGCCATACAGTTGCATGTATAAGATGTTTTGACCCCTTTTGGGGCATGTGTGTTGCATCATATCAAAAGCCTGTTTCTGCATGCACCTCAGCTCCTGCGCTAATGTCGCCACTTCATTAGTCAAAAAAAGCAGATCCTTCCCTTTTCATTCCACAATCTTTCATCTTTGTTTTTACCCCATTGCAAGTCTTAATAAATATATCACTTTTGTTTTCTTTGAGCATGCGGCATCTTTCTTCTCCCTGTCTTGAGATGACCTCTGTGACTGTCTGAAGCATCAGTATGTACAGAAAAGACAAAATTAAGGTCTTACTTATATCTAGAAAAGTTGCACAATATTCCAGTGGCATGGCCAGAAGAAGCAGTAACCTAAAATAGGAACTTGTAGGAACAGCTAGGTTTTCACATGCTATGCCTGCGTCATCAATGTGTCATTTTTAGTATTTTTAATTTGTTTTTGTTAATTACTAATTTTTTTTTCATTTGTACTTTTTTATTTTATTTTTTTTAAACCATATCATTTATCTTTTTAAATCGTTAATACACCACAATACGTCTTCAACAGACATAGTTCTGCCCTAATTCCAATCCTCCTCTTATCTCACCTCTCCTCCCACCTGCTCATCAATTTAATTGATTAAGGAATTCTCAGTTTGATTTCAACCTCTTCTAAAATACAGCAGGGCCGATGGTAGAATTAAAGCAACAAGTGTCGAAGATGATACATTGAAAAATAAACTTTGCCATCGATTGGAATTAGTAGATGCATGGTGAAATTGTCAATGGAGTAGTCTCTGTCTCGAATACGTAGTCTTATCATCTTCCTGATGACTTGACTGAGATGTTGGTGAAGTGCTTATCACTCATTGATTCACTAAAGTTCTCTACTGTGTGTACATCTTGGAGAGGAACATCGTCAAAATGGTGTCAACGATCAACCATTTTCCATGGATCTTGAGAATTCCTTAATCGACTAAATTGAAGAGGGATGTGAGACGAGATAAGGCTAGGGTTTATATCATAAAGATTTTTTTAAGGATTAGTAAGATAAAGGATAGGGTTTAAAAAATAAATATAAGAAAGTAAAAATGAAAAGAAAATTTCGTAATTAACAACAAAAAACTGAAATTTAAAAATATTAGACATGACACATAATTGATGATGTAGACATGTCACGTCAGTTGCCACGTAAAGTGGTCTCTTAATGGTTCACCTAGCATTACTCTTTATATATATCATTACTCTTTCTATAGATCAATAGCTTGTAACAGTTTCACTAAGGTTTTCTATATATTCTTAGCTATGGCTCCCATACGAGGCTTGAAATGAAATGCCCTCCATTGTTTCATGTCCCACGTTAAGAAAGTAACAAAAAATACACTACAATTTCCAATCCCACATCGACGACTGCTCATGCATTCGTCGTTAAGTTGTGGGAAGTTCACTTCTACTTCAAAGATCTCTTCGATGTGGTCGCACATGTAACAAATTTTCACATCGATCAAAAACTTGGTGTTCAAGCTAGCATGAATACTTCTAATTAGTTTCATGCATATGCAAATGATATTACCCTCCGTTTTATTTTGACATATTGTGATCTAGCCACTGTTTTTTTTTATCAAATTAACATTTTAGTTTGAACTTTGAACTTGGACTAATATCCTACAAGCATCTCTACTGTGCAAAACTAAAAACTACATTCGTGTTGATAAACTCTCCTACGTGCTCATGTGATTCCTTTGGCCAGCACGTTGGGGATTCACCTTTCACATGAACATTCCATTTTGCCGCTACTTCCACCTTGACATATATGATATAGCATTTCGTGGCAGATCTTTACGACCAATGGTGGACCTAAGATTTTAGGTTAGGGTGGGCTAAAAAAAATTTCTTAAAGTTCTTTAATTTTTTTTCTTCTATATTTTACAAATCACATCTTAGATTAAAAACATGAGACACGTTATGGTACTGAGATGTATATCCTATTTTTATTTTACATGTACTTAAACAAAAATTACAATGTTATGAATCAAATTACAACATTAACAACAAATTTACCAAATTTTTTTACACTATTTACATGAAGTTAAACAAAATTACAACTATGAGAACAATTTGTTCAAAAAGTTGTAAAATGGTTGTACATTTTGTAATCACAATTATTAGAACAATATTACAAACAATACGACTCAGTATTACCATTTTGACTACAAATATATTGTCACATTTGTAAATGTAGGTATTACATACGGGTATGTACCATAGAATTTCCCTAAAAACATATCAAATAATCACATAGTTAACTGATCATTAAGAATTCAATATTATACATTTTACATTTTATAGAAATTCGATAACAAAAGTTAAAGACAAAAGAACATATTTACTCAAATTGAACCCTACGCTCTTGAATAGAAACAAAATCTAATAACTAAGCTATCTAACCACACAAACGCCGCTCTAACAATACAGTAAACGAGTGTATAATCTTAAAACCTAACTGGACGGAAAAACACAATCTAATAACTATGAATCAAGCGTTGGTACTATTACAACTATACACACTCACACACACACACATCATTAGCATTAGTCATCTACAATAAAGTAAGCAAACAATTGAGATTAGAATTAAAATATCAATAGAAATACAGTACGATGGGATGATAGGATGTTGGGATTATCAAGGCATTAATCAGTTGAGATTTACGCTCTTGAATAAAAGCAAAATCTAATAACTAAGCTATCTAACCACACAAACGCCGCTCTAACAATACAGTAAACGAGTGTATAATCTTAAAACTTAACTGGACGGAAAAACACAATCTAATAACTATGAATCAAGCGTTGGTACTATTACAACTATACACACACACATACACATCATTAGCATTAGTCATCTACAATAAAGTAAGCAAGCAATTAAGATTAGAATTAAAATATCAATAGAAATACGGTACGATGGGATGATAGGATGTTGGGATTATCAAGGCATTAATCAGTTGAGATTTAAGATGATGGGATATTGGGACCAAATTTGATCAAGACATTAATGAACTGAGATTTGAGAACTGGGTCATATGACACGTATAAAACTCTAAGAGGATGATCAATATAACTAAGAATCATACCTGAAGATTAAAGAGAGAAAACTTAGCACTTAGCTTAGCTGGTTCGGCAAAAAAGAATGGAGATATACAATGACAAAGAAATAAAGAAATGAAAGTTGACCTAATATATACTAAATGAGCAACTGTTTTTAATAAAATGAACAGTATATATATAATTAAAAAAAAAAAGTCTTCAATTACATATAGGCTAAGTATAGAAATTTGGGATGGACTGGTTTTCATAATTTAACTTTTTTTAACTATAATTATGCAACAAAACAATGTTTTCTCAAAATCTGGGGTGTGTTGTAGCCCACCGTAGCCTATGTATAGTTACGGCTTTGTTTACGACAAGCTGGATTGTGTTAATTAATTAATCGAACTAGGTAATATTCACACACACAAAAACACAAAAATACTAGCACTCCTTCAGCCTCAATGCATGGTCGATCAAGATATTGCAACAGTTGTTGTTCTTCAAACATTTGGCTATCTATCGATTGAGCTAACTCTCAGATTCAGATGTCTATATGAAATCATGCATGGGACATTCTTAATAAGAACTCGATCCTAGGCTGCTCTAATCATCTTTCGCTTGAGTTTCAACTAGCCAATAAATCAATATATAGCTCATTTAAGATGCACTGTCAACATGAAATCTGTCGTAAAGAAAATGAAGTCATTTGCAGAATAAAGTAGTTTACTCACTTATGAACATCAAACTTTATCATCTTAGTTTCCATAATGCACATTCCAGTACATGTGTTTTATGAGTGTTTTATTTATCTAAACACTATAAAGAGAAAACATAGAGATTCATTCATGGAGTCATTAAGATCAAAGGTTCCATCCTTCAAGTTAAACAAATGGCCTCCCTGTTGGAGGCATTGTTAGACTTGTGTTCGATATGTCGAGGACGGGAACGTTAACAAGACCCGGGGGGACGGCACCAGTGAGGAACCTGTTACCATTGAGACGCAGAATCCGAAGTGATTTCAAATTCTCCAATGAAGAAGGTAAGAACCCCGAGAGGATGTTTTCAGACAAGTCCAAGCCTATGAGGTTCGTCAGCTTACCAAGCTCTTCTGGAATAACTCCTTCAATGTTGTTTCTATACATCACTAGAAATTGAAGCTGAGTTAGGTTTCCAAGTTCGGGTACCAGTTTGCCAGTGAGGTTCGCTATGGCTAGGTCCACTCGGATAACGTGGCTCTGATCGTTGCAGATGATGCGAGACCAAGTGCAAGGGTCATCGACAAATTCTGGAACCCACGACTTGAGCTCATTGTCTGGATCAGATAAGCTACTCTTCAGCGCAGACAAAGCGGCTATTTCAGGGTTAGTGTAGACCATGGTAGGCTTAGGGTTTAGGGCAGTCAGGAGGTCAAAACTCAGGCATAGGGTCAGGGCGAACAATAAGAAAGTGCTTGGTATCACCATGATTGAAGTGAAAGCTTCAGATCTTAAAAGAGAGGGGAAATGGAGAAGAATGTGTGTATGTGATTTGGCTAATTAAGGTGGCAGAGCACCAAATTTATAGCTGCAGAGATTGCACTACAATTGTTGATGATGATCGAGTCATGCAAAAAGGATTTCGTGTAGTTCTAATACATGTTTTGGTGAATTAATTGTGATTTATGAGTCAACATTATGGGTACGTGGGGATTATGTTGAGAGTAAAGTTGGTCAGATTAGGTTGTTATAAGAGGGAGTTTACGGGAAGAGAAGCAGCAAGGCAAGTTTTCTCGGCCCTTTTGGTGAGTTTGATGCGAGAATGATTCTTATAATCGATCATGCATGAAAGGAATAAAGTTGGCTAATCATAGTCATTGACTCAGCCCGGTTTGGTGGGATATGCCTCCTCATTTTATTTTGTAATATTGTAATTGTGATTCTTTTGGGTTTTCTCAATTTCGACTTTTCTAGTTTTGTCTCATTGTTAGTTTGCTTGGAGAGATTCACTTTGATCAATTTTTGTTGTTCATTTTTCTTTATTAATCCAACGGAATGTTAGGGATGGTACTCTTCTCTTTTCGTTCATCTTTCCGCCAAAAGAAAAAAAACAATGGCTCGATCGTTTTGATTTTTTTTTTAATAAAAGGCTGATGCGGCTGCCTTCAAACATTCATTTAAGAAAATTGTCGAATACAAAAAGGGGGGGAGGGGGATGAAGCCTAAACCCTTATTATAATAAGCATCTGGAAGTCTCGAAATAATAACGAGAAATTCTACAAAGTACATGTTTTCTAACAAGCACCAAACTAGCAAAGAGTACTACTTTAATGACAACTATATTGCTTTGTCACAACAGTGACATAATAGAAAGATCGATTAGTAGACATGTAACCCGATTACATATCCTAATATCCAATAATGCAGCTTCACAACTATGTTGCCGCTGGAGAATAAACCTGATGTCACATAGTTTCATCCTACCACTAGGAGGTTACGACCATTTGACCAAACAAAAGACACGTGGCCTACCTATAACAGATGAGACACATAAGGCATATCGACCAGCACAAGGCCCTTCGCGCCTTATCGTATTGTGATAGAGAATAATTTGCGACATAAAGCCACTTAGAACTAGAATTGAAAAAAAAATTGCATAATAATAAAATAAAATGGACCTAGAGTAAAAACCCAGGCCCATGACACACTTGGACTAGAATAAGCTCATAACTAGACTAAGGCCTAGAAAGTCAAGCCTTTGGTCTTAGCCCAAGCCAACTTTTGGTCAGGCAGCCCAATCGTCCCTAGCAAGCCTCCAATCTAGTCACGTCGTCGCCGTTGCCGCCTCTTTTGGGTCTCGACCACCGTCGAATCACTGTCCCTAGCTTGGATTCGTTGTAATATCACCACCACCGCAACCCCCAACTACCACCTGTTTCGCATCCGGGTGGCTAAACTAGGGAGAGTATCAGCATTTCTGGACCAGTGTGTGGGACTCATGGGGCCCGTCGGCCGCTTCCGCATAACAAGTGGTATCAGAGCCCAGGTGACGCTCAGGACTTGGTGTCTCATACAATTAAGTTGCAACTAGAATTGTACACGCGCCTTGGCGCGGTCGGTGTATACATTTACGGTGTGTTTGGATGTGGGTTTAGAGTTCCCGGGAATTTAATCAAAAATAAGGAATTCTCAATTTTTTAGGACGGTTTCCCTCATTTGGATACTTATCTCGTGGAATTAGCAATTTTCGCAGGAAAATAATCATGAAATTTGGGAGCTTAAATTCCCAACTTGAATTCCTCACAAAATAAGCGTCATTTGTCAATTCTCTTAACTAAGGTCAGTCTGAATACAATTTTTTATCATTTTAAAACTCTACATCATGAAATCCAAACAATAGAATTCTCAATTAATAGGATTTAAATTCATGGAATTGTAATTCCTAAGATTTTGAAATTTATATGGACATTAAAATTACTTTATCTAAAAACAACGTTATGAAGCTGGTCAATGGGTTAATTGATTGATAGAAATATTTCTGATATGTACTTCATAGAATGTTATACATGCAAATTATAAATGCTCCAATTGTTTTGATTTGTAAGATTCAGGAGGCAGAAGAAAAGTCAAAAATAGAGGGCAAAAATTTTTTTGCCGAGAGAGGTCATCCTTTAGTATATACTTCATAGATCTAGAAAAATCTAAATTACATTTTCAAAAAAAAAAAAAAAAAAACTTTTCATTGTTGTTAATGAAGATTGTTTTTATACTGTTCATATGCTTATGAACAGTAGGTCATCCTTTAGTATATAGTTAAAGAATAATAAAAAATAAAGAATTACCAATTTCTTTGGACGGTTTCTTTAGTTTGGATACTTATCCCGTGGAATTAGCAATTTTCACGGGAAAATAATCGTGAAATTTAGGAGCTTAGGACGTTTAATCAAAAACTCTTACCTTTTCTTCGTTTGGATGCGGGTGAATTCTCGGAAATTTAATCAAAAATAAAGAATTCTTAATTTCTTATGACGTTTTCCCTTGTTTGGATACTTATCCCGTGGAATTAGCAAATTTTCACGGGAAAATAATCGTGGAATTTGGGAGCTTAAATTTCCCTAATAAGCGTTATTTGTCAATTCCCTTAACTAAGGTTAATTTGAATACAAATTCTTGTCATTTTAAAACTTTACATCATGAAATCCAAACAATAGAATTCTCAATTAATAGGATTTAAATTCATAGAATTGTAATTCCCATGATTTTGAAATTTCTATGGAGCTGGTCAATGAATTAATTGATTGATGGAAATGTTTCTGATATGTACTTCATAGAATGTTATACATGTAAATCATACTCAGCTGTTATACTGATTATATATCTAGCGTTAATGATCATATTGTGATTTCTTTAAAATAACAGGGGCAAAATGGTCAGTATACCCGCGCTTTGGCGCGGTGTAGTATCCACATTATGCATATTCCACATATGTATAAAAGCTATCACAAAAACAATTTTTATACAACAAAACATCTAGTCATGTGTTCTACCCTAAATATAAATGCTCCAATTGTTTTGATTTATACGTATACAAAGCAGAAGAGAAAATGACATAAATAGTTCTATGAAATAACGGGGTAATAAATTATCGCTGTAATATATTAATATCTCTAGACTCTTCTTCTTTGCGAGAAATGTTGGAGCTATTTCGAGAAAGTCTAGAGAGTGTGAGAAAGATGGAGAAATGTTGTGTCACACCCCAATTTTCGAAGGATAAATTTTCAAAAATATGGGCATGATAACTCTCAAAATTACAATTCCCAAGACCTGATCAACAACTCAAAGAAAACCAATCTAAATTTCAGAAATGTAATGTCAACACAACTCAACATCGAGTTAATATCACAAAAACAATTTTTATACAACAAAACATCTAGTCATGTGTTCTACCCTAAATATAAATGCTCCAATTGTTTTGATTTATACGTATACAAAGCAGAAGAGAAAATGACATAAATAGTTCTATGAAATAACGGGGTAATAAATTATCGCTGTAATATATTAATATCTCTAGACTCTTCTTCTTTGCGAGAAATGTTGGAGCTATTTCGAGAAAGTCTAGAGAGTGTGAGAAAGATGGAGAAATGTTGTGTCACACCCCAATTTTCGAAGGATAAATTTTCAAAAATATGGGCATGATAACTCTCAAAATTACAATTCCCAAGACCTGATCAACAACTCAAAGAAAACCAATCTAAATTTCAGAAATGTAATGTCAACACAACTCAACATCGAGTTAATATTACATTTCATTATTTACATGAACTTGACAATCAAGAAATGAAAACACTTGAATGAATTTAATGTTGCCTACAGTATAAAAATATCAAGTACACAGCAAACTAAAAAAAACTGCCACTATGCCTCCGCCTCAACCTGCTGATCAACACCTACAGGTCTAACCCCTACACCATGAATTGGTGCACCGGGTTGTAAAATAACAAACCCGGTAAGCTAAAAACCCCGTATGAGTAAACTCAAAAATAACACAACATCATCACATCCAACATTCCACAAGAGAGATTTGATCAATAATTAAAAACCACAAATCCAACATATTAACAAAGAAAATGTACCCATGAGTCCCAGATATTTAATAATACCTCTCATGACCTACAATAACAAATTGTGTACCCATGGGTCCCAGATACCATAAAGTATCTCCCATAACCTACACTGACAGACGGACTAGAGCTCTATTCCTAACCGCAACCAATCACCCGGCCAAAGGCTTGGAACCCGGTTTGACTGTCTAATATCAAACACAAAATAATAAATAGCATCAGAACCGTAACCAATCACCCGATTAAAGGCTTGGAACCCGGTTTGGCTATTTAATATCAAAACACAAAAATGATAAATAGTATCATAACTGCAACCAATCACCCGATTAAAGGCTTGGAACCCGGTTTGGCTATTTATCCAAAAATCACAATATCACAACATAAATTATATCCTTCCACATAGATATATTTACCTGAACAATTATAGATATTCCACAAGAATAATCTATTCAATAACCAAAGACATTATGATCACATAAACTTTAAAATAATCATAAAATAGGAAAACTTGTTTTAACTTACCTATGAGCCGTTGGCGATCAAGCTCATATATTTTAAAACAACAAAAACATAATTTTTAAGTTATAATCATCATAATCATCATCAAAATCATTAACAAAAATCATTCATCATATCATCATAATCATTATCATCATCATCATCATATCATCATAATCATTATCATCAAAAATCAATCATCATAATCATCCTCATAACAATTATCATCAACAAACAACCATAATTAAACTTGGTTCAAAAGTGAACCTTGGTGAGATTTACTCACCTAAATACTCCCGCTGCGTCTTCACAAAAACATAAGAGCCAAGCTAACCACAACCTCACACGTCACCTAAAATCGCACAATTAAAAACCTTAGAAACCAAAATACTAAATGATAACACAATACCCTTAAACCAACCCTTAGCTCAAAGGATGACAATTTCCCAAAGTCATTGAACTCAACAACACAATTGAGCTGCCTCAAATCTTCAAAACCTAAACTCAAACTCAACCAAGCCAAAACAAATAAACCTAAGTCCTAACATGTAAACCTTGCTCAAAACATAGCCAAACTATCACTCAACATGTTCACAGCAGCAAGGACTAGCTAACCACAGGAAACTAAGGCCACAACTTAGACGGACGCGCCGCCACAAGCGGCGGCAAGTGAGCCCCACGCGCCACCCCAAAACTTCCAAATTAGGAGAAACTCACAACATGAAACTTGTAGATTGAAGTATGGTGAACAACTTTAATACCTGGGGTTTTGACTGGTTTGACCGGGATCGGCCGAAAAACGCCCCGAAACTCTAAAATAAAACCAAAAACAAAATATGCAAAACTGGCACCAAAACTTGGTTTTCAGATAACCAAAGACATAAACATCACTAGAGGAAGGAGAGAAGCAAGACTCACCTAACTCTCGCCCAAAACGCTGCCAAAATTGTCGGTTTTCCGGCGATACCGCAGCAGCTCCGCCGCTCCGTGGCGGCCTCCAGGCGGCTCGACGGTGAGCGAGACTGCTCCAGAAATGGAGAGGAGGTCCGTGCGGACCGAACGGGACCGGTGGCGTCCGGTTTGATGGCCGGAGGAGGGAGAAATCAATTGGAGAAGATGGGAGTGCGGGAGGAGGTCGGGAGAGGGAGGAGAGAGAAACTGATTTCTGATTTTAAGTTTCCAAAAATAACTCTCCCACATTTTTCTACTTATACAGTTTCCAAACCCGGAAACTAACTTCCTCTGATCATAACTTTCTCATACTACCTCTGTTTTGGGCGTGCCGCATGTCTACGAACTCGTATAGACGAGCTCTACAACTTTCATGAAGAAAGTTTTCAAAGATAACTTACGGAAAAATAAAGTCAACTTTTAGGCCTCTTAAAAGTCAAAGTACCTAAAAAATACTTCTGAAACTTCAACTTCGCACAAACTAAAGAATTTTCATAAATAATACTTCATTAAATATGGGAATAATACAAGGAAAAAGTGATATGAAAATCTAGGGTATTACATGTTGGGAGAGAGAGAGAGAGAGAGAGAGAGAGCTAGAGAGCGAGAAGCGGCGGAAAAAAAATATATACATAAAGTTGAAACAAAGGGTAATTACAGAATTACACAATCCATTAACAGAAGAGTAGAGCCGCTCACTGTTCATAGTGTTTATGAACAGTTAACCAAGCAATAGTATATTGGCACAAAACGGAACAATAGCGAAAGAGATGAAACAAAGCGGCGATATTCTTTGAGATGCAAAGATAGAGATACAAGAGAAATAAAAATAAAGGAGGTCTGAAGAGGCAAGATCGATCCGGAAGATTCAAGAGGCAAAAGAAAAGTCAAAAATAGAGGGTAAAAAAATCTTTGCCGAGAGAGAACTTATCTAGAAAAATCTAAATTACCTGTTTCAAAACACACACAAAATTTTTAAAAAAAAACTATTTTTAATAAACATTGTTTTTACACTGTTCATAAGCTTATGAACAGTTAACCAACAAATGTATATATAGTAAATTTGGTGGAGCTCCTGTTTGGATTGGGATCATAAGATTTGGAATTGGATGCTTGTGGTTAGGGTTGAGCTATTAGGACTTAGATTGTGAGATTTAAAGATGGCTCGAATCACGCCAGGTGGAGATTGTTAGAAATGTGTGGCTTAGATTAGAGTCATTTGCAATCTCACATCAGAAACATGAAGAGTTATCCTTAGGTTATAAGGAATTGTACCACACATACTAATGCCGATGTCTTTTGTGTTAAAACCCCCCATACTTGTTTCGCATCCGGGTGGCTAAATTAGGAAGAGTATCGACATTTTTGGACCCGTGTTTGTGGGACTCGTGGGGCCTGTCGGCCGCTTCCGCATAACAGCCAGAAGTTCGTTGGCTACTCAAGTTGACGATGACGATGAAAAGGTAACTTTCTACTTTTATGGGCTTTTTAGTCTTCTTCCTCGTGATTTACTCTTTTACCAAAACTTTTTCTCAAACTTAGTTCATATTAATGTCATAATTTTAATTATTGAACTATACAATAATCCTACTCGCATTCGGGTTTTTCAGATTAACGATTTATCTCAACTACGTCACACACCATGTACGGAAAACTCATATCCTAGCACACGACCCTGCAAGTTACATATCTCTATTATTATGTGATTCTTTTGTTTACTTTTAGTAACTTTTTGCTTTGAGGCTTAGGTTTTGAAGATTTTCGGGGAATTTATGTATCTATGTATGTTTACTTTGTACTTTAGATGCATTTGGTAAATTTTAGACACCTTGGATCACTAGGTGGTCATATGTTGTTATTTGATGTAAATGTGTTGAATTTTCATAAAGATACATCTTAGGCCCAGTTTGGGAACGATTTTGAAACTGCTTTTCGGATCAAAAGTGATTTTAGGACAACCTGAGGTGTTTGGTAACCACCCGTAGAACTGATTTTAGAGGAATAGATTCTCTTAAAAGCGGGTTTTGGAGAAGCAGGGTAAGAGGTGCTTTTGCGAGAATCAATCTCAGAAACACAAAAGGATTAAATGAATCTTTCCTAAATCCTATTTTGCCCTTTTAAAAACAGTTTATCAAACATCTTAACTAATTCCTCTTACAGCAATTCCAGAAGCAATTCTTCTTACAGCAATTCCAGAAGCAATTCTTCTCACAGCACAGCTGTCCCAAACTGGGCCTTAGCCTCCCCCGAGTAATCTAGAATTAGTACCTTTTGTGGTTAACCCATCACTTGCACCCCAACGACCGGTAATCGCCGGTTGTACACTCCCGTGATGGAAGAGAGGAGAGCAACCCCAACCTTTCTCCATCAACCACCAAAATCCAGTTCCTCCTTGGCTTGTGTTTGTGGGAACCTAATACACTTAAGCATGAAACTAATGATGATAATGAGGACCATGTGATCGAGGACTTATATATTTATCCACTCTAGTTGGAGTTTCACTGCAATGGTTTCGTATCACCAAGGTTGAGCGACTATGTTTAAGAGTTTTAGGAATGCTTGCCGTTTTAGTGTTTCTATCCTTTCCCTTTTTTTTGTTTTTTTTTTTTTTTTTGAGAAAGTGTTTCTTTCAACTTTAGGGATTTCAGTAATTTATTTTATGTTGCATATCATAAGGATAGTTATGAGAAATGTTAGCATTAATGTGGATGTGAATGTTAATCTCATGGCTAATGCTAGGTGAACTTTTTGAGGAGTCATCTAGAACCCACATCTTATGTGGCATAACCACGTCATCAAATCATAATTTCATATTTTTCTTACTTTCATTTTCTCTTAATTATAAAAATTCCTTTTTGAAATTTCACGTTCCAATAAATTTTAGAAGTTCATCGTCTTTGAACAAGGTACAATCATGTATGTGTATCTTTTTTTTCTTCCTTCTGATAGAATATTTTATCCACCACTGATCATTATTTCATCAATTTTTCATCAAGAGATCAAGGGTAGAACTTGACTCCTAACATGTGTTCAAATTTCTCCTCCAGATATCACACCTTTAGTATTAATCTTACAGCCCCTAGACAAGATCACACATACATGAATTTCTTATGTACGTTCTTGATTTTATATGTTAAACCCTATTCCACCAATTGCTATAAGAAAGGAGCGCACCTTCCAGCAAATTAAGAAACATGTAAAATAGACATGACAGTATGCATAAGGATGTCGCAACTCGAAATAGAATGCCTTCACGAGTCCCCCATCTTTGCGACGATAACGATGAAACCAGGGTCAGATATACAATACAAGGCAAGCCTCATACATGATTCACATACTTCACTTACAAACCACCAAGGCTACCAAAGCAGACCACTTTATCCCCAACTCTGCCACCAGACTGTATGAAGGGTGTGGACCGTGTGGTAAGCTTGAATTCTATATACGACTCAGACTCGAATGCTGTACTGTTATCTATACTGGAGCACTCTAAAGCTAGCTCCATCCCCTTTAACATTACAGATTTCCATCACCAAATCATTATAAGACTTTCTCTCTAGATCTCTTTACTGGTGGAGGCGGTGAGAATTCCATCTGAACTTGTAGCTTAGATGGATCCAAAGATAGTCTTTCTATACAGAAAGCATCTACATCAAAGCCAGTGTCACTTTCCATGTCCTTGCTAACTGACTCTTCATCAACGTTCTTTCCACTTTCTCCTTCTAGTATTGTTCTGAGAGAATCTAGTCGACTTTGTTGCGAGGCCTGATCCAAGTTCAAGACACTCCTGATTCTGTCTAGTGCTGGATCTATGATGTCTAACAATCCCATAACCCATGAAGCATCATCCACAACTTCAGTGCGCTATTGCAAGAAACCAAAAACGGTACACTATTAGCTTCCAAAAGTTACATTTGCAATATCATTACTTATATTACTCATGTATATATATGATGCAGTAGCTATGCTAACTACTAACCTGCTGGAAATAGAGATCGCGAATTTCCTCTGCACGGACAGAATTCCCTTGATTTTCCTCCAATGATGCCCATGTCATCCATGTGACATAACTCTGAGAATTTATATTGAGAGAGGACCTGAATAATCTTCGGGCTGCGGATAGGTTACCATTTCTCTGTTCTAGAACTCCCCAAGCCTGCAAAACATGGTCACTCGAATGAAATCTTGACAAGATGTAGTTCATGTTGCTAACGCTATGTGTTCATTAATACTTCCATTATCTTTTTAATAAAAGACTTGATGGAAGAGAACTGTTAGAAGTTTCATGTTCGCATAACACTAAGAGAAAAAATGAGATACTATCTGGCTACTATCGTTACCTGTAGGCAGCGAGCAGCAGTTTCACTAGTTGAGTTAATAGACAATGCCTTTTGGTATAATTTCCTTGCTGTGGCAATGTTTCCTTCTTTCCATTCCATCCACCCCCAAGCCTAAAAACTCCAACATTTTGGTATCAACCAATTAGTTTTCTGTTCAATTAACAGTGATGCATGTATGAATAATTAAGTCCTGTAATCAAAAGATATATCTATCAGCTTAATATTGTCAACAGGCCAATGCATAAATGATGGAAAATTCTATTCCTTTTCAGGGAGAAACAATGACTTGGTAGGAGAAAAACAATGATTATCAAGGGTAGCCAGGGTAACTAAGGAATGTAATAGTTTGTAATCCATCCGAAGGATCAAATCCCCTTACCATGGTGGACTATTATTTCTGAAAAAGCAAAATAATTCATACGGGACTTAAACAAATGATCATTGGGCAGTAGGATAGTCACAGATCAGATTTGCATCATTCTCACAATTAATCAGGTGGTAATCCCAAACAAATAAGATGTGCATCAATTTATCTCAGCACTGAGAAGACTTCCTTACCGTCCACACTGGTTGATGCCTCGGATCCAACTCAGATGCTCGCCTGAACAACTGTCGAGCAAGATTTGCAGTCGAGTGTTCGTATTCCAATAAAGCAAGAGACTGAAGGAGGACTGGATCCCTTGGATTGAGCGCGTGGCCAATCTTTAATAATTTTCTCCCCTTCTCAACATTTCCCATTTTAGCTTCAAAAAGTCCCCAAATATGCCATGCAAACCTATTCTTTGGGCTTGCCTGTATTGATTTCTGCAAAAAGAGGAGGAGAACACCAAGTTGCCATGTAGAAAGAATCAACAAACTGAACTAGAGCTAAACAGAACCCAACTTGGTTATTGAAGCATTCTAAGGAAAAGATTGGTGAGAATGTCTAATGGATTCAGAACACATGCTGATGCATGACCATATATTGTTATGAGTTATGACCAATCACCTCAAAAAGTTGCCTAGCAGCGCGATTATTTTCCTGTTGCATCTCCATCTGAGCCCACGCCTGCATCATGATTATTCGACAAATACAATAAGAAAAGCATCTCAACATACCACAAACCACAAAAGACATGGAAACTAACATAACAGAGAGGCCTACATGCAGGAAACAGATGACTTACAAGCCAACTGGCACAGCTTTTAGGATTGCATCTAGTGGCCTGCCTGAACAAGTACCGAGCCTGCTCATAGCGACTTGCTTTAGCTTCCAATCGTGCCAATGTCTGGTATATGTACTCATTCCCACCACAAAATTTCAAACCTTTAGCAAGCAGATGCCTCGCCTTACTAATATTCCCTTGCTTCAGCTCTAAAACTCCCCATCCATGCCAGGCAGCAATGTGCTTCTTATCAGCAACCGTCGCGGCATCAAACAATTCCCTTGCTCTCCTTGTGTTTCCCATCTTATCTTCCAAAACAGCCCAACACTATAACCAAAACACAACCACCTCAATCTATCAATCCTAACAAAAACAAATTGCACAAAGATCAAAATCTCGAAAGCAAAGAGAAGCACCAAACCTGCCAAATGTATGGATTCTCTCCTTGCGTGGCTTGGCAGCCTTTCTCATACACAGCCCTCGCTTCGCCCCATTTCGACTGCTTGCTTAACGCCTTCCCCAATGCCACATAAGCTCTCCCATCTTCCGGCCAGTAATATATACACTTGAACCAACAAATAAACCAATTTCAGTTTCAGCTACTCACAACATATGCATGAAACAACAAATTAGCAAGTAAAATGGTGAATATACCTTTTCGAGTAACTGCTGAGCTTCAGCATAGCGGTAATTTCTGGTCAAGATCTTAGCTCTGTACAAGGCCAAGTCCAGGTTGACCTTCAACGGCTTCTCTTTGGGCTCCGACGCGGCGTCGCCGTCGTCGGGCTCGAAAATCGCAATCTTCTTGGCGAACTCGGCGAGGCCGACGTCGAGGGGGGAAGGAGCGGCCTCTGCGTCGGTCTCGGAGTCGGAGGGGACGTCCATGGCGGGGCGGCGAACGACGAGGACCGGTTTGGAATCCGGCACGGCGGCATTGGTTCGAGCGCGGTCGTCGGAGAGGGAGTCGTGGTCGAGGAGCTGGGTGGAGGAGTCGCGGGAGGAGCAGCGGGGAGGGGAGAGGAGGGGTAGAACGGGGATTTTGAAGGAGAATTTGGAGAGGTGGTTAGGGTTTGAGAAGAGAGTGAAGTTGGGGTTTGAGGAAGAAGAAGAAGAAGAGAGGAGTTGCTGCATCTCTCTCTCTCTCTTAACGGATTAAACTGTGTTGTGTGATCTAAAAGTTGAATCAAATGTGAGGCGGGTAGGAGAAGAACGATACGGGTACAATTACCATTATACCCTTGTACACTCTCTTTTCAATCATTTTCACCAAAACGCCTCGGACGTGTACACTTTTGCACCTACAATGTTTCTTCTAACATCATAAAGGGCATTAGAGGGAATCCAACTTCTGATCTAGCCTATTTTCAATACGAGATATTTAATCACATAGTGCGGTGAGCTTGGTCGAGCCGCGTAGATGGAACGTCATGTGTTCAAGTTTGGTAGGATTTACTTGTCTACCATACGGTGAATCTCAATCCGAATATTAAATAAGTGTGTTACCTACTTGATAACGTATACGAAATAATATGCTTCCTCACCTTAGATGAAGGAAAAAGGAACCGAATACCAAGTTAATAGAGATCGTGTCTTTAAACATATGCACAAGGGTAATTTTTTTTTTTTTTTTTTCTATTTCAACGGATTACTAGTATTTGTGAGAATGGAACGGGTTTTGTTATATAGTCAATTGGGAAAGACCGCGCGCATAACCAACGGTTGCTGGTGGGCATTTTGCCACGTTTTCACTTTCTGGTATGCTTCTGGAAAAAGCAGATTTTTTACGACACGTGGGCGAGTAGTATTGGGCAATTCCAGAAAGATCAGATTGTGGGCGAGTATTACATTGTTTTTTTGCCAAAAAAAAAAAACAGAGAGGATCGAAAGGAAGTATCTACTGTGATGCATTTTTGCTGCATTGATCACTCTAAACTCTAAATACAAAACCTTACTAACAATGGTGCTCGAGTGAATGACTTCAGTTGGACTGTGGAAAATAAACTTGTAAGCTACAAGCAATCTTTCTGATAAATAGCTCATCCGCAATAAGATCACATTCTAATTTTCTCTCTAAGTGATGAAGATAGCTTTACTGACAATTTATTTCGTAGGCGAAAGTCATATTTTATCTTAGTGTACACTTTCGGCTACGATCAGTCATCACAAATGTCGTATTTCGTTCGTGGAACAGCGATTTCCTCGTACCATGTTAAATTTCAAAGAAATAACTCAAATAAGATGACAGATTATTGAGTAAATAAAGAATGTGAGTTCCTATAGAATGTACAAGTGATTATTAGAAATGGGGTTATAAACCCAAAACTGAATTTTGGATCGGAGATATCGACCTCCAAATACCAAGTATTGAATAACAAATGTCTCTCCAATTTCTCTGACAAAAAGAATGAAACTGTAACCGGATTCCTTTATCTGAAATGCTGAGCTATGCTGTAATTTGTTTACCTGCTTCAACTAGGAGAATGACGCTGAGGAACTTTCAGGCTGAGGCTGGGAAAGTTTCAGCCCTGACACCACAAAAGAAAAATATATATGGCTCTTATAAATAGCAGCCTGCCTCAATCGGCAGTACCATACTTGGAATTAACTTTATTGATCTCAGCAAGTCAGCTGACAGTTTCCAATGAACAGGTCAAAAGATGCTTTTCAGAACCTAGCTTTCAATGGAATCCCCAACATTAGAGAGTCATTCTTTGAGAACCTACCACCCCACCGCCTCTTTCGAGCCGGCCTGTGTTGCTTTTCATCAGCAGTTTCAACCGTGGGATCACCCTCAGGCATCAACTGCTTGTCTGGCTCCTTTTTCAAGGTGATTGGCTCCTTAAAGCGTTCCCCACGTTGCTCCATTTTTGCCATTGTCTGCAGAATCCTTTGCTTGTCATATCCTTCTACAACTTTATTCCCTTTAGAGGCATTATGACTATCAAACACTCTCTTTATCAAGCTGTCGGCTGGTTCTGTATAATCAGAAGCATGTTTTCTCTGCAAAGGATGTGTTGTATTCTGTTCTTGTGTTACAATCTGGCCCTCCTCTGTATCCAAATCAGCATTTTGAGCTGTAACTGGAAAAATATCATGCCCTTTCTTGTTGTTTTGGTTCCATACAATATTTTGGGTGATTTTGACTGCCCTCGCTTTCTCGGATTCACAAGCTTGCGAATTCCCTGAAGTCATCCACTCTCCACCAATCTCGGCACCCATATTTTCTGGCCTTCCATTGTGCATCAAATTTCTGGCTTTAGAGCATCTTGCAAGGATCTGCAGTGTATCACAAGGAAATGTCACTAGTATGTAATATATCAGTAATTGCATAGGTAAAAGAGATGATTGACATCAGCAGCAGAATGCATGATAAATAAAATTCAAACACTCCCCCCCCCCCCCCCCCCCCCCCCCCCCGGGTCTTATAATTGTCCCTGACTTCTATTCCCAATTCCCATCCTTCCAAAACTGATTTATAAACTGTGACTGTTATTACAAAATTCAAGTTAAATGATTAGAAGATGACCATCAACATCTCAAGATATCTGTATGCATGGGTAAGCTTAAGCTTAATTAACAGTAGGCACTGTGTTATAACATCAACCAATGGAGTTATATGTTCATAAGGAATGCGGGTACTGATAATGTAAGCAATAAGTTCTAAACTCCAACTCCTAGTCTTTAAACAGCTAAAAATACAGG
Source organism: Fragaria iinumae (assembly GCA_009720345.1). Taxonomy (NCBI): domain Eukaryota; kingdom Viridiplantae; phylum Streptophyta; class Magnoliopsida; order Rosales; family Rosaceae; genus Fragaria; species Fragaria iinumae. The sequence goes on along the minus strand of CM019120.1, from coordinate 24,352,298 downwards.
CCGGATGTGGAGCGGACGTCCGCACTGTCCTTAAAGTGCGGACGTCCCTCCGTTCGTCACCGTACGGCGCCGGCGAGGGCGCACCTCCACCCCAGCGGACTCCAACAGCGTCCCCGACGAGTCCGCCGAATTCCAGTTTTCCGGCGAGATCACCCAAAACGTCAAACAAGATCGATCTGGCCGGAAGATCTCGCCGGAAAACTGGAATTCGGCGGACTCGCTGGGGATGGAAAGAGGTCGGGGACGCTGCTGGAGTCCGCTGGGGTGGAGGCGCGTCCTCGCCGGCGCCGTACGGTGGCGAACGGAGGGACGTCCGCACTTTAAGGACAGTGCGGACGTCCGCTTCATATCGTTTTCGGCTAAAAATAATCTATTTTGTGGCCAGCAGTTGCCTAGCTGCCAATCCCTCTACAAGAAAACAACAGTTACTTCCTAGTCCAAGATAACATCTATAACGCTGATCGCTGAGTCTTTGGTAGACAACTAGATATCACTTGGCTACAGTTTCAGATTTAAACTAAAAGCATAAATGCTTCAGACATATAGGCTGATATATTTTGACAGCAAGGCAGAGAAAACTTCAATCATGAAGGATGAAAGATAATAATCAAATGTCTTCCCAAAGTATTCAATCATTAATCTGTGTTCCCAAAGGAGTCTGAAAACTATGGACGAGGATAATCAATATAATTTGTAGTAACTTTCAATAATATGAATTCAAAAGAAGATAGTTTCTAGTACCTAAAAAAATGAAAAGAAGATGCATGCTTTAGATCAGATGAACCCAAAAGTAGAACATAGAAACAGATATGGAATAAAGAGCATGAAGAGGAGAATGCACAAAGGAAAATAGATTGCCTTCTTTAATTATAATCTATAGAAAAGTCATTCATATGAGAAGAAAAAAAAAACCAAAAACAAAAGGGATGTCCGATTCATGCAATTTGCAACCTTAAATAGTATATATTTTGCCAACTTGAAGAGTGAGATTCAAGCAACATCTAAACACCTGTCTTACTTAAATATTAGCATATATTAACCCCATCATTTGATTTGCAATTTCTGGAATCTTGCATGAAATCAACATGCATGGCAAAGCCTACTTTACATTGAAATGCCTGAGTAATACTGATCAGCACAAAAATGAAAAAATAAAAAACAAAAACAAAAACAAAAGAAACATTGAAAATGAATGAACTAACTACACAACTGGAAGGTCCTGCTACAAGTCATTGCCTTGATGATTGCGGGAACCTTTTTCCCTCTCATTTCCAGTTATCAAGAACAAATAAAAAAAGTAGAAGTCATTAAAAGGTTCATAAAACACATTACTTGGCCAAGGGAAACTAAACACACGACATAGGAAACCAAAAAAATAAAACAAGAAAGATGCAATGTGATATCATTGACCAGAATAAGTAAGGCTTGCTCAACTGAATTGGAGCACTCATATATACAAGTAAAGTGATGAAAGGTTTCACCCTTGGTTTCCCCAACTTTACCTTTCGTTCCCTAACAGCCAAGTCCATCGAATTCCTGCACCTCACTGACTGCTCATGCTTACCTCTATACATCTTAACGCTTCTATTAACAAAGTTAGCACCAATTTCTTTTCTGGGCATTTTCAATCTACGCTGCTCTGGCTGCATATTATCAATATGCATTCCATCACTTAAAGGACCATATTTAGCATGAAATTTTTCATGCCGCACATATTTTCGATAAGAACAGGATGCTTTCTCAGAATACAATTCATCAGCATGATGTCTGACGGTAAACTGATCTTCAGTCCAGTGCATAACTTCAGAACCCCAGTTAGATCTTCTCCACCTTAAATGATCATTAGCATACATGTTATCTTCAATGTCATAACCATCATAGTGATCATCAAACCAATTAATCTCATTGGCTTCTTCAACATCTATTTTTCTCACATGTCTCCAATATCTTTCGTCTGTTGTTCTTGGGCAAAAAACATCAATTCTTGGTGATATGGAGTGTTTCCAGCTTCCATCATCAGCTTTATCTCTGTAAGACTGATGGCGCAAGTGTCGATTTTCTTTGGGTTTGCAATGTACATCTTCAAAATTCTCAGAGTGTAAATCATCCAAATACATGGGACTGCCCACATATCCACCCCTTCGTCCCCAGTTATTCAGTTGTCTCCTGACCGGTGGGAACTTCCTTTCATCAAAATCATCAAAATTATTCCTTTTTCGACTAGTGAATGATGCGCATCTCCCAGCTTTTTCTCCCAGAAAATCGTCTTCATGCCACTTAGAATTGGGTATTTTCTTAAACAGCAATTTGTTGCTGTTCCTTCTCCACTGAGCATCCCTATTTCCAACAGTGTAGGAATACCTAGCATGCAACCCCCTGGACTCCCTGCTGGTAAGAGGACTCCTCTCCTCAGTGAACCGAGTTATTCCAAAGTGGTTCCAATCCGTATCCGTATCTTCACAAAAATTCTGCCTCTCATTAAAAGTTCTATTCACATATTGATCTAGTTTCGGTTGGAGCTGGTGACTACCTTTTCTACTCGAATACTTTCTCTGTTCTCTTTTATTCTGATCATGGTTATCAGCATTTCTAATACCATAATGGCAGGAAAACTTTGGTTCTTTATATTCTGAAATATCTGCTCTATTAATATCGCCAGAACCTCGCAGCCTCTCCTCCTGTCCGCGAGGATTCTCTGAGCCATTCCAGTCATTTGGGTCCTCAGTATCTGAGGTGAGAGACATATCATTGTCATTGTTTCTGTGATTACTTGGTCCATCAATACTGTTGAGCCTCCCACCCTGATGATTATGCTTCTTTTGAGAAGAACTTCTACACATGGAATAATCTTGGATATCAACTCTTTTTCTCTTGATGCAATTGCCTTTTGAGTTCTTAAAAGAAGATGTGGCAGACTTGCCTGGTTCAGTTTGTGAATTCACCACAGACCTTACAGGAGAATGAATATCTTCTGTATCAAAATGAGCACTGTTCCTGGAAGCTTCAGAATCAGATTCAAAACATGATGAAATGAGACTAACTTGATCATCACTCAGCGATAATTGTGTGTCCATCATGTATTGATCAGCAGAGGAAGTATTCCTGTCAGGACTTTCTGTCACTTTATTAGCAAGTTCAATAGCCTCCAATGAGATACCATTCACCTCCTTATGCCTATTCCCATCCACATCAATGACCTTGTTATTTCTGTGATCATCAGAGTCTATCGTCATTGGATGGGACACACTGATCTTCTGGGAACACCTGATGACATACCAGGAAAAATTACTACATGTACATACAGTATCTGCATATATATTGTGTGTATATAATAATAATTGAACCCACTAACACACTAACAGTAGTTATCACATAACCATACTGGCATCAGACAGAATACGAACCCATCTAATGTTCTCACGTCTGCTTCTGGACTTCCTAATGATGAATCATCATCATATGAGATATAATCTTGGTTTCCACTAGCATCAAACTCCCCATTTTCAGATTTCTCATGGGCCCTGCTATTTGTATGCCCATGTTCCACCCTAGAATTAGGGGTTTCCTGGGTGGGATCCTGCACAGAAATCTACCCAGACACTTCATTAGTGATAAGATAATTACAGGTAACTTCAAAATATCCACAAGACAAATCAAAGTGATAGCACACCTGTATCACAACATCAGAATTCCAACTATGTGGATGCCTGCTATCAAAAGATGGTTGGCGTTCAACAATACTATCTTCTATCTGAATTGTGTTTCCTATGGGCTGAAACAATCAAAAGCCAACATATTATCTCAGATCGAGTATCTGAATACACTACTGTGTGGGAATAATATAAAAGTATATCGTATTTACAAAAGAGGAGAAAGGTAGATCAACTAAATCTGATATACCAGTTGTAACTGTCTTACTCTGCAATCAGAAACTCTTGATGACGGAGGAGCATATGTCCATGATCCAGCATAATTCACTTCTGTAGACATAATTTCCTGGGCGAAGATGCCATGCTCAGATCCAGCTTCTTTAGCCTATTTATACAGGAAAGACACAATTGGAGATGTCAATACCAGAAACATACAATGGTTGTGGTTATATGATAAGACTCCAAAAAGAATCAAACAGACCTGATAAAATTTTGAAGAGCCAGGCGTGCCATACTGTGTGGATTTGACCCGCCGAAGTTGTTGCTGCTATCATTTAAGCATTAGAGTTCAATTCAATGAAGTGCAGTATTGCAGAAAAGCAGTAACAACGAGTTGCCATAAGGCCAGAGCATTTATAGCATACCCACAAGTTTCTCTCTATAAAAAGTTTAGGAATTTTTTATTTTTCAACCTGCCAGAATACCCAAATGTGAGATTTAAGCATCAAATCAGCACTACTTCACTTACCAGGGATTTACAGTACTCTTTCCAGCTGTCCTCATTCAAATCAAAATTGAAGTAATCTGTTATATCAACTCCAGGATACCTCCATGACTTCTCCTCAAACGATTCAATATCCACGTCCAGTATGGTCCTGTAAGAAATGTCAAGCCTTTGGTCAAACTTTAACACAGTACAATTCAAAATCATTTTATGCTCTACAGGGCTAACATTTTTTGGTTGATGTCTATTTTATACATACTTCCATGGAACCAAACAAATTGAAAGTGAACACTGAATAAATTGGGCCTTGTGCAGAATTAAAATTTCAGAAGCATGTACTAACCTATACCAAGGAAGTCGAAAACCATATCTATTTCGAGTCACCACAGGATTAGGTGTATCATGAACACATGTAATCTGCGAGTGGTCTCCTCCGAACGGCATGGAAGACACCAAATCCACAGACTCATTGGCTCTTCCATTGCTTGCACAAGCCGATCCTTGAGTCCATACATACTACACAAAACCACCATACCATCTGTCATTTAGAAACTTAGCAAAGCTAAAAACAAAAGAAACACAACAAGGTAGTCCTCACCAATTCGAAATTGAAATGCGTAAAACACCAAGAATACTAATATATTCCAAATTCAGTTCTATCATCATAAAAGTCTCTAAAACCACACATTGAAAACTACAGCCTCCAAATTCATTAACAAAAAAACTAATACAATACCTTGGAATCTTTGATGGCCACAAAAGCATCATCATCCTCATCGTCACAATCATCAACCCTCACGCTCCCACCACCCGAAATCGGAAAGGGAATACCTTCACAGCCCTCATCGTTCAAGACTATATTGAGATCATCCTCACTGTCACTATCGCTGTACTCCTCATTCGATTCGGAACCCGAAACTTTACCGCCCAAATCCTCAGATACAGAACTGGGTTTCTTAGAATCGGAGACCAAACCCTCGCCGCCGTTCTTTTTATCGTTATTACTACCATTTCTATCTTCTTCGTCTTCTTCTTCACGTTGAGTATAGAACTGAGTGAAGTTCGAGAAGCCATTGATGGCTGAAGAGGCCTGGGTATCAACTTCAGTGTAGATGTCTCCGAAATCGTCGTCCAAATCTGCCATGGATAATTAAACCCCAGGAATTGAAGATGGGGAATTCTTTGTTGTAGGGTTTAGGGTTTAGGGATAGGAATGAGAGCGCTGCGGAAATGCTAAACCCCTTACGACTGTTCTAAAGGGCCTAAAACCCTACTCCACTGCCACAGTGAGCATAACGGCGTTAACTACTGAGCTTTCTTTAACGGTTTTTTTTTTTTTTTTATAAAGGGTAAAATGTGAGGAAGGCAGGAAGCAAATAGATAAACTGAGATTCATTCATGAGAGTATCTTCCGTTGTGGAATGTGAAGACACGAACCCAAATGTTTTTTAAACAAATTTGCAGGGGGACGAACCTAAAGACCTTTTCATTTTTTAATCCGTCACAAGAGAGGAACCTAAAGAGTAAAGACCCTTTTTCTTGGAATTATGGTTTAACAAAATCACTGAGCTAACTGACGAGTGTTTGCTCTAACATTTGATCTAATAGAAAGCTATTCTTCGTAGAGGTTGCCAAGTTCAACTCCTCACTCTCCGGTTTGCCCGTGAAACATTAATCACACTTCAATGCACGAGTAATCTCCCATGAGGTTCCCTCAGTTTCTAGCACAAGAGCATCACCAGGTCCAGAACCTTCTCTATTGCAATTAACAATTGCCACCTTGAACCTCTCATTATGTAATGAAGAGGGATACATAAATTGTTCTTCCTGCATTAAAAACGAAAAACGCAAGTAAGAATGAGAACCAGTTGACCAAAAACAGAAGCTAAAATCATCAGTATAATGTTGGTGACTTGTTACATAACCTGTCAGGACAATTCTCAAGGTGCACACTGTCAACATTCAGTTCAACCTTACAGAAACAGTAAATGTCATTTTGGGTTATAGTATATTACCTCAGGTAGTTTGAAGAATTCGTCAGGAGAGATTTGCAGGATCTCTGTAGCAGTATGGCCAGTACACCATGCTAAAACTTTCCCACTCTTATCAGCAAGGGTCACTTTCAGGTGGAAAGTGCGAACTACTTCATCACAATTCTCATTACAGAAGCTGCATTCAGAAACTCCCATGGGTTGCTCAGTAACCAAATGACCACATACAGCATGTGAAAACCTTGTACTGAGGTGAAACTGAGCCATTTCTAGCCGAATGTGAACTATCTGCCCACATGATAAAAGATAACCAATGTCTTAATAGAGAATAGAAAGCATACTACCTTTTGCAACAAACAGAAAACACCCTTTCATGCAGGACAAAATTTGATGACAAACTCATACCTGAGTACAGGTAGTCTGGCTGGAGAGATCAGAGAGCTTTGTTAGTTTATGAAGACAGGATGAGTTTAGCAACGCTGGCAAGCAACTGATGTTGAAGAAAGAAGCTCCACCAGTATTCTCGGACCATATTGCTTCTAGACTGTTGTGGCATCTGTTTAGCTGGAACCTAAACATAACAAGAATAAATTCAAAATCATGGTTGAAAAACTATCTAGGAACAACTGGAAAGTGTGTAAACTATAACTGAGAGTGACTAATTGCAAAGTTTGGAGCTAGTTTTAACCAGCCTGTATATTCACTACTGATGACAATTGTAACTGAGCTTACCCCTTCCGCTTCGTCATAGAGCATGTCAGACCTGATATGTAGACTGTGTGGCCAAGGCTTAATCTTCCCAGTGACCTATATAATACATGTTTTGAAGTGAAAAGCACATCAAAATGTGGAAAAAATTGGGGAGGAGGCTGTAAAACCAGTAATATCAATATAAATAACTTATAAGATCCATACCAGTATTTCATAAAATGTAATCTAGTCCAAATTGCTCCACTGGTATCTTCGATTTTCAATGAGAAAATAGCTTCTGTGGTACATCTTTCTTTGATGATACTGGTAACAACACCATAAAGGCTGACGCCTGTCATCTTGTCACGAAGATCGGAAACATAGGACTGCAAAACTTCACACAGGTAAGATATGTTAATAACAAATTAGATTAGAAGACTGAGCAATGCCAATTTCAAGTATAAAGCATTTGGGCAGTTAATTTCAAACAACTTGCCCACATAGCATAGCAAGTAGATAAGCACATGGTGAGAATGATTGAAAGAGAAAGATGATGATTTTTGAAGAAAAACAACAATAATAACCCAGCCACCATACCCAACTTGAATAGAGTACAAGTTGAAAAGGTTCAAACAACAGACGGTTTCATGAATTAGTAATAATGCATCCTTTTAGCAGCATTGTGCTCATAGCTTCTAAGAGCAATTTGATTGGACATAATGGAATTCAATTAAGATGAGGAAATGTAAAGGAAGTAAACTCACTTGAAAAGGATAAATACTGAAATCAATAGACCCATGTGAATCACAGGGCAAGGAAACTTGAGAAACTTGTGTACTCTGACTAGGATCTATTGTGCTTAGCAGTCTTGATCCTTGATGGCGATTTGGTGTCAGTGCTATACATATCTGAGAAATAAAAAAATTTAGCACCCACCTTAAATGATAGCTCATTATACAGGTGACTGAGCAATACTTACTTGTTCCTTGTGTTGAACAACAGGGACCAAAAACAATTGTGTTGCACTACCAAATTCAAGGGAAACTTCAGCACTTGTTTCAGCAGCATTGTCTGCTGAACTTGCAATATATGGTTTATCCAGTGCAAGCATACTTCCCAAGCTGGGGAAACTGAATCATGAGCATATATAGGATGAAAGCATCAAAAAATGTCATTGGATGCAGGAGTTTACCTCAAAAGATTTGTCAGGACAACCTGTTCACCCCACAGCACAAACTGTAACTTGGTACCATCGTCATCTACAAGAGTGATTTGTTTCCTTTGTAAACTTCCAAACTCTCCTAGAACTTCCAGGGGGCCAATGTGCTCAGTTCTGCACAGAAATAGGAAAGCATGTTACACACGATTGCTGACTAGTAACATGTCAACAGATCAATTAGAAATGTTCTAGGTCATGAGATTATAATATCAGTATAGCATTAGCTCATATTTATAAAGGCTATTTGATTATAAGTCCCAAGTCCTCATTAGAATATCTGATACTCAAATCTACTCAAAATTGATTATTAAATCAAAGCCTAGATAGAATAAGGCTGAGCTTTATATCAGCAATTTTAGCTTACCTTGCGTACAATGAATAATAAACATTTTTACTAAATGCATCAAGAGAAACTGAAGAGAATGTATCTGAACAAAAATGAGCTGCTAGCAGCATTGCATCAGCATCATCATCCTACATTGATGAAAGCAGCTAAATGTAAGAAGACGAAAAGAAAAAAAAACACAAGTCGTTGTCTCAAGCTTCCCAGGTGGTCAAAGTTGAATATTACCTCATCTAACAATACTACAAGATATTCTGTTGGCAACAACCGCGGACAACGAGACCCTCCTCCAGAAGCACGAAGATAGCACCCTGTGAGGAAGATCTGCCTTCCTTTCTTGAGAATCCGGTTAGTGGGATTTATCAAGTCATAGTACCTGTACAGACAAATACCAATCATAAAATCTCCAACGACTTTGAGCAGCGCTCATTGGGTTCCTTAAAATCAGAAATATAAAAGGCACACCGACTCATACACAATACATCATTAAAGTAAATATACTTTACTTTTGGTGGAGATAAAGATCAATGGTATTGGTGCTCCAAAAGTCCCCCAGGGAAAGCATATAAATCTTGGTGCCTAAAACAAAACGAGTAGCAATGTCAATATCACATTAAAGACTAAAGCAAAGACTTCTGAAACTAACAGATTACCGGGGAGAACATAAACGTCGACAATAACTGCCTCCAAAACACTATTCAATGACAAGAAATTCTTCTCGTAAATGGAATCAATAGTGACAGTATTCGGAAGCTTCCTCCGCTTATGCTTCTTCCGCAACTCCCTCACGCATTCCGGCATCTTCCTCGTCGGCCTGTCCCTATTTTGCTCATGCCATGCCTAATCAGATCAAACACAATCCCAATCATTTTCAAATCCCTAACATCTCTCATTACCAACCGAAAACCAAAACCCATACCTGGGAGAGATCGGAGAGCAGAATCGCGGCCGTAACGCCGCAGGAGTAGGCGCTGCAGGTCTTGAGAATCCGAGAAACGATCCAGTTCCAGCTGGGCCGGGCAGTCTCCGATCCGTCTCCGTTCGGATCCGGATCTTCGTTGGCTTCAGGGGAGAGAGCGGACCTGGCGTAGTCGATGAATTTGAGGAGCGGGTCCTCTTGTGGTTGCGGATCGACTGAGTTCATTTTCCGCCGAGTTCAAAATAAAACCCTACTGAGCTCAACTCGGGGTTATGTAAGTTTGGCGCGGGTTTTGAAAATTGTGCTGGGCTGGCCCAACCATGGTTTCGGGTCGACCAACGGCTGAACTTTTCAGTTATTATTAACATTTTTCGGTTCAATTCATAAAACTCTCGTTGCTGAATTTAAATTGGAGGCAATAGTAGATTTGATATGCTGTAGGGCGTAGGCTATGCCTTGATTTAGTTTTCAATTACCATGAAAAGAATGAATCAAAGTAAATCAAAAAAAAAAAACACAACAATTACATATCAAATTAGCTGCATTGTCGTATTTTTGTCCACCTCTGATATGGAGCCTATGCCTAAAGAAGTTATCTCCCCTTCCCCACCGCAAATCACAAACCAAACTCGGAAGGAGTAGAGAAAACTTCAAGGGGATCACTGAGAAAGAGAAATCTAAAAGATATACTGTAGCAGTGTCACAAAAGTAGTCTCGGCTAGAAGAAACTTGAACCAGCACTCTGTCGTGCAGGAAAAGACCACATTAGACTTGAATTGTCCTTATATCTCGCGTTTTAGAGTCACACTGGTGATCCCTACTGGAGATTTAGGCCGATAATGTTCATCTGTATCAACCTCTTCAATTTCCTGATGGGCACACCGTATCAAAAGGTTAAACATGAGAAAACCAAGCCTAGACGTGATAAAAGGTTACTCAAGAAGCTCAAATTTTTTACCTGCACCACATCCTCTCCTTTGACGACACGTCCAAACACAATAAGCTTGTCATTTAAATCAGGTATAGGTGCCGTCGTGATAACAAGCTCAAATCCTTTGTTCTCTAGTTTATTCTTTGTAGTTCCAAGCATAAATGCTTCATGCTTTGGACTGTGCGTTCACATGGTAAGATTACGCCATCAGTTTGGGACAAAGAGCAACATACCAGCCAAACAAAGATCATTCAAGAAACAAACCTTGTCACAAGTTGACTACGAAGCTTCCCTTTTGATATCCAATCTTCAGCTACTCCAAGTCCTTGGGAACCTCCCTTAATTACGTAGTGTTTAATGACGTGACTGAAGAGCATCCCTTTGAAGTGTCCCTTTTGACTGAATACTAAGGTGTTAGAAGTGTCTTGAAGGTGTACTATATATCATAACATTATTATTACAACACAGAAATCAAACAAGCTTAGTAATAAAACAATGCTAAATGATTCAGTTAATGAAGTTATGATTTTACTTATATTTAATATTTGAGACCTAAGGTAGCCTAGAATTAAGTATCTGCACCAGTACCTTTCAGATAAAGCAGAATCCTCTAAGCAACAGTGTACGTTTCACGATTCACAAAGGAAAGATACAACAAAAATTGATGGTAATGTCGTCCTTACAGGTCATAAAAAGTTTTTTTTTTTTTTTTAAAAAAAAAAAAAAAGGGTGTCTTTTGCTTTACCAGGAAATTCAAGAATAAAGTAAATATAAGTATGAACGTTTATAGGTCAAGTAGTTCCAGATATTGTTAAGGCTATGCACTAAGTTCCACTCTCCGTTATTTTCAAGTTACATACACTCACTCTATTGGTAAACTACTAGGAAGATTTTTGATAGCTAAATTGCACATGATCCGAATATAGATGAACTTTAATAGGTTCAAGTAGTTCCAGATATTGTTGAGGCAATGCACCAAGTTCCACTCTCCATTATTTTGAACTCACATACTCTCACTTTATTGGTAAACTAAGCCTCAAACAGGTTTATTTGTGATAACTAAACTGCATATGTGTCGAAGTAAAGATTAAGGGTCTATGCATTATTGGATACTTACCATAAGTCAAGAAATCTATCCACAACCTCTGGAGAACCATCCTTGTAAAGTTCCACTGTGATATAACCTTTCGATGTGTTTAAAATCTGAAACAAAAAGAGGTATGAAAAGGGAGGAAGTTAGTGACAACATCCAAAAGCAGATACACTTGCCTATGTTACACCAAATCAAACAGCCAAACCTAATATATCAGCAGCAGAACCGGAAATGAAATGCTCTAAAGAAATCAATCCAGAAATCACCTGTGTCTTAAAGTTTTGCACTTTCCTACAAAACTATAACTGAATGCATCTTTAATCTTTCCACTTTCCTGTAATTCTATAACTGAATGAGTAACACTGCGTTGTAGCACACATGTCAACAACATTGAAATTGGCATTCAAAATTTGCTTGTTATTACACTCACTGATTTCAATACTAATTGCTTAGTTACAATTTCATCCAAACTTCCAAATACAATAAATTTTGTTTACACAAAAAAAACAAAGCCACAGCATCTAGCGGCCTAAATCTTGGTTTGGAGCAATATAACACAAAAAAAACAGCGAGTAGGGAATCAAATGTGTAGAAAACTTACAGCGTAACCGGGAAGATCATCCTTCTTGGCAAACGCATTCATTTCCTGGGCGGAACACAAATCAATAGAAGTCAGTCAAAAGCACAAATCTAGCAGTAACAATAGCAACAAGAGAAAGGTAATTACCACTGAAGCAGAAAAGTCCGACCCGGAATGATCCAGTGACCTAAAAAAATCAGCAAGTCAGTATTTCAGTCTGGACAAAATCAAATCTAAGCAGAAATCGGAAGTAATTAGACCTTCTGGACCAGTAGCGGTAAGTGGCGACCAAAGACAAGGCGATCAAAGCGATTATAAGATTGCACATAACTATGGTGGCGACACTGATTCGAGTCGGCCCCTTCTTCTTCTTGCTCTGAAGTAGCAGCGCCTGCGGCTTTATCCGAGCCATCAACTTTGACTTTAACTACACAACAATCATCAAATCCGAATGAGTTCAACCCTAGAATTTCAGAAGAGTAGAAATTGGTGAAGAAATTTTACCTGGGGGATTTGGGTGTTTCGGAGATGGATGGGTTTGGTGGGTGATTTCAGATTTCTCTTCTTCTTTTTTTTGGCTTCTTTTCTTCTTGTCATGTATTTCAAGTTTGACGAAATGGTGGAGCCCACCACCACCTCAGATTGTTCTTTTCTCGGTTCCTTTTTTAAAATTTCTTTTCTTGGGGTAGGACCAAAAAGAAAATTTCTTTTTTAGATTTTTCTAAGACAACCCAGAAAATAAGAAGAAAGTGAAAGTATTTTGATTGTTCAAGTAAAATCAACGAGTAGAAGACTACATATTCTTATAGCCCTTGGCATGCATGTTGCCAACAACTTGAATGGTTTGGAACTAGTTCATCATCTGACACTCAAACCATATCAAAATCCAGTTATTACACACAGAGAGGTCCAGCCTCCTCTTCTCAAGTATGGTCTGGGTGGCAGCATCACCAGGTGTGCCCACCCCAATTAGTGGCTCACATATGGAAAAGAACTCCTCTTGTCAAATGTGTTTTTTACAAGCATGATCACTATATCAAAGACTACATCAATCAAAAACTATTTCAAACCAAATCGTAAGTTCATTTAGAAAACAATGGGGGACTCAAGTCATCAAAATCAAATAGAAGAGGCCCTGGATCATGATACCTTCCATTTTTAATGGGAGAAGATGACTAGGAGAAAGAAAATTCCCCAATAACCAAGTACTAGGCCCTTGATTAGGGTCTTTATTTATTAAATTGCTACAACACCACTGGTCAAAGGAGAATCAGTGAATCACAGTCACTCTCCATATCAACCTTTACAACTGGAAAAGGAAGCCATGCTCATACAAGAGAAGCAAACACAATCAGATTATTATTAGCCAATTCAAACACATCCAAAACCCAAACATCAATCCCTCTCTTAAAGTTCACAAACCGAAAAAAAACAGCAAACTTGGATCCTGAAATCAATTTGGTATCCTTAGAGAAACCACTGGTGTACAGCAACTCCTATATCCCTTAGCCTCCCATGTAGAGCAACACACTCCCAATAAGCTCTCTTGCTCTTATCACTCTTTCCATTCTGCCACCATTCATTGTTACACTCCAAAAACAACTCATCCACCAGACAGATTGTACTCTTCTGCATCATATCCACAACTACTTCTGCTTCTGCTTTCATCACAACATAATCCTCTTCCTTCACATTCTGCTTTAGCCAACCCGAAACATCCTTCTGCGGCTTGCTTGAGGCTTCTTCTTCTTCTTCAGCCTCTACTTCAAGGTTGTGTACTTCAAATTCCGTATTCATCTTCGGATAGTTTTGATGAAACCATTCAACTGCGCCACTGTTTTGCTCATTCAAGTCAACATTAACAAACACACGGCGCTCATAATTTTCAAGAGAATTCCCCAACAGGTCAGGAAGGAACTTCATCTTCTTCAAGTACTCGCTTGATTTTGCCAATGCACGTCTTGGCGGCTCAAGCAAAACATCTTCAAGACCCTGTAGGACGGCCTCCTTGGCCTCACTTCCCAATTGGCAAAGCCGCCGGCGTTCAGGACTCTCCAGCTGCTGCTCACCAGACGCACCGGTCTTCCTCATTGCCACAAAAGTTGAACTGTATCGGCGAAGATACACAATCTTGTAATTGGATTTTTTGCTAAAAGCATTTGAAGGGTCGTTGCTTAGAGGAACAGCAACAATGCCACCAACTTTCAAGACGCGATCCACAAATTTAGCGTCAACTAAATCAAACGCGAACACAAAATCCACCGACTCGTCCTCGAACGAGCTCTTCCTCTCCGAATCCAAAACAGCTTCAAATCCATTATCAACAACATTCAAAATATCAAGAGCATGAATCATACCAACACTGCCAGGACTCACAATGAGAGACCTGTCACTCTCTCCGCGGAGGCCTTCGCCAGCCAAGTCATTGAAAAGCAAGCCCAATTGCTCAAATTTGAAAGTTTCATACCCATGACTGGTTTCCAATTCAGAAACACTCGCACCCTTTATAATAGACTTAATGCAGGGCAGTGTGAGCATAACCAAAGCAAGAAAAACTGACCGAGAAACAACACGCATTACCTTCTTATCAGGCAGCTTGATCACCAAAATCTCGCCGGAACCCAATCCGGCCCTGAAATGTCCGTGGTGCTTGGCCTTGAAACCACCGCCCAATTCCATCTTTATACTACTCAAAACAGCGAGATCAATCGGAAGAAAACTAGCTCGAACAGCGCAAGCTTTGGAACAAAAGCGAACACTAAAAAGGGCTTTGTAGATTGCAAATGTGATGCAATGTGTTGCAGAAAATCGAGAGGGAAAACAGCAACGGAGGACATGATTTGGTTTAGCGGGCACAGAATCTGGCGGAGGTGTGATTTGCACCCACGAGAGCTACGAATTTGGTTGCGCTCCATAAGAGAGATAACTGCCTAATCCTCTCAACCTCCATTATCACCCTATGCTTCACAATCATGCAAAATCGCTCTCAATCGGTCTCCCTTTTAAATTTTAATGGAACATTCTATCTCTCACAAGATTGACGCTTCAGAGTCGCCAGCCGGCTACAGGGCCGTAACGGGTGGTCATCTGAAACGCAACCACCGGAGAGAGAGAGAGAGAGAGAGGGAGCGGAGAAAGAGAGGGACTTTGAAATGGCGAGAGAGAGGAGGTTGTTTTATACGGAGGAGAGAGAGAGAGAGAGAGAGAGAGTCCGAGATTTGCGAGAGGCACATGAAGGACAAAGCTCTGGCTGGGGTTTGCTTCCGGTTGGCTTCGGTGGGAGTTGGGCTTTTTGGGCCTAACAACCACAACTACGTAACAGAAAGAAGCGTGGAGATAAAGATTGCCAGAAATGGAGTTGACGAGTGTGGAGATTGTTGATTGGTTTGGGGAAGCTAAATATAGGTTTGGTTTGTTTTTTTTTTTTTTCAATTCGGAGGAGTTTGGTACCTTTCACTTTCTTCCTCCCTGAGATTGGTCGGAATGACTAAAAAGGTCGGTAATCAAAGATGAAAGGTACGGCTGCATGAATGCAGGTGAATGTTGGGGTACATAGATAAGTATGTTCCTCATTGATTTGGGGTGAACATACTTTGGAAAACAAAGGAAATCATCTTGCTACTACTGCACCCTTTTTTCTTTTTCTTTTTTCCTGCTAGCTGCACATAGATTCAGTAAATTTTGAATCTTCTGCACTATTTAACACAAACCCTAAGAACAATGCTGCAATCTCAAAGAAACAAGAGAGTAAGTGGACAACTAAGTTAACTATTTAAGTAAAGTGACAATTTGTTACGAAGGTTCATTCAGCTCATGAATATCATTATTGACACGCTCATAACAACGGAAATGAGCAAGAATATGTGTTGTACATGGTGTTGTGATATGAGTTGGTCATTTCAATGCGTTGTAATCTTTTTTGGTGTGAAGCCTTCATTCAAGTTGATGTCTTGATCTTACATATGTAAGGTACCAGCATAACAACATGATAAAAAATCTATTTAATAAAATAGGACAATACTTACAATTAACATGGTTGGAAGTCTCAAATTATGAACAAAATAGAACCGGGGGGGGGGGGGGGAAGCAGATGCTAAGAAAAATGATAAGGCTAGTGCTATAAGATCGAAGCATTCGGTGACGGAGCAGCGGAGAAGGAGCAAGATCAACGAGAGGTGTGGTTTACTGTTTCTGGCTAGCACCGGTGAAAACGGTGCTTTGTTCCATAAAAGCCATGAAGTCCTTCATATTCACCACAGACTCACTGAGAGCTCCGATGTACGATTTGCCCTTCCAAATGTTAAATGTGTCGGACGCGACCCCTTTCACCTCAAGATATTTGACCAATTGCTTCTGTAAATTAGCCAAGTACCTATGAAAACAAATATATAAGATCACATAATCAAATTCTAAACATGAAGAATGAAGCTTTCACGTTCTTACTTGCCGCCGGTTTTGGTGACATGATCACGGTTGGAATGCCCTGGTTTCTTGATTGAAAAGTGGTTGACCCGAATCTCATTGTTCTCAGACCTCAGTTACATGCAAGTCCAAGTCCAGTTGTTGTCAGTGGAAAATGCTCACCTTCAATCGAATACCAGAGTATTTATCACTTTCATACTTAGGATCATACACAGTTTTGATTAGGGTAATTTCATCATCAAGTTCTCTTTTAAGATCAGTATCGACGTCTGTACTGTCCGTGATATGAAAATAAGAAAACTCTTCTGAACCGTCCACTGGCTATAAAATGTGAAATTAAAATGATCAATACCAATTGGAAAAACATAAAAAGAAACAAAAATAGAAATAATTGGATACTCACAAGATGACAAGATCAGATGATTCTATGTACTCCTGAATAGCTGTGATCTCAGACTTGAGCCCTTTAATGAGATCCTGTGTGGCCTTGAGTTTTGGAGGATGTGATGGAGGAGAGCAAGGGGAGGGAAACTATGGATGCCGTCGGCAGCTTGCAAGACCCGGAAGAAGAAGAAGAGAACAAAGCAGCCATCGTCACATCTGCTACTGAGCATGGCAGCAGCGTAACCATTTTCTCCATTTCTAGCTTAATGGATCAGGGTTTCGATGGAGACGGCTTCAAATAGGGTTTTGGGGATTACGAAATGATCAAACGGTTAGTTTCTAAAGGACTAATGTATTGCACCATGTTTCTAAAGGATTACAAAATGTTTTATGTGACTGTTTCTAAATGATTAATGTACTGCATCATGTTTCTAAAGGATTACGAAATGTTCCCTAGTCAGAAACTGACTAGGTGAACAGGACTGTTGACCTTTAAATAAGATACTAGTTTTGAGATCAAATTACAAAGATCAAAATTAATATCCTTTATACTGCAGTATCAATATTGACAAAAGAAGTGGATATGAAAATGCTTTATTCATGCCATTCCCAACAAAAATAGGAAATAGAACCATCCATATAAGAAGCTCGTGTTATAGTAGAGAGGGTTATGATTTTTCTGAGTACCTGTTGAATTGGTGACGTGCATTGCAATTTGCACATAACTCTTTATCAGAGAATGAAGATTAATGCATGCAACATATGAGGAAATTCGACGAAATGAGAAGTGCTCAATTTGAACCGAGTGTACTCACAAAACGCTCAAGTTGCCAAAACGAACAAGTTCAATGACCTCTAGTGAGTACGAATATATGTTTGTGGGTGTTGTGATACCAATTTGTCATTTCAATGCGTTTTGTTATCTTGTTTGGTTTTCAATGAAAATAAGTCTTGGTTATTAGCAATCTCCAACAGTATTTCTATTTCGAAAGAAAAATTCTAAAATTAGCTACTTTTGATGTAAATAAGCTTTAACTTTCTATTGGGTTCGATATTAGCATTTAGCAATGCTTTTGGGTTTCCCACTATCTTTTCCATCACTGCAAATAGGCCTCATTATGGGCCGGGTTAAGGCCGGCCCTATCCTAAATTTTAGGGGTTAGGATAGGATCGGGTAGGGCTTTGACTTGATTAACAAAATTTAGGACCGGGTAAGGTCGGGTCGGAGTTTAAATATGAAAGCCCTTACCCCCCCCCTTAAAGCCCATTTTTTTAGGGTTAATAGGGCTGGGTAGGGCCGACCCTTTAAATAGAGCTAAATAGGGCCGAATATGACGTTATTTTGTCTAACAAAATAAATTCATGAGTTTTAATTTTTTTTTCCTCAAATATTACCTCAAGGGATATATGTGATACAAGACCCTATTTTTAGTCATATTTAACATACATATACATTATATTTAACTTAAGACATCTAGAATTATTAATCTAAGTAGTTATATTCATATATTTCATTAACTATCTCTCTAAATCACCAAAAATCAATCGTTATTTAACAAAAAAAAATACAAATTAAAGAAATAAAACTTACAAGGTTAGTTGTATTGTATTAAAAATAACAAACATATTAAAAACAATAGAAAATAAGTAATTATTATGGCATAAAGGGCGGGCTTGGCCCTAAAGGGCTCAGTAGAGTAAGGCCAATAGGACCGGGTTTCATTTGGTTAACTCTTGTCCTACCCTAATTGAAAAGGACTAGGACCAGCCTGTCCTAACGGAGGGTTGTGTAGGCTTCGGTAGGGCGGGTTTTAGGACAGGCCAGGGTCAAATGATGAGGCCTAGCTGCAAATACTGAAATACACCTCAGTATAAAATGGGGTTCGTCATGCATTATCTTGCTCTGAAACTCCATTTTGCTAGTTTGATCTGAAGTACATGCAATGGACCAATTTTGGAGCGTGAGGCTTTTACCCTTTCAAATTCAATGGACGACCCGGTGAAGCTACGCACTCACTCCCAGGATAACCAAAGTTTTCAGCCCATAGAAACCCAAGAACAATTGTAAGAGCTAAAGTTTTGATCTTCCTTTTCAGTCACACTATGTCAGTATGTCTTGTTTCTTTTTTCCTTCTTGTTCCTTTCTTTTTGGCTAACTGAATCATTATATTCATATGAGAACCATTTTAATCGTTGATGTGAACATGAATAGATTCTCTGATTCTGTATATATTTCTGTCAGGCTATTATTTTGTGCTGGAGCTAATGGGTTAGCGAAGGTAGGGTAGTAGTAGTACTAGCATATGATATCATTGTTGTATATTCAATTAGGGGAATCACCTGAATGTGAATTTGTGAGGTTTGGGATTGTACAGATGTGCTCAAAATAACTTGATTCACAAATTGAAAATAACTCTCTAGAATTCTCTGGCAGTGATTTAAATTTTTGGTCTTCGATTTGTGGCTACAGTTCAAGGCAGTGTGTCAGTGTGTGATTTATACTCATTATCTTGTTGAAATCTCAAGTAATAATTCTCGCGGTTTCAGTTCATAGTACTACACATTTCAGAAAATAATTACACGATCAATAATAGCATTGGCAGTTTCTGTAGCAGTAGTTTCTTTCCAGTCTGTTAATAAACAGTTAATTTTGAGTATGAACATTCCTTCTTTTCTTGTCAACATGAATTTTTCTCTTTTTATTAGGCAGCTAAGGTAAAAGGACATTGAGTGACATCGATTGCATAGGACAATATGTACCATCATTTGTGTGAAGACTAGTTTCCAAGAACAGCTAGGATCTGATCTCTGAAGGACTGAAAGTAGCAAATTAGCACAGACAAGTATACGGTATACCTCAATGATTGTTGGTATTTTGTTCCTGACCACCAGTTCACATGGCCGGTCTGATCTACATAGACTTGCTTTTTTGGTTCACCAAATAAATTGGTACGAAAGAAATGGTAGCCGAGAATAATTTCTATAACAGAAAAAATTACAGAATCAGTAACATATATGGATGAGTCAGTTGATGGTTCTTTTCTTTCTTGATGGTATACAGCAAGATGTGCATAATGTTCTTGCAGGAACAGGTTCTTCAGTTTTACTGCGTTAGCCTTCAAAGATACCAAACTTCATCATCTTGCTTTCGGTACCTCAAACAGACTAGTATTATACCTTCAACATCAGTTTTCATTATCAATTTTGTGTTGTCTCATGCATTTTTCAAATTCAGTGACATAAAAACACCAAATATAGAAATGATTGCAAATACCATGGATTACATGCTATTGATATCTGCCGACTTTTATTGAGTTGATACGGTGCTTATGATGCATTAGACTACTAAGAGTTATCTTTCTCTTTATGTATTATATTCAATGCATGAGCTACACAACACCATTTCAAGGATAAGAAAGAGCAAAACCATATGATCCATAGAGGGACCTATTACATTCAACCTATTACATTCAATTCATGCATCTAGTTCTGGTCTGATTCTGATTATGTTGTACTGAAGTAACAAACAAAACAAGGGGTAGTGATAGATCAAATCAAAAGGAAACAAGCACAAAAATAAATAAAAAGGGTCGTTATAGTATAAAAGAATGCAATAGAGGCACTTGTGGCAGCTCCCCCATTCAAGAAAGGTTTAGTTATTTGAATTTTTTCGCTTCATACCTGTTAACCAATTCACTTCTTTTAGAAGAGAAATAATATGGTTGACAAGGCAGTGAACAAGGTTCTTATAAGGGAGTTCAATGCAGACACTGATATTGAAGTGGTGGGGAAGCTCGAGAGGAACTGTGAGCTAGAGTCTAAAAGGGGGGTCTCCATTTTCACTAACATGATGTGTGACCCTTTATGTAGGATTAGGTTCTACCCCCTTCATATTATGCTGGTGGGTTCATTGCTGTGACTTCTTCCCTCTTATCTTGCGTTTAAAAGCAAACAGGGAAATATTTTTCATGAATCATACCTCATAATCATTTTGGTGTCTCCTCTAATAAGCATTTGCATGATTTACTGCTTTTATAATATGGAAGTCATTGCCCCTCCAAGACCTTATAGATGTGAATCATTGCATTGCTCGAACACTAATATGTTTGGAAATTGCCAGCAGGTAGCACAGCTGCTCGAAAATGAGGAGCTTGTCGGAGTGGTTAGAGGATGCATCAAGCATGTGGGGACTGGTTTTGGGGGACATGTTATCGGTTGCATACTAGGCCTTCGAGTCTCTCCCACACACAGGTATCATCCACTTTTTCTTCTTATTGAGTTCTACTTCTAAGAGTCTTCTTCTCTAAACAATACATTGTTAGTTCTCAATCAGCCATACAGTCTCTTGATATTCAATATTGAATCTCCAGCTTTTCCGTTACTGAGGTACAGCATATTGAAAAGCTAGATCACCTCTTTTGGAATCATCCATATATGCTTGATAACTTGTCATGTTATAGAGGTGGTGTACTGAAGTGTTTGATTCATATTTAAGTTTGTGTGTTGCTTGATTTAGGCGGATGGGAATTGGATTCCAATTGATGAACTCCGTGGAGGAGTGGCTACTGAGACATGGAGTGCAGTACACATTCCTGGCCACCGAGAGGAGCAATACTGCCTCTACAAATCTCTTCACTTCCAAATGCAATTACATGAACATCAGCTCACTAGTCATATTCGCGCAACCAATTTGTTCCTCTGAAAAATATATGCTTCCCCAAAACATTAAAATAGAGAAGTTGCATGTAGACCAGGCAATTTCTTTGTATGAAAACAAGCTAAGAGGCAAAGACATGTTTCCTACAGACATGGATGTGATCTTAAAGGAAAAGCTCAGCCTGGGAACATGGGTGTGTTATTTTGAAGAACAGGGTTGGATCAACTTGGACAGTGAGGAAAACAACCACGGAACAATCACCGAAACTCATGGCTCTTGGGTCATCTTTAGCATATGGAATACTTGTGAAGCTTACAAGCTTCATATACAAAAGTCACAACCTCTCAGGTATTTTCATGATACCTTGATCCATGCAAAAGAGAAAATCTTCTCCTGGTTGAAAATGCCTCAGAGTAATGTCTCAGTTGAAAGCTCCTTCGGCTTTCTCTTCCTCTATGGGATTCATGGGGAGGGAGAGCAGCTTGGTGAGCTCATGAAATCTGTTTGGAACTTTGCATTAGGGTTGGGGCAGAATGCGAAGGACAGTAAGTTGATTATAACTGAGATGGGGCTATGTGATCCTCTCCTTAAGCATGTCCCAGACAATCCCAGCATTTCACGTATCCATGATATCTGGTATGCAAAAAGTCTGAGCAGCCACCACCCTGATGAACAAGATGCTCTGCTAATGGAGGGACCTCTGGGAAATGTGTTTGTTGATCCAAGGGAATTCTAGGCTTAGCTAGTTTTCCTTCCCCTCATCTTCCCGAACACCTAGAACTAGTCACAGATGGTAATGTATTTCTTCCTTCTATTTGGTTGCTTGATATTGTTGGATACAAAAAATGGCCATCATAACGCAATGATGTAATGTAATGTAGTAGTCGTTTGTATGATATATTAGTTATGTAATTCAAGAAGGAAATACTTGGGGAGTCATCATGTAATTCGTTTTGGTTTCCAGAGTAATGTAGGATCTGTCATCAAATTCCAAAGTCGCATTACCAAATAAGCATAACTGTTAACATTGAAACATCAAGGATTGATTCAACTGTGCCAAACTACAAGGACAATTATCGGATTACCTCCCGCTAGGGTTTTTTTTTTGTATGAGAAATGAATAATTCATTAATCATGGGACAAACC
The DNA here is from genome assembly GCA_009720345.1 of Fragaria iinumae. NCBI lineage: Eukaryota > Viridiplantae > Streptophyta > Magnoliopsida > Rosales > Rosaceae > Fragaria > Fragaria iinumae. Next base: position 24,329,549 of record CM019120.1, on the reverse strand, counting down.
CGATTACAAAGCTTACAAACACAAAGCAATAAAACTACTAACAAAGAGCACGGGTCTCCAACTCGATCAAACTAGAAGGAGTAAGAGAAGACCAACAACTCACTAATCTATAGACCGAAGGTCCTACATCCGAAATTAAAAAAGCAACAACACTTACAAATCTATTACACCCACCCTTTATGTTTGCTAACATTGTCATCATTGTCGCCGCCAGCAACTGTGAGGTAGTAAGGAATACTAAATCAGAGCATTGACGCCTGAGAATCAATAGCCAACAGAATCCCAAAGCACAAATCATATGAAAACCCACACCACAGAGGAAGAGCTCCCTCAAAACAATACCATACAATCCACCATCCAAATCCGAGCCATGAAGAAGTTGAGGCTGACGTGATAGGACCGAGAACCATAACCAAGAACCGTAACCAAAGAAAATGGGGGGTGATGAACCCACGCGTGAGCACCCATAATCTGATAGGTAAGTGCGAAATTGCACTTTAAGCGTGCAGCCACACAGGCACTCATGAAGGTTTGTAATGGTCATTGACAGGTTGTTTTGGTGTAAGGTAACCAAATATTTGGCAAAAATTGAGATCGATTGACATCGGTACAAGAAACCGAGTCCTTCCGCTCTGGACCAAGCCAGTATAATCCACAAAGGGATGAAAATGCACCACAAGGGTGATATGAGCCCATAAACATGGAACCCAGATAAACTAGCAACAGTAAGTAAAAAAACAGGTAACATAGTTACCTCAAGAGTGCACAAGGCTCATGCCCTGTGATTCTGAGGCCCAATCCCATGGGCATAAGAAGCCCATAACCCATTGGCCCGTAAAGAAGATACCCAGACCCATGTCCTCCCAGTCCTACCGGACAACTGCACCGGAGCCGCCCCATCACCTCCGTCCCCGACGTCGGCGAAATAGGTCTCCTACTTCCAGCGCTAGGGCTAGTTGTTAGGAAACTACAGAGATCAGTATAACTGTAGGCAAATGAAACTTTTCTGTTTTCTACATTTCCAATCATAACTTCCTTCAAATGACAAGATGTTTGTAGGGAATGTATTCTGATTATGCAACTCAAACAAAATAGTGGACCAAGAAAAAGGAAAAGGAAGCAATTCCCAAAAATATCCCCGACTTCTGAGATATCATAAATATCTCTATGTTAACCCATGTAAATGCTCCAACCATCACGACCTGCTCAGTCATCTCTTCTCTTACCAGTGGTGCCAGCATGAGAGTTTTGATCAGAAAGGATCTTTAGAACAGTGACCAATGCTCGCAACCGGTCCCAAATGTTCAGGCCATAGAGTGCTTCAACAAGTGACTCCTGGAACTCGAAACCATTCTCTCCAATAGGATACTACAGTTGGCCAAGAAAGAAAGCCAGTCAGATTTTAGTTTTAATTTCGCTGAGAAGAAGAGAGGGGAGAACTTCAACCCATTATATTTTAGATTGACATCTGACCTGAATAGGCTTTGGTATCTTGGTTTTGATGTAGGGCCACCATCTATCCTCAACAACCGATTTTACAAGACAACATGCTCGCAATCCTTCAACACCAGCAAATCTTCCAAATCCACTGTCTTTTACACCACCAAATGGCAAGGACTGGAAATCCAGGAGACAACATTAGTTCATTGGATTAACAATCATGATAGTATATAAATCTTCTTATTAGTAGGGCACTTGCACACCAATTGTCCAATCTAATATATGATAGCCCTACATTTGAATATAAGTACAAAGCCTGGCTTTATGCTATCTTATAAAGCAGGAAACCATATCTAGGCAATTATTGAAAGAAGAAAAGCACTGCCAGATATTGTACTCAGTAAAGTCTCTAGCTCGAGTAAAAAAAATAATAAAACACAAGACATGTTACTATACTAACAACTTGAATATATATTACCTGACACATGTAATTTGATGCAAAATCATTAATTGCAGCAACTCCACATTGTATCTGGGAAGTTATCTCTCTAGCGCGACGCTGGCTGCCGGAAAAAACAGCACAACCAAGACCGTATTTTGAGTCATTGGCTAGTTTGACAGCCTCTTCATCAGTGCTAAACTTCATTATTGGCATGATTGGTCCGAATGCCTACAAAAATGTAAGAAAGCATTTAGCTATATTAACTAAACTAAAGATTAAAAGAATGTATCAAAATGCTATTTACAACACAGTATGACTTTGGATACCTCCTCTTGCATCAACTTCATCGTGTGATTTACATTTTCAATCACAGTGGGTGGAAAAAAGTGATCAACTGCATCTTCACCTATGTGGCCTAAACTTCCCCTAACAACAAGTTTTGCACCTTTGTCTAAGGCATCATTTACAAGGTTTTGAAGCCTTTCAGAGTGCTCTTGCATACATATAGCACCCATATCATACTTTCCCGCAAGTGGTGGGCCCTAGACAAGATCAGTTAACAGAATCATGAGTTTTAACTTCTAACATAAAGCACTTCAACTCGACAGTTCTTGTAAAATACATGTATCAAGCACAAATTGTACAACAGCTGAAACAGATTCCGGCTTGGAAACTTCATTCAGAGGGACATACTTACAGCTGAAACAGATTTCACAATCTTAGACACTTGACTGACGAATGAAGAGTAAATGTCCTTGTGAACATAGAATCTCTCAGCCCCAGCACAGTTCTGTCCACTTGACTGAAGAACAGCTCTCACAGCAATTTGGGCAACCTAAATAAAGTAATTTACTCCAATTAGGACACATAGTACTTGAAAATAAAAGGACCAAATAGATGAAGCAGAAATTCAGAATGCCATTGGCCACTGTAATGTCCAAGCTTGATAGACATATAAATACCAGTAAAGGTCGGAAATTTCATACATGTTCCACATCTGCATCTTCACATACGATAAAAGCATCTTTTCCACCAAGTTCAAGTGTAACTGGTGTAAGTGTCTCAGCAGCATTTCTCATTATCTGGAGAAATAGCAGAAACAAAAATCAATAAGCATTCCAGTAGATTGCAGTGATTTCTTCATTATAACAGCAGCAACAAACCTTAGTGCAAGACAAGTACAATTTACTATGTCAAGTCCTTGGGTTCTCTTAATATACAACAATTGCAATAACCAGATTACGTATTAGAATTTACTATGTAACAAAGCTACTGGGTTACTGGCTAATTGATCAGATAAAGAAAATTCAAATAAAATCATCTCCGATGTATCAGTTGACCTGTTTACTATACACTTAACAAAACTTCATAAAGTAAAAAATTTATATGCTTCCAGAAAACTTAAGTTCTGCTGAGGTTAGAACACTGGAGTTAAGAAGTCACTGATGAATGCTAATTTTTTTTTTTTTTTTTACCAAAGACGCATAATAACGATTTGACGACCTTTAAAAAAAAAAACATTTGAGGTCATGAAAGGATTGAAAATTTGTAGCCGAGAGCCTGTTTCAGAAATTAAACTTGAAATCAATAAGTTACTCAACTAACCAAAAGAAGAACATACCATCTTACCCACACCCGGTGATCCAACAAAAATTAACTTGTCAACAGAAGACACAAGTGCTTCGCCGGTTTCAGAAAACCTAGTGGGGCAAATAAAAAAGTTTGATCATAGATAGATAAATTCATGAGCCTAGAAAGAAAGTCCTCCTTCCCAGCCAATCCAAAAAACTACGGTACCCTGTTATGACGTCAACTAGATTTTCAGGAGCTCCTACGGCAGCAAGGGCAGATTGGATTATGCGAAAGTAGAAGCATCCAGACCAGCTTGCATGTTCTGAAACCTACAATGACAAGCATGGATTTTCGGTTAAACCAGTAACTGCAAATAGTATGAAGATTTCTATACGTGAAGTGAAAAAAAGATTTAGTGATGTCTAGTTTGAATACCATGAAACCAACAATTATCGATACCGACACAGGAAATTATAGATCCTCTGAATTGCTTGCTATATATGGAAACAGAGACAAGTGCAGCAGTGTTCCAGTGAATATTTAAAGGTGCACAGAGTGATTAAAGAAACTACGAGCATTCCACAATTAATTACCTTAATCACAATGCCATTTCCCGAAAAAACTGCTGCCAGCATTGGATTAAAGATATTGTGAAAAGGGTAATTCCATGATACAATGGCACCAACAACTCCAAGAGGGTGGAATTCAACTTTAGATCTCTTGTGAATCATTGATCTTCCACAAGATCTGCAATTTTTTCATGAATAACAAATTATAATACAGAACATAGATATGGCTACAGATGGAAGTAAATGTGTAGTCTACAAAAGTAAGGAAAAAATAAAGATAAAGAATGACAAACACTCTTTGCAAACAAACACCAAGTAATTCGACAGATAGTGGAAACTGAAATAGAATGAGGCAAATCTTAAATCATTAAAGTAGAGGATCCCATGCAACATATAATATCTAAATTACCAGTGACTGAGGTAATATATCATTCAGTTCCAATAACCAAAAAGAGTTAAAATTTGTGAAATATACATCCTTGATAATTGCACCAAACATTGTTGGAATATTACACAGCACGTTAGTAAAATGATATAGAACATTAGATGCAGACAATGTAATGGGAAGAAATGTATACCGGTATTCAGGCTTTAGCCACCGTTCACCCTCTGAAAGAAGCCAAGTGATCTTCTCACATGTTGTCATTATCTCCCCTAAAGACGCATCCACCATTGTCTTCCCCGTATCACGTGAAGATATCCTAATCAAAGTGATATATGAGTCGGCATATATGGAGTAAAGTCAACCGCAGGAGAAAGACAGTAACTGTGATGTTTGTAGATTACCAAAAATAATAACAACATCCCGGGAACAAAACATGGCTTGGGATTTAAGTATGCCTACCTAATACATTTTCTTTTTCTGGCCATACCTACGTAATAACTCAGACAACGATGCACACAGAGAGAGGGAGAGTTTGAATAGGGCACTTACTCACATATAAGATCTTGGTGCTCTATTATATACTTGAGAAGAATCCGAAGAAACAGACGTCTTTGCTTGAAGCTACTCTTTGCCCATGTTTTCTGCGCCTTCCTTGCTAGCGATACCCGCTCCTTGACCTGAAATGAAGATTTACACCATGAATTTCCCAATAATTGTGATATTCAGAGTTCCCTCTTTTCTACCATCTAAACTCGTGTATATGAAATCAATTTGAGCGAACAAACACTCCATTTTCATTTAAAATATATAGCAAAGACTCCACAACAGCTCACAACATGTTTAAAGTAGACAACAAACTAACCTCATCAGTTGTCAATGCAGGGTAATATCCCAAGTACTTCATGGTTGCGGGTTCATAGCACTGAACCTTGGTCTCCGACTGCGCTGTCCTTCCCCTTGGAGGAACCTGAACAGCAAACATCATAAACACCACCAGAAGCGAACGAATTCGAAACATTTTCTTCATCTCCTATCTCTCTCTTTTTATTTATTTTCTCTTTCTCATTTACACCAACAACATTTAGCATTTCAAGTCCTTCCAAACGCAATAAATTCAGTTTCATTCATTCCGTTGTGAGTCAACATAAGAAATCAAAACTCACATAGATGAAGCTGTTCTCCTGCGTCTGATTCCCGTCGTCCAACACTGACATTCATCAAACCGCGCTAATCAATCAACCAAACCAAAACAAAGCACGAAAAACGATGAGGTCTGAGAGAGAGAGGTTACCGTCAGAAGCGTCGACTTCAATGGAAGGGACATTGGGAGGGATGAGCATCAAGAGGAACCTACAGATGGCGTATGCGAAAGCGAGGACGATCAGAGGCCACCAAAACGCCATCGTTTTCGTCTGCGGCACAAACCGGAAGAGTCACTGAAAACAAAAACTGATTCCCGGAGTTGGCGTCGGATCGACGGCTACGATGGCATCTCGGTCTGTGACTCTCTGAGATGAGGTGAAAAGACTGAGAGAGTGTCAGTACTGAAGATGGAGACGCCATGTAGTTTTTGTTGATGTAGTTTCATTTTTGTTTTTCTGTTTTATGGCTAATTCCAGTTTTACCCTCAACTGTTAAATATCTTGTGTTTATGTGTGATTCAATGTTATGGGTAAAATCAGGAATTCAATTTTTTTAGAAGCTTTGACACCAAAACTTGGTTTCCCATTATTAGGGCTGGGCACGGGACGGGATGGGCTGGGATTTAGTGAATCTCGTCCCGTCTCGAAAATAAAAGAACGGGACGGGACGGGAATGTGTTTTTAGAAATCTGTCTCGTACATCCTGATCCCGAACGGGACCGGAACGGGATCGGGATTGGGATCGAGATCCCGACAAATTAACCTTAAAACAACAACTGAAAAATATCAAAAATCACACAAGCAAAAAAAAGAACATGAATGAAAGTAAAAGTACTGAAATCAACAAGAACATAGGTGCATAGGTGCTAAATTACATCCTATTGTAAAAGTACTAAACATCCCACATTAAAAGTACTTAATAAATTTGAAAAACTCAAATTATAATATATCAAACATCAATAGGATCAGCAACAATGTCTTTTTCCTTTGCTTTTTCTCTTAAAGGTGGAGGTGGACACGCATTAGCTTTGCTAGTTGCTGTGCTCTCATGCTCTGCAAATGTACATAAGTAAAAGATTAGTTAAGTCAAAGTTATCAAAATAAAAGAAAGAAAACATTAAAACTTGCAAATGTATATACCTATCTCAACACCTTCAGCTGGTAGGAGAAGTGCAGGTTGAGTTGATCGACTTGTTGCTGATGAAAGACGATCCGGTTGAGAAGAAATTGCTTCTAAAGAAGCCTGCAGACCAGAAGCACTTTGTCGAGGACGAACCGGTGTTTTCTTCCCTCTAGCCATTAACAAGATGAGAATCAAATTGAGGTTTAGGTTTGGGAATCGAATTGGGGATCGAATTTGAGAGAGACAAAATAGGTTTCAGGTTTTTGGTTTAGCATTTGGGGATCTAATTTGGTTAAGAGGCTGGAGGGAGTGGAGGACTGGAGGGAGACAGGGAGTGGAGGCGTTATGTTTGAGTGTTTGACTGTTTGAGAATTAAGAGTGAGATCAATTTTTGTTTGTTTGTTTAGGTTTTTCTGTTTTAGACCAAATTGAGTGTGGTTGAGTGCATTGTAACATCATGCAACCTAAAAAATTAAATATAAAATGATTAAAATTAGGTATTCTAATATTACGGGACGGGACGAGATTTTTCGGGATAGTCCCGATCCCGTCCCGTTTCAACATTACCATAACGGGACGGGACGAGATTGTCATTTTCAAAACCTATCCCGTCCCGTCTCGCCAACTTTCGGGACGGGACCGGTACGGGATCGGGATTCCGGTATTAAGTGCCCAGCCCTACCCATTATAGGAGTGAGTGGAGATGAGGAATAAAGGAGAGAGATCAGTTCGAGTTTCTGAGAGTTAGAAACACGTGATTCATATTATTTAACATAAGTTAAACACATGGTTAACTTAACTTTTGTCACATGTGAGGTGAGGTGATATTTTCGCCCATAAAATTGGAAGTTTTAACTATTTTGATTGATAAGGTATAAGAGTCACATTTTGTACATGACTTTTTACGATTGAATTTACTCATCAAGGTAATCAAAATTCCATCAATCGCGCAAACTTTTGGAAGTCCTCAGCTGATACTGAAAAAGGAGTTTACTTAAGTATTGAACAACAACTAACCAGGTCAATTTGTTAAGAGCTTAGGTGTGGAACCCCCATATTCAAGTTCGAAACTCGCCGACGCTGATTGAAGTTTAAATCTCAATCTATTCTTTGTGGCCAGAGGAGAGAAAGCGTTTTAACATGACCCCTCATGCGCAGATTAGACTCTCGGTCCAGAAAACCTTTGAGAATACCGTTGTTGAATATTCAAAAAAAAAAAGAAAAAGTATTGAACAACAGCTCTCCATCCTACTTGTAATGGAGCAAAGAATAAGATGTCCTTCAATATGTTCACAACTGCAGCCTGATTTCTGAAACTCACATGACCACCAGAGGCTTTATCATATTCTTATTGCGACTATATGAAGAAAAGCCAAAACCAAACAGCTAGCAACGAGTGTAGATCAAGATGATACTTCCATATTATGAGTAACAGTGAACTTACTATATCTAGTACCTAAACTCACATCTAAGCAATAAAATATCCTTAAGCTTTTCTTTTGGCACAGCTTTGCTTGTCACAGCAGGTTCTAGTTGACTGAATTCTGTTTGCCAAACTCTCCAAGTAAACATTGATTCCTATCAGTTTTGGTCATCTTCAAGTGTTCTCTTTGGTTCATAACCTTTCAGAGATCATATAAATAGTTTGCTTGCTACACAAAGATGATCATCAATATACAGCAAGGTACATTCTGCTTGTACTTTCCTTTAGAAATTTATGCCATGAATTAGAACACTTCTAGTGATAAGCACAAGTCACAGCAATTCTAGCTGTGGTCTTAATTAGCACTAGTACTTTTACACACTGATGGCTGGTAGCATCTTGATCTGCTATTCTCACTGCTCAAGTTCTTTATATGAACACAATATTCTCATGCTTGTGTAAAGCATTTCTGAAAGGATTTCAGTTATATGTTTACCTCGTAGCTTAGAAGGCAGGCGAAAAGCAGAAGAGTATGTACCAGATATATTAGAACTCTATCTATCTGATTTCTTATTTTGGTCTCATCCAATCTGTAAACAATGGTCTCATCCAATCTGTTAACAATGCCATAGTCGATAGCGATCAGAAACCCCTTTTCCTATTCTCACTGAAATTATGAAATAGAAAACTCAGTCAAGCTAAGCTGTTTACGGTCTTTATCAAACAAAGTGAAACTGTGAAACTTCTGTTCATTAGTATTATGTTCATATTATTCTTGAGATTATGCAACTAATTAAATCCATTGCAGGTTTTGTTGATAACTCCGAAATGAATCAAATTGAGGATTTTAAAAAGATGGAAAACATTAGCAGATCAGAGGGACAGTCACAAACCAGAGACCACATCTCTCTTGAAATCACTTCTGAAAGTGGTGGACTGGTATCCCAGATCAAAGAAAAAATGGAAAACATTGCTGTATCAGTTTCTATCTTCAGAGTCCCTAACGAAAAAAAATGTGCCCCGGATTATGTCTCCATTGGCCCTTTGCACTATAAACAGTTACGTGATAGCAAAGTCTCGGAGGATTATAAGTGGCGCTACTGCTATGCACTCCTCAATCGAAAACCAAATCTAGAAGCAAGCCTCGACACCTGCGTGAAAGCCCTGAAACAAATGGAGCACAAGGCACGAAGATGTTACAATGAAGACATCAGTCTCACTAGTGATGAATTTGTGCAGTTGATGCTAATTGACACCTGCTTCATCATTGAGCTATTTCTCAAGTATTCGTACAAGAGCCTAAGGTCTCGCCGTGATCCCATCTTCAATAGCCCTGGTATGCTCATAGAATTGAGATGTAACATGGTGGTACTCGAAAACCAAATCCCCTTCTTTGTTGTTCAAAGGTTGTTCCAATTAGTACCACTTCCAACACAATGTACCGAGTCCCTCAGCGAACTTGCTACACGTTTCTTCAAGTACCTTATACCAGGAGAGTATCATCGTGAGCAAGAAGGGCATCATTTACTCGATCTAATTCGACACTGCATCCTCCCAACACATCCTAAGCTACAATCGACAGGCAAAAGAACTCCGGACTACTTGGATTGCGTAAAGAAGCTAAAAGGAGCAGGGGTTAAGTTCCAATGTGCTACCGCGGTACACAGTTTCTTGGATGTCAAGTTTACTAATGGTGTGTTCAAAATGCCACCTCTTTTAGTCCATCACTGCACTGAAATACTCCTCAAGAACCTCATTGCACTCGAGCAGCGTCACATTGGGGATGATTCGGTGCAGCATATCACATCTTATGCATACTTAATGGGGTGCCTGATCCAGTCCGAGAAAGATGTGAAATTGCTGCGGAAAAAACAGATTCTTGTGCATGAGGAGAAGAATGACAAGGAGGTTTTTGAAGTGTTGAAGAAGTTGTGCGAGCAGATCGATTTGAAGGATTTTTACTATGTGAGGCTTTTTGATGAGGTGGGTGAATTTGTGAAGAGAAAGAGCTGGCACACGAAGAAGCAAAAGTTGAAGAGTACATACCATCCCAAGACTCCTTCGGCCGTTGCGGTGCTTGTTGTTGCCGTTTTGGCTCTTCTTCTCACATTTGTTGGGGCTTTCTTTTCTATACTCACATTCGCTCGCCACCATATTTAGGGAAACGGTCGAGCTATGAGATTGATAATTGCTTGCTGAACCACTTTAACAGTCATCTATTCAATCTTTCATTATGCTTCATTTTATTTATTATCGGATCCAAAATGAAAATAAAATGAATGAATTTAGGGTCTGTAGTCTCCATTCGATCTTCATATACCACAATTTGAGGACTTGCACATTAATGATGTAAGTGCACGTAGAATCCGCTCCGCTCCGCATCAAAATCTACAAAAGAAATCATTGTTTTAGCGGATGAAGATGAAGGTTACTTCATTTGTACTTGAGCAATCAATGTCTTTAATTTTTAAGATCACACTCGAGAATCACCGAGAGTGCAATGGCAAACTGGTCCGAAATGTGATCAAAACCGGACATAGTGACACTACCGACGTCTGTCTCCATTTCACTGTCTTTATTGGGTCGTGTCTTATTCCCTGAACTCCAGGCAAAGACAACCCTCTCTCCCTCAACACCGTCAGATTCTAATCGTACGTCTCCCATATTCTACTATACCCAGTGGGATATATTTCTACATCCCACTTGTCACTCAGTTTCATCATTCCATAAAAGACCTCAACTCTCGGTGCTCCTTCTTCCTCATTCACTCTTTCGGATCAGAGCACACGTCTCTCTTCCTCTCTTTCTTTCTCCAAACCAAGAAAACCAAACACAGCTAGAAAACATGGACGCAGAAAGAAGAATCGGAGTAGCTGTGGATTTCTCACCGTGCAGCAAAAAAGCACTGAAATGGGCCATCGACAACGTCGCCCGCAAAGGAGATCACCTCATCCTCGTCATCGTACGCCCCGCTGACGTATACGAGCACGGCGAGATGCAGCTCTGGGGTGTCACCGGTTCTCGTACGTCTCTCTAATCTTTTTGTGGGGTCAATTTTGGATTTTGATGATGAGTGATGTTGTAACAATTTAATTTTGCAGCTCTGATTCCTCTGCCGGAGTTTTCCGATGCTCATACTATGAATAAGTATGAAGTGAAGCCTGACGCGGAGACGGTGGACATAGTCACCACTGCTGCTAGCCAGAAAGAGGTAGAGAGATTATTTGTATTTTGGGTTAAATTATTTGCTGTTTTGTATTAATTATAGTGTGATTGATTAGCTGTCGTGATTTAGATTACGGTGCTGGTGAAGATCTACTGGGGTGATGCCCGTGAGAAGATTATTGAGGCTATTGACAAGATTCCCTTGAGCTTCCTTGTGATGGGGAACAGAGGGCTTGGCACGCTTAAGAGGTAGAGATGAGATCTAACATGCATTGCTTGAATATTTCTGAATTTGAATCTGTGTTTGTAGGTTATGATTTAATGTGATTTTGATTTAGTGTGTATGTATGTATTTGAGTTTGGTTGGGGCTTTTGTCAAACTTCCATGTTTGAAATGAAGCTATTATTTACTTCTTGAGAGCTAGCATAGACTTTCTTGACATTATGCTGTTAGGATTTAGTAGCTCAAATAGATAAGACTTGCATATCATCGTGATCTTTTGAGATGAGAGGGGATATATGATCACCAGAAGGTCAATAAGTTTGTGGATTTATCAATACAAAGCGGGGGGTTTGGTGACCATGTGAACTTGAACATGAACCTGAATACTTTATGCAGACTTAATAAATTCTGCAACCATCATATGGAAAGTTTTCTAATTAGGAACATGTGAAGGGAAGTAAATTAATATCTGAGGCTCCTGTTGTTGACTGGGTTGTTTTGTTGGATTTTGATTGCATTTGCTGTTGTTGTTGTTGTTTTCTTCAGGGTTATTATGGGCAGTGTGAGCAATTATGTGGTAAACAACGCGCATTGTCCAGTTACTGTAGTCAAGAGTGAGACCTAAACCTTTTGGCGTGATGACCGCCAGGTAAATAAGTGCAAATGCTGCCTCTGGTATAATTGCTTCCTTTCGCAACCACCTTTTAGTCTGTATAAGAACTACTGGTCTTCTCCTTTGTTTGAAGTAATAGAATTTTGTTTTCAACTCTTTGTTGTGTGTTGAAGTCGGGTAGATTTCATGGATGTAGATGTTGGAATTTGTTTGTGCACATTGTATCATGTGAGTTTAACTTGTAGCTGATTCTGTTGATTTTCATTCCAGAATTCAGTAGCTAATAAAATTGTATAGATGTTTATTCGTCTTGGTGTGTTTTTTTTTTTTTTAGAGCAAAGTACTTTTAGTTGATATAAGAGAAGCCTGGGATAGTATAACATAACTTGTTGCACATCTTAGATTTTAATTAACATTGTAATAGTCTCTTCTCCATCCATGTTCACCTAGGTAATTTTTTTTTACTCAGAGTTGTGCACAACTATTATTGGATATAAATCTAAAAGGACCAAAGGAGAATAATTCTGTAGTTGAAATGTGTTTATTTAGTTCATTATTTTGCACCACTGGATTTACATTTAAAGATAGTTTTAGCACAACTGAGCGAACCATTTATGGAGTGGGTGAACGGAACTGGTCTCTTCTAATCTTCATATCTCGAACCTCGAAATCGAGTTGGAAGAAGGTAAAAGCAGCTTAAACAGGACACCTTTTCCTGGTGTTATTTGTCATGAGAAAATGCATTCTATGTCATATACCGAATTCAGTTAGCCCCATGTATACGAAGAAAGAAGTGGATGATAAAAAGAAAATCAATTCTTTTTTTTTGAGAAAGAAAAGAAAAGAAAATCAATTCTAATTTCACAGTTGAAGCTAAATACCAAATATAGCTACAAATCCACAATTTAAGGCTGGTTCATGATCTAGGGCGGCTAGCATTGCATGAATTACCAACCAGACGAACTCCTCGATAATTACTTTAGCATGCTCCTTCAGTTTTCTTCTTCTTTGATTTTCCCCACTCTGCAAACAATTCAGGGAAGGAATGGATCCCCTCAATAACTATGGTCAAAAACCTTTCATCATTATTTTGTTCTTCCTCCTCTTTTGCTTCCGGTCTGCAGAAGTCGAATGCCTGCCAAATGATCCGTACTTGACTCATCCTACGGCATCCCTATGGCTCCGGCAACTCTTTCCTTCAACTCTTCAACAACCTGTGGCTTCCCATCAGCCTCAAAACCCTGCCCCTACAGCTGATTCTCCCTCGTCATAATTTTTCCCTCCCCTTTTAACCGGTTCCTCCAGAACAAACCCACAGAGAAACCTATTTATGCAATCACTCCAGCCGAGTGCAGCCCCATTGCCACCACTAGCTGCCGTGGATCCAGTTGTTAAACAGCTATGTAACAACACCAACCACTCGGATCTTTGCATTTCATCCCTCATCCCTTTCCTTTCAGCACAAGGAAAGACATCTCTAGATGCCGTAACCGTACTCAAAATGTTGATAAAGGCTTGTTCCATACACACACAGCTGGCCCTGGCAGTGGCATCAAAACTCTCCACAGAGCCGAAGAATGCGCACCAGACAGCCATGGCCATCATGGATTGCAAGGATATGTATAGCGATGTGTTGGACGGCCTTCAAACCGCAACGGATGCAATTGCGAAAAAAGACATGAGCACTGTTAAGAGTATGCTTACCGGGGTAATTAGTGATGCTGTGACATGTGAGGATGGTTTTGCAGGACAGAAATCACCACTTGGTGATTTTGATGATAAACTTCGTAATATGGGCAACAATTGCCTTGCCGTTGCTTCTTTGATAAAGTGGTGATCATATTAAGCTCCTTCAATTTTGCTTTGTGCCGCAAAGGAAATTGAAAAAAGAGTAGATGTACATGTAGCTATTATATAAGGAGATTTTCTTTGTAACATAGCTTTGATTGTTTGACTTAAGAAACTTGGTAATAGGAATTACTTGTAATTCTAACAATTCCGGTGTATAAATTTCCGATTTTATGAACACTTGGATATTGGGTTTGAAACACTAATATGGAATTAAACTTTACAGTAGAATTTTCTTAAGATTTGGGGTCAAAATGGCTAAGGTGGATTTCAAGGAGAGAGAGAAGGAGAAGGAGAAGGAAATGGTGTGTGAGTTCCATATGAACAGACCTATGTGCACATTATGAGCCATTTCAAGTTAATGATTTTCCATGATTTTGTTCAATACAATTCATGAGCCACTTAGAGCAAGTTCACCCGTTGAGTCTTTGTTAGGAAGGTCTGGGTCGTGGTTGAGACCTGGGTCGCCACATGGCAGTGAAATTAGACTGCAGTTTCCACCAACGGTTTCTGTTTCTGGGTCGTCACGTAATAGTGACTGTTTATTGAATTTTATAATAGGTATTTTAAGCGTGAATAATGATTTTATATGTTAATAAAATTATGATTAAATAAACAAAATGACATATTGAAATTAAGATATTTATTTCATGACAATAATTGTACAGAAAATGCCTAGAAAAATATATATACAACGATTTAAAATCTAATTAAAACACACAAACATAATAAATTAGGAAATTTTTTGTGTGGGATGATGCAAAAACATGTAACAGGTATTTATTGCATACATTTTAAAATAGTTTTTCTTAACTTTGGCTTCTCTACTTAGATTTATGTTGTTTGGATTTGCTTGGATGACTTCTAACCATTAGATTGAGTACAATCTGGGACCACCATGTTATTCTTATGTCATTCTTACTTCATCTAATGGTTATAAGACATCCAAGCAACTTTAATCCAAGCAGAGAATCCGCATCCATTTTTTTTACCTATTATAGTTCTTCTCAGTAATTTCTTTCCAATTAATACTATTGTCATTAAATGGTAACAAACTAGCTAATATACAAGCCGTTGGATCCTCTTGACCAATTATATACAACCCGTTGGATGAGTTTTCCAATTTACTTCAGACGTGTGTGGGCCCCATCATCCTTGTACAAGATGACAAAAGTGGGGTATCACGCTCTAGTGGGTGGACGACGTCCTTTCGTGTCTTACACGTAGTATACAAACGTGTTATCTCTCCCCTCTCCGCGTCAGCGCATGTGGCGGGCCCTATAGCTCGGGCTGAGTTGGCACGGGAAGGTCCGAGGTGGCTTGGGTCATGGGTCTGACCAAAGTGAAGACCAAATGAAGACCCAATGAAGGCCTGGGTTAAATAAAAAATTGTGGGTGGACTTGCTTTTTTTTTGCTGGGTCTTCTTTTGACATGGATGAAGGCCTTAAGTCATGCTTTTAAACTATGAGTGGATTTGCTCTTAGACCATTTCTGTAGCCAAAAGAAAAGAGCAAACTGACTAGAATGGACGATACATTAATGTACGTTGTATGAACAACGATACTATACTTACATGATTGATAGGTTTCTTCACTAATTACACTCTTTTCGTTTATTAATAAGTAACATTACTTCATGACAATTGAATCAACAAGTTATAAACAATCGAATGAAAGCAAATTTGACATATTTTTTTGGAGAAAATACTGGTTACTCCATTAACTTTCATGCGCTCGACAGTTTACTTCATTAACTTTCAATTTCAATCGATCACTCATTCAACTATCCAATGTCACATAATTAGGTCAATCCGTTAAGTGACCGTCCAAATCAGTGGTTAAGTTGATGACTAAGCATATTTTTCAGCTGGATGAAAAGAGAAATTTCATTTAACACCGCCCCACTACTCCTCCGTTCTCTCTCTCTCTCAGACAATATTTTTATCTCTGCTTCTTCTTCTTCTTCTCTGGTAAAGTCTTTGCCTTTGTCTCTCTTTTAACAAAGCCATGTTTGGTGACGAGGACCACAACAACGCTCTCCTTGCCATCGGAGACGAGGCTTCTCAGAGCAAGGAGACCCGCCACGTCTGTAAGTAACACAACAACAACAACAACAACCCGGAAAAGAAGACAGGTCTTAATTTCCTCAGGAATTCAGACTCCGATGGGTTTCAGTCAAAGTCTAACTTTGGGTCTCAGGAGCTCACCCTGAGCTATCTCTGTGATAAGTCCAAGCTGGGATTTCTGGAGAAAGGTAAGGAAATCATGGTCCCCGAGAATCCAAGTCAAGATCACAAATGGGTTGAGAGGGATTTCCTCAATCTGAACGAGTCCAGCAGGCCTAACTCTTCAAAGCGTGAGCTTGGTGAAGATGTTGAGAGAGACAATAGAGACAAGAAGCCGAAGCTTGAGACTTTGAATCTCTCTCTAGCTCTGCCTCAAACAACGGTGAGCCTTCTATGGCAATAAGGCCCAGGAGTACTACTATGGCACCTTCAACCAATACCAATACTCTTATTCGCACAATCCAAGTTGCTCTCTGACTCGAAATTCGACAGAGAACTTCGAGTGTTTTGTAGGGAAGGATGATCAAATTTGGAACTGTGGGGAGGGCACTAATGGTTCTGTTCATAGCAGGTTCAAGCGGATTGGGGATGGAGTTGGATTGGCAAATCCTAGGGGGATTTTGTCGATGATGCAGAGTAATAATACACGTTTTTGACTTTGAACTCGGACACTGAAAAGGTCCGACCCGACTTGTTTCTCTTGGAAAAGATCTTCTTCCTCGGAGAAGCGTTAATCTTGAACAGGCGACGATCGAAGGCTTGGCGAACGGGTTTCCGGTGAAGCTTCGCCGGAAGGGGTCGGCGATTTTGGAGTTTCGAGAATTCGGGGTAGGTCGGGTCGCGATTGGGGACTTGTTCGACAGCACGGCCATGATGAGAAATTAGGGTTTTTGAAATTTGAAAAGATGGAATAGGTGACGCCGATGGTGGTGGAGGAGGCGGTTGCGGTGAGGAAGAGGAGGGTGATGAGAGAAACGGCGGAGAGAGAAAAGTGGAAAGCCATGGCTAGGCAGAGAGAGAGAGAGAGAACGAAGGAGCTCCGGTGTTAAATGAAATTTCTCATCTCATCCAGCAGAAAAAATATGTCCGGTCATCAACTGAAAAATATGTCCAGTGATCAACTTTGATGACTGAAAAATATGTCCAGTCATCAACTTAACCACCGATTTGAACGGTTACTTAACAGATTGACCTAATTATGTGACATTAGATAGCTGAAAAATATGTCCAGTCATCAACTTAACCACTGATTTGGACGACCACTTAACGGATTGACCTAATTATGTGACATTAGATAGTTGAAGGAGTGATCGATTGAAATTAAAAGTTAATGAAGTACATTATCGAGTACATAAAAGTTAATAGAGTAACCAGTATTTTTTTTTTTTTTTTTAGTAAAAAGAGTTTAATTATGGAAACAGAATATCACAGGTCTCTTATCTAACGATGGTTTTTACTAACTAAAAGTCATTATAATTACGGACAACACCAGGAATGCTAGATTTGGGGATTGCATAACTCTTTTATTTTAGACAATATCTAATTGTCAAATACTACATTCTAATCAATGTAGGGAAAAAAAAAAGGAGCAGGTGAGGGGTCTTTCTCCCTCGTTGGGCTTGGGCTCTGTGGTCAGAGGTCCGTGCCCTGGTTTCATGCACATCAATAATGGCTGTTGCATAAAAAGCTGTGCTAAATGAAGGAACAGAATAAAGTCTGGAGGAAAATGTAGCAGATAATAGAGAGCTCCATTCCCATGCTTTACCCAAAACTAGTCCAAACTTCCCCAAACCCCTCTCACCAGCATTTACTTCAGCTACTCTCTTCACCCGCCTAGTAACCCTAGCTCCCTCCACCTCCAGGCTTCACAGCCCCTCATCAAGGTAAACCACTTTCTGATTTCTGATGTTATAATGCTCTGTTTGTCTCTCATAATATGATTCCAAAGTAAAACCTGAAACACCCAACTGAAGAGAATAAGCTTAATGTAGAGAAAGACAGGTCTTTTCATTTCTTCAAGCTTTTAAGGAATAGTGAGTGAGTTCAAGAAAATGAAAGGACAAGAGAAGATTGGTTTCTTTCAGTTCGTTTTCATTGTAGTTTATTGCTTGTACGTATATTTAGTATTGTTTGGTGGCTGCTTTGTTTCACTAATGTTGGTATATAGAGCTTGGTAGTGTCTTTAATGCCCTTGATTTTGCATTGTCGTATAGAAATTCTCCTAAAAATATGGGTTTTCTTTTGTTTTTCTTGATTTCTTACCGACCCGAAAGTGGGCATCTATTTCTTTCCTGTAATGTTCAGAAATTTCAAAGTGATCATACTCATAGGTTATTGGTTGGCTTGAATTCTTGCATACAGCTTGTAGTGCGATTACATTTATGGGATCACATTAGCTTACAATTTTTATCTTCAGGCGCAATGCGGTGTTCGTAATGACTTGTATTGGACTTCATCCCCTTGTTTATTGAAATTGGAGGTTGGATCAGAGACCTGCGGTCGTTTTAGTATTAATGGAAAGCTTTGGTGGCTGTGGGTTTTCTGTTGGAGGATGTGTTGTGAGGAAGAAAAGGAGTGTTGTATCGCATAAGCCTCGCTTGGATCCACTCACATTTTCTGAGAGGTCGAATATCTTGCTACCAATTGTACATCCCATTGGCAACGAAAGCCTTGATAAGAAGCATAATAGCAAAGAGAAACTATTACATTCTGATGGACTGCAAAGTGAGAAAAAGCCGAAGAAGTTAAAGCTTAAGCTTCGAGGTGTTACTCATACAATCCAAACCAAGTATACAGTTGATTCATGCCCGTCCAATGACCTCATACCCCAACCGAAGCCACTTCTCCAGGTACCTACAGTGATGGAATAACTAATAGGTCATATTTGTACCACCACTGCAGATTAAATTTATTTTGTCTACCTGCCTGATTAAAACCAAAGGTTTTAAATAGTTTTCTCCACGTGCAATCACAACTGTAATGGCAAAAACAACAAGTTACCTTACACTCTTACAGGATGAAATACTCTCTGTTTTTGGAAAAAATTGTGTACTTGTTACGTTAAAGAAGTTGTGTGTTTGACTTGTTAGTTTTTCATTTAACATGTCGTCAGATAATGATGTTTTACTGTTTTAATTTGTTGATCCATGTGAGTTTTTATTTATTAAATTACTGTTTCTAGGATGGCAAACCCATATGTTCTTCTGATCAGGGTAAAGGCATTGGAGTTAAACGGAAATACTCCTTGAAATTTGACTCTGCTTTGAGAAAGGAGTATTCTTTGAAAGGTGAAATCTCTGGGGAAAGTGTTCCTGAGGATGGAAAACCAGCTCGTAAGAGCAAGCGGATTCATAAGAGACGTGTCTTGGATGTGGGACTTAGTGAAGATGGTAATGAAGATGATGAAATTCGATTTCTTGAAAGACTAAATGCTTCTAAGGTTGCTCTTTCAAAGAGAAGTCAAATGGATGGCGCTCATGGAGGTGATATTGGAAACAGAAAATTACCAAGGCTGCAGAAACATGGTGGAAAAAAATCAAGATCAGAAAAAAAGTATGAGGATAAAGACTATTTGGGAGAAGAAGAAGACGAAGAAGAAGAAGAACTGACATCTGATGATGAACTTCAATCTAATAGAAAGACGCTGAAAAGAGGATCTCTTAGTTTACTTCTTAAAGGGCCACAAAAGTCCACGCCCACCACACGTAATCGGGCCCTTCAGTCTGGGATAGATGTCTTAACTGGCTCCGGTGCAAGCATTGTTAACATTGCAAATCATTTACTTCCTGCCTCATCTAGAAGTGCGCATCCTCTTCTTCCATATTTGCATTGTGATTGTGTTTCTACACGTCAAAGATATGTTTGTATATGCATACTAACTTGTTTCCAGTTGTTTTACTGGCTGGTTGACCACAGAAAAGGAGAAAATCTCTGAAGAGGATAAGCAATCAAAGAAAGCCGAGGCTGCACAGAGACGTAAAATACAAACAGAGAAGATAGCTAGAGAAGCTGAGGTTTGGTCTTTTTTATCATGTTTTTTATTATGTTCTCAGCTGGTAGTCATAGGAAACGGTCTCACTTGGTATATTCTAGGCTGAGGCAATCAGAAAGATACTTGGCCAAGATTCGAAGAAGAAGAAGCGGGAAGAAGAACTGAAGCAGAAGAGGGATGAATTGTCACAGGTCCTTTAAGCTAGAGCATTGGTCATTCTTATATTTCTCATGCTTGTTCGCATCGTTCTGATTCAGTATCTACTGATATTATGCAGGGGAGGAATGCCAGTGCTGTCACCCTGGCACCAAACACTGTTCGATGGGTGAATGGCCCCAATGGGACGGTCGTTACATTCTCTGACGACATCGGTCTTCCGAACATTTTCAGTCCAGTGCAGTGCAGGTAAAGCATTTGCTTTCTTTTTCCAACCCAGTTTCTCCTTTGATCTCAAATTCTTGTAATCTCATACGGCTTTCTGGTCTTGTGGGCTGTTATTTAGCTATCCTCCCCCACGCGAAAAATGTGCTGGTCCAAATTGTACAAATGCATACAAGTATCGGGATTCTAAGTCCAAGCTCCCCCTTTGCAGTCTCCATTGCTACAGGGCGTTGAACGGAAAGACACAGCCTCTTAACTGCTTGTTGATACAGTCCTAATGGGCACACCAATTTAGTAGAGACAATTGACTGATTTTGCTGGAATGTGGAAAGACTATCTTGTAGTCATGCATCCTGAAACTGATCACGGAATAGTGAATTCTGACCCCGGATATTGTCAGTATTTTGTAGAAGAATCATGTGTAATGATCGGCTTAATTGTAAAAGCGAAGTTTTGCAATGTCACTGTGCCACTTTCAAACATTGCAAACTTGTCTGTAAAGAATTTTAGAGAACTTGCTAACTTGGGATGAAATGCCATTTATGTCTTCCACAATCTTACATTCCTACTCGAGGGAAAGTCTGCGTCAGTTTTTCTTGGTACTTCTCAAACTGATTAGTCTCACAGACTAGACAATTTAGCTTGTGCGGTTACATGTATTGTCCAAAAAATAATTCTAACCAATTATGTTGCTGGATAACCAGATTGATCGGATGCAGCAGAAAAATCAAATACTGTTACTTACAATTGTGTACATTAGGCGGTAAGATTGTCAAATAGATTACAGATTCTTCAAATATATATTATATATATATATATAGAAAACTTTAAACAGATGTTTCTCACTACAACAGACAATAAGCCAAGGCATCTTGAGCTTCCATGCTAGTAGGAAATCATCGCTAAGTCTAAGACTCGTCCATAAACACAGCACCATATCCGCTAGATTTCATGAACTTCTTCAATAGAAGAACCAAAATGGCAATGGTAAGTCCAACAGCAGCCAATGTGAACAACCGATCTTCATTTGGTTTTTGAACTCTCATTTCTGGCTTTTGTACAACCCGAGTTGATCCGCTGGAAGGAGCTTCATTCAACACCCTTGGTATTTCGGGGGTGGGGTTAGCATTCTGAGGGGCTTCCTGTACTTCTTCAACAATCCTGTCGTCTGCTCCCGGGTTTGGGAGCTCTTCCCCAGTGAGTGTGGCTCCAGCATTTTGTGTAGTCCCATCGACTTCACCTTCCCTGCTTGAAGGATGCTCTTCAGAGGCTGGTGAGGGGTTTATTTCAGGAACAGGTGGTGCCTTGCTTAGCATATATTCATGAATCTGCAAAATTATTATACATGAAAAGTGGTAATCGAAAGAAACTGTAAAAGTACTATGTTGATAAGACTCTCAGTAGCTATGTACCTCATCAATTATCTTCTGACGTTCAGGAGTACCAAATCTTGGGGCTGTCTCACGAGATTTGACAGCCAAAGTACGCCTTTCTTCCTTTTTGTATTCCAGTGAACCCAATGCACCATTTGGGTGGGTGGGCATGAATGCAATAAGAGCAACTAGAGCAGTCCGCACTGCAAGCAGCCATAGCATACAGGCAAGATGAGAAGTGTGTGGTGGCCTAAAGATGTCTGAGAACATGTATGCATGTGATATAAGCGAATTCCCTTACAAATAAGGACAATAACAATGCAGAAAGCTATTGCTAGACAAGTCACTTCCTAAACCAGAACTATTTTAGGTTCGCAAAATTCCGCCACATGATTCAACATGCACCAAGTTAGTCCATCTGTCGTTTTCAAACCACATTCTCAATACCATATTGTAAATAACTGAAAACCAAAAAAAAAAAAACTAGGGTAAATCAGTCTAGATGATCGAACTAAGAAACATGGATGCTCCTCACAAAATGCATATATAGGAATATAAGCAAAACCACAATGACACTAGAATTTTCGGCTGTCGTTTTCTAACAGACATTTTCAATCCCATGTAGATATCAAACACCAAATCAATATACAGTAACAGTAGAAATGTGAGCAACTCGAAAACAAGCATGTGACCAAGAACCTTGGCATAGCAATACGGCCATTGAACTAAGATGTTCAGTTCCAAGTAACCTCCAATTCAACCTAACCATGCTTTAGTATATATGATCACAGCGAAGAATAAGCTCCTTCCACATTCGAGCATCCTAGTAAATCTTTCAACACATTTCAATCCTTATCTCTCACGAAAAACAAAAACTCACCGCTCCAGGACGGCTGCCAGTGCTCAGGATGATGATTCGAAATGCTCAAGCAAATCTTGGTTTGCGTCTCGAACCGGCCATTCGGCTGGAAAAAGCAACACAAATCAGTCATAAACCGAAACCAAAACCTAACGCAACCATAACAAAACAGCCAGCAAGGCAAGAGCAAACTACCGTCAACAGCATGAACGACGGAGGCTTAAACGGATACTCCGCCGGCAACTGAATCCTGCCGTGGTAAATGCCGCCCTCGAATTCCGTTTCCCGAGGGCCGCGAATAGCAAATTGCCAGTCAAATATATTCTCCTGTTCAAAATCCCCAATTTTCAACATCTCAAAAACATACACACAAAACACAATCGATTCAAAATTAACCATAAAATCAAAGCTAATTAGGTTCAGATTGAAGCTAATACAAATCGGAAGGGTGTTAACCTCGAGAGGGAGGCTCATGAAATCGTCGGAGGGATTGGATTGCATCTCCTTGACCTCCTGTAGAATTCGCTTCACGGCCGGGTTTTTCCGGTTGTACTTGTCCTCCGCCATGGCCGTGGTTCTTCCGATTCGAACAGTTCCCGTCTGGAGCGACCCGATCCGATCCGATCCGATTCAGATGAGCTTCGTTTTTCCGATATTCAATATATGAATCCGAAATGGAAGAGAGCTCGGTGGTTTTATAGGTCAGTGGGTTTGATCTGTTGGTTGCTTGCCACGTCATTTTATTTGGGATTGATCACGTGGCAAGTGCTCATTGGGGACTGTGACTTCAAGAATGAAACATCTTAGGTAAATGGATGGCTCACGGGGCTAAAATGGCCTTAAGATACTTTTTAGTATCGAAACACTTTTTAGTACCTAAAAAAAAGTACAACGAAACGCTTATTTGACGACCAACATTAAAAGTTTAAGACTATTTAGTTGAAAAGCAGGAAAACATGAGCTAGGCAACCAGTTGAGCCATTTATTGAGAGTAGCAAGGCCGTGACCAATGGAGGCAAGGACGTCGACAAGGACGTTGGCCTCTCGAAGACATGGATGAAGAAAATACTCTCAAACTGTCTTGCATCAAACAATATGTCTCTAATGAGGGACTTAATGTGCCAGGGTGGGTAACTTTTTTCATTGATGCAATAGATATTTAGACTTGTGTCACCTTCCACTTCAAGCTTAAAAAGATTGAAATTGCGAGGTACAAGAATGCCATCTTTAAGAGTAGCACACTCAGCAACAAGAACAAAAACATCACCAAGACTTCTAGCACTTGCCACCAAAGGAAGGGTTGAATGAAGTAGATCTAGTATAGGATCAAAGGTTTAAGCTAAGCTTCATCGACATATTTACGAAGAACAAATTTTTCATAATTTTATTGTGGATGATGTTACATTAATTGATTAACGTTTTTCATGTGTCATCGAACTAATAATTCATTTTAGATGGTCAACTAATTATATGAGCTACCACTCTACTTTACATACAATGGTAAAAACATAAGACATTTAGAATGTCGTTGTTTACAACTGTTTAACTGACCACCAAAGCAAAATCCACAATTTAAATATCTTCAATATAGTCCAAGTTAGATTCGAACATTAAATGTTACTTTTCTAAGATTAAAAGAAGAGGAATGATAATTAGAATTTCTGCCGGGCTCAATATGATTTGTAAGGTCCATGACTCTCTAGGAGAGGATTATCAACAAATGAGAGTAATATCGTCTGGTAATTGGGTGCATGACTGACATCACACGTATTGAGCTTAAGTTGGTAAGACCCAGTGTATGAAACATTTTAGATTCGAACATCGCAATGTTGATGAAAGATATGTTAATCGAAGATAAATCTCGATCTATTCTCGCTTGTTAAAGAGGAAACAAGTTGTGACTTAAAAATTAAATGATTTTGATAATAAAAAAATAAATATTCAAACCTGTTTACATCATCACGCGGTCTAGCTATACTGGTGTAAGCACACGTGGATGCTCATTTTATCGACACGGATAACGCCATAGTGGTGCTTGTACATGTAAAGCCTGCCTGCATGATTCCCACGTGTTGGTGACAACAAGGACAATGCCATTTTGGGTCTACTGGCCAGTCCAACACAAGTGACAATCACCTCCCAAGTCTCCCACCAACTCGATCTGCGAGTTTGAGATCGAAGCTGACCAACAAAAATGGACGTAGTCCCACCCAAGCCCGGGATGATCGACACGTGGCTCAACAAGCACACTCTGATCCACACCGGCGCCACCCGGCACCCTTTCATCCTCGCCATCCGCGACGGCACTGTCGACATCTCCGCCTTCAAGCGCTGGCTGGTACCAAACGCCGTCGTTTATTTCCTCACCAAATTCTTTACTTTTTTTTTTTACCGCAGTTATAATCGGATTATGGATTTCAGAGCCAGGATTATATATTTGTTCGAGCGTTTGTGCCGTTTGCGGCGAGTTTGGTGGTGAAAGGTTGGAAGAATTCTGATGATAGTGACGGTGACGTGGAAGTGATACTGAGTGGGCTTGCTGCTTTGAACGATGAGATTGACTGGTTCAAGAAACAAGCCTCCAAATGGGGTGTTGATCTTTCTGTTGTTGCTCCTCAGCAGCCTGCTCTAGATTACTGCAGGTACCCAATATTACATGCCAATCATTCATTTTTTCGATTAATTTTCGAATGAAATTTGGGTGTGACCAAAGAAATAGAATTTTGTGTTGGTACCTCTAGGATTACTCCATGGCAGTAGTGCTTGGAGTGGTATTACAGATTGATGTTGATATAGTTACACAATGTGTATAGAGTTCCAAGATAGTATTCTTAATCTTAAGACTTCAAACATCTGGTGTAAGCCATTGGAAGTAAAAGGGTTTAAAAGGATACGGCTGCAATAAAAACTAGATATGCGGAGGAGTTTGATTAAAGATTTAGGATTTTGGTTTGGTTTGGTTTGATTTGGTTTGGTGCTTGTAGCCATGGTGTAATTGGTTAAACCCCAAGTGGAAACAATTATATAGTCACCAAAGATTTGCTGAAGTTTATACACCAGTTTGTGTAAAAAGTTGATGAGAATGGATAAGAAATTTACAAGTTATGTTGGTACCTTTAGCATTACTTTCATGATAATCAAGTACTAATTGGAATGGTGTTACAGATTTCTGGAGAATTTGACAAGTCCCGAGGTCGAGTACACAGTGGCCATGACGGCCTATTGGGCCATTGAAGCTGTGTACCAGGAGAGCTTTGCCCATTGCTTGGAGGAGGGATCCAAAACCCCACAGGAACTACAGGAGGTTTGTCAAAGATGGGGCAATGATGGCTTTGGTAGCTACTGTTCTGCTCTCCGAAGCATTGCTGACCGGCTATTGTTGAAGGCTTCAGATGATGAGGTGCGAAAAGCAGAAGTGACATTCCTGCGTGTTCTTGAGTATGAGGTTGAATTCTGGAACATGAGCTGTGGGATTCCTGGGTACTAAGTCATGAGGTTGAATTGATCACCACTCTCCTTATAAATACTCAAAGTGTTATGTCATGTTCAAGCTGCACCTTTGGACAAGCAAGCTAATGTTACTAGAGTATTGAAAGTTCAAACTAATATGCGTAGCAAAGTTGATCTTGCAGTAATTTGTAACCATATGGTTGTATGAGGTCGTTGAATTCGATTAGCTTTATGGGGATGAATTTGGTGACGATAAACACAGGACATCAAGAGCTGTATAGCAACAGTTGCCAAAGGTACATGAATTGTTGTGTCTCAGACTGAAGTGTCTCTGTTACTTGTTCATGGTTGCTCACAGATCAGCTATGGTATTCTGCTGATTTGCTGGGCTTTTCAAAGCCATAACATGTTCGAGTTGGGGTTCTTTCTGTGGCATTGAGCCTTCCTTGTAACAAAGGGAATGAGAAGGAAAAGAAACACAATTCACATCAATCCTTCTGTAACGCCAAATGACGAGGGAATAACTTTTTTTTGTCTTTTCTTTCCTCTCTGTGGATTCAAAGAGCTTAGCATCTTCTTGAGGTTTGATTGTGCAGATATATGGATGAGAAGAATCATATTCTATCAATGTATCCTAAGAACAACATACTTTGATGCTCCATTTTGCCACTTAGGTTCCTTTTCCCTTGGATTATATATACAGGGACAAAGTTCATAAGAACGTATCAAAACTGGAAAATGGCATCAGGCCAGCTCTTTCTTAAGCCTCAGAAGCAAGAAGGTTATAATAAATCTAAAGTCATGAACATCGAGCATGAAAATGTCAAGGCCTCGGCACCACCACAGCCTGCTTCTAAGAACGGCAGAGGTGAACAAAAGAAGAATGGCAATAAGAAAAAGAAAGGCAGAGGGAGCGGTGATGTTTTCAGGGTTCAGGGCAACACCATCAATGGAGGCAAAGCCGACAAGTGTGGAGTTTTCGGATTTGGTAACAAGTATGTTGGCCGCAAGAAACCAAAAGAAGATGAGTCCAGTGAAGAAGAAAGTGACTCCAGTGATGAAGACGAAGAGTGAAACTTATGTATATGTATATGGCATGGTTTTAGGACCTTAAGTTAAATAAAGCCTTGTTGTGCAGCTGCCTCAACCTTAGAACTGGATTAATGAAAGGTCCCTTAATAAATCGTTATGTTGGTCTCTTTCTTATTTTATGCATACGTATTAACAACAAGAGAAATTGTCTTGTTTTTTTTTTTTCTTTTCTGTTTCTAACAAGGATTGAAAAAGGGGGAATCGCAGTTGGGACTTCTACCGACATTTGTTTCAGACATAATTGGCAAGAACTGGTATTTTGCTTCAGATAAATGCTATATAATCCGAATACATGTCCTGCCGTGCCTTTGACAATGGCTTGGTGTGGTTTGCCTTGCATTCCCCTTCTTGCTTTCCACATTGAATTGCATGAGCTGCTTTGCCTTGCACTAGTCGTGCTGGTAATTACCACTGGTGACATACATCTTTCTATGTGTCAAAGAGACTAAGAGCTAGAGGCTATATGTGCAGCCATTCAGGTGCGACAATATAAAGATTTTCTAACAGCGAGTGGTTAAGCTCAAACGAATTTGGGGTGATGGTTCTAAGCTAGGTTGGACGTGCTTTGCCTTCTCCCATATGGCTGTAAACCTAGCTAAACCTAAATGAATTGTTGGAGGCTTGGTGCCTGAAATGAAAATAAGTATATAATTCCACAAAACTATTTTGACAAGCAACGGCTAGGTGCTAAAATAGCATGTACTTCAGAAAAAAAATAAAATAAATTAATGGTATTGAATGTTTCCCAGGCTTACCCCTAATGTAAATCCATCTCCTTTTCATATATATAGCAGCAGTTAGCATTCCTCAACATTTTGCTTTTGCATATATATGATAAAATTTTCACAAGGATATCAACCTCAAATTAAAAAGAGTTACAGTGACATGAATTAAGGTAACAAATCTAATGACAGAAGCATGATAATAAAGATTTAACAAGAATTTTAAAACGTCCACCTGGTATGTGAGACTTGGAAGATGCTATACAACTCGATCTTGGGATAAAATTGGATGCTTATATCTAGCATGATAATAATTCCATTCTTTTTCTTTGTGAATCCATTCGCCTCTCCACTTATAGTGGAGAACAGAATATTTATCTTCTTCTACATGAACGCCTAATTAACCATTTCATATCACGAATTCAGGATCCTTGTATATATAGACACACTTGATGAATACCCTTTATATCTAGACACTCGATTACTCATATAGCTTCCACAAGCTATTATTTTTCTGAGCGTCTTTGCCATAATAATACATCAATCCATTCTACCTTTGATCACTGATTAAGTGATTATTCGAACACGGTGAGTGCTTGCATGCAGCATATGGAAACATCATTTTTTTTTTTTCTGTTTTGTTTTCCATATAGAATTTTCAATCGATAGTATACAACTCGAACCCTACGTTCTTTAACATCAATATGAACCGCAGAGTTCTATGGAAGCAGAGAAGAAACCGTTGAAGGTTGGGCCGTTTGGTTCAGACAGTGGAGGAGATCGTTTTGATGATGGAGTTCACTCCTCTGTGAGGCAACTGGTGATATGTTATAGTCCATCGTCAATTCGCTACATCCAGATTGAATATGATGACAACGGAAAATCATATTGGTCGCAGAAGCACGGTTATAGCAGCTCCCTGAGTCTTGACAAAATAGATTCGGTACGTATAATAATCTCTGCATATATATTTAAGTTAGAGTTAGAATAATCCCAAGGACGGTACTCCTGTTTCAATTGATGCAGATCAAGCTTGATTATCCAGAAGAATATCTGACTTCAGTTCACGGATATTACAAAAGTACTTGGTACTTACCTACCTACATTAGCTCACTCACTTTCACTAGCAACAGAAAAGTGTACGGACCATTTGGAGATTATGAAAATGAGGGAAGAAAATACTTCACAATCCAAGTCTCTGGAAGTAAGATCGTTGGGTTCCATGGCAGGTCAGATGAGTGGTTTGATCTTCGTGCATTAGGAACTTACCTTAAGCCTCTGGTTCATACACCACAATATTCCAACAATAATATTAGTCCTGCACCAGTTGCTCATATTGGTTATCCAGCTGCGTATGATTATACGCCGCCTCTCCAGGCTCGTCCTCCTCCTCCATATTATGGTAGTTACTATACTAACCCTAACCACCCACCACAGGCTGCTCCGACCCCATATCCATATGGCTATTATGTTCCTCCTCCAGGTCCTCCTCCATATAATAATGGATACTATGACTATCAAATGTCACAGGCACCACCGCCGCCCCCGCCTGCTGCTCTTGGACGTCCTCGTAAGCCGAAAAGTGCTCCTGGTAAGCCCAAGGCTGCTAAAAATAATGACCCTAAAAACGTATCTTACAGGGTTTTGGGGAATGAAGTCAGTGGAAACACAGGAGATCATAATGGAGTTTTCAACGTTGGCAACAAGAATACTGGTCTCCACAAGGAAGATGATGAAGAAGACGAAGAATGGTGAATGAAGGACCTAGATTTGGAAACTACGTACCCTGCAGTTTGTAATAGTTCGGAATTTCTGAAGGCCATAATAAGTTTATACGTACCAATTGTTATTAGTCTCTCTGCTGCTCTTCTTATAGCTAAGATATATGTACTACAACGTTTCAAATGAAACTCTGATGAATGTACTGAATATATGAGGAAATAGAAGGCATGAAATCCACGCTCTTGTCTGAGACTTTCGAAGAAGAAAAGACTACCTGCTACAAGGGAAAAAAAAAAATACTAATGGAAATTGAAACCCTAGTCTTTTGCTACAACGATATCAATGTTTTTCTTACGGAAATACGAAGATAACAATGGAAAATTTTAGTCACCTTTGTTCTCCTAAAATGATCGAGTTGATTTGAATATGAGTCTGCCCGAATTAGAACTCTTTATTGTTTTACCAACTGAAATGTGATTCATGTCAATTTTTAATCAAAACAAAAATTGATATATTCTCTTGTCCTATGGATATATATAGTTTGAGACTTTGAGTTCTCACAACAACACAATGTCAGTGTGCATTTTCCGTAAAATTCTACAATGTGTTAATGCATGACATGCATCAACTTTGTTCTAAAATTGTAAAATAAGTCTTCAAAGTAGTAATATTAGTCCTCAAAGCTGTAACATGAGTCCTTAAAGTTGTAAATTTTTGTTACATCATTAGTCTTCAAGTGGTAAAATATGTGCTTAAAGTGGTAATTGAGTCCTTAAATTGATATTTACAACTTTAAGGACTCATATTACTACTTTGAGAACTAATATTATTAGTTTAAAGACTAATGTGGTAGCTGATAATATTTACAACTTTAACGACTTGTATTACCACTTTAAGGACTTAATTTACAACTTTAGAACAAATTTAATCACACCCTACCCTTCCGCGTTGCCCCGCAAGCAAACTTATAACTCAAAGTTTAAATATCACTCATGCAAACTAACCGTGCAAACTTGAAATGTGATTAGCCTTCCAATTCATGGAATGCTACTTGGTTCTGGAAACTATCGTCAACCCTAGCACAGCACACGCGCGATCGATATTGGAAAAACCATAACGATTTGCTATAAAACAATTCTAACCATGGTGAGCAAAAACGACGTACATGGTTTGAGACGTGTGTATCAACAAGATATGGTGCAATACATGCAGTAGTCCTTGGATCAACATGAAAAGGTCCCCGGGTCATATGCTTCATTGCTTAAGCTCTTTCAAAACTTTTAGGGTAACTCGCGCGAGATCGTAATTCCAAAAGAGTAGTTGAGATAAGATTGGCTCAACAAAGTGGAAAAGATAAGATACCATTTCTAGAGTTCAATCGAGAGAATCTCATATAGGATTTGGATATGTTAGATTCTTGTTCCTTGAATCCGTTCACTTCATATGTAGTGGAATAAAGAATTAGCTTCTTCTAGCTACATGATCTTGGAAAGCTTTTACACGACGAAAAGAATGGATTCAAACAAATAAGAATCAAATGTCCAAATCAATTATGTAAGCAAATAAGCTGGACTACCAAGTAGCAATTATATATAAAAGGATTCATTTCAACTTTTGCTAAAGTTTGCCATACTTATCCTTTCTATACTTCTAAAACTTGTTCCTCGCAGATTAGTTTTTCTCTTGTAGTGATTACTATAATTAAGAATCAGCCGTAGTAACCCTTGTTAAACTTGTAATGCATGCAGAACTTAACGTTATGGATATAGACCGGATATTCTTAAGCACTCCCCATTAAGTTTGAGGATTCAATATCGAACTGTCGCTATACCAATAGCTGAGCTATCACACAGGAGGTGGATCTGGAGCCATTATCGAAGGAATATTTGCTAATTAATTAGTACTACAAGCATATCATTAGCTTGGTAATTAAGCTAGCTAGCTCAGGCCCATGCATGTTATTCCTTGATTCATATCTCCCTTATCCGTATACACTTAGCAGCTTAGCATATATAGCATCTGTGAAGGGATACAACGCAAACCAAAACCAAAGCCAAAGCCTTCCATCACACAAAGGAACAAGATGAATCTCACGCATCCAATATACGAGTCTGCTATTCCATCCCCTAATAATCCCTATTTGGTTTATCCTCATTCTCCAGCTCCTGCTCATCCTGCTACTCCATGTGGATCATCATCGTCCTCGTACTATCGCGATCCGTATTATGCAGCTCCAGCTCCTGTACAGCTTGCTCCTGCTCCACCTAGTAAAAGCAAGATCAAGAGAATCAAAAGTGTAGCCAAAATAACGTCTTACACAGTCACCGGTAATCGAGTTAACCAGAACTCAGGTGACAATCATCGGATTTTCAATATTGGCGATCGCACTACTTAAGCAATGGGGAGCATGAAGAAGGGAATCCGTTGATGCATGAATCAAATGAATTATAGCAACAATGCAAGTTACGTATGTATTGGCAGTGATTTCTGTAAAAGTTGATGTGTGCTAATTGAATAAAAGTTGAAGCCTAAATAATTGTAATTGTATATTATTTTTCTATCTAAATCCAATGTTTAAATTTGTATGAACGCGCGATAGTACGTGTGTGTGTGTATATATATATATATATATATATATTAAGATAAAGTCGCCTATTTCTCCATAAGATGCATCTTTCAGGTTCATGATATCTTCTTCTGAAAAAAAAAAAATGTGGAAATAGCTTTCATTATCTATAATGTTAACAGAAAATTTAATCTAATCACTAATTAACTACCGGCCTTTGGGTCATTATGCAAATTTTTTACTGAGGAAGATATGAGAATTCGAAGGAATCAAATTCAGAGGTTTTGGGGCTATAGGTTTCAAGCTAGCTAGCTCTGAGCATGTCCTTCTTTCTGATTCTTAGCACCGGATTGTCCCCTAGCTCTGAGCCAGGGCCGGACCTGAGATTTAGAGACCTAAGGCGAGTCTCAAAAATGATGCCCTTTAATAATCATACAAGAAAAAAGAAAATTCAAAGAAACTATACAACTTTTTGTCACATAGCTTGTTTGATTTGCTAATCATAAACAAATTAAATAGTAAGCTTGAAAATTTCAGACTCCCGTAGGATAAATGCAGTGAATAAAAATGACACTAGCTAGTTCTCATTTAGATTGTAGGATTGGTGTTGCGGATTAAGCGAGAGGTTTCCCACTCTCGAACAAGTGATCTCTTAATTAGAGTATAGAGAATATATCTTAAAACTGAAAAATAACAAAAGAAAATGTTTAGGATATAACCCTGCCTAGCATATATATTTGCTGTGAGTTCAACTAGCTAGCTTCGTATAGTTTAACACTACTAGAAAAAAGTTCTTAGGTGACAGAATATTTTCGTCACCTAAGAGCTTATGTCGTCATGTAAGCACTAAAACGACGAAAATTTCGTCACCTAAGGTTCGTCATCTAACACTACTAGAAAAAAGCTCTTAGCTGACGAAATTTTTTCGTCACCTCAGAGCTTCTGTCGTCATGTGACCACTTAGCTGACGAAAATTTTGTCACCTCAGAGTCGTCATCTAAGGTCGGTGGTTAGAGCACTTAGGTGACGAAAATATTAATTTCGTCATCTTAGTCATTACTAAGATGACGAAAACGTTTTCGTTGCCATTTTACTTAGCTGACGAAACATATTCGTCACCCATCTACTTAGCTGACGAAAAATTTTCGTCACCTAGTTACTTAGCTGACGAAAATTATTCGTCACCCAGTTACTCAGCTGACGAAAATTATTTCGTCACCCATCTACTCAGCTGACGAAAATTATTTCGTCACCCAGTTACTCAGCTGACGAAAATTATTTAGTTTGCTGACAATTCTTCATCGGGCTAAGAACACGAAAGTTTAATTTTCGTCATCTTAGTGCTATTTATTTTTATTAAATTTAATCATTAAAAATTATTAAAATCACATTTAATATTAACAAAACAAAACAAAAAAAGCCTGGACAAAGCATCTGGACAATAACAAAAATTTATATATATAATCAAGTTCATATATACAAACTCATCAAGAATAGTACTTGATCAATACAGACTTGTTCATACAAAATATATATTAGAAAATGAACTAGCTAGTGACTATGAAGTGTCAATTGAATCAATGCGTCAATCATCATGATCATCATCATTAGGCTGCTCCTGCGGTGGGACTGCCGGCTGGCATACGCCGAATTTGGTGAAGATTTTTCTGTTCAGTTGATCGATCTTGTGGTTCAGTCGATCCTTCCTATGCTTCATGACAAGAGCTGCATGATTTGCATTTTCGACTATACAGCTTTTCATAATCTTCCTGACCAGGTCTAATTTTTTAGTTGAACTCCCCAAAGCAAAAATACCGTCTCCCTGTCATTTACAAGAAAATGTATAATCATTTCAACTGAAAGTGGAAAGACAATGAAACAAGTACGATGTAATCTTACATGAAGAAAAAGCTGACTTCGCGACAGGGTTGCCAAATATTGCACCCCAAGAAACCAATACTGTTAGCAGAAAGAACTAAAGATGCAAGTGCTAATAGAATGTGAAGCAATTGGTAGCTAGCACAATGATTATCATAGGTATATGGAATAAACAACTTGAAGTAGTTAGGTGACGAAGACATGAACTTTAAAAGTCTGGTGTCGTGGATAAAGTCTGGTGTCGTGGATATATACAAGTAAAAAGCCACTAAAAATATGATATATTTGGGTGTTTCTCCTTATCCTCACCGCTTCTTCTCCTTATCTCCATAATTCTCTCCTCTTCTTCCTCTCTAAAGCATATCTCTTTCAGTATTAACTCTATGCATTTTTCTTAATTTTTATAGAATTTAGCTTCTTTTTTCTATCAATGATTACTAGTTTACTACAAATGATAGATCTTATGTGTTTCTCTTGCACATCAATCGTGGGTACAGGTAAGACCAAGTTTACATATAAATAAGTATTATATATATGAGAAGCCAAAGTTATTAGGAAACAAATGACCGTAAAAGAAAAATTAAGGTGGATTTTAATTTTAATAGAGGAAGAAGCGCCAAAATGTCTGATAACTGACAGTAGAAACACAACATTATAAGTGCAATCAAACTATGGGGGAGATCACGTAACTGAATAAAAACCATGCGGGTAAATTCATGTGTATAGAAGATGAGAGGCAATAGAAAAAATTTGTGGACGGGACTCGTGACATGGAGAATTGAGCCAATAGCCACAAAGATCAGGATTTCCAACAAAACTTCACAGAAAAGGTTCAATTAGCCAAAAAATATATATGAAAAGGCATTGTGATAACATTATGTGGACATCAATGAAGTAAGCTGAACCATCAATCTGCAGCTAATTTTTTAGACGCTTAGTAAATACAAAATCAGCGTCCCTAACCTGTCAAGTGAAAACCTTGAGAAGTTACTGGATGTGGGAATATCTCCCGCCAGGTTGTTATAAGACACATTTCTGTAAGGATTCAATTTCATATTAGTGAAACTTAACAATATATGGGCAATCTTATATTAGGTTGCGGTACATAAAAAATGAAATCAGAATATTCAATAAGAATTGACTCACAGCACTGCAAGACTGAGACAATTGATCAAAGACACCACTTCCCCTGATATATTGTTGTGCTCTAGCCTCCTGCAATAATTTTCACAAGTGAAGACAATATCAAAACGAAAAACATCAAGTTTCAGTACTTAAACATCCTAAACTTTGGACAACAACAGACATTATTGGCACTTACAGTGCGTACAAATTCTGCAGCTGACTGAGCTCCTGAGGGATCATTCCTGTGAGCTGATTATTTGAAAGATCTCTGCAAAACATGTCTACGATTAGAGAAGAAATAACATGCGCACAGACACAAAGACGTACAAAAGACGGAAGTAAAAGTAAAAAGAACTGTAACAAGCACTTACATGTCCACAACACTCCTTAGATTACCAAACTCTGCCGGAATAAATCCTGTCATATGATTTCTACTCAAATTCCTAGCAAAGTAAAACAGGTGTCAGTACAGAAAAAGAAGAAAATCCATGAAAATAAAAAAAAAATGAAGCAGTTGAACTCACAGCTTAAGAAGATGTTCCAAATCACCAAGCGAAGAAGGTATGGTACCACTAAACTTGTTATTAGAAAGATCCCTGTTCAAAAATATGAAGACATATACTTAGAGAAAGCAACAGGAGAGGAATAAAATGGACTGATTTATACTTACAAAGTATCCAAATTGCCAATCCAAGATAGCTCAATTGGTATGGAGCCATGAAGACTGTTGGAGGACAGATTTCTGAGAAAAAATAATATTATTTTTGTTAATGAACCTAGCTCCCACTATCAGTCCAATAACATGACCACGACGAACTTGAAAGATATAGTAGAAAAAAAAGTATAAAAGAATAATCCAGCCAAAGCCAGGAATACAGAACTCCAACAAATAAGAGAGAAGACTGATAGCTAGTGAGATTCTGAACTCAATAGGCGGAAACTCAGGATTGTTCTCCTCTTTTCATCACCACACATACATCAAGGGCTTGTCTACGCAAAGCCTCACCGTTATGAATGAAAACACTCGAGTTAGTAAACACTGATGCATCTATAACCTGCTCAATTTTACAACTAAAACAGGTGCCTAACACCATTACTGTTGTGTTAGTGTGACCGAATATCATCTGACTAATAACTCGTGTCATTATCATAGTAGTTCAATTCACCATTATCATCATCATCATAAAGTTATACTATATGGAATAAACAACTTGAAGTGAGAAGCACTTATACTATATGACAGCAGTGATAAGAAAAGATGGCAATAAAAGGGATCTGCAGTTTGTACCATAGATGCCGGAACACCGGCCAGCTGACAATCAGATCCCTGGCCTTGTATATAAGTTCAAAATCAAGAGAATTGATGAGAAAACGTACCAAATTAGAAAATCAAAAGGTTGAGGAAATGGATGTGGATGTGGATGGAGCTTGCGGTCGAGGCGGCATAGTGGATGTGGATAGAGCTTGCGGTCGCGGCGGCATAGTGGATGTGGATGGAGCTTGCGGTCGCAACGGCATAGTGGATGTGGATGGAGCTTGCGGTCGCGGTGGAAGACGGCGATGTGGGCGCGGGAGAGGAGACGACGATGTGGATGCGGCGTCGATATGGGAGACGACGATGTGGAGGCGATGTTGATATGGGAGGAGAAGGCGATGTGGAGGAGATGGCGATGTGGGCGCGGGAGAGACCGATTGAGTCAATGGAGCAAGGGAGGAGACGGCGATGTGGAGGCGAAGTCGATTTAGGGAGGAGACAGCTCTTGATCGATTTAGGGAGGAAGAGCAAGACTGATCAACTATAGGACTTGATTTGGGTATTCTAATACAAACTAAGCCCACGAACGTGACTATTTCGTCACTTAAGGGAAATACAAAATTTGGCCCAAAAAATTGGCGGAAGTTTGACCCGTCAAAAATTAAGTAGTTAGGTGACGAAGACATGAACTTTCGTCATCTTAGTGAAAAAAAAAAAATTTCATTTTTCTTTCTTAAAAAGAAAAGGTTTTGATAGAATGTGATCTTGTTAAATAGGGAGGAAGTAATATTTTCAAAAATCTTGTGAAATAGGATATCATCGGTATGGTGAAATACGACTATGGCTGAAAAATCACATATTTAAGTAAAACGTTTGGTCCCCGAACAAGCGGTCAACCCTATATACGCTTATGTTTCCCTATATGGAGCCCTATCGTCGAGAGGTGAACGTATCTAAATTTTTACATGAGTGGTTACATCTCATCAATGTGAGAGTTTTTTGTGTGAAAGAATCAATCAAACTAGGTCATATAGGGGTAGGTAAGAGCGTTTTCGTGTAACAAGTGGCGTTAATTTAATGTTGACCACGTGGATCGAGACCTAAACGTTTTCGAAAACTAGTGGATTTTTTTTCATAGCCGTATTTTAGTATACTGATCATATCAGACGGTTGAATTTTTATTTTTTTAAATTTAGTCATCGGAACCACAACGTGTCTACTAATGCGATATAACTTGTTTAGTAGGTTATATGTAAGTGTAGATATTTGTGAACCAACTATAGGGAGGAAGTAATATTTTCAAAAATCTTGTGAAATAGGATGTCATCGGTATGGTGAAATACGACTGTGGTTGAAAAATCACATATTTAAGTAACACGTTTGGTCCCCGATATAAGCGGTCAACCCTATATACGCTTATGTTTCCCTATGTGGAGCCCTATCGTCGAGAGGTGAACGTATCTAAATTTTTACATGAGTGGTTACATCTCATCAATGTGAGAGTTTTGTGTGTGAAAGAATCAATCAAACTAGGTCATATAGGGGTAGGTAAGAGCGTTTTCGTGTAACAAGTGGCGTTAATTTAATGTTGACCACGTGGATCGAGACCTAAACGTTTTCGAAAACTGGTGGGATTTGAAGGGCTTCACACCAGGTATTGAAAATCGAAGGAAATTTTGAGAGAAAATGGAGAATGAAAGATGCAGATCTGGAAACGCATCAGGATATTATAAAAGTTAAATCCAGTAAGGTGACGAAATTATTTATTTTGTCACCATAGTAACCAGTTAGACGACGAAACCTTTTTTCGTCACCTCAGTGATACTAACTTGGGTGACGAAAATTTTTTTCGTCACCTAGCCTGCCACTTACATGACGAAAATATGTTTCGTCACCTCAGTGATACAAACTGGGTGACAAAAACTTATTTCGTCACCTTACCTGTCACTTAAATGACGAAACTTTATTTGCGTCACCTAAGATAGAACACCTTTGTGACGAAAAAATATTTCGTCACCTCCCCTATGCCTTACATGACGAAAATAATATTGGTCACGTTAGAGCTAACTTAGGTGACGACGTTAGTGACGAAATTAGTTTTCGTCACCTTACCTGCCTCAGATGACGAAATATTTTACTAAGGTGACGAAACTTTTTTCGTCACTAAAGTGTTCTCTTAGGTGACGAATTGGAAATATTTCGTCACCTCAGGGCATTTTTCTAGTAGTGTAAGGGTGGTGGTGAGAGCACTTAGGTGACGAAAATAAGTATTTCGTCATCTCAGTCCTTACTAAGATGACGAAAACTATTTCGTCGCAAGAGTGGTTAGCTGACGAAAAATGTTTCGTTACAAAATTGGTTAGCTGACGAACAATGTTTCGTCGCCAAATTGGTTAGGTGACTAAAACTGTTTCGTCGCCACAGTACTAAAGTAACGAACATATTTCGTCACCAAAACACTAACACTACGAAAACCTGGCAGTTGTCTGACAATTCGTTCATCCGACTAAGGCCACGAAATATTAACTTTCGTCACCTTAGTGCTATTTATTTTTAATAAATTTAATCATTTAAAATTATTAATATCACATTTAATATTAACATAAATATATTAAAAACACAAAATGACTCAATATTAATAATATATATAATATTAACATATATATATTCATAATCAAGTTCATATATACAAACTCATATATCACTTACATGACGAAATGTATTTTCGTCACCTAAGTTAGCTCTAAAGTGACGAAAATAGTGACGAAATAATATTTCATCACCTTACCTTACTTAGATGACAAAAATTGTCACTAAGGTGACGAAACCGGTTTCGTCACTAAAGTGTTCTCTTAGGTGTCGAATTAAAAATATTTCGTCATCTTAGAATTTTTTTCTAGTAGTGTAACTTGTCAGGTTCACTTTTCCCACC
The DNA here is from genome assembly GCA_009720345.1 of Fragaria iinumae. Lineage (NCBI taxonomy): Eukaryota > Viridiplantae > Streptophyta > Magnoliopsida > Rosales > Rosaceae > Fragaria > Fragaria iinumae. The sequence continues at coordinate 24,290,192 of CM019120.1, read as the reverse complement.
TGGGGACAAATGGGCATGCAAAATAAATTAAGCTTGCACTGGGAAAAGAAGATATGCATGTATGTATGTAGGACGTGATCGATATATATCATGCATGCATCATGCTAAATGCAAGTATGCAACTGTGTTATCCCTCATGTGGCATGTGGTTGAGCAAAACATTTTGGTGCCCTCTAAATATATGGGGCCTGAGGCTGTTGCCTCCTTAGTCTCACCTCAAGTCTCAGCCTGCATGGAGTCCAGGACAGCTACAGTTCTTATTCCATGTATGGTTGTGTCACCGTCGTCGAAGATTGCTCATTTCTTTAGTATTGTTTCTTTCGTTTCAGACTGTTTTCAATTTATGAAATACAGTTTTCATGGAATTATGCTTCAACTTGTATTGCTTCTCAATGTCTTATTTAATTTGTGATTTGTTACAATAAAAACTTAGTGCAACTTGTTTGCTAGCCTAATTACGAGTGATTTGAAATTTCAATTACTCATTATGATTTTGGGGGAAGGCTAGGGTGAGTACTATGCATCAACTATTTTAAAATAATATATAAAAATGAACAACCTGTTGTACAGGTAAACATGTCATCCAGTAATATTGTGACATATGTAAAAAAAATTACAATTTTATGGACCTTGTAATTATGTTATACGTGAATTGTTTAAAAACTTGTAATGAGGGTCGTAAATGTTGTAATTACTTGGTTTACCACTGTAATTATCACTAAATACGTTAAATGTGGTATTTGTAGTAAAGATATCATGAATGATGTAATTTACTTAAAAAAGGACCATAATTACATAAAAAAGAACTATTTTACAAAATTAACGACTTCAGATAATTTAGGTCTGATTATTAATATTTACAATATTCGTTGTCACTAGAGATAAAATTATCGTTATTTTCGTAAAAATGATCGTATTCCAAGTAATATCAAGAAAACCACTATATTTACCAGTTATACCTTAGTTGTTGTAATTTATAGTAAAACACGTTGTATTATAAGTAATTATCTCAATCACAACAAAATTTACATAAAACAAGGTATTAATTACTAGATAAAAGATTTTATTACACAAACAACTTATTTACCATATGTACATCAGTTTTACCACTATTACGACAATTTGTTGTCAAATTGGTAAAATAGTTCTTGAACTTATAATTGAAAAAATTACTAGAAATACAAGCTTGATTAATTCGTCGACTTATGAATCAAATGGTTCTCATACAAAGAACTACCATGAAATCGACATCAATTACTACTTTCACCTCAATTGTCGATAAACGATGTAAAAACGTCGTCACGTAACTTAAAACTTCTTAAAGGACATGATTTACAATATAAACACCCTCATTACATCATAAAGGTCTCAACGATAATTTACTCATATTAACAGCATTTTACTTGTATAACAACACATCTAGTATCATTAGATTTAGGGCTAATGAGCATTTTCCTAAAAAAAAAATTATCATATTTTAGTCTTCTGGTATCATTAGATTATAGAAATCAAAAGACCAGAAAAATGGGAAGAACTTTTTTGGTGGAAGACGATGACGACGACTATGAGAATTTTTTGGCGGAATAGTTAAGTGATAATCACTCAACATGATCAGAAATCTAATCAAATTGGACGGGATGATAAAAAGGAGTTCCAAATTTAGATTTTTTAGGGTTTTCTTCGCATGAAATTTCTGTTGGTTCAAATACCTGGGTAAGAAGAAGTAAGAAGAACTATTATCTCTCTAAGACTTCCATAGGTTTCTAGCTAGTACATTCATATATTGTGAAAGTATATAGTAGTATCGATCAGTGTCCAACCCACAATTACTATCATAGTAGCATATATGGCTATGAAAACAGTGTTTCGCCCATTTAGCATATAACCTTGCACCAGCTTATCAATCGTTCTAGGCACAGCGCATCATCAATCTCACTCATTTCCATGATCAATATAAATGAATTCAATCTGATACAGATAATGAACCTATCTAGATTGAAGCTTTTGGTTATGCTAGGTACAAGTGAACACCAATTCGTAGTTTTTACAAATCAAAATCCCATCAAATTGAAACTTGAATCCCAAAAACTTATCGATCCTACTCCTAAGTATCTCTCTCTTTTTCCTCTTCCTCCTTCCTTTCATCTTCTCCTCCCTCACTTTAGGGTTTTCTTCATGAATAACGAAAAATTGATACCAGGACCAAAGACGAGTTTTCTCTTAATTCTTCGAGCTGTCTCTAGTTTACTTCATCTTTTCTTTGTATTCTTTCAATTTAGGGTTTTGCACTTGATATATTGGTAATTTAAAAAAGAAAAAGATTTGCACTTGCTACCAGGTATACAGGTTACCAATATTGAATGATTTGAGCTATTGGATATATTTGTATTTTTATTATATCCAACAGTCAAAAATATTTTAAAAATTTGATGCATAACATGCATTAACTCACTCTAGAATTTTCCATGATTTTGTTAATTTAGGCAAATTAAGATAATGGTTGAGAGCTTAAACAACATTTAGAAGTAAGCAATCATAATTAATGGACAAAGCTTGTCATGAGTGGATGCAAGTTTTAAGGTAATTGGTATACAAATTTCATAACTTCCTGATTACTTTAGGTTGGATTAGGGAGATCGAAGGAAAGATAGTAAATAAAATAAAAGAGAGGTTAATTTGGGTTCTGGGAGCAGAACCTAGCCAGCTTAATTCTGCAGATGAGGCACTAATTAACTAGCATATGATGCGATACAGATCGACGTTGATAGAAAGTTAGAAACGTCTAGGAATATTCCTAGCTACTCTTATCTCACTACGGCGAGGTTCTATAAATACTTGGTCTGTGCAAAGTGGAAGAATTCAAACTTGCAAAACAAACCGATATCGAACACAATAATGTCACATTATCCCCAGATGATGAACCCTGGTGCCATGTTCGCCAATGGTTCTGATCCGAATAAGCCTTCAAACAATCCCAACTTTGGGGCTCCTGCATCATTTGCTCATAATGGATATCCAAGTTATAATAATTATGCCCTTCCTCCTCAATCTCATGGTTACTATAACAACCAATACCCATCACAGTCAGCTCCTGCTCATCCAGCTGCTCATGCTGATCTCTATGGTGGATATAGCAACCATTTCGCTCCTCCTCCTCCTCCATCTTACTATGATCCAGTATCACAGGCACCTGTTGCCCCTCAGTATCCTAGTAAGCCAAAGAGAGGCAAAGGTAGCAAAAGAACATCTTACAATGTTTCTGGGAATCGAATCAGCGGAAACAAAGGAGACCACAATGGAGTTTTCAATATTGGCAACAAGAATACTCATTACAACGATGAAGAAGATTGATCAAGTGAACGTAAATTAGGCTGCAGCATTTGTAGTCGATCTAGAAGGCATGCATCATGTATAACATCATCATGTATAACATCTGTTATATACAATATATATATATATATATATATATATATATATATATATATGAATTACGAAATAAAGATATCATGTATACTTATTTGAGGTTCATAGACTTCTTACAATCAATTATTATTTATTTATTATCTACTGATTAATCATGACAAGCTCGGATCCGGCAGCTGATTGCAAGTTCATAGCTATCTAAAATTTGAAGTTGATAAGAAAATTGAAGTAAAATTGTAATTATAAAAGTAAAAGTTGTTGAACAATGGGAGAAAAAAACATTAGCATATATAGACTGAGACCGATACAGGAATTTTTGCGATATGTATTTTGATACCTAATTCAATTCAGAGGGACAGAGGATATATTTGTTCACCTTATAATTCCTAAAAGCTGGTCCAAGATAAAAGGCTCTTCTGCGGTCTGCGGAGAATACCGAAAGATATTGGAAACTTTATGTCTTTTTTTTTTTTCTTGTAAAGTAGATCCATATTCCTCCATAATGTTCAAAAGGGAAAGAATCATTTCTCCGCATACAGTGGAGCTAGAACAGAATATTTAGGCTTTCTTCATCCGGTCACTCAGTACAGTATCACTTAGCAAGTTAATTAGCATATATCGGATCAAAAGCTTCGTACATATATACTCACTTCTTAGTGCGCAACATGCTGAATTTCCTTCACTCAGTTGCTCATGACTTATTCTAAGCTTACGTGCCTCGCTCTATCTTTCAAGAATCAAGAGGCTAATATACAAGAATCTATTCTGGATAATATCGATCGTATACTATCATGGGGAGATTTCAATATTATCATTATTATTATTCTGAGCTTGCCTAGTAAGCGCAAAACAGAGTACTTGGCTTCATCCAAACGTATGATACAGTAGTTTCTCAGGCTACCTAGCTAGACTTTTGCTGATATACACACACACACACACAGAGGATCCAAAGAGGACGTCCGTGTTTGAGCCAGTGGGCATTTTGGTCCAAGTCTGCATATTATGTTTACATCTAAAGTAATATTTTACTGGGCAGTAAAATGTCCAAGTGAATATTAATTACATTCTTGGTCCACGTCATACCGGTGAGCCCAAATTCTTTGGGTTTACAAGTGATGGCCCGCCAGTGAGATCATGTGAGCTGGATGGCAGAATTCACAGGCGGAGTCCGCATGCGCCACATTTATCGTTGAAGACTCCTACAAGTCTTTGACATACTTTGGGCCAATTCCTGTGACCATTTTAATAAAAAAAGTCTTTTTAAAGCTCGCGAGCTTCAATGGCCCGCTAGATGGAAGCAAGCTTCAAGAGCTCGCGGGACAGTTTGAGTTCGCGGCCCGCGCGAGATAGGTTTCCACAAGGACTGTGACACCTCGCGGGATAAATACGTTCCTAATTTGAGTCCGCATAGGACTCTACAGTTGGGCAGCGCGGAGGCAGTGACCTATGCGAAATATGCTGTGTGAAATGGATACGCGTCACGCAGATGGTTGGTTCACGCGGGTGAAGCAGTGTCCTTGTGGTATTCTATTTCAGAGTCCGACTTGGATAGTATTACTTATGGCAGAAGGCGAGCTACTATATAAAGGGGCTCGAAGGCTTACAAAAGCTCTCTCTAAAAAAAAACATACACGCAACAACTCAAACAACAATACAACAAAACCTTCAACCCAGTTGAACTTCCAGACGCTCCCCAGAGCTTTGCTTTCGCTTCCCTGTTGAAGCTCTCTCTACAATCTCCCTTCGAGCCTTTCGAAAACGAATCCTAAGCGCGTCCTCGCCTTAGCTCAGAGCCATGTCGGACTCTCCCCTGATCCCTATTATTTCTCTGCTCGTGACACACCGTGAGTATCGAATCGCTTAGTGCTTGTAATTCCTCGTCCACGAGGTGGCACCTGAAGCCCTCCGTTTGATCAAGAAGTCAAGATCTCTTGCATCTTCTTTCCTCGTCCGCGAGGTGGCACGCCCGCATCCCCTCTCTATTTACTTTGGTAGCTAGTTACCTCTTTATTCCTTACTGAGGATCGTGGCCAAAACAGTCCGCACTGGGCTTAAAGTACGTGCGCTTGGATCACAAGATCCCATCCAAGGAGGAGCTGAAGGACAAGAAGTAATGTACCTTCCACAACGTCTATAATCACGACACTAAAGATTGTGTCAAGCTCCGAGACCAACTGCAGACTTGGCTAAACTCTGGCGCCCTGAAACTGAAGACGCCGGGGAGCACAGCCTCGTTGGTGGATGTGAACCATTTTCTGCCCGTGGTTGGCATGGTCGAAGTGAACTGGGCCGACCAGCCAGAGGAGAACAACCGCCGCCGGGTGCCGAAGCCAGGCCAACGGAGAGTCACATTGGACTTGTCTGAACACCTGGAGGACGAAAACCCACGCCGGGCACCTAAGAGAGGCCGCAAGGAAGGCAATGACGACGCATTTCGGCCATCTCCCCAGTATACCTACAACGTCAACCTCGCACACGAGGTTTTAGACGACCTTATTGATGACGGACTCATCACAGTGGTGAGGGCCTTACCCTACATCGAATATAAGGAAGGGCGCGTACACTGCAAGTTCCATGATAGCTGGGGACACAGAACTCGCGATTGCTACCAGCTTCGCGAGCAAGTCCAGGACTGGCTCGACCTCAAGTACATTCTCTTTGAGGATAAAGGCGGTTTCATGATCGCGACTGCTGATATCATTTGGCCTCACATCGACCAGTGCGCGATAACATTGGACATATCTCCAAACGCGGGTCCACGCGAACTGCCAAGACGAAACCGCAAGAGACCGGCGAATGACTATACCATGCTGGCGAACCAAAGTGGAAACCATGACCCGGCAAAGCAGTTAGTTGCCAGACTGCAGCCCGATCGCCCTTCAAGGAAAGATAAGGGCAAAGCTATCATGCGGGACGATGCACCATCCCCCGCTGAAAACTACCAACCCGTGAGCCCCAGGACTCGCGAAGAGCTGGAACAGAGGATCAAATGCCTCGAGACGTTCGTCCAATCACACTGGACGGGCGAAGTACCTTCGTCTCCAGCCTCAAGCGAGATGGACCTATCCGACTCCGCCAGCGGGTATCAGGAAAACGAGGCTTCAAGCTCTCGTCAAGGTATCTTGACCGACCCCTACATTCCCCCGACATCCAAATCAGCGATCAAGGAGGGGATATGGTAAACGCAGCGAGGGGGCAGGCTAGTTACCATTACCAAATCTAGGAAGCGGAAGCTACAGAAGAAGTATGGCAGCATCCTGCGTGCCTTGCGAGCTGTCAATGATGGCGTCGTACGACCCTCGCAGCTCGCACAGACACCTGAGTGGATGTGGAGAGAAGCAGAAGCCCTACGTGGAATACTCCAAAGGCCACCTGTAACGCCTCCAAGGGTGTGTGCACAAGTAGCAGATGATCCTGCTCCAAAGGCAAACGTCTTCTGTCGCCTCGCCGTACCACCAAGACAGGACTCACAACCTTCCAAGCGTAGACCATCACCTACACCGGAGCTTGAGAAGAGAAGAGATTCACAGCCTTCAAGGCGCAGGCCGTCACCTGTACCGGAGCCTGACCGAAGAAGGGAACCGTTTCCTCAACCAAGGCGCCGGCAATCGCCGGAGGTTGAACAAAGAAGGGAACCACCACGACCACGTCAGCCCCGGCCACAAACTAACCTGGAGCCGGAGGCCAAGAAGGAACCTCGAATCTCAGCCCTTCCTCCGTGGAGGGAAACTGACAATGCCAAGGTTCCTCTAGCCGCAGATAAGCAGCCAGTTGAGCACAAACAGCCCTCGACCAAACTCGTGTGGCGACCATGGCGGACGGAAACTGACGCATCACCAGGTGCCGAAAGTACTACCTCCAGCCCTAACTTCGCGGAGTTGATGGCCCAACGTTTCCGAGAGAATTCGCTGAACGACGAGGCTCATTCCGAGCCTCGCATTGACTTAGAAGAAGACCAAGCAGAGGAGCAGGGGGAATCATTCACCTGCAATATGCTTGAAGTCTCTTCATGGCCTGAGGACGAAGAGGTCAACCCAGCGGATAGCGCATTCGCTGTGCTCAAAGGAGATAATGGGATTATTGAGACTCCACTAATCCCAGTCCGCGAGCAATTCTCTTTTCAGGTCGGGATGGTGTTTTTCATATCTGAATGATATGCTCTCCCGTCAAACACAACATGCAACGAGGTAGATATCCCAAACAGTAGCGAAAATGTCTACGATATGTCCCCGCCTTGTAGCAGCGAAATGGGTCCAATCTTGGCGGAACCTGAGGACGCTCCACAATTGGAAGCTACGAGCAGCGTCACACGTATGCAGAATCTGACTTTCTCCACACCAACCCTAGGCATGGCCACTTACATGAGGCCATTATATATTACGGCTGAAGTTGAAGGGATCATGGTCAACAAAGTCATGGTTGATACCGGAGCTGCGGTGAATGTCATTACAACCCGTACCATGGGACTCCTTGGTATCCTGCGCTCAATGATTCAAACCACATCCCTGACAGTCAAGAACTTCACCGGACAAGTCTCCAAAACTCTAGGCTAGTTATTTTTACGAGTCAAGGTAGGACCGGCATCACGGGTCTATACCTTCTTCGCCGCCGAATGCGCTTCATCCTACAGCATGATCCTAGGCCGCGACTGGATCCATAAAAGTTTATGTGTGCCTTTCTCTATGCACCAAGAACTCATGATCTGGGATACTGAGAAATGCGAAGCGGTCCTCATCAAAATGGATCCGCGTCCTTTCTCCATCTCCGCCAACTTCAATGACGTCCGCAATTACAATATTGACTTGGGCCCATTGGACGTCCAAGGCGTCGATTCCAAAGGCCGCCCCTATGGGGTCACGGCCTCCAATTTAACACGATGGGGGCTCACCCAGGCGAGGGACGACTTACAACGTCCTCACACCATCGCGGATCCCCTACAACCCTCTGATGGATAGTGCCTCCTCAAAAGAGGCACGCGAGGCTGGCGAGTCCTTGTGTGAGAGACTCCTCTCATATTGGGCGGAACGCGAAGCCTACAACAAGGTCGTGACTATGGAATACGTAGACGAAATAGTGGATTATACCGATACCAAAGAGGAAGTTATTCAGTTAGCTCCCGCTGCCTTAGACGATACACCACCTCAAGTGCGCGACCCCATTTCGCAAGTCAACGTGGGGACTGCAGAGAAGCCCCTGCTCATTTCCATTAGTGCTCAGCTAGCGGCGGACGAACGGGAAGCTCTTCTAACCCTCCTACACGAATATAGGGATTCCTTTGCCGAGAAGTACGAAGACATGTCTGGTTTGTCTCCGGACTTAGTTTGTCACCGGCTGCCCACTTATCCTGATCGACGTCCAGTCCGCTAGGATGGCCGATTCATGCGAACTGAGACCCATATCGTAGTCAAGGAAGAAATTGAAAACATGCATCGATCATGTATCATTCGTGTGGCCAAGTACAACGAATGGTTATCCAATGTAGTACTCGTCTGCAAGAAGAACGGCAAAATGCGCGTCTGTGTTGACTACCGGGACCTCAACAACGTAACGCCCAAGGATATATACCCCATGCCTGTCGCCGACCTCCTCATTGATGCAGCTGCGGGGCATGAAGTGCTATCCTTTATGGACGGAACCGCCGGATACCACCAGATTCTTGTTGCTGAAGACAATCGTCACAAGACCGCCTTCCGCTGCCCAGGGTTTGTAGATGCGTTTGAATATATTGTCATGCCTTTCGAGCTCAAGAACGCGGGGGAAACGTATCAGCGCGCCATGAACCTTATCTTTCACGATATCTTGGGGAAGCTGATTGAAGTTTATATCGATGACGTGGTGGTTAAAACCAAAACGCGGGCGACACACGTTGAAGACCTCCGACAGGTTTTCAAGCGGATGTGACGACATAACCTGAAGATGAACCCCGCCAAATGTGTGTTCTTCGCAGAGGCAGGCGACTTTCTAGGATTTCTAGTCCACCAAAGGGGTGTCAAGATCCCCAAAGACAAGGTGCAGGCGGTAATAACAGCCTCGCCTCCTACAACTAAGAAGGAGCTCCAACAATTGATCGGGCGAATCAACTTCCTCCGTCGTTTCATTTCAATTGTGGCAGGGAAGGTTCAACCCTTTTCACCCTTCCTCAAGCTCCAGGGGGCAACCGAGTTCGTATGGGAGCCATAACACCAAGAAGCCTTCGATCGTATCAAGGACTACCTTACAAACCCTCATGTTTTGGTTCCACCTCGCCCAGGCGTTCCGCTTAAGCTCTACATCGCCACTGCCGATCTGTCCATTGGCAGACTCTTGGCACAAGACGATGAGAACAGGGTGGAACACGCCATTTATTACCTTAGCAGGGTGTTAACCGATTGCGAGACGCGCTACTCTCCAATGGAGAAGTTGTGTCTCGCCCTATTCTTTGCAAGTTGCAAGCTCCGCCACTACATGTTAGCCTTTACCACGGTGGTGATCGCTCAGTCCGATCTCGTCAAATACATGTTTTCCCGCCCTATACTACGAGAACGCATAGGCAAATGGACATTGGCTTTGTCTGAGTTCTCCTTACAATATGTTCCACAAAAGGCAGTAAAAGGACAAGCCATAGTGGACTTTCTCGCTCATCACCCACCAACCGAACTAACAGCGTTCCGCGAGTTAAAGTTCGCCGTTGTTTCACTCACCCCATGGACTCTTTATTTTGATGGATCGCGTACTGAACTCGCTGCAAGTGTCGGAATCGCCATTGAGAACCCTGCAGGAGACCGGTTTTCTTATTCCTTCCAACTGGATTTTAAATGTACAAATAATCAGGCGGAATACGAGGCGCTCATCATCGGACTGGAAATTTTGCTGGACTTAGGGGTCCGCGAGGTTCAAGTCTTCGGCGACTCCTTATTGGTGGTCAACCAGTTGGTGGCGAAGTTTAAATGCTTGAGTTCGTCCATCGAGCCCTACTTGCGCAAAGCGTTTGACGTATTGGACCGGTTCGATGACGTTCACATCGAGCACATTCCGCACGAGTTCAACTTCACGGCGAATGAGCTCGCCCAGATTGCCTTCGGCCTTAGCTTGCGAGACGGAGTGCGCGAACGACTACTCAAGGTCGAACGATGCACTTTTCCTTCTTTTATTGCTAGGGGGCAATATAAGGCAGATTCTCTTGACGTCGCTACCTTAGACCCTATCGACGAGGACTGGCGGCTACCATTCATCGCCTACCTCAAAAACCCTCATGACGCCACTCATTCACGGCAAATGAGGTTTCTCGCCCTCAACTTCGTGCTCCGCAATGGTGAGCTTCGCCGGCGAGGCGAAGACGGTAATGACTTCCGCTACGTGTATGGCAACGAGGCTGAGCGGCTTATGCGCGAGGTTCATTGCGGGGTTTGTGGTTCGCACCAGGCATGGCCCAAAATGCGGTGGTTAATCCGTCGCCACGGCTATTATTGGCCTACCATTGTCAGGGACTGTATCGCTTTCGCCAAAGGTTGTCAGGATTGCCAGGCTCACGGACCAGTGCAACACATCCCCAACATTCCGTTGCAGCCGATTATTAAACCATGGCCAGGTCGAGGATGGGCGATAGACTTCGTCGGCCTTATTCACCCCCATTCCTCCGAGCAGCACAAGTTCATTATCGTGGCCACCGATTTCTTTACTAAGTGGGTTGAAGCCGAACCACTCAAAGTCGCCTCGGTCCGTAACTTTATCTTCTGTAACATTATCTCCCGCTTTGGTCTTCCGGAGTGCATCGTGACGGACCGGGGGGCAGCTTTCATGGCCGATTTTGTGGTCACGTTCCTCACCGGCTATGGTATCAAGCTCCTGCATTCGTCCCCATATTATGCACAGTCCAATGGTCAGGCGGAAGCGAGCAATAAGGTTATCCTCAGTATCTTGCGCGAGATGCTAGAATTGAACCCCCGCGTCTGGCATTTAGAGCTTTACCATACTTTGTGGGCCTACCGCACCTCCAAGCGTGGTCCGACAGATACCACCCCATATGCTCTCATGTTTGGTCATGACGTCGTCCTACCCCTTGAGATTCATGTTGCCTCGCTTCGCGTCCAAGAACAACACCAATTACTTGGCGACGATTACGTTCAGGCAATATGGCAGGAGCTCGAAGACCTCGATGAACACCGTATCACTGCTTTCAACAATCTCATCATCGAGAAGCAGCGCGTTGCGCGGTCCTATGAAAGAGTTACCCACGGACGAAGTTATGCAGAGGGCCAAACAGTATGGCGCGTTGTGCTCCCCCTTGGGGAGAAAACCGAGGGCCGGGGCAAGTGGTCTGCTCGGTGGGAAGGACTTTTTATCATTCATCGCATCTTACCCAAGGGGGCATACCACTTGTGCGACCTTGACGGCACCATCCACCACAATCTTATTAATGGTAAATTCTTAAAGCGCCATATCGCTGGTGTTTGGGAGCGCGAGGATCTTCCACCTCCTCCTGACCCTGCGACCACTGTTAATAGTGCTACGAGTCATCGCGCTAGCGCTCCACCGTCTCACACTAGGGGGCAACCCGAGAGAGAAGCATGTAATTAGATCATTTCTTTGTAAACATACAAAGTCTAACCAACAGACCAGTACAAGATTGAGGCATATTCCAGAGGCCCTAAATAAAGTTTTACATGCAAATTAGTTATGCTAATCTCTTCATTTCTCTTTTTATTTTCTGTGTAAACATGCGAAGTCTAAACAATAGACAAGTACAAGATTGAGGCCTATTCCAGAGGCCCTAAATAATAACATCACATATTTAGCCCAGAACAAAGCACCGGGAGGCTAGAGGTTCACTGGAACAAGGTCCCTCATGCTACCGCCCAAGTTTCAAGGGGTTGCTTCAAGGACATTGGCAGGCTCCCGAAGCATTATTGGATAAAGGGCCTCTGAAACCTCATGTGTGGATAGAACAGCAGGCACAAGGCAAAAGGAGCCCAGACCGTTTGTTCTTTCAAGCGGAGGTTTGGCCTAAGAGTAGATTTCGAAACCCATCAGAGCAAACGATGAGCAGGAGAAATGGTGGTTTCGCTTTAAGCAGGGAAAAAAGGATGAACAGAAAGGAAGAAGGATCCATAGCGAGGGGGCAGAAAGACTTGATCAATGTTCCAAACCCGGCCAGCGGATTCTCTTATAGAAAGAAGGGACTGACTCCCTTTGACATGTGTCCTGCATGCAGAGCTTTGCTCCGAGATATGGGTCTTAGAGATAAGGTGAATGCGTGAATCTATAGTGACTTCCTGCTTTCCAAGCAAACAGTCACGTAGAGAACTTTACCCAATCTCAATAGAAGACTAGTTTTGAACCGTAGCAGTTTTTGTTGCTTAGTGAAAAGGTTCATACATGGGGGCAACATAAAAAGCGACGTGGAGCTGGACGAGAGCCTCTTGAGTTTCCTCTACAGCCTGTACACGCGGGGTGTCAAGTTTGGCGCTGTTCGTGTCTCCCAATGGTTCGCTTCGCCAATATGATGTTCACCGGCGAGATGACTCGGTTCGCTTCTCCAATCTTACGTCAGGATACATACTTGCTCGCTACGCAGTGAGTAAGGAACCCCTTGGACAAAACCAAGCTATCTCGCGAGGTGGGGGGGAGCACGCACCTCAAAACTTTGGTCCTCCTCAGCGAGATGAAGGTCGCAATGGCGCCAAAACGTCAGCATCTTCCAAATTTCGAATTACTGTGACTTGTTCAATAAGTCCTTTTCTCTTAGATAATCCAAAGCTCAAGGCTTGGGGGGCAATGTTTGAGCCAGTGGGCATTTTGGTCCAAGTCTGCATATTATGTTTACAACCAAAGTAATACTTTACTGGGCGGTAAAATGTCCAAGTGAATATTAATTACATTCTTGGTCCACGTCATACCGGCGAGCCCAAATTCTTTGGGTTTACAAGTGATGGCCCACCAGTGAGATCATGCGAGCTGGATGGCAGAATTCACAGGCGGAGTCCGCATGCGCCACATTTATCGTTGAAGACTCCTACAAGTCTTTGACATGCTTTGGGCCAATTCATGTGGCCCATTTAATAAAAAAAAAAAACTTTTTAAAACTCGCGAGCTTCAAGGGCCCGCTAGATGGAAGCAAGCTTCAGGAGCTCGCGGGATAGGTTTCCACAAGGACTGTGACACTTCGCAGGATAAAGACGTTCCTAATTTGAGTCCGCATAGGACTCTACAGTTGGGCAGCGCGGAGGTAGTGACCTATGCGAAATGTGTTGTGCGAAATGGACACGCGTCACGCAGATGGTTGGTTCACGCGGGTGAAGCAGTGTCCTTGTGGTATTCTGTTTCAGAGTCCCACTTGGATAGTGATTACTTATGGCAGAAGGCGAGCTACTATATAAAAGGGCTCGAACGCTTACAGAAGCTCTCTCTAAAAAAAAACATATACACAACAACTCAAACAACAATACAACAAAACCTTCAACCCAGTTGAACTTCCAGACGCTCCCCGGAGCTTTGCTTTCGCTTTCCTGTTGAAGCTCTCTCTACAATCTCCCTTCGAGCCTTTCGAAAACAAATCCTAAGCGCGTCCTCGCCTTAGCTCAGAGCCCTGTCGGACTCTCCCCTGATCCCTATTATTACTCTGCTCGCGACACACCGTGAGTATCGAATCGCTTAGTGCTTGTAATTCCTCGTCCGCGAGATGGCACCTGAAGCCCTCAATTTGATCAAGAAGTTAAGATCTTGCGCATCTTCTTTCCTCGTCCTCGAGGTGGCACACCCGCATCCCCTCTTTATTTACTTTGGTAGCTAGTTACCTCTTTATTCCTTACTGAGGATCGTGGCCAAAACAGTCTGCACTGGGCTCAAAGTGCAGACGTCCCTCCGTTCTCCACCGGACGGCTCCGACGACGGCGCGTCTCCACCCGAGCGGACTCTAGTGGTGTCCTCGATCACTTTCTCTTCCTGGCGAGATCGATTTGAAGGTCTAGGTAGCAACCTCCACCCAAAACTTCACAGAAGATTGATCTCGCCGGAAAACTGGAACTCGGCGGACTTGCCGGGGAGAGAAAGTGATCGGGGACGCCTCTGGTGTCCACTTGGGTGAAGGCGCGCCGTCGTCGGCACCGGACGGTGGAGAACGGAGGGACATCCACACTTTAAGGGTCTGTGGACGTCCTCTTTGGATCCTCTCTGTATATGTATATATATATATATATATATGTATGTATATATATATGTATATATATATATATGTATATATATATAAGGCTTTCTCTGCTACACACGTCCTTATTTATTCTTACGGTGCAGATTTCCACTTTAGACTCACTTTTCAATTAAATTTTCACATCTCCACCGTCTAGTCTTTAGATACTAATGTATAGATCATCTATGCAAAATTTTAGCCAATTTGGTTATCATTAAGACACTCAAACTCAATTAAATCAATGGATGAACATAATTCTGTCAAACTTGAACCGTTCATGTTTATAACAGAAAAACTACAGTTTTGAGTGCCTTAATGATAACTAAATTGGCTAAAATTTTGTAGAGATGATCTATACATTAGTATCTAAAGACTAGACGGTGGAGATGTGAAAATTCGATTGAAAAGTGAGTTTAAAGTGGAAATCTGCACCGTAAGAATAAATACGGGCATCCTTACCTGAAAAATATATATATATATATATATATATATATATATATATCTTGGAACCACGTATATATCATACATACCGTATGATGTCACGTATTGTATGATAGTGTATACGTATCTTGGCGAAAAACCTCACCATGTTTATGCTCCAATATGCAGAATTTAGTTCTGAATGGAGAATATATGTCACTGGATAACAACGAATAATAACCCTAAGCCCCTCTTCGTAGCTAGGACATGATGCTACACATTTTTTAGTTTTCAGCTAAGATGCTATACACACATTGATAGAAATGTTTTACGAATATTCAAATTACATGTTTACCATATTTTAAGCGTCTGAACCGTCCATCAATATCCTAGAAACATATTCAGTTATCATTCTGGCCATGGGTTGTTCTATATATATATATATCTAACCTAGAATGTTCTGGTTAGCTGATTAAGGTAGCAACATATCAATTAAGATTTTTGCTAGCCTTCAGCTAACACAATGTCATATTATAGCAATCAGATAAAGCCAGGCGCCATGTTCTCCAGCGGTTCTGATCCAAATCAGCCTTCCTACAATACCAACTCAGGCCCTCAAGCTCAAGCTCAACCTCCAGCTAATAATGGATATCCAGGTTATGCTCCTCCTCCGTCTTATGGATACTATAACCCTAACCATCCACCACAGGGCGGTTCGGCTGCTCCGCCTCCTCTTGCTCCATATGGCTATTATGCTCCTCCTCCTCCGTCTTATAACAATGGATACTATGACCCTCGATTCTATCAGGCGCCAGTTCGACGTTCTGCTAAGCCGAAGACGCCTTCTAAGCCCAAGGCTGCAAGGAGCGGTACCAAGAACGTATCGTACAAAGTTACAGGGAATCGGGTCAGTGGCAACACCGGGGACCATAATGGGGTTTTCAACGTTGGCAACAAGAATTCCGGTCGCTGCGTCGATGATGATGATGATGACGATGAAGATGAATACTAAACGGAGTTACGGATATTACGAATGCTAAGGTTGTGTTTTAGCACTACATATAGCAGTTCCATAATTAAGGCCATGACTTAATACTAATTACATCCGATGTTCCTTGTCATAGACTGATAGTATGTTATGAATAAAGATAACGTACGTACATTTTTACTGCTCATGCACTCGAGGACAAAACTTGTTCGATCTCTTATTAATTTCAAGGAACACACACTTAATTTGGATATTGGGGTACCACAAATGCTATTACGTATCACTCTTGACAGAAGAGCATAAATTAAGAAATGAGATTGCTAAACAAACTAAATCGTTTGTTTAGCCGAATAACTCAAACAAATTGACGGCTAATATGAGACTGTTAACTTTCATCATAACTGTCCATTTATTTAATGCAATCGGCTGAGAAAACAAAATTTGTTTACATTGATTTTTTTGCAAAGATGATCTTTATTGGTTAATCCAACTTTTGAATGGTTAAGATTATGATTACATTGACAAAAATATGTAAATAAGAGAGAATCTAGACGCACACGTACATATTAATCCGGACGCAAGTATTTACCGTTAATTTCTTGCAAAAGAAATAAGCTAGATTAGAAGAGCATAAATTAAGAAGATATGAAGATGTATAATGAAACTCCCTGTAACCCTGTTCAATATCACAGAAGGGGAGCACAAGATGTCTAGTCGGCCTAGAGAAGCAATTGAGAAGGACTCAAGGAGGCAAATGACGTAAGAAGTATAGAATACTTATGTCTAGGGAATAAAATTAAGGTCGATCTGTCTAAAGTCTTAACAAACAATATTGCAGCGGGGCGAACGGGGATTGTACTACGGGAATTAAGCGTGTGCTTGGATTTGCTGCTGACTTCAGAAGTCAGAACAACCCTGTTTATGTTCAAACATCTCTGAAGAACTCAAAACAGTTGATTGAATAGGCTATTAAACTTTCATGTCCCAAATGGTATGATGTGCAAAGGAGAGCAGCTCTCTCTAATAGAGTTGTTTCGTCTACATGCATGTGCGTAGCAGCAGCCTCAGATGGGAGGTTCTATTTGGTGTTAGAGCTGATGAGACTCATGTTAGAATAAGATTAACGTTGTCTGCTCATGCACTAGAGAATAAAACATGTTCGATATCTTATTAATTTCAAGAAACACACACTTAATTCGGATGTTGGGGTACCACCGTACCACAAATGCTATTACGTATCACTCTTGAGAGAAGCGGTAACATTATACTCAGCAGAATTACTAGTTTCCAATCTTCCTCCGCCGAAACCGAGCTGATACTTTGGCTGTTTGTTAGGGTAGAAAACGCCGAAGTGTTTCTCCAGCTCTGGATTTTTCTGGTTTTCATCAAACAATGCAAACAAGTAAGTCTCTATGGCTTTATTAGGCCTCTTTGGGGTGCCCCCTTTCACATGCTGAATCAATTTGGAGTAATAAGTCTGAGCATTCTCAGGAGAGGTTCCAAAGCCACCTGCCGATGGCCACCCGCTTTCGGACACAACAACCTCCAAAGAACCACCCCAAGCTCCCTCAAGAGCCGAGTACAAACCATCCAGCATCGCGTCGAACAGGTTTTGGTATCCTTTATCACCATCCCAAGCAACAACCGAAGGCGAAGTGAACAAGGCATAAGGAAGAGAGATGTCTCTAGGGTTTCCAGCGTAACTAAAATATGTGTAGATGTTAGCTAGTAATGGTGCTTGAGCATAAACCAAGTAGCCGATAATTGGGTCCAAATAGCCTCTCACGTCACCGCGAAATGCGCCGTGCGATGGAGGGTACGAGACTCCTATTAAGGTGGTGTCGATGGCGGTAGAGACCTTGATTAGGTCATGTAGGTTGGCTGCTCTGACGGCCTGGTACACATGCTGCATGGCGGGGAGGAGGAACTGTGCCAGAGATGTGTCTCCGTTGACGGGGCTTACTTCATTTCCAACGGCAATGTACTTGATTCTGATGCTAGGGTAGAAGTTGAGGACATTTGTTTGTACCCAGTTTTGGGCATTGGAAGGGTTGGCGGCGAAGTCCTGAAGGAGTGAGTTTGGGACACCGAGGATGAGTTCGATGTTGGAGCCTCGGAGAGCTTCAAGAGCACCGTGGTTTGGTTCATAGAGTCTCATCCGATCAATATTGTTTGATTTGAGGAGAGATATGACTTCCGAGTGAGAAGGGAGGTTGTTGCCCATCATTCCATAACAAACACCTACGGATGATTGTGCACCTGCATACATAGAGTTAAATTAGCCAGCTGAATATCTCAAATAACTTTAATTTCTACAAATTTTAACTTATAACTTCAACATACAGGAGCCTTGATGTACGTGTTTCAATTATACATTTAGTTCTACTACTCGCTTATAATTCATTGTTGGATATATATTATAGATGTAACTTAAACTGCTAATTAAAAACCTAAGTTCAATACAGAGAGAGAGAGAGAGAGAGAGAGAGAGAGAGAGAGAGAGAGAGAGAGAGGGAGAGAGAGAGAGAGAGAGAGAGAGAGAGTTTCACCTGGTATATTAAGGATTCCGACCAGGAGTCCCAAAAGAAACATGATGCTAGTCGTGAATGGAAGAGATATAGTAGCCATGGCCATAGAGAAGAATAGCTAGCTAGCTGCTGGTTTGATTTTTATCATGTTATCCAATTGGGTTCTATTTATAGACATGTAGATGTATTAAGTTTCTCCTAGCGAGGCTTATAAAGATGAATATATAATGCATTATCTTCCAATGCATGCATGGCCTATAATGTGAATAATAAACTTATATTAATCCAAGGCGGCCTACGGATGAGGTCGAGGTAAAGCAAGAGTGTCATTACAAAAATGATAATAAAAGGAAAGGCAAACAACTTTTTTGGCCACCAAATATTGACAGTATATTTTGACAATTAAGCAATCATTTTTTGGAGTTGAATATTGATCGGGTGAGTTAGGCAGTAGTGTATGTGAGCAAATACCAGAAACATGCATCGAACTAGCTAGCTCCAATTTGGATTTAGCTAATTATAGTTTCGTATCTATTCCAATAAATATCCAACTGACTTTAGCTGATTATCTATATACATATATACCAGGCGGCTTTAGCTCTCCTCCAGCACTCGATTACGAAAGAAACATATGCATGTATCAGACCAGAAATCTGCATGCAGTGGAAGTTTACCAAACTTGGTGATAAAGCTAAATCATAGTTCTTGACTCTTTTGACCAAGTAGCTAGTGTCCATAATTGAACGAGTGCATGCGTTTATATGATGGATGAACTCGATCGCAGCTAGGATAGCTATATTAGACTTGTGCTATGATTAATGCATGTTTTGTTGATAGATTGAACCCGAAGTTATCAAGCCATTTGCATATATAAAACATACATACATAGTGATTGAGGGCACTGCAACACCAATATAATTAATTAGTGATTACTAGTTTAGGATCCTTGTAACATTATTTCTCAGCAGAACCAGTTACTACTTAATTTGTAATTCTTCCTCCCCCAAAATTAAGATGATATATTCTTCAAGTCTTTGTTAGGGTAGGGAACCATAGAGAAGATTATCCATCTTTGGGTTCTCGTCAAACATGGCAAACAAGCAAGAGGGCCGAGCTTCTTGTTTATCCTTTAAAAAGAAAGAGGGAAAAAAAAAAAAAAAAAAACTCCCTAGCTAGTGCTTTGGGCCCGATTTATGGGCCTTATGGGCGAAGTACGCTCTTGTTGGTCTTGGTGGCTGGAAGAGTGGGGGAATTTTTGAGGTCACGGATGGTGATTTTGAGGTAATATTAGTATGAATGGTGGTTGCGTGGTGTAGTCCCTAAAGCTAGCTAGTATTGCAGTGAATCCCCCCTTAAGTAACCGTGTATTATGATAGGACTCTGCTCTTGGGGTGTCTAATTGTTTTGTCGACTATGGTGGCACACAAAAAGTTCGTGCCGGTGGTTCTGTAGGGGTGGAGGCAGCGCTGATGACGACATGGGTTGTAGATTTGGGGAGCGGCGGCATGATGTATGTTGACATCGGTATGATGGGAAGATACTGATCGATATATTTTCGGTCGTCGTCGACAACAGATGTGGGGAGCTAGGTTCCCTGTACATTCCGGATCCTACACGCAGACGTGCTGCTGGGATGCCCACCTTGGGTAGCCATAGCTATTGAGGATGAGCTCACATTTGCGCCTGCGATTCAAGGCCTTGGGTTCTTGTTTCTTGGTGTCGGCCTAACCATGTTTGCAACAACTCTTTGATTTGAAAGAGGTCGTAGCCAGCTTGGGAAGGCACTCGCGTAGTGTCTTGTTATGTTTTGAATAAGCTAGGAGAGATTTGGATGTTTTGTCCCGGTTTATCTTTTTTAGTATTGTCACGGAAGACGTGGTTAGTAGGTAGATGTTTTTTTTTTTTTGTGAAGTTAGTGGGTAGTGGGGAGTTTCCTTGTTGCAGGTGAGTTTCTTGTTTGCAGTTAAAACTCTTAACTTCCTAATTTTCACAATTATATACTATATTTTTTATATTTATTTTCTTTTTACTTTTTACTATAATACCCCGTTTATTTAATTGTTTTAATTAAACACAATAAGGATAATTTAGGAAGAACATAATTTGGTGAAGCTTTTGAGGGCTTCACTTTATAGTAGTAGAGATGTATTTTCTTTACTTTTCATTCCGATAATTGTTTCGACATAAGCGACATTGTTTAGCTTGCAATGTGGTTTTAGACAAATATGGTCATCTAAGAATGGCTTAATCTTGTCATAACCTTCTTGGGGTGAGCTATGTAGTTTGTAACGATTTAAACTTTTAATGACTCGACACTCGACTTCCTTAAAAAAAAGAATATATATCATAATTAAGAATGTCTTCAAAATATGATTTAATGTTGTTTTTGACGATAAATTTTTAGATGTTAAAAGAGAACCACGTGGCAGTGTGATGTGGTTATACATTCCAATCAAATATTGACACATGAATTTATTACAACTAAAATATAAACTAAGGTAAAGTTTTTTTTTTTTTTTTTTTTTTTTTTTTTTTTTTTTGAAATGACCTTCTTGGGTATTTGTTGAGTTTGGACTAGAGTTTAGGGTTTAGGGTTTAGGGTTTGGGGTTAGGGTCTAAGGTTTAGAGTTTAGAGTTTACGGTTTAGGGTTTAGGGGTTAGGGTCTAAGGTTTAGAGTTTACGATTTAGGGTTTAAAAAACAACAACAAACCCAAAATTGTCTCTGACAAAATAACTGATGTAATTTTTCCTTAATAAAATTCATGTGTCAATATTTGATTAGAATGTATGACCACGTTATATTGCCACGTGATCCCCCCGTAGCGCTAAAAAATTTCTCGTTTCTGACTATGCAAACATAAATCCTCTTGAGCTAATTAGGATCGATATAACCTATATGTAATTAAACTTAATTTACAGCGTTTATATGTAAGAAGTTGCCTCATGTCTATCTTTTCCTACATGTATGTAACCTGAACTTAATTAAGTGCAACTACATATTATATCACCGAGTAACCGCCCCCGAAGTTTATTAATACAATAAATTATTGTCTTAAATACAAATTTCCATTAATATCATAATACCTATCATCCAATCACGACATGTACTATTCCATATTCACTACTATTGCAGGATCCTACTAGCTAGTCTCAGTTATACTTGCAACTCAAACCAAATCAAAGATCCACCTTTGGGCTCAAACACATTTTTCATGCAAACTCCAAAACAAAAGGTTAGAAACCAAATGAGACTGAATGTCAATCAACTCTTTTTTTTTGTTGGAAAGGACGTCGAGCATGGTGAGATGCCCTACGTGCAGTCGTGCATGGCTTATACCAGTGAAAAAGTACGAAAATAATCATCCATCAACCTAAAAAAGTACATACAAACCCAAAAAAATAAAAAAAAATACCCGACAAAAAAATAAAAAAAATACCCGACAAAACGACGTCGTCGGTTTGTAATTTACCCCCAAATTGTGGATAGGTCCACTAATCTAGGTCACCAATACGGCACCGTTTGGCTGCTCCACAAGTTATTTTATAGTTTCCTTGGAGCAATCTACAGTAGAAGCATAAAGGTTAAAAACGCATCGTTCAACCTGCTGTATCTTCTTTCTTTCTTCTCAGAGAGAGAGAGAGAGAGAGAGAGAGAGACTAGAAATCCCAAGCAGTAAAGAGAGCTCCGTCCTGACAATCTCAAAGCGCGTGAGCCACACTCTCTAGTACCCTCTCTCTGTTTCTTGGAGAATTTTTCTTTTTGTTTTTGGTTTTGGTTTTTTTGGGTCTGAATTCTGGTGTTGCAAGGATCCCCACAATGGCTTCTTGAAGGTACTAACAGAAAGCCAATTCCTTTTTCAAATTTGGGTTCTTGAATTTTTGGAATTTTGTTTGAATTAGGGCTCTGCGTTCTGTTTTATTTTGTTTAGGGATTTGTGCCCAGAATGGGTTTGATGTGTTTGCCTGCTTGTGTGGAATGGATTGTGTTCTTAGTGCAATTGGGATTGGATTTTTAGGGTTTTATTTAGAGGAATGCGTGATGGATTGTGGAATGTATGGGTTTGTTGAGTTTAGAGAGGAGTTTTGTGTTTTCTGGGACTGCCCATCTGGTTAAAGCAAGCATATGAATCATTGAACATGTAATTCAGGGTTGTTTGTTATAATGAGATTCAGTTTAGGAGTGTTGAATCGGTATTGCATTATCTTATGATCTTATCTAGTCTAGGTACTGCATGAGTAGGATGCTGTGTGTGTCGCAATGGTTTAAGGAAGCAGGACTCACATTGTGTTTTACATTCTTGTTTAGTTTAGGGTTTTGGAGTTTGAGGCTTTAGAAGTGCGGTTAGGCCAGAGGCTCTTTGCTATACTCTTAGGAAAAGTTTTCACTGTTTACAGAAGGAGTAGAATCGTGGGGTTGCTACTGAAAATCGTAGGAGGGGTGTGTGGGGAAAGAGAACATTTGGAGGTTAACGTTATCAGCTCCAAGTTGTTGCACTATGGCTATACAGTAATACAGATCACTCTAAACTGAAAAATTGGGTTTATGATTCTGTGTGACAGAGAGTGAGGCAGGGGGTGTGTTGCTTCTAATTTATGATCAAATTAATACTTGCAACTTTATACCTTTACCATCTTTCTTTTCTGCATTTGTTTCTAACGTGGATGATTATAAAGTCAGTTTCTGGCTCTTTTATGCAGGTTTTACAGGAGCTATGGCTCTTCAAAAGTTTCCTTGTGGCGATGCTCCTTCTGTTAGCATGAAACACTTGAACTTTCTCAGTAAAGTGCATGAAAACACTCTACATGAGGATGTAGAGCCAAATCATGCCAGGGAACAAGATGTGGATGTTGACCTCAGAGAAGTGTATTTCCTCATTATGCATTTTCTTTCAGCTGGACCATGTCGTAAAACTTGTGTACAGTTCTGGAACGAACTTCTTGAACATCAACTTTTACCTAGAAGATATCACGCTTGGTATTCAAGGAAAGGGATGCATAGTGGGGATGAGAATGATGATGGGCAATCATTCCCCTTGAATTACAATATGTTGGTGCCAAGGTATATGCATATCTTTTCTTGCTTTGCAACAAGTCACCTTTAATAAAGTAATTTAGGTCAGCTTCTCTGACCTTTCTGCCACTTAAAAGACTTAATAATAAGTGGCATCAATTTATTACTTCTTGAAATAAGTGATAACATTTATTGCACTCCTTGGTGTGACATGTATATGGGAGTTTTGGGCTTTTGTTACAGTTGTCTAGTGTTTTTCTGGTTCTTCGTTGTGTTTTTATAAGCATATAGTACAGTCTGAAACACTATTCCTCATCGTAGCATTTGAACTTTGGTGTTTGGAGGGAAATAAATTTGCACCTTTTGATTTAGGGGGCCAATTACGGATAGAATATAATGAATCTTAAATAATGGTAATTATCTGATAAGTTTTTGTTTAAAGACAATATTGATAAGTTATCCCTTATCTTATATCAGTCAAATATGAACAAAGAAATAATGAGAGAAAGATCAACCATCTCTATCAATTTAGGTTTCAGTGGTCTTTTATATAGAATTTAAATAGGTTTTAATGGTAGTTTAGAGAGAATCTGATTCATCTTTGATAATTAGAAAACATGTCCCGGTCTTGAATATATTCGAATGGTCAAGAATTTCTGTTTGTCCTCCATCTTATATTTTAAATGCTTTTTTTTAATTTTTTTTTATATAGAATCAGTGCCACTTGGTGAAACTAACTTGGTTAGCACGGAGAAATACTACACCAACAATTCAAAATCACAAGTTGTTTCCTTTGAGCTAATTACATGCACAGACACACATATCACCACTTATTCTTCTTTGTTTTTAATTGAAATGTTTCTGAAAAATAAGCTGTTGGTCTGCATAGAATGTTTATGGGCATGCATGTGCTATTTAATTTACAGACTACCAATCTAGGGCCACTCTCAATTCACTACATATTGCACCCGCCATGACCTTTGAGGATCATGAGAATGCTATCTCTTTATTTTTTGTTTCATCTCTCTTTCCATGGATGTCAGTTTCACTTCTTGGTCTTCTACTGCAGGCAATTTAGTATACTTGTAAATAATTCTTTATTTTTTGTTTTCTTAAATACTTGTAATTAATTTTCTTTCAATTTTACACTTGCTTAGGTATCGTCACATTGAGCAGGATCACTTAGTAAAGCTTTTGAAGCAAATGATCCTGAGTACAGCCCAACCATCAAGGGGTATGACTGGTGGAAATGCCCCTAATGCAGCTGATGTACCTACTCTCTTGGGAACGGGCACATTTTCACTTCTGAGCTGTATGTGACATTAATTGAGTTTTGACCATTTCATTTTTATGGTTGAATCTATGATTTTGTCAGTTATGATTGTATCTTAGATTATTTTTTGAAGTTTGGAAATAATAATCATTCATGCAATGGACTTTGCAAGTGTTTCCCTTCTTTTTTTGAAGTTCCTTCCAGTTGTGTGTCTGTTAGTCGCTGTCAGCATCATTTTCATTTTCTCTGTATTTTATTAGAACATGTCTTCTCCTTTCAGATGATAGGGATCAAGAAAACAACGAAATGAACCGACCTGCTGCTTACATGCGTTGGCCTCACATTAAAGCTAATCAGGTGCATGGGTTAGGTTTGAGGGAAATTGGGGGAGGTTTCACCAGACATCACCGTGCACCGTCTGTTCGTGCTGCATCTTATGCCATTGCAAAACCATCAACCATGTTTCAGAAGATGAAAAATACCAAGAGAATAAGGGGCCATCGAAACGCTGTCTATTGTGGTATGTTTCCATTTCTGAGAGTTCACCAGCTATTACATAGGTCCATATGGAAGTCTATTCCACATATTATTACCAATATTTAAAATGAATGGAATTACTTTGCTTAATAAGTAACCATATTGATACCCACCCCCCCTCCTTTCTCTTTTATATATCTGCATCATAGCTGTTGTTATCAAGATCGTGCTCTAGATAGTTTGCAGTCTGTAGATTAAGGATTCATGATTAGATATTTAAGTGGCCGGAGAGAATGAAAGAGAATTTTGTAGTTTCTCTTTCAAGGGAACGTGATTGTCCCTCCAACAGTGGAGAGATTTGGAGGATTTTAGGTAGTTCTACTTTTTTGTATCCCAAAGATTCCTGAGTGATGGATTCTTTCAATTTCTATACACTATCAAAAAAAAGTAAGTGCTGAAGTTCTGTGTCTCATTTCGAAGTATCTTGTGAAATCAGAACAGGCTGGGCGGGTCTTGTAAAAATGAAAAAAAAAAATTGACGTGCAATATATCTTATCTACAGTGGAGGGATTGTGTGGTCAAACATAATATCTGGTTAATGATTTTCTTTTCTCAGGAATCACTTTTAATTTCTTCTGCTCTTCTCATCATCTCAGTTCTATCTCATCTGTAAAACCTATTTTTTTTTTTTTTTCACTCGGATCGGGTGTTAGTCATAAAGTGCCTGCTTTTATTTTTTTCTGCTGTAATATGTTGCAAATGCTTAAGCATAGTAAGGTATAGCTATATTCATTTCAAATTTGTGAACCCGCATCACTAAGCTCTGAATGTAGTGTTCAGTATTCGTCTTCCACATTATTTTGGTTTTTTTGTCCCTGGGCCACATCATTTTCAGGTGTTTTTTTTGGGTACGATTGAACCTATGTACATTCATCTGAGCCCACATATTTTAATGTTTTGAATACAATTCTTGTTTGACATTAGTTGTCAATTCTATCTTCGTACAGTATTTTGTTTTCCTACGTTTTTTTCTTCCCTTTGGTGTATTTGAGTGTATGACTGCTGTTTCTTCTTATCAAGCTTGTATAGCACACGATGTGATAAGTTCTCACAATGGTTTATTTCGACTTGAATCATGCAGCAATATTTGATCGCTCTGGTAGATATGTTATCACTGGTTCAGATGATCGCCTGGTGAAGATCTGGTTAATAGAAACTGCATTTTGCTTGGCCAGCTGCCGTGGACATGAAGTAAGTTGTCATGGCCATCAAAGACCTGCTTATCCTTTTCTTCTCCTTACTTTCACTTATTTTTTGCTTGAAGGGAGACATCACTGATTTAGCTGTGAGCTCCAACAATACTTTGGTGGCATCCGCATCAAATGATTGTATTATACGAGTTGTAAGCATCCTCTGTTTCCCAGTTACAAGTTGTGTCTCTTTTTTGCTTTATTTTTTTTTTTCTGGTAACATAGTGCTAATTTAAGAGAACTTTTGGTTTCCTTAGTGGCGCTTGCCAGATGGGCTTCCAATTTCAGTGTTGCGGGGACACACTGGGGCTGTGACTGCAATTGCATTTAATCCCAGGCCTGGCTCTATATACCACCTTCTATCGTAAGGCCGATTCTCTGTCACTGAAATAATTTTTCATGTAAAGTCTTTTTGTTAGAAACTTAAAATAAGTCACTCTTGACTTGACCATTCCTATTCTTAAGTGATGTACTGCCAGTTTTTTTTTTTTTTTTTTACCAACTTGCTTTGGTCAGATAATATTTAGTTGATGATCGTAACTGAAGTCCTAAACTGGAGAACGGCATAGGTCACCGTTTTCTTTCCTTTTTCTCAGCTATTGCCTATATTCTGTAGTCCTTTTGTTATCAATTTTATATGGTACTTTTTGTTTGTACCTTTTCATCAATTTTTTTTCTCTACCTTTTCATCATATTTGTTTTGTATCTTCTTCTTCTTCTTCATCTTCTTTTTTCTTTTTTTCAATATCTAATATTGTAGGTCTGTTAATGTGTTGCTAGAGATATTTTTGTCCCAAACTTTGAAGGATTTAGTTTTGGTGGATTTTTCTGGTACTAGTGTACAACTAGTATTCAACTTTGGACATGGGGTCGTGTAGGAATATGAAATTTTACAATAAGATCATAGGAAATGTTATGTACAGATTAAGTTATTTGAGCACGGAAAGATGAGGATGGCTGGTATATCAAAGGAAATTATATTTTTAGACTGGTCCATAGGGTCGCGTGGAATATGAAATTTTAGGATAAGATCGTAGGAAATGGTATGTACAGATTAAATTATTTGGGCACATGGGGTGGTTTGGGAATATGAAATTTTATGATAAGATCATACGAAATGGCATGTACAGATTAATTTATTTGGGCACAGAAAGATGAGGATGGCTGGTATATCAAAGGAAAATATATTTTTAGATTGGTCCATAGGGTGGTGAAGATTAGGAGAATGTAGTTTGCGAATAATATGTAATAATGATGTTAAAGATGTGATTCTTATTGGATGGAGATTATGTATTTCATTTTGGGCTGCTTTTGGTTGAGTGACGAAAGCGGCAATTTGTGGGTAGGCATTTTAGCAGCCATTTTTGTGCAGTTTGGATGGTGAGGAATAGGAGAACATTTTACAACAAATGTAGGAAGAAGGGGATTTGTTGTGGGATAATATAAGGATGTTTGCTTTTAGGCTTTACTATCTACTGTTTTTCTTTTTGCAATATGCCACTTTCTCTATTCATGTAGATTGAAGGGCTGCTTTAAGATGTCCTTTTTTCTTACCTATTTAGATGATGGTATAGAACTATAGATCACGTTCAGTTGTTCACCTCTCTCTCTCTCTCTCTCTCCCCCTCCCCCCCCACCCACCCCCTCTCTCTCTATATATAATTAAGCAAGCGAGTTTTAATTTTGATGCTGTTTTTCCATGCAGAATGCTGTTAATTTTTATTTTTTTTATATAATTTTTGATATGCCTTTTTTTTTGTGGACGATCACTTTCTTATGATTTACCTTGTATTGTTCTTTTGCCATTGCAGTTCCTCTGATGATGGAACTTGTAGGATATGGGATGCCAGGAATTCTCAAGTGACTCCAAGGATGTACATTCCAAAACCTTCAGATACTACAACTGGTCAGTTTCTTGTTCAGTGCAGCCAAGATTGACCAACTTATTAACATGTGAAAAAACTTAGTGTCGTATCATAATTGCCTGGATGCAGGGAGAAACAGTGGTCCATCCTCAAGCACTGTACAGAGCCATCAGATCTTCTGTTGTGCATTTAATGCTAATGGAACAGTCTTTGTTACCGGTAGCTCAGACACTCTTGCGAGGGTATATTATACTTTTGGGCCCCTAATATCATTTCCACAACCTTTTTCTGTTTAGTTGTTATCATCGGTATTTCAGTGAACCAGTAAATATAGTGCTTGCAATGAGAAATGGATTGACATATCAATTGTATCACTGTGATAATCTATATCCGAAATAAATCTATCTGTTTTTACTGAGAGAGAGCTAATTGTAGGTGTGGATTGCTTCCAAGCCAGGCTCAGATGAGTCAGGCCAACCAAATCATGAGATAGATGTGTTATCTGGCCATGAGAATGATGTCAATTATGTACAATTTAGGTAAAGTTGTTATAGTAATTTCCCCAGATACACACACATGCATATGTATCTAATCTTTGCATGATGATATATCTTTCTTCATGCAATGCAGTGGCTGTGCTGTAGTATCTAGATTTATGGCAGCTGACACCTCAAAGGAAGAGAATGTTCCTAAATTTAAAAATTCGTGGTTCGTTTCCTTTGCCTTTCTTTTTGACTCTGCTGTAAAGTTTGCTATTATCCTGTTCCTTTTATTATTCCTTCTCCTGGTGATCTTTTAGCTGCCAATTAATAATATATACATTCCCCGGTGTTTCCTTCTCCCAGGTTCAATCATGACAATATAGTTACTTGCTCTCGCGATGGGAGCGCAATTATCTGGATTCCCAAATCACGAAGATCACATGCAAGTTATTTTTACTCTAAATGATAACTTTCAAGTTTTAACTTTCTATTCTATTTTAAGCTTATCAACGGAAACAGTTATGCAGAATACATAAGCTATTTTCATTTTTTAGGGAAAATCTGGTCGTTGGACAAGAGCTTATCATCTGAAAGTTCCCCCTCCACCAATGCCTCCTCAACCTTCACGTGGAGGCCCCCGCCAGAGAATTCTTCCAACTCCTCGTGGTGTTAATATGATTATCTGGAGTCTTGACAATCGCTTTGTTCTTGCTGCTATCATGGGTGATTTGTTCATTTCTCCTCTTGATGTATATATTATAAGAACTAGTGTCTTAATACCTTTGCATAATATAAATTTATTGGTGTGGATGGTTTACGAACTTGAATTGAGCAGATTTGTTCTTGTCAAGGCTATAAATTCGGTAATGTAACAATTTGATATCTATATTTTAATGCAGATTGCAGAATATGCGTATGGAATGCTTCTGATGGTAGCTTGGTGCATTCTTTGACGGGTCACACTGAATCTGTAAGTAGTTGAATCTCTTCTCCATGGATCTGTTTCCTTTAGAATTTTGTTATTTGATCTTGCAAATATGATACTAAGCTAACTAGTGTGTGGGTGTAACATTTGGAACAGATACATATCTTTAGTGAACACATTTTCAATAGGATATCCTTTTCAATACCATTTTAATTTCTGTTGTTTACCTAGTAGTCTGTTAGTATAGAATGGGTTTTAGAAGAACCGACATTCCTGGAATCATTTGACATTTACAATATGTTTTAATTAATATCCCCTGTAATTTGTACTTGAAGTCCTTTCTTATCTGCATGTTTTATTTTTTATTTAATATATAGTTTTATGGGTACGTCGATCTTTCTGTTGCTTTCTTGTCTGTCATATAGCACTTCAGTAGCTTCTTCTAGTGAGTTTTTAATGTCCTGTGTGATCTTTGCTCAGCTTGTGTTGCATGCTTCTGTGTAGATGATTTTTATCATTATATGAAAATACTTTAATCCTGACCTGCAACTCCGAGGCTCCATTGGTAACCAGTTTTGGTTACTTAAGCTGGAGGAGCAAAAGTTAAATCACTGATATTATTAATTTGTGTTCTTGATAGACATATGTTCTGGATGTTCACCCTTTCAACCCCAGGTTGGCAATGAGTGCTGGCTATGACGGAAAAACAATTGTTTGGGATGTGAGTTTCCAGATTCCTTATTCTACTTGTAATTTCTTCAAAAGATCTCTCTTCTTGAATGCCTTAGTTGACTTGCAATTTCAGATATGGGAAGGCATGCCTATCCGTATATATCAAACTTCACAGTTCAGATTGGTTGACGGAAAGTTTTCACCGTAAGTCGAGAATAAGAAGCCTTAGTTTTGGATTCATTTTTCTTCGTAGTGGTTGTATTGAATTTTAAAAGTTCAATGGAATCCTGTTTTGTTTATATTCGTCAATGTGATGGTTTTCTGTTCAAAATATTACATAATTTTCTCCAGCTTTATTTGGTACTTCAATTTGGCCTTGTAGTACTATGTAGGATTCATTGCATACCTCTCTTGAATCCCAACTCCCACATTATCAGTTGGCAAGTGTGGACCCTAGTGGCTTTCATGTACTTACAAAGTGTTCATTCTCTCTACTTTAGGGACGGAACGTCGATTATACTATCTGATGATGTTGGGCAACTCTACATATTGGACAGTGGCCAAGGGGAGTCCCACAATGATGCAAAATATGATCAGGTAGATTTTCCCCTTCTCTTTGTATAGAATATATCTTTACACTTCTGTTAACAACTGTACTTAACTTCCATGCACTTATCTTTCAGTTTTTTCTTGGTGATTATCGCCCAATCATTCAAGACAGCTTCGGGAATGTTCTTGACCAGGTTAGTTGGTTTCGCTATTAATGATGAGATTTGTGGTTGAATCCATTCTCTTTGTCTTAAATTTTACTGCTCAGAATATTAAAAACATTTTTTTATATTTTCATTTGATTTTTACTTTCTATTATTCTTTTCTCTCCCCAGTTCAATTGCTGAAATATTTGAACATTAGAACTTACTGTTTGTCCTCAGTAACTGTTACACTTACAGGACCCATTTTTATATTATAGTTTCCTATGTGTTCTTAAATTCACCTTCTACTCATGCATTCCCCTACATGACCAATGGACTTATCATTCGTTTAGTTTATATAGTTTTATTTCTGTTAGTTATTTATACCATGGGGTCTCACTGGTGATTTTGACTGATTGATAGCTGTTTGGCATAGTGCGACCAAATTCAATTTTCTTTTAGGAGTTGAGATTTTAAAGTCAGAGCTAAAATCCGATGCCGTGCTATATTTAGCATGATGTTGCCCCTACCTTTTAGAAATCAATTAATAGTATGGATGTGTGTGTTTGGCATAGTGCGACCAAAATTCAATTTTCTTTTAGGAGTTGAGATTTTAAAGTCAGAGCTAAAATCCGATGCCGTGCTATATTTAGCATGATGTTGCCCCTACCTTTCAGAAATCAATTAATAGTATGGATGTGTGTGTTTGGCATAGTGCGACCAAAATTCAATTTTCTTTTAGGAGTTGAGATTTTAAAGTCAGAGCTAAAATCCGATGCCGTGCTATATTTAGCATGATGTTGCCCCTACCTTTCAGAAATCAATTAATAGTATGGATGTGTGTGATTTGACTTAGCACAAGTCAATTCTAATTATATCTGTGTGTAGTGCTTTTATGCTGCGTTTGATTCTTTGATCCCTTAAGATGTTTTCTGCAACATTTGTTTCAGGAAACTCAGATTCCAGCATACCGACGGAATATGCAGGATCTACTTTGTGATTCAGGTTTCTCTCTAGTCCATTTCCCTTATGGAACTATCCTTATCTGGATTTTCAATTTTCTGAAGCACTGGTTATTGTGAAAACACTAGGCATGATACCATATCCGGAACCCTACCAGAGTGCGTACCAGAAGAGACGATTAGGAGCCCTGGGTTCTGAGTGGCGTCCTTCCTCGTTAAGACTTGCTGTTGGGCCTGACTTCAGTTTAGATCCAGATTTCCAAATGCTACCTTTGGCAGACTTGGATATGTTATTGACTGAGCCACTACCAGAGTTTGTAGATGCCATGGATTGGGAACCAGAAAATGAAATGCAAAGTGATGATGCTGATTCAGAGTACAATATCACTGAAGATTATTCTACTGGAGGGGAGCAAGGAAGTTTAAGTTCAAACCCTTCTGTTGATCCAGAGTGCAGTGAAGAAGATAGTGACGAGGATGCTCAACTGGATGGACTACGAAGATCAAGAAGGAAAAAACAAAAGGCTGATGTGAGTTCCCTCTCAATAACAAATTACTTTTAGAATCTTGTTAGATGTTGCTTGACTGTGTTCCCTTTCTCTTTTCTTCAGATTGAAGTCATGACGTCTTCTGGAAGGTGTATTAAAAGGAGGAACTTGGATGATCGTGATGATCACTCATTCAGAAGTAATAGAAAAAGGAAATCAAGGCATGGCCGAAAATCTTCAAAAAAGAAATGCTCCACATCGAAGTCACTGAGACCTCAAAGAGTTGCTGCACGCAATGCCCTTACACTATTTTCTAAGATAACGGGACAACATACAGATGGGGAAGATGAAGATGGATCGGAAGGAGAAATTTCAGGAAGTGAATCAACGCTGCAAGATTCAAATGTTGAGAGTGATGGATCCGATAGAGAAAATCACCTAAGCAACCATATGAAAGGAAAACAGGTTTTACTCGATGAATCTGAGGACCCGGTCAAATCTCATGAACTTCCTGAACTTCAAAGGAACTCTGGGAACAGGAGGAGATTAGTGCTAAAACTGCCAAGACGGCCGTCAAATACAAATACGCTTGTGGATACAGAAAGCACAATACATAAGTGCGAAAATCCGGCTTATCTGGTTGACCAATCTTGCAATCACAAAGCCAGTGAAGCAAATGAGAATCACATGAGCTCTCAGGATCTAAGGACCTCTCCTGGTCAGGAAAATCGCAGCATGTTTGAAAGAGCAGTGGGAGGGAAATCATACGAAGTTGAGAATTATTTGGACTTGATTGAGAATTATAAAGTTGGAAGTATAAGATGGGGAGGGTCCAGAGCTCGAACATCGAAGCGGCTGAGAGTGGGAGAAGCTACATCACTGGATGCACTTGCCAGTACCAGTATAGCTGTTGTTGGTCACGGTGGAAGCACAGAATCTGAAAAGGATGGTCGAAACTTGTCCCCTCAATTAGAAAGCCCAAGGAATGGAGATATGATGGATGGAGTGGTTATGACAAATGAGAGAACTATTGGGACTAGTACCTCTGAGGGCCTTAATGGTAAAGCTGAGGTTAATGAGAACTCGGGTTTTAGTGAATGCAAGGATCATGACCAATCACCTAAGTCTGTTCACATGGCTCCTTGGGATGCAAGCACTTCCTCTTACCTCAACAAGGATGAGAGTGTTTTCTCTTCTGAACAAAATGAGAAGCTCACACCAGCCTCAACGAAATTAAGGTTGCAGAAGATTCCGAGGGGCTCTGAAAGTCCTAGTGAACAGGTTATGAGCTCTGTAGTAGAGAATTTGGAAAATGGTAGATGTAACACATTGCCTGAAAGCCTTCCAACAATAGATCACGATTCAATTGGACCAGAGGATAATGGCTCCAAAAAATTTAACACAGATCAAAGATGCAGTGGCTCACGAGAATCAGACACTCAAATTGAATCAGTCGAGTCCCATGTAAATAGAAACAAAATGTTTAGTGCTGTTTATAGGCGGGTGAAATCACATAGGGGTCGGAGTAATTTGGAAGGTGAAAGTAGTGGGAAGGGAGAAGGCACTTCACAAATTTCCAACACTAGCGACCAAAATGTCATTGCTGCAGTAGACTGCCGTGACGATTCAATTGATGGAGCTCGTAGGACACGGTCAATGGGGTTGAAGGCATCTACATGTGATCCAAGTAGTGTGGATCAAGATCACAAGTTAAGTCAAGGCCATGAGCCTAGGTATACATTCAGAAGTGCCCAGAACAACACGGTGCACAAATGTCAACTTCCGAATGAAGAACGGGGATCAAGTTCAAGGACAGCAGTTGGGTTGAGATCTACTAGAAACAGAAGGAGTTATTATGATCATGATGTGGATCCGATAGATAACAGGAAGTCACATCAATCAACGAGGAAAGGAACATGGTTGATGTTGTCGGCACATGAGGAGAGCTCACGATATATTCCCCAGTTAGGGGATGAAGTTGTCTATTTGAGACAGGTTTCTACATTTATTGCTCCTGCCTTTTTGTTATTTTTACTCTTTTTTTTAATTTTTTTATTCTTGGGATTCTTGGAATGGGGTGTTTGGTTTTATAAGCTACGAAGACAGCCTCCCTTTTTATTGTTTTTGTTTGGATTTTGGCATATGAAGGTCATTGTTCACTAAACTTTTATAATTTTTTTTATTTCTCAGGGGCATCAGGAGTATTTTGATCTTGGTAGGTTGAGAGAAGACCCGCCTTGGGCATTTATAAAGCAGAGAATAAGAGCTGTGGAGTTTTGTAAAGTTCAAGACCTAGAATATTCTTTACTTCCAGGATCTGGGGATAGCTGCTGTAAATTGACCCTTGAATTTGTAGATCCTTCATCTGATGTGTACTGCAAATCTTTCAGAATGACTCTGCCTGAAGTTACTGGTTTCCCTGATTACATTGTTGAAAAAACTCGCTATGTTGCTGCAATAGAGAAAAAATGGTCATGTAGGGATAAGTGCAAAGTCTGGTGGAAAAATGATGGTGACGATGATGGTAGTTGGTGGGATGGCCGGGTTGTGCAAATTCAGCCGAAATCTCCCGAGTTTCCTGACAGTCCATGGGAAATGTGTACGGTTATGTACAAGTCTGTTCCTAAAGAGACACAGCTACATAGTCCTTGGGAGCTTTTTGATACCGCTACTGAATGGGTGCAGCCCCAGATTGATGATAAGAGCAAAAACAAGCTGCATTCCGCCTTTGCCCAACTAGTGAAATCAGCCCGCAGTCGTCAGGTAGTAAGACAAACCCTTTATTGTTTGTTGTTTTACAAAATGAAATCTTGGTTATAGCTGCATTTCGGCAAACTAGTTCAAGATTTGGTTTTTCATACATTTGTACATTTCAGGATTCATTAGGGATTAATAAATTGAAGCAGCTTCAGGAGAAGCCGAAGTTCAGAAATTGGTATGTTTTCATACCCTTGTGCCTTACATTGCACTCAAATCTCTATCAAGGAAAACTGATAGATATCTTTGGTACCATATGGGGTTTTGAAATGTATTTGCCTTTTGGAATTGTCTCAGGTGTGCGGTTCCAATATCTCTTGACTTGATACAGAGTAGGTTAGAAAACGACTATTACCGAAGTTTGGAAGCACTGAAACATGACTTTAAGGTAATGCTGTTAAATGCGCAAGCCTATGTAGAAAGCCATGCGGAGTCTTCAGGGAAAACGAAACGGACAGCAGATAAAGAGTTTCTAGGGAAACTGCATTGCCTATCTGGCTGGTTTACAGAGACAATTTCGTCCTTGTAGCTGACCATCTGGCTCTTCTAATTTTTATATTTTTATTTTTTATTTTTGTAGATATTTTACCTTCATATGTTTAGACTTTAGAGGGTTTACCTTATGGTACCCTAGGTTCATTTTTGGAAATGGATTAATCCTTTGGATATCCTTAGAAGCAAGTGTAAATTTTCCAGAGAAATCATTTTTGTACAGATGATATTGTCAGTTAATAACAACAACAAAGAAAAAACACCATTTTCATCTGACTTCCAAGCATCTGGGCGCCAGGACGTTGAGAGATTTTCATTCTCCCCGTTTGTCTGTTTCACTCTTGAAGACTCTTTTTCATTCTCCATTTATCTACTTGGAGAGATCGTTCCACAACAATATGATAGCATATCCATTGTACCATCAAACCCTCGGGACAATCGATTAAGGTGGTTGTCAAAGCTACTTTTCTCCATTTCCCTCTCGAAAAAAAAAAAAAAAGGAACTTATTTTGCCAGCATCGAAAATTCAAAATTACATCCTTGAGAGTTGAGACTGGAGATCAAGTGACAAACTCGGGTTGGGAAGTGGGAAGGTTTTTTAATTTCTTGAGTTTTAATTTTTTATTCAAAATCACGATATTTTAAAGACTTTTTAGGCCTAAAGATTTAATTCTGTTCTGTTTATACATGCAACCGGAATTCTTAAAGGTTGGGAGAAGAACATTCTCACATGCACTGAACATCTTTCAGCCGTCTAGGATTGCAGGTTACTCTGGCACCAGCAAATGTACGACCTTTTGAATAATAGATATAAGGTAGAATTAGAAGTTTGAAGATAAAAACTTGAGAGCGGGTACTACATTGAGATATTTGCTGGATCTTTCTATCTAAACCCAGATACAAACAAAAGTCAAATAGTTTTTGCTTCGTGCTGGACAAGAAGTCCACAGTCTATTCCATGGCTCCAAGCTATATAAACTAACAAAGCAACAGATTTTACAAAATGGTTAATGTTTCTAATTAAAGAGACCTAAAGACCCTAAACCAACAAGCATGACATGAAGTTCACCCTTCATACATGCATTGAATAGAAGACACATTCGCTCTCAAAACTAACTGATTTTGCAGCATGGAAGCTAAACCTTCCTCAGAAACAAACTTCTTGTCACGGCCGAACATGAAGATACCTGAGGAGTCCATAACGACGTCTCTACTGATCTGAGTTCGTGCAAGACTTTCTCCAAGCATGACATGGTTCTTACCGTTAAGCAGATGGAGGCACCAACAGATCTGAGTTCGTGCAACACTTTCTCCAAGTCATATTTGTTACAGATGGTTTTTGGGCAACTTAGGCCTCCATCTAGCACCTACATACAATGTAACCTGATATTTGAAATGCAATGGAAACTATGTTAGGCAGATATTCTTCTATTCCACAAACCTAAAACAATCCTCGTTGGGTTAGCCAACTCAATCATCAAATCTAAGTGTAAGATTTGCAGTAAATCGGCCTTACCATTATATCAACATTGTACAGATCATTAGCTGATTTTGTGGCTTGTTGGTCTTTGCAATTTCCTGTTGCCGTTCACATTAACGAGTGTCTCTATGTTCTTAATCCTTTCTTCCAGAGAAAGTTTTTCAATATGATTATTTGCTTCGTATCTGCTGACTGAAATTTGACACCACCTTCAATAAAGAATGTACAAATAATTAAAGTTAATATAATCGACAACCGTACGCCCCTACCTACAATCCAGATGAAACGATATGGTACTTACAGATATGGAACAAGAATTGTAAGAATCGAGATGCCGAAGCAAAGCTATAGTCGTCTCTGCAACAAAAATGTGTACATTGTAGATCCAACAGAATACTTAAAAAGCTAGGAAAGAATAAGTATCTAAAACCTTGAAAGCAAAGTTTAGCAAATTACCGTTCAAAACATAGCACAAACCCTTATAGGTAGAAGTATCAGCACCATGAGCAATTTGATTAAGATCGAATCCTAAATCTCGCACGGAGAAACCAAGCTCAAGCTTAACAACACTTGACATTTCTGAGCGTACAAACTGAACCGCCCAGAGTAGCCAGATTGTAAAGATGAAGGCATAAAACCAGATAGGGAGAAAATCCCCGAACTTGCCGTACAGCGTCACTTCCACACAAAAAAGGAGGAAGACGGAATGAATCACATTTGACCAAGTATTCTCGGTAGGGTTAACCAATGTAGGGTTGTACGGATACTTATTGAACGACCACTTCCCGCCGACCCGTCCAAGTAATACCAAGGTGATCATGATCATTCGCTAACTGGTTCTTGTCGGCTGCGGAGAAGGAGCAGCAGCTCCTCTTAAGTTTAACGTCTACGTTGAATTTAGGACAACAACGAAAAGAACCAGACGACGATGCATGGCGCCTGATACTCAATTTTGCTGCGCTGAATTTTATAACAAAGGGAAAACACCAGTTTCATCTCTCTTTAAAGGATAGAGATTTTCATACTCCCCTTCATCAGTTTCACTCTTCTTTTTAACATGAGATTATATATTTACATTGGTAACGTTGAAGACTTGTTCATTCTCCATTCTAAATACTTAGAGAATTCTTCTGATTTGTTGCCGTTTATTCTCGATGTTTGATTTCAGATCGAGCTGTTAGATTTATCCTCTTTAATTATTACCTCTCACTGATCACCTCAGTTGAAGGTTAGCTCATTCCCGATTGTATTGATCTCCCCCAAATTATTCGTTCGGAAAATAAGAAATGACATAGATTTTAACAAGCTATGGCCCTAGAAGACAATAGCAGAGGGCAAGCAGGCAGGGATTCTATAAGAAGTTCACAACTGAACTATCATATTGACAAACCAAATAGTTGGGGGATACTGCTATTCTGGCAAAATGAAAGTGCCTGTTAATGTCAATTGATGGTCCATACACATGCAAACCTAGACTAGGGATCAAAATTCTGGTGTCTGAAATGAAGGAGCATCTCGGGGCTCATACAGTACCGCTTAAAGATTCTGCTACACAATTAATAAACCTTAACCCAATTTCATAAGTACACCAGAACTAATTCCGAGCACAACTAGATTTGATTAGATGAAACTTGAGCATATTAGTCCCTCCACCTGTAACCACAGTTTGGGTTGCAGCAAACAAAGAACAACGTCATCCCCTCCTCTCCTCTAGCAGTTGCCTGCACATATATAAGAACTTGCACATTAGAATTACCTCTTACATTTTAAACATCTTGAACAAGAAAAGATGGTTTAAGATAGCTATGAACTTTATATATGATAACTCAAGGAGTGGAATCATGTGGAGTAAAAAGCTATCTAAAAGTACAATCTGACTATTCGCTTAGATGTTTATACCATATTTCTGGGCATGAAACGCTGGGATACAAACCCAAAAAGAAGAAGAGTGATAAACAGATGTGACTTTCCTATGCTATAGTGGTGACAACTACAACTACTCAAAGATGTTTCAATGCCAAGTGACCACATAAACCACTGATCCCTAACATTCAGTTGAACCAAACAGGCAAAGTGATATGATGTATTGAAAAACAACCATAACTTTGTCAAAGATAATCTTTGATGCATTACTAAATCATGGATTGCTTAAAGGTCATACCTGTAAAATGTCTTTCCAGATGCATTACTAAAAGATACATTGTTAAAAGGTTATATCTATTAAATGTCTTTTCCAGATGCATTACAAAAGTAGCTAGAACGGCCCTCATGTGGAATACTTAGTAATTGTATATCATATTCTAAGTTGCATGGAAATCCATGGTAAAGACTTGAAGCATCAGGAGTTGGAATTTCAACTGAAAGGCCTAGAAGATGTCATGTGTCTTATTAACAGATACTTGAACATCCAGTCTCTTTGTATTTAACCAAGAACTAAGTTAACTGAAAAGGCACATGTAAAAGTACACAACTTCATCCAAAGAATGAGCATTTCACCTGAAAGAAGACAGCTTCTCCGTGCTTGCACTGAGCACAGCGCACAGCTTTTGTGCGAGGTAGAGTTGGATCTGCAGCTACATCTTGCAAGATTTGAGTGCGTTCCCCAACTGAGTGGTGTATCTCATTTCTGTAGACGCAGTTGTTATCAGCAACCTCCTGCAAAACAACACGTACTCTAATAAGAAAATGTACAAAATGGTTGAGCTATAGACCTTTAATCAGAAATGATAAAATCCTTCAACGTAGAAAATAGCGGGAGCAAACAGTAACAATAAGCTGAAAGCTGAATTTAGAAGGTAACTCCATATGAGAGACATCAAGCATGTTCTTCAGGTGTTAACTGAAGTGACAATTGAGCTTATAAACTGAGCCTAGAAATATTTACAAATTTTGCAAACCCCATAAAGAAAAAGAAATGATTAGCAGCAAACTGAAGTGACCCTCTAAGAAAAAGTTTAACGGCCAAAGTAGTGCAGATGAAGAATTTCCAAAGCATATCACCAAAAACATGAAGAAAACCCTCTATTGAAAGAACTCCAGTAAAAGCTAGAGCCTTGGGTTATGTCAAGTAATTATGTCAATCCAAAAAGAGTAACGCCAACTGAAACTAGCTTTCTCAAAAGTAACTCTTCAACCATCTTCCCGGTGGTAGCAATCGATCTTATGAACTAAGCCAAGAAACCTATTTGCAAATTATCAACATGACCCAAAAAGCAGAAAATGATGGCAAGCAAACCCAATGACCCTTCAGCAGAATATGGGCACAGATTAAAAAAAACAAAAAACAAAAAGGTGGGTAATTTTCAATGCAATTCACAAAAACCCTTCTTTGAGAAAACTTAGAGTCAAAGTTACAACCTTTAGTTCATTCTAGTACTTAATTCAATAATGGGATTAGGGTTCTTGCAATTCTCAACAAAATAACACACACCAACCAAAAACTACCAAAATCAAAAGAGCAAATAGAGAGAAGGGGCGACCTGGTGATCGCAATTGCGGCACGCATAGAGGAGAATCTTGTCTTCCTTGTTCTCCTTTGGGTACAGAATGTTGTTGCTGCAAGAATGCGAAAACCCATATTTACAAATGAGAATCAAACTTCACAACAAAAGATGAGGAAAGAGATAGCGAGTGTGTTACTGACCATTCGCGGCAAAACTTCATGGTACTCATCTTCGGAAAGCTTGGGTTTTTTTAGAAGCTCTGTTTCTGCTTGGTACTAAAGCTCTCTCTGCTCTTGCTTCACTGCAGACTCTCAATAGTTTCCAGGGTTGAGACCCGCAAGAATACATTTTTGAAGGGCTTTTCCCAGGCCCTTATTTGACAATTGTTGCAATTTCAAGGGTATTCCCCGGAAATGTTAATATTTGCAAAAGGCATTCTTTTTTCTTTTAATACTGAAATAGCCAAAATCTTTGAGAAATTATATCTACACAACATATTAGATACACACAATGTTTTAAAAAATATTTAAATAAAATTTCAAGGGCCCTTTTAACAAATACAAGAGGGAAAGAGAGAACACAGCTACCTTCATACATTTCTATCCAATCTGATCTCCTTCCTCACCCCTACTCATCTTTTAGGATCCATTTATTATTCATGATAATCAACAAATCATGGTACTTAATTTTAATTAATCATCTGAATTTTGAATAACCTCCCTTAACTACCCCCTCCTCGTTCAGTGCTTTGTTTAACGTTGTTTTTACCTATTGTTTCATTAGTTTTCTCTTAGGTTTCATTAAGTCTATTTTTTTTAAAGGTAAATATTTCATCGATAAACTTAAACCAGAATGACATCAAAATACCATTACATTAGACAATTAGCTCACTTATTTAAGTGAGTGAGCTTAGCAGAGAATTAAACTAGATACAAAACAAGATACCAAATAAACATAAAAACCGGAGCCAAGACGCTCAATTGTGGTACTCTAAGCTTCATGAATCCATCTAGTTGCAGCTAGCTCGCATAGTCTGTCAAGCTATTAATATTGCGACTTAAGCCACAGTCAGGTTAAAATTAGGCCTAACAGCCCAATTCCAAAACTGACTTTTTTGTAGGCTTGAGGCTAGACAAGAACTCGAGTTCATCCCCAAAACCCTAGCATATTGCATTGTTGCTTGCTTGATTTGAAACAGGGTTCAGAAACCCAGGTCAAATTTCCTTCAGCTGCAATCCGTCTATATTCGAGCCCACACCCAGGTCCATATATACCTAAACCCTAGCAAATCACATTTGGATCTCCAGCCGCAGATCGGCTTGGCGATCCACTTCCTTCTCCGGTAGCCAATTTGCAGTCTTGTAACCCACAAAACTCACCTTATGTCACGATGCATCTGCCAAACTAGAAACATCCACTTATGTTGTCATGAGCCTCGACCTGTCAGATCCACAGTTCACCGACGCAAGCCCAGTCACCGCCCAATTCCCCTTATGATCTTGTACATCACCGGAAGTCACTCGTCTACCCCTAGATAGAGCACCACCCTTTGTCTCAGATGCCTAAGGCCTTGGAAAAAATTGGATTGGAGTCACATCACTGAAGCCGGAGAAGGCATCACCTCACACAGTCTTCGTCAAAGAGATTCCTTCACTACTAGATCGACGGATTGAGAAGCCCGCCGCCTCTTGTGAGTGAA
Source organism: Fragaria iinumae (assembly GCA_009720345.1). Lineage (NCBI taxonomy): Eukaryota > Viridiplantae > Streptophyta > Magnoliopsida > Rosales > Rosaceae > Fragaria > Fragaria iinumae. The sequence goes on along the minus strand of CM019120.1, from coordinate 24,247,700 downwards.
GATTGATTGCCCATAAAGGGTTGGGGTTTGCCTCCATTGGAGGGATTGATGCCGAGAAGGACCGGCTTAGAGTCGACGTCGTAGTGCACCGTTAGAGACCTAGGCCAGGGTAGCGAGGGATTTGGAAGGGACTGGAGAGACGACTGAGGGAGAAAAAGAGCATTCCTGTTAGCCAAAAAGTCACCCTCAAGTATAAGGGGTACAAATAATAGTATAGGGATTTAAGAAAGGTTGTCGAACCCACGAGGATTAGATTTTTTTCACTAGCTAGGGTGTTAACCTTAAGAGAGCTAGAATGTGCAAATGTACAATCACAAATCTAAATACGCAAGGAACGCTAGCTCATGGTGAGTATGTGCAAATGGAATAGTGAATTGATTTTGGGTTTTTGAGGTTGTGAACTAAACTAAACTAAACTAAATGTTCAAATGTAAACTAAATTACTCTAAACTAAACTAGTGGGATAATGGATGATGTTAGGATTCGAATTGTCCACCACTAACCTCTCTTGCAAGTATTGATGCAAATCAATATGAATGATGCTAAGCTAATCAACTAATTTCTCTCCTTGCATCCCTCTCGGGTATGACGAGAGACATGCTCCTTTTGTGGTATCAAGCAACCCCTCTCGGGTGTAGTACTTAACTACTTAAGTCATGCATTTCAATCCGATTAGGCATCTAATGCATTACCCTAAGTGCATAAAGCTTGGAGATGAAGAAACTATGCAAACCAACTAAGCTTATCTCTAAGTGATTGTAATTCACAACCCCTACATGCACACCCGTAGTGTGTTTTCATGCTTTAACATTCAAAGGTTACCAAGCTCTAAACATTATCATGTCATGACAAACACACATACTCAAAGTGGTAAATTCTAAGCATATGCATTTAACTTTTGAACTAGCATGTATGAATGTTAACTAAAATTACATCACATCATATAATAGCATCAATCCATACAAGATTGGTTAGGGCTTTCAACCATAACCCCAACAAAATACTACTCATTCATAATTACACAAACAAACTTCATAATCAAATTAAAGACTAAAATAGATCTAGAGTTTAAGGGAGAGAGTCGGCTTAGTGGTGTGTTGATTGATCCCCAAGCTCACGTCTTGGTGGTGGTGGTGATGGTGGTGATTCTCTCTCTTTCTTGCTCTTGATGATTTCATGATAAGATATAGTGAAGGTTGATTTATGTTTTGTGTGAATAGGTGGAGTGGATGGAGAAAATGGTATAGAAAGGAGAGTGGAGAAATGGTATAGTGGTGGTGTTAACGGAGGTTTGTGATTAGAAAAGGTGGTGGTGATGGAGGAGATGGAGTTTTGTGGGTGAGGTAGAGGAAGAAGATGGGTTTGGATTTTGGGAGAATGAGATGGATTTGTGTGGTGGAGATGGAGGAAAAGAGAGAGAATTGGTGAATGGGTGGATGGTGATCTATAGCATGAAAGGATGCATATATAGGAAAGAGAAAGATGTGTGAAAACGGAGAGAAAGAAAAGCAAAGCTTTTTCTTCTTCCCCATCCGTATGGTTCAAATGAAGAGTAGAAGAGTGGCCATAACAATGCCAAAACCAAGGTAAAAAGGTGAGGGAAATGATGGCCTAATTAGAGTAGGCAATGATGCATAAAGCATGATGATAAAGTCTATTATCTGATGAATAATTTGATGGAAGTAAATATGTTACTCCATCATCTTTCTTCTCCTTGCTCTTCCTTCATGGTAATCGAATATGGCACCACCCAAAGTGGTGGTGCGCCGCTACTTGTGCCGCCAATGGTGGTGGTTTGCCGGAATCCGGAAATTTACGTGTTGCTCCACATTTGACTTCATTCTTCCTAGCTCTGATTCTCTATATCATTGCCAAAAATGCATGTTTCCTTCACTCTTGCAATATTTCTAGATAAACAATAAATGATTTAGTTACAGCCAAATTGAGCTCAAAAACAAGGCAAAATCAATATTTAAGGGAGTGAAAATATGTGTAAATTATGGTCTAACAATCCCTAGGGTTTTACCAAGACTTGTCTTTGTGAGTTTTCTAATGTAACTATCGTTTGATCATCTTTTCTGAAGATTTTGGTTTCATTAAGTCTATAGAATATCATTTCCTGGCCAAAAACAAAAGGAAGAAATTTAGGAGAATGATGTTTGTAATCACACACAACTGATGACATCGTTTATCATCTCTTTGTCAAACCTGCAAAGGCTCTATGGTAAATCATTCCGTTAATTATTGTGTTTCACATGATGAGGCCATAAGAGGAAGTTTCAGAAAAATGTGGGCAAAAAAAATTAAGGGGTATGTATTTAAGAATGTGCGAATAAAATTTCTTAAAATTTTTTTTAATTATTATTGCGTTGGAGTTGAGTTTGTAAATGAAAAATGACCGTTTTGGCTAGGTTAAAAGTTCGATAGTACCGCTCATTGGGCTTATATTCAGGAAAAAAAAAATCATGTGTCTTGTATGTGTAATGTTGTGCTCATTGAAACACAATTGATATGATACCGATTGTTCCTATTTGTTATGTAATACTAATCAATAAGCATACCTATATGTTTAATAACCTAAATGGCCACATTCTTAAAAGAAAAAAAAGGTGAATATATAGAAAACATGAGATATTAGAAGAAATTAAATATGACAAATGTAAACAGTATAGAGTATACAAATATTCATTTTCCCTAAAGTGTCTCTTATCATTTAGAAGGCAATTTGTGAATATTCTTCATGCAACAATTGATATTAGACGACCAAATATATGAGTTGTTAATTTAGGGAGTGATATAGCTCTGAGGATTAGAACAAACGTGTATATTAGTTTGGGAGGATCTCTTGTGCAGCGTTGTATGGTATACATACACTCACAGGAGTTTGTACACATACTTTAGAGAGGGTGGGTGGGTGTTCTGTTTTGAATTTTTTTGCCTTGAAAGCAGGCTGCATAGCATGCAGCGCTGCAGAAGAGAAGTTTCCTATTAGTTTTGCTTTCAAAACATGTAATGTTGTTGTGCATACTTGGTCTGCATGATACTCCTATAATTAGTTAGAGATATTCATCATCTACATTCTAGCTATCCTCCTAAATGGTCACCGTTAAGCGTAGAGCCAATTTCCTCAACTAATGCTTTAACTAAATATGGTCATTCATCTCAGACACAAAATTGGAGAAAAGTTTTACGCACCACCTTTGAAAAAAAAAAAAAAGAAAAAAAAAAAGGGAAAATGTGAGGAGTTGTAAATGTGGAAGTAAGGGAAAGCCAAACCCTCTTCCTCCAAAATCCCAAATCTCTCTCTTTTTCTTCAAGCTCCCGCACATAAACCCAACCAATATATCTCCATCATTCCCTTCCCTTAAAACCCCAAATTGACGGGCGCTCTTCTTCGTCTTCAAGCTCCGGCACACAAACCCAACCAAGGTATCTTCACTCTCCATCATTCTTTTCCTCAATCAACAATTTCTGAGTAGATCGGTCGCGCAAGAAGGCCCATATGATTTTAATTCCATCGCTTTTAGGGTTATCGATTATACGTGAATTGAAATCTTGGGTCTTTTGATTTGCATATGTTCTTTAGCTGAATTTTAGTTTCGATTGAAACTAATGATGCACAGGGAACAATTGAGTTGAAAGACAAGTTTTTTATGTGCTAAATTTGTTGTTAGTTTACTTTAGGTCGATTGCAGCTTGAAATTTTAATACCCTGAATGTGTATGGTGGCATGATTCCTGTTTTTCGAACAATATAACTAGCTTTAGTTTTATGTTAGAGATTACGACATGGTTTTGGTTCATGCGGGTTGAGTTAGCAGTTTGATACTTGTTCCGGCCGTTACTTCAACCTAATTAATTTGAAATCTGCTACTGTTGTGCCTCTTTCTTCCTGATTCATTCTTGATGATCTTGTTATGTTTGAATGTGGATGATCTAATTACTGTTTAAATGCAGGGTGTTGAGAACATTTGGGGACTGTGTTCGGGGATAGTTTCTCTGAAGTTGGGATTGGTCTTTGAGGGGAAGGCAGTTCTGCTTGTTCTGATTTGAACATGTCGAGTAAGAAAGAAGAGAAGGCTCAGGCTGCAGCAGAAAGGATCAAGGCTCAGGCCTTAAGTGCTGCAAAAGGTCTTAGTCGAGCTCAGGCTGAAAGGGCGGCTGCTGCTGCTGCACGAAATGTTAACGCTTATGGGCAGAAGGAAGAAGGACCCAGCAGATGGCAGGAGAAAAGGGAAGCCAAGAGACAGATGTATTTGATGAGTACTGAAAAAGCAGTGAGACTGGGTGAGAGGAAAGACCTGAAGGCAAATATATCTACTGTTGGTAGTGCAGCTTCACAATGCCAGAAGTGTTTCCAACCTGGGCATTGGACATATGAATGTAAGAATGAACGTGTTTATATCTCAAGGCCATCTAGGACTCAGCAACTCAAAAATCCTAAACTGAAGATGAAGGTGTCACTATCCTACGATCTGGATGTTGCGGATCCAGAGACTAAAAAGGAAGAAAAGAGTGAAAAGTCATCGAAGAAAAGCAAGAGGAAACATAGGGGAGGTTCTGATTCTGGCAGTGATAGTGAAGCTTCAGTTTTTGAGACTGATAGTGGGGAATCATCAGTTACAGGTTCTGATTATTCTTCTGAAGGGAGTAGTTCAGATTACAGTTCATCATCTGATTCTGAGGAGGAGAGAAGGCGCAGGAGGAAGAAGAAGAAGCAAAAGACAAGGCGTAAAAGATACTCCTCATCATCTGAGTCTTCTCATTCAGAGTCTTCTGAATCTGATTCTGATGATAGGAGAAGCCGGAAGAAGAGCAAGAGGCACAGCAGAAAGCGTTAAACTAAGGTACTTGAGCAGAAGGAGAATGTTGGTGGATAGTTCAAGTCTGTCGTGTATTACCAATCAATTGATGAATGATTTTGTATGTTATCAATTCGGGGCCAATACATCCTCGTTGATGTTTCCATGACATTTATTTCTTTTCGACTGTGGTGCTTGATTTGAAGTTGTACTGTAATACTTCCCGTGGTTACTTTTATGAATTTGAGCTTTTCTTGGTAGATTTCCGTTGGTTTCAGTTTGAAGAGCAGTGGCAGCGTTTGAATATTAAGCATATCATATTAATTTTGTGATGGCGAGTTGAATCACCTGTAACAGTGGCATCGCCTGTGAGGCTATGACCGATATGGCGATTAAACCGAACGTTGTATTGGCTTATGATTTTCAGAAGTCAGCGATGTGAAAAGAAAATGAAATGTTTAGAATTAGGGGAAGTTGAAATCCACATTCCCTACAGTCAGAGTGCTAGAGTTTGGTTGCTGAGTAGGTTCCCAAATAGTGGGAAGTATGTTCACCCTTAGATGTTCACCCTTGAACCTAATTATCTGCATTAGAAGGGTGCAATATAGGTTTGACAGTTATGGTTTAAAGGGTTCACCTTTGAGTCGAGCTCATAACCTCTCACTTATTAAGGGGAAATTATGTTGTTAGACCAAATGGTATTCCTTCCTTAGAATTAAGTGTAAATTTTCAACCAGATAATTCAATTAGAAGGGTGCAATATAGGTTTGACAGTTATGGTTTAAAGGGTTCACCTTTGAGTCGAGCTCATAACCTCTCACTTATTAAGGGGAAATTATGTTGTTAGACCAAATGGTATTCCTTCCTTAGAATTAAGTGTAAATTTTCAACCAGATAATTCAATTTTGTACAGATTTGATAGTTAGCCATTTAATAACAAAGAGAAAACACCATTTTCATCTCACTTCCAAGCATCTGAACTCCATGATAGAGATTTTCATACTCCCCTTCATCAGTTTCACTCTTGCACTCTTCTTTTTAACATGAGATTAAATATTTACATTGGTAAGACTCTTTTTAATTCTCCATTCATCTAGTCTTTTTTTTTTCTTTTTCTTTTTTTTCTTTTAAAAAAAAAAACTTTTATTAATAACTCACACACCCTACATATGTCGTGAGGGTTGAACCCATGACCTCAAAGTTGTCCATTCATCTAGTCAGAGAACACTCTTCTAATTTGTTACCGTTTATTTTCGATCTATGATGTTAGATCGAGCTGTCAGATTTATGTTATTTATTACTTCTTACTGATCATCTTCAAGCTATCTCAGTTGAGGGTTGGCTCTTTGTCCAGAACCATATGATTCAACAAAATCACCAACATAAATTAAAATCAAAGTTTTAAAGTTGAACTAGAAGTCTAGAACCGTAAAATTTCAACAAAATGACCAACATAAATCAAAATTGAAGTTCTAAAATTGAAAAGCATCTAATATTAGGGGACAACAACAAAATTGACAATCAAAATAGAACTCTACAAAGAACAAGAACAATCGTCGAACTCTATCTCATGCTTCAAAATCATCATCTCCATCAACTTGAGAATTAGAATTCTCATCGAACTAGAAGATCACAATCCAAACTACCACCACGGACAACATCACTACCATAATCACTATCATCACTACTCAAATTAGGGGAATTGTATCTTCGTATCAACATATGCAATATATGTCTTCATCATGATGTGTTGCTTGTTCCTATTTTACAATCCACACTTCCACCTTTCTTTTTTGGTAAAATTTTCACAAAAAGACAAAACAAATGTCATTAAAAACAAGATTTAAATTACCAAAAGTGGAAAGTGGGAGTGTGGATTGTAAAATTAGGAGTGTAAATTTCAGTTCCCTAAAAAAAAACTACAAGAACGTAGACTTTTATTCGAAACTTAGTTGAACTTATCGTTTAACTGAAAATTTATTCCGTTTGCGCCTTTGGCCTCTTTATACGAGCGCTATATGCATTTCACGCCTTGACGAAAAGTCCTTCACACGCCTCATCGTCTCTGCAACTAAACTCACTCAATCTATGAACAAACTTTCCGCTTAAAGATCCTTAAGAAGCACGCTTTTTGAGACATTGCATGGCATACTCTTGTCTGAATGGAATACCCCCTCATTTGTGAATAGAACCATATGTTATTTCCCAGTTACAAGTTGGCCCCAAGGCACTGCTAACAAGTACAGGATGTAGAAATATTTGTTAAATGTTTACTTGTAAGAAAATCACTGTAAACTTAAACTTATCCAAAACAATCACTGAACTCAATGATTCTTAGTGTGTGTATATATAAACTTATCTATATATATAGAGGTTACTTCCATTAAGGGAATTCTTTTTTTGACATATATGAGAGATGAGGGATTACACCAACTTTTCGATCACAAAATCACATCTCCACCGTTCAATATGTAGTTCTATATGAGTAGATCACTTATGCAAATTTTCAGAAATTTTGGTGATCGTTAAGGCATTCAAAACTACGATTTATAATTATAAGCATGAACGGTTCAGGTTTGGCAGATTTGGTTCGTTCATTGATTTAATCTTGTTCGACACCTTAACGATCACCAAATTGGCTGAAAATTTGCAGAATTGATCTATATATAAGGACTAACAAACTGAACGGTGGAGATTTAAAAATATAATCGAAAAGTTAGTGTAATCCCTCATCCCTTATATATGTCAAAAAAATGAATCCTTTAGTGGAAGGGCCCTCATATATATATATATATGAAAGTGGAATAAGAGCCAACTCATTGTTCTTATCCTAAATTTTATATATATATATAAAAAAAAAAGATACAAAGCAAGGTGGACAAGACCAAAACCTTGCCTACATAGAGTACAAGCTAACGGAAACAAACAACAATTTCAAGTTGACAGAATAGCACAACCAATTTGAATAGCAAAAAGAGAAAATGAATAACAATTGAAAGGACTAGCCTCTACAATAAGCATATCTAGAAGAAGCATCAAAAGTGCAAGAATCGAGGGGCAACATCCCACCAAAAGTCTTCGTAGTTGGCCCCATAATTTGTCAAAACATCTGCAACAACGTTACGTTTACGATAAATGTAGACAAATATTTCACTAATGAACTTTCAGTAATGGACTTACTAGGTGTAGCAAATACTACAATGATGTTATTACAATACGGTTGTTGCTGAAACAACGAAAAATCAACATTGAAAGTACTACTCTGGAAAAATGCGTCTGAGTAACCGATATTGTTAGTTAATAACCAATTACTTGAAATATTGCTATGACTAGATATTTGGCTCAATTCTAGAGCTCTTTCATCAACCAACCTAAATATGAGTAACTACCTTTGTTACATTCATCAGGCTATTATCTTTGCCAACCTTTTTTATTAGAGGAGGACGAAAACATATATTAAAATATAACTTATATAGAGCGATACAAAAGCATCAAAAATCAATAACAATTGTAATATAACGTGATAAGACGCACAAATACAACATTGATAGTGAAAGAGCATGAGACTAGCTAGATGCATCACGACGCTCAAATACATCTTTTAAATGAAAGGTGACCATAGCGAAAGAGCAATAAATGATAATAAGACTCACAAGTACACCTAAAACCATGAGACTTGATGCATAGCGACCTCAATACGCTGCATATGTCACAAAAGTTGTATTGAAGTGGTAATAGCAACCGCAACGAGAGTTGTAAGTAACCAACAAGCAGGGGCGGAGCCAGGATTTAAACTTAGAGAGGTCCATATATACAATATCGATTTTACAATTGATTACTATAATTTAAGATGAAAAAGTAATAATATAAACCAACGGTCAATTAAAACAAAATTCATATAAGTAATGAGTACTCGAACATAATCAATCAAAACATAAACAATATGTATTTCTCGCTTGCTACAAACTAATAAAAACAAGGTCTTAAAAACAAATAATGTGTCACGAAGTAACCTAAGTAGTACCGCAAATCCCGATACAGGGACGAAGCCGTGAAAACTGAAAAGCTACAAATGCTAATGATTGTGAGGAATTATTACTGGGGCCTTATTACTAATTATTATTTTGATTGTAAATTGAATGCTACTTTTGTTGTTTATTCATAATATACGATGATCACGTGCTAATGCATGGATAGGGGGTGTAAACTCTCTAAACATTACATGGACTTGGTCTTCAATAGCAATAAACATACATATGTCGTCCGTTTAGTTAATAAAATACACATACATATATGTATCTGCAGAAAACCCAAAGGGTGTTCGGACCCGTGAGGCCGGAGTGTGGCTCCGCCTCTGCGAACAAGATAGCAGTATACTGCTAGCAGAGCGAGATGTCCGAGAAGCGAAAGCGTCGACCAAATAAGGTGTAAAAAACTCGGACATTAGCTATCGAGCTCCCAAGAACAAGAATTTATTTTTGCCAATTATGTTTTGCTTAGACGAATAATCCAGGTAACAAGAAACGGAATCTACAAATTTCATAATACAGTAGACGAGTAATATCTAATCGTAGACACCAACACATGAATAGCTAGGCTGTTCATGAACAAAAAACAAAACTAGTTCTAAAATAAACGGAAACAAAACTAATTCTAAAATAAACAGATCGTATCTTTTGACACCGCGAAGTCATTCACGGCACTCCAAAAAAAAAAACCAGTGTTGGAGATGCCTTATCAAAGGGGCACATGCACACATCATATAAAGGACGAATGAGATATCAAGTTAATGAAATCAACCGGGCAAAACCTACATATTCTTCACACTTGTGGAAATGTTAATCAAAGAAGAATAAACTTCAATTGCCTTCAAATATCAACAGTGTTCAAACAAACACTTAAGAACACACATGCATACTGATATTCCAAAAGCGAGAATCCTAAGAAAGTAGAATTCCTTGAACAGAGACGGAAAAGTTTAGATCCCTATAGCTTAATTATAAAGGAAGAAGCCAACTATCTTAATTATAAAAGAAGCAGCCAACTTCTTGGAATGATATGAGTTTAGATCCCTATAGCTTAATTATAAAGGAAGAAGCCAACTATCTTAATTATAAAAGAAGCAGCCAACTTCTTGGAATGATATGACTTGATCATCCGCAACTTTAGCACCCTAAAATATCCCAGAAAGAAGATTTGCAGCACTGGAAATGGCAGCTCCAGTGATAGCACATTGCACAATCTGCTCATGAGAGGAACAGTCGGATGCAAGTGCCAGAGCCACACCAGTAATGGCTCCTGCAACTGCACTATTTTTCTGCACGGAAGCAAGCAATGACAGTTTCAAGTACCATAGGTAGACATTAGAATCTCTACATTCCCCTATGAAAGCTTCGACTCAAAAAGAAAAGGAAAAATGAAGCACTACCCAGTCGTGGGCTCCACGAGCCTCCTTCAGTCCATAAGTAAGCCCCGAGTACACCCCTGCAGCAAGCCCTGCAATGTAAATAAGGGATTAGCTCTCAATATGAAAATGCTGTCCATTGTAGCAAAATGTAAATGTCATGCTCGAAAGTCTGTTAACTAACAAGCAAATCTTGTGCATTTCATGCTCTAAAGCAATTCATATTAAACAAAAATGCACATACCCCATTGTAAGGATTCCTTTCCTGTGTGCTTCACCTGAAATTAAACATTGTGATCCCTCATCAGTGACTACGGATCAAATTGATCCAACTCAAAATAAGTAAACCAGATATCACCAGTGGCACAAGAGAAGAATCTACATCCATTGGTTGCAAGGCCCGAGCTTGCCACATTAGGGTACGAATACAGAAAGGCAACACTAAGAAAAACGGTACAAACGTGCCGGAACTTAGGTGCATACTATCAGAATAATAATCAATCAAGTCCATATTTATCTTTCTTATAACTGAACCCATTTTGATCCACACTTGGATTTTCTGAATCCCATGAGTTCTTATATCATTTTGATTCGCAATGAGTCTGTGTTTGATATTTGAGTTTCGAACTCACCATAGCTTCAAGAGATTTACTGCTGTTACCCCCTGCAAAGTACATAATAACACTTAGACAGGCATCCCAAATATTGAATATATCCATGATGTTTGGACACTCTTAATTATAAATCCATTAGAATTTAGAAATCACTTGGATTAGAAACCAAGCACTAATTTCCGAATACAAGACTTGCAGTAGAAGACTAAGTAACATTTATTGAAGAAGCTATATATAGAGTCGATTACAAAAAGTAGTAGTTTGGAAGGTATGAGTATGACAGAACAGTAGTGCGTACCTCTGAGGTCCGGGAAGCGATTCTTTTTGTGGCCTGAGATATCCGGCGGCGTCCCATTACTTGAACCAAGTCCTGAAGCTAAATCACAAACTCAAACACATGCTCTTTCAACATGTCACTAAATGCATGAGGTGCTAATGAAGAGAATGGAAAGAGGAGCAGGAAGCAGAGACGAATATAGCTAGCAAGTTATTATGAAGGAGAAGAAGAAGATGGTATGGTTAATATTATGGCATGTACCTTCAGTGGCAGTGAAATAAGCCTCTCGTGACACAGCCTGAACAGCTCCAATCTGTACTCATAACATGGTCAATATTAGGGCACGTATATTAGTGTGAGATGAAGATGAATTAATGAAGAGAAATGTAGCGTACCCCGGCGGCCTTGACAAAGCTCTCGGCGATGCGGTTGAGGAGAGGGTGGCCGAGGTCGAACATGTCACCCTTCTCAAATCCAGGGAACTTAAACGACGACGGCTTCGAAGCCTCGATATGAGTGTTAACACTTCCCCCGCTGTTCAACATCTTCGATGGTTTTAGTTTCCTTTTTTCTGTGAGATGATAACAAGTAACTAGAGGTGGAATGAGAAAGAAAGCAGTGGAAGAAGAAGAGGCTAGTTATGGCATGGGAAGTGAGTGAGTCTGAGGTTGGAGCAAGTCAGCGTGGACACGTATCATGCATGCCACCCTTCGTGGCGACCTTTCAGAACTGCTTCCATCGCCACCTGTCGTGTCTGTCTTCTCCCACACCGAATCAAAGTTAAAACATTTCTAGCTCTATTTTAGATAAATGAATCAATTCTATTATAATTATCTCAAAATGGGTTTTGTTATAAACTAGAACTTACTTTTGTTAAGAATAAATTAACCAATAGATAGAGAAAGGGAGAATTGAGTGAAGTATCTTATTGATTCTTATATGTCTTCTTTATATAGAGAGAATGATTACATAGCAAGTCCTCATACTATTAAGATACATATTAGTCCTAAGAGTATTAATGGACAAACACTTAATATTTACAACACTTTCCCTTAGATTTCCATTGGTTTGGACGCGCTTAGTGTTGCCTCGTTAAAAACTTTGCCAGGTAACAAAAACCCAGTGGGAAAAAATAATCCTGGTTGAAGGAGAAAAAGAGTGCAACGCGCATGTCTTAGGTAGCATGATTCTGGATGCTCCCCCTCAACGAAAGCTCCCCCTGATCCTTGCATGCCAATTTTAATAGCTCTGATAGTCGCCTCAATCTGACGCCTTTGGTTAACTTCTGAAAGGTGCACTTTGGTAGAGACTTCGTAAAGAGGTCGGCTAAATTCTCATCAGATCGAATTTGCTGAACTGCGATTTCTTCAGTCTTCTGGAGCTCATGAATATGGAAGAACTTAGGTGCGATATGTTTAGTTTTGTCACCTTTGATGAACCCTCCTTTGACCTGAGCAATACAAGCCGCATTATCTTCATATATGGTTGTTGGATTGTCAGTTATTGAAGGAAGGTCACATGTCCTCCGTATGTGGCGAATAACTGATCTCAACCAGTAACATTCTTTGCCAGCTTCATGTAATGCCATTAGCTCCGAGTGATTTGATGAAGTTGCCACTAGTGTTTGCTTTGTCGATCGCCATGAAATTGTAGTATCTCCACAAGTAAAAACATATCATGTCTGTGAGATGGCCTTATGCGGATCAGAGAGGTATCCTGCATCAGCATATCCAACAATGGTTGGACCATGAACATATGTTTTTTCATAAAACAAACCCATATCAGTTGTACCACGAAGATAGCGTAAGATATCTTTTACATCATTCCAATGACGCGTGGTGGGGGCAGAACTATATCTTGCTAACACATTAACTGCAAATGCAATATTTGGTCTAATGCATTGTGCTAAATAAAGTAAAGCACCTACAACACTCATATATGGTACTTATGGACCAAGAATATCTTCATCATCTTGTCTTGGACGAAATGGATCCTTGTGAATGTCAAGGGACCGAACAACCATTGGTGTGCTTAGTGAATGAGCTTTATCCATGCTAAAACGTTTTAAGATCTTCTCAGTATAAGCTGATTGATGGACTAAAACTCCACTAGCCAAATGCTCAATATGCAGACCAAGACAATATTTTGTTTTTCCAAGATCCTTCATTTCGAATTCTTTCTTTAAATATTCAGCTGTCTTTGAAAGTTCTTTAGGACTTCCAATCAGGTTCATGTCATTTGTCAAGACCCACCCCGAATTTCACCCCGAAACCCGAGGTAAGTCCTGCGGGGACCACCTCCAAGGAAAATTTACCGATAAGCAAACCTCCCTTGAAAATGGACAACCCTAACCTAGAAAACTAAAGTGTTACTTTCTTAAATAAAAATGAGCATCCTCCAAAACAACCCACTTGAAACTCAAGGTCTTTCTTGCGGACATCTGCATAACTCTTCTGTCTACTTTGAGCGGTCTTGAGTCTATCTCTGACCACTTTAATCTTCTCATTAGTATCCTGGATTAACTTAGGACCACAAAGTTCTTTTTCTCCTACTTCATTCCAACATAAAGGTGTACGACACTATTTCCCATAAAGTGTCTCAAAGGGAGCCATACCAATACTAGAATGGTAGCTGTTATTATAAGCAAACTCCATCAAAGATAGGTTCTTATCCCAACTCCCCCTGAACTGCAAGGCACAATATCTCAACATATCCTCCAAAGTCTGAATAGTCCTCTCTGATTGCCCATCAGTCTGAGGATGAAAAGCAGTGCTGAAGTGTAGTCGGGTACCTAAAGCTGCCTGAAGAGCTCTCCAGAATTTAGAAGCAAATCTAGGATCCCGATCCGACACTATTGATTCTGGTACACCATGAAGTCTCACTATCTCATTCACATAAAGCTCAGCCAATTTATCCAGTGTATACTTCTTTCCCACCGGTAAGAAATGTGCAGATTTGGTGAGTCTATCCACAATCACCCAAATACCGTCATGCCCCTCACGGGTACGAGGTAAACTGAAAACAAAATCCATGGTGATGTGGTTCCACTTCCACACTGGAATAGGCAACGGCTCAAGCAATCCTGAAGGTTTCTGCCTTTCAGCTTTCACTTGCTGACAGATCAAACACCTACTTACAAAAGCTGTCATTTCCCTCTTCATGTTTGGCCACCAATAATAATATTTCAAAGTCCGATACATTTTAGTACTACCCGGATGAGCAGCATATGCAGAACTGTGGGCTTCCTCCATTATCTCTATCTTTATCTCTTCATTCCTCTTTGAAACACAAAGTCTATTTTTGAACAATAAAGTCTCATCTCTTCTTACCGAAAAATCCACGGTGGCTCCATTCGCTGCTCTTTCAATCAACCGAACAATGGAAGGATCTTGATACTGTGCTTCCCGCACTTTATCAACCAAAACTGACCTCACATGGAAACTAGCTACCAATGCACCAACTTCATCCACTGCTAAATCCACCCCAGTAGCTCGCAACTCAAAAAGAAGTGGAACTCTAACCATCCTCAGGTGAGACAAAGATATGGTGGGATTTCGACTACGAGCGTCAGCTACCACATTAGCTTTTCCAGGATGATACTCAATAGTGCAATCATAATCATTGATTAATTCCATCCACCTTCTCTGCCTCATATTTAACTCTTTTTGAGTGAACACATACCGAAGACTCTTGTGATCAGTAAAAATCTAACACTTGGCTCCATAAAGATAGTGTCTCCACAACTTGAGAGTAAAAACTACTGCTGCAAGCTCTAAATCATGAGTGGGATAATTCACCTCATGCTGCTTCAATTGTCTAGAAGCGTAGGCAATAACTCGATCATGTTGCATCAATACCCTGCCTAAACCTTGTTTAGAAGCATCACAATAAACCACATATTCCCCACTATCATCCGGAAGTGCCAAAACAGGAGCACTAGTCAGGCGATTCTTTAATTCTTGAAAACTTTGCTCACACTGATATAACCATTCGAACTTAACTCCCTTCTTGGTCAATCTTGTAAGTGGAACAGCAATCTTTGAAAAATCTTGCACAAAGCGTCAATAATAGCCTGCTAATCCCAAGAAACTACGAATCTCCGTCACAGTGGTAGGTCTTCTCCAATTTGACACTGCTTCCACCTTCTGGGGATCCACACTAACACCTTCAGCCGAAACTATATGACCCAAGAACCCCACTTTATCCAGCCAAAATTCACACTTGCTAAACTTGGCATACAACTGAGCATTTCTCAAAGTCCGTAATATCATTCTTAGATGTTTGGCATGCTCCTTTTTACTTCTTGAGTAAACCAAAATGTCATCTATGAATACGATCACGAAGCGGTCAAAATATGGACTAAACACCCTATTCATGAGATCCATGAATGCAGCTGGTGCATTAGTAAGTCCAAAAGGCATCACTACAAACTCATAATGACCATAGCGTGATCGAAAAGCAGTCTTGGCTATGTCATTCTCTCGGATCCTCAACTGATGATAACCAGATCTCAAGTCAATTTTTTAGAAAACAGAAGCACCCTTCAACTGATCAAATAAATCATCAATGCGAGCTAACGGATATTTATTCTTCAGCGTGACTTGATTTAGCTTTCTATAATCAAGGCATAGTCTCATGGTGCCATCTTTCTTCTTAACAAACAACACCAGAGCACCCCATGGAGACCTGCTAGGCCGAATAAAACCCTTATCTACCAACTCCTGCAGTTGAGTCTTCAACTCCTTCAATTCTGCTGGAGCCATTCTGTAAGGTGCCTGTTAGATATGTATAGTTTCAGGAAATAACTCGATAGAAAAATGTATCTCCCTTATAGGAGGCAAACCAGGCAACTCCTCGGGAAAAACATCTGGAAACTCTCTTACTACAGGAATATCCTCTATTCTCAACACTCCCATACTTGTATCCACAATGTGAGCTAAATATGCCTGACAACCTTTATTTAACGATTTCCTAGCAGTAATAGCTGATATTAAGCAACTCGAGATAACCTCCCTTTCTCCTTGAAATGCAACCTCAAATCCATCTGGACTTCGAAGCACCACTTCTTTTCGGAAACAATCTACCATAGCTCTATAAGCCTCTAAAAAGTCCATTCCCAAAATCACATCAAACTCTACAATATCTAAAGGAATTAGATCCGCCTTAAACTCAGTCCCTTCTACCAATACTTCACAACCACTAAACACCCAATTTATTCTCATCACCTCACCGGATGGTAGAGACACCTGCCACTCGCCTGGAAGAGACGATGATGACACATTGGCATGGAGAGCAAATCTACTAGACATAAATGAATGCGTGGCTCCGGGATCAATTAAAGTAAAAGCTGGCTGACCAAAAATTAATAATGTACCAATGATGACATCTAGAGAAGTACAACCCTCCTGCTGAGTCATAGCATGAAGTTTAGCACGAGTCATGGGACGTCCACGTTGACCACTACCTTGCTGGGAGCCACCTCTGGCTGCTGAACTGCCACGAGTACCTATACTGGAGCCTCTGGCTGCAGATTGACCGGCTGGCTGAGTAGGAGTGGGGGTGGTCCTCTGAGCCAATAAGGGACAATCTCTCTTGAAATGGTCCAGACTACCACACTCAAAGCACCCAGAAAACTGCTGCTGACGACCAAAAGAAAAAGTCTGACCACCCGATGTTCCACCCTGGAAACTGCCACCAAAACCATATTGACCAGTCTGTTGCCTACCCAACTGGCTCCGGAAAGGTCTCCTGTTACGTCCTCTAGCCCTGAACCGAGAACTAGAACTCGATCCACCACTACTGCCACTACCAGTTGAAGACCCTGAAGCGGATGATGAAGTAGCCTTCTTGAATGGACCCTGACTGGGGCCACTATAATCACGGGATCGTACACCATGTGTCCTCATGGTCTTAATGGCCATAGCTGCACTAACCGCATCAAGAAAGGTCGGGTAGATAACACCTATCATCTTATCTACATACATTCCACCAAGTGCCCCAATGAACATGTCAATCCTGGTCTTCTCATCAGGAACCAGATATGGCACATGATAACTCAAAGTAGTGAACCTCTGCTCAAACTCTATGACACCCTCATCATCCCTCTTCTTCATGTTCAGAAAATCCGACTGAATTCTGATACGATGAGCATGACTGAAATACTGACCCAAGAAGAGCGTCTTAAACTGCTCCCAAGTCATATTCTGAGCACCACCAATATTTCTGCTAGCGAGAGTCTACCAATGATGAGCTGAATCATCTAAAAAAGTCACTGTCATCTTCACTTTCTTTTCTTCTGGCAGATCAATGCTCTCAAAAGCTTTTTCCATCTTATCTATCCAAGTGTATGCATCAAGGGGTCCCTTGGCACCCTTAAACTCAATTGCTCCTGCATCAAAAACATCTTTCTTTTTTACAGATCGAGGGTGGTGAACTGTCTCCAAGACACCTCTCAGCATGTTCCCAAGAGAACCAACTAATCCTCTAATCTCATCACCCTCATTTGTGTTGGTCGAGGTAGCCTCACGAGATTGACGTCTAGGAGGCATAATTACCTGAAGAAAAAGATATTTAATAGTCTGTACACAAGACTAACAGAACTATCACACATACCCAATAACACATAGCATCCAAAGCATAAAATGCTAGTGAATCCGCCGCGGTCGGATCACCACTCTATAGGAACTACGTGCTTCTTAGGCAAATATGGTAGTACCAAAGAGGTAGGAAATGAAACCTAAAGCTCTGATACCAACTGTCAAACAAAAAGGTAGGGATACTGCTGCCTCATTTGTTCTTCTGATTCCCAAGTAGCTTCCTCTACTTGATGACTTCTCCAAAGCATCTTGACAAGTGGAATTGTGTTGTTCCTCAGTACTTGCTCCTTTCGGTCAAGAATCTGTACCGGTTCCTCTTCATAGGTCAAATCTCTCGTCAAACTAATTGGCTGCTTTTGCAACACATGAGAGAGATCGGCAATATACTTGCGAAGCATGGATACATGAAACACATTATGTATCCTGGACAATTTTGGAGGCAAAAGTAACCTATAAGCAAGTGAGCCAATTCGCTCTATTATCTCATAAGGCCCAATATACCTCGGACTAAGCTTCCCACGCTTACCAAAACGTACTATCCCTTTCCAAGGAGATAGTTTCAAGAACACCAATTTCAAGCCTAACTATGTCAATCGAACGAAAACACCTAATAAGCCCTAGAATTTCTTTTACCGATTTCTCCTTACCTAGCTCAAGAGGGAGGGAGTCCTTTGGAGGGATGAACGCACGGGAGGAGAGCTTTCCAACGAGCTAAGCAGCTTCGGCTATGGTGGCCGGAGGAGGGAGTTCCGACGAAAGTGCAACCGGCGTCCCCGGCGAATTTCCTCGCGAACGGCGGCGTTACACGGCCGGTCACCGGCCCAGGAAGAGAGAGGAGGTGGCGGGGGTCCGAACGGGACCGGTCTGGCGGTCGGTGGTGGCCGGACGGCGGCGGACGGCAGCCGGAAAGTTTCGGCAGGGAGGAGGGATATCGGGAGCCGGTGCGGGGAGAGAGAGAGAGAGAGAGAGAGAGAGAGAGAGAGAGAGAGAGAGAGAGAGAGAGAGAGAGAGAGAGAGAGAGAGAGAGAGAGAGAGAGAGAGAGAGAGAGAGAGAGAGAGAGAGAGAGAAAGAGAGAGAGAGAGAGAGTTTTGGGCCTTTGACCAAAAACAAGGCCCGGTCTAACTTAATAAACAAAACCCAACTCCAAAACTTAACACCCCAAAATAATACCCCAATAAAACTTATATTTTTAATTAATAACTTTTTCATGCTAACTCCGATTTTTAACGAATAGCATGTCTACGAACTCGTAATAACATCCTCTACGACTTTCATGAAGAAAGTTTTCCCAAATTCCATACGGAAGAAAAAGTCAACTTTGGAGTCTTAAATAGTAAACGGTTATTTAAAACGGTAAAAGACCAAAATATTACCAAAGTAAATAACCGTAAAATAACTTAAGAATCGGGGCGTGACATCATTGACATGTACTGCTGCAATGGCAAAACCAGAATTTGATTTCTTAATAAATACTCATAGTCCAACACCTCATCCTCCTCCTCCTCATCCAAATGTTGCTCGGAGCAGAAGAGAGCGTCCAAGAGAAATGGCTGATCCATCTTCTTCAGAGAAGAAGAGGCTTGGTTCTGGGTTCATTTCTTCATTATAGGGTGCTGCTTTGAGCAGTGAGGGAACAGTGCCCTCAAAGAATGAGCCTCTCTAGGCTTCTCTGTCTCCTTTTCTTTTCACTCAGTCACACCAAAATCTGTCTCTGATGGACAAGCAGAGACCCAGAGAGAGTTGGGTCATTCACATAACCTTCCTTTAGCAAATATTCACTTAGACGGTTATACCATATCCATCCAGATTGATTTAATCCATATAAGGATCGCCTCAACTTAATTGAGTACATGCCTTGCTGTTTTGTGGTTGTTTCAGGCAACTTCAACCCTTCTGGTATTTTCATATAGATATCAGTTTCTAGTTCTCCGTATAAGTATGCCGTCACAACATCCATAAGTTGCATATCAAGTTTCTCAGAAACTACCAAACTTATTAGATAACGAAATGTTATGACATCCATCACAGGAGAATATGTTTCGTCATAATCTATCCCAGGCTTTTGTGAAAATTCTTGCGCAACAAGTCGCGCTTTGTATCTTGCAACCTCAGTTTTCTCATTGCGCTTTCTTACAAAAACCGAATTATATCCAACCGGTTTCACATTGGGTGGTGTTTGGACAACGGGTCCAAAAACACTGCGCTTTTCCAAAGACTTTAACTCTTCTTGGATTGCATTTTTCCATTTGAGCCAATCATATCTTTGTCTACATTCATCAATAGAGCGAGGTTCAGTCTCATCGCTTTTTATTATTTCGGTAGCTACAACGAATGAAAATACATCATCTATGGCCATTTCTCTAAGATCCCAGAATTCATTGGTGTACACATAATTTACGGAAATTTCCTTATTTTCAGGTACCTGAGCCTCTTCAAGGGCTTGTGTTTCACCAAAGTCATTTGACATTTGTGTATTTATAGAATCATAAATTGTGGATCCGACGTCAAAGTATTGCCCAAGAGTATTTTCAAAAGTGATGTCATCAGAATTCAGATGTGCCTTTGTTTTCCTCTTTCTAGGAACTGAATCTTTTGAACCTATAGGTCTGCCACGGTTTAGGCGTGCATTAGATTGCTCATTTTCCGCCACATTATTTTGTCCAGTCGGGACATCAATTCGTGCAGGAGTATTAGCTGCTGGGATATGTGATCTTGTCACTTTTGCTATGTCGGTGAATGCATCAGGCATTGAGTTAGCAATGTTTTGGAGATGCATAATTCATCGTACTTCATTTTCACTTTGTTTAGTACGAGGATCAAGATGAGACAGTGTAGGTACCACCCACAATAATTCACGACGTTCTTCAGGAACTTTCTTATCTCCCCCTAACGGCGGGAATATCGTCTCATTAAAATGACAATTTGCAAACCGTGCACGAAATAGGTCACCCGTCAAGGGTTCAAGATATCGAATAATGGATGGTGAATCGAATCCGATGTAGATTCCCAATCGTCGTTGAGGGCCCATTTTTAAACGTTTTGGCGGTTCAATAGGCACATAAGTGGCACAACCAAAAATCCGTAGATGGGAGATATTGGGCTACCTCCCAGTAGCAAGTTGGGATGGGGAATCTTGGTGGTTGCCTATGGGCCTCAAACGAATTAATGTTGCCGCATGCAAAATAGCATGTCCCCATGTATAAACAGGCAACTTTGTTTTCATAAGTAAAGTACGTGCAATTATCTGCAGGCGCTTTATGAAGGCCTCTGCCAAACCATCTGTGTGTGAACATGTGGAACAGAATGTTCAACTTCTATTCCCAAAGACATGCAATAATCATCAAATGTTTGAGATGTAAATTCACATGCATTGTCTAATCTTATTGACTTAATGGGATTGTCCGGGAATTGTGCTCGTAACTTTATTATTTGAGCAAGAAATTTGGCAAATGCCATATCAATGTTCTAAAAAACGCTAGGCGCTAGTCGGGCGGACAGCTAGCGCCTAGCGCCCAGAGGATTAATCGGGCGCCTAGACGGCGCGTAGGCGGTTTTTTATTTTCTATATTTTTTATTTATTTAATTAAAATAATTATATAAATAAAATTTATAAAAAGCATTATTATGTTCTAAAATAGCAAAAATACTTCTAATGATAGACAAAATATTCAACAACAATGTTCTTAGAAATTAATCAAATAACTAAAGTCTAAATAATGTAATCATAATTTATACACTCATTAACCTCATAATTCATCAAAATTGGCAGAATAACACATCTCATATTCCAAAATTGCAAATCCAAAGATAACAAACCACTTAAATAGATGCATTGATTCACATGATCATATATTCATATTGCATATTATCATATTATGTATGTGGCCAACTAGCCATGTAGGTAAACGTCAAAACCACATAACCAAAATTGCATAATCTTACATGTTATCTAAAAAAAGAACCCGTAGCAAGCTTTGACTGCTAATAGATTCTACTCATTCTCACTTGTGTTAATACCTACACATCTACACTGAGAACTCCATCGAACTAAGATGTAGAAAACTATTCACCTTTGTTCTTGTTTTATTTCCAGAGAAAGTTACAGTGTGTATATGCAATTTGTTAATGCAATTTGTATATGCAATTTGTTAATGTACTAGAAATTTGTATAAACTATGTGTTCATATTTGATCCCAGTTTCTGTAAGCATACTTCTCTACTAAAAGTACTGATTTTGAGAGACAATAAGTCACATATCAATCAGCAAATGGTGGCTATTCATTATACAATATACATGAGCAACTCAGCAGTCTCAGACTCTCAGCTCTAATAAAAGGTTTCAATTACCACATAGTTAGAACCCAGAAAAGTACATTTTTCTGTTCTTCTGCCGAGAATGAACTTGTCCAAAATTGAGAACCCTTCAACAGTTCAACACCAGGAAATCTACAACTGAAAAGTGAGAACCCATAATTAGATTGAACTCATTGAACTGATTAATGTAAAGAATGAGTGAAGAACTGAAGATTGAAAAAAAAGTACCTTGCGTCCTTGCCCGAAAAGATCAAGAGAGACTGAGAGACTAAGAGACTGAGAGAGAGAGAGATAGGTTGTGCGCTGCCGCGTTGGGGTGTTGTGCGCCGGTGGGCGGCCAGGCGACCGGATATGGATGGCCGGAGAGGCAAGCGCGGAGGAGATTGAGAGGACTTTAGAGTATTGGTTTCTGAAAGAGATAGAGGCATGTTCGGACATTAGAGTAAAGTAGAGGGAGAGATAATCGGGCCAACAAAAAAACCATAATTGGGCAGCCCAGCCCACCCAGCCCGCCCATCCCGCCCAGCCCGCCCAGGCGCCGCCCAGCCCGCCTAGGCGGCCGTTTTTTGCCCAGACGCCCAGCTTCGACGATTTGGGCAAAATCGGAACGGTCCCCTGCCGCCCAGCGCCTAGGCGGCCCTGGACGGCGTTTTTTAGAACACAGGCCATATTGCGAGTGGACAAGAGGAACACATTTGACCATCTTGTCGATGCATCAACCAAAACCATAAAATACCTATATGGTCCGCAAGATGGTTGAATCGGACCACAAATATCCCCTTGGATTTTTTGTAGAAAAGATGGGGACTCAGTGACAACCTTTGCATAAGAGGGTCTAATGACCAACTTTCCTTGAGCACAAGCTTGACAAGGGTTATTGCTTGGCAAAATTATATTTTTGGTCAACAATGGATGACCATTGGAATTTGTAATTATTCTACGCATCATGGTAGATCCGAGGTGACCTAAACGGTCATGCCAAAGCATAAATGTATCGTTGTCCTTGAACTGTTGGGTCACAACATGGTATGTTTCAATAGGCTTAATGGTTGTGTGATATAAACCAGATGATAGACCAACCAACCTTTCCCATACGCGTCGTTGGCTGCCGACATTGGAAGTAATGCAAAGGTATTCCACATTCCTGTCATTTGTGGTCTCAATATGGAAACCATTTAAACAAATATCCTTGAAACTTAGTAAATTTCTTCTGGATCTAGAAGAGTATAAAACCTCTTTAATGGACAATTGAGTTCCATTTGGAAGACTAATGTGGGCTCTGCCGGAGCCTTCAACCAAATCGGCAGTACCGGATATGGTGGTCACAAGAGTTTTAGAAGGTACTAAGATGGAGAAATATTTTCGATCATGCAGGATCATGTGCGTGGTGCCACTGTCAGCAAGACAAATTTCTTCTCCATTTTCAAGTTGAGCGTATCCATGATCCATTTTTAAGCCTTCAAAAATAAAATAAAATATATAAGCAACAATAGATTTTATTATTGCAAGGTGTTAAAAAAAATTACACGTAATGATATGATGATTTATGTAACAGTTTGTATATGAAATCACAATGAGAGCACGTAAATTTATGGCTTGGATGCTTATTATAGTGGTTAAAAACAAATAAGTTTTAATTGTCAAATTTATCACTTCAACAGGATTTGGAAAGTAAAGTAATCAACTAACCACAAGAAAAAAGTGAAATATTTTTCAAAATTTCATAAGAGTTATCGGGGTTCTAACAATAGAAACTCAAACCCGAAATTTTAAGTATAATATATCAATGAATTAAAAGTTTCACTTGAGCTTGATGTTTCAAGAAACAGTTAACTTGAAGTTAACATTCTGAGAGTTTTGCAATATCATTGTGCAATATAAGGAATCCCCCTCATTTGCCCCAAATAGTTGTTAGGTCCATTACGACCAGCACCATTGTGACGTCCACAGCCACCACGATGACCACGTCCACGAGCATTGCCATGCCTTCCTCGACCTTGATTGACATTTCCACCATTGTGAACAGCATTTGCCTCTGGAAGTGGTTTTGACCCAGTAGGGCGAGATTGGTGATTTTTCATCAGTAATTCATTATTATGTTCAGCCAATAGTAGACAAGAAATGAGGTCAGAATATTTCTTGAAACCTCTTTCACGGTATTGTTGTTCCAACACAATGTTGTTTGCATGGAAAGTAGATAAAGTTATCTCAAGCATCATATCATCAGTGATGGTTTCTCCACACAGCTTCATTTGGGAGGTAA
This sequence comes from Fragaria iinumae, assembly GCA_009720345.1. Classification (NCBI taxonomy): domain Eukaryota; kingdom Viridiplantae; phylum Streptophyta; class Magnoliopsida; order Rosales; family Rosaceae; genus Fragaria; species Fragaria iinumae. The sequence goes on along the minus strand of CM019120.1, from coordinate 24,223,430 downwards.
TCCGAAACATTTCCGAATTGTATTCAGTCACGGAGTTGAAATCTTGAAGGCGCAGATGCGACCATTCATATCGCGCTCGTGGGAGAACAACTGTCTTCTGATGAGAGAATCGATCGGCTAAGGCAGTCCAAAGAACGACAAGATCCTTAACAGTAAGATATTCATCCTTCAATCCTTCGCTTTGTTTTGTGGGGTCGCATCACCATCTTCTTTGATTGTTGATCCAAGATTTTGTGCTTCAAGGTGCATCTCAGCATCCAAGGCCCAAGACATAACATTGTTCCCAGAAATGTCAAGGGCATGAAAATCCAATTTGGCCAAATTTGCCATCTTAACTCTAACAAGAAAATATATATATATATATATATATATATATATATATATATATATATATATATATATATATTATATATATATATATGAGAATCCAAATTTTAGAACTTCAGGTTCATAATATATATCATTATCGAAACTTCAAGTTCGTATCAAGTGAAACAATAGATGAAAATGGATACAATGTATATGCACAAAACTTCAGGTTTATGCTTAAACAATTAGAACTGCAAGTCTATTGTTATTGAACTTCGGGTTCATGATCTCGAAACTTCAAGCTCGGAGATTATTAGTGAAACTTCATGCTCACTAATATAAGTAATTGTAAATATAGAAATAATATAAACAAACACATATGTAGATTTAACAAAACAAGAGGTAAACTCATAGATCATGAGTGTGGATAATAAGCAACAAAGGTTGCACCAACATCTCGTAGACCATCATGAAGTTTTATAGAAATAAGAAGCGAACTCGTGCTGATAACGTGTTGAAAATTAGAATTTACTTTTGTGAAGAATAAACTAACAAATAGATAGAGAATGAGAGAATGGAGTGAAGTATCTTATTGATTCTCATATGCCTTCTTTATATAGAGAGTGATTACACATGAAGTCCTCATACTATTAAGATATTGCATATTAGTCCTAAGAGTATTAATGGACAGACACTTAATATTTACAACAGGTTTAGGGTATTTCACAAGTGCTTTCTCAAAATCACTATCTATTGTTTCTAAAATTAACCGACGACACATCAATAATTTTGAAATCATACCCTAAAACCCTAAACCCATTTTGTCGAAAATCGACTTGTATTTCCAGATGCAGGGATATGTTCATGATCTCTTGCTCTTCAGCTACAATATCCATGTACTTTCTGAATACAGTATGTGATTGTTTAACCCGACCACTTCAACCAGGAAGGAGCCTTGTGCAACTATGAGGTATAGGAGAATAATTGTGATTTGAGAGACCCCAATCTTTCTATGTGACTAGTACTTGATATATAATTACATGAAAGAAATTTCTAGACAGCAGCTCGCCTCCCACGTTTGAAGAGTTTCCTATAGCGCGAACATTAGTTACAAGTACCAAAATTCTAAGATACTAACAATTGGACAAGCCCTTCAAAGAAAAAAGATGGGACAAGAAACTGTCTCATTCCATTCTGTACCCGTTATGCTCATTCATAAACCACGGCGACACAAAAATTTGAATTCCAAACAGTGTACCCAAGTGGAAGAAATCAATACAACTGCACCTGATTTAGGCTAAAATACAATTAAGGGATACATCCTTTCCAAAAGGCTTTTTCCCATAACTATATGGTCAACAACTAATGTACACTGATCTACAAAATGAAGTTCCACTCCTACATTTCAGAAAATTGGCCTCTAACCCACTCGCTAACCCCCTCCTATCTCTATAGTAACCATAACCTCAAAACCACAAAAAGAACTTATCAAAGGGGCAAAGCACCACATGGTGCACCTATTTGTGCCCTTACTATCACAAAGCCGAAAAATGAGCAAAATCAAGAGAGCAACTTGTGAAGAAAAGCAAAGAGAAAATTGGATATAGAAAGTCAATGCTGATGATATGTTTTACATAAGCAAATACTTCAAGCCCCAAAAGGCCGAGTGAAGAGTAGATACCGCCCACATTGTGAGTATGATTTTCTTTTCATCTTTCGGCCCCTTGCGATGGCACTATACAGTATTTGCTCCTACCATCATGATGGAAGCCATAGACCAAATTCATCCTCTTCTGTCAGTTCACTCATTATCTTCCAAAATAAGTTTGCCTGGACCACTTTCGAGAAACCAAGCATATCCCAAGTTGAATAAAGAGCACAAACTAATAACCCCAACGGCTATTTTAGTTACGACCCATTTACAGCCATTTCCGGTGAGGATTTCGGTGGTATCAACGGGCAGTCCTCTGCGCCCAACTGTCTATTCTCCAAAGTTCCTTGCAAGCAATCAGTGGAGCCTCTAGAACTAGTGGGCTCATTCTCCTTACGATCCTCCTCATCTGAACTGTTGTTATCGGAACAGCTCCTAGAGGCAGCACTATCATTCTCTTGATGTTTCTCATCCGAGTTCTTAACCCCATCAGCTGTTTGACTACAATGCATGCTGATTGCAGCTTTCTTATTTGGTAGCACTGACTGGCTTAGAGTTGTACAAAAAGCAGCAAAAACACTTTCTTTTGGCTTCGAGTTTTTACCCAACCGTTGCCTCTTTGTTAGCTCAGGCTCCCTATCCTTTGAAGCCAATTTCCTCTTCAATCTAAGGGACTCCATTGTACCTTCTTCCTCGGAAGCATCAGGCTGCTTCTTGGGCGGTGGCTTATAGTCTTCATCGTCCTCATCGTCATCATAGTCTACCAGCCCAACCCTTGTACACAAAAATCAACATGAGCATGCTGCCTGTATAGAACAAATATTCGGAAAATGCAGTTCTTCTCTCCCCTACACTAGAGCAGGCAATACCTGGACGGTGGTTGGCTTGCAGCAACTCCATTGGATAAAACAGCTTGAGGTTGTGTCTGTACTTTCTGGGCATTTGACATGGATGCAGAAGCTGTGTCTTCTTCGTCACTAGTAAGAGTTCCAAATTGAGCTATGTTAACGAAATTTAGCAGCAAAGACCACCGTCAATACTCATACAGAAGTTCAACACCAAAGACATACCTGTCCTCATTAAAATAGTCTTCTTCTTCTTTCTCCAAAGCACGCTCATCACCTCGTTTTCTATTCTCTGCCACATTAACAGTTCCTTTCGTTCCAAAACTTTCTAGGAACTGCAAAAGCAGCAGTCAGATATGACATCTTACAAGTAACGATATATGCTGGAGAAAATCCAGAAGGAGCACAGTACCTGCTCATGTTTAACTTTGAGAGAGTGAACGGACGCCAAATACTCAAATTTGACCAACTGAGTCCAGAATGAATCAATCAAGTATTTAACCAAAGATCTCAGATTTTCCTGCAGAAAAAGGAAAATACATTTATGTACACCAACACAGTGGAAGAAACAATCAAGTTCCATGATGCTAAGGTCTGAAAAAGTATGGCACCTTCCGGATGTACTCAAAAAGTTCCAAAACAGCTGAGTTGAGCAGGTTATATCGATTGCCATTACCAACAAAAGCATCAACAATTGGCTTGAGAAGGTTGTTCCTCACAATATGATTTATCAGATGTTCATCCTGCAGTTCAGACATTATTATCTTAATTATTAAGTGATACCTCAAGCAAGAGAAAAGACGAGTATATACGGCGGGAGAGGGAGAGGGAGAGAGAGAGAGAGAGTATGACAATGCTAAACAAAATTAAACTCACATGACGGGAAAGTATGGTGCGAACAAATCGAACTGCAGCAACAACTAGATATTTTTCCCTTCTTTGAGTAAGCAGCAAAACTTTATCTATAACATTATTTAAAAGAAAGTTACACCTGCAATGACAAAGCCAAACATTCCACAGTATAAGTCAGCAGCAGAAATCAATTCTGAATTTTGCACAGGAATTCAAAATATTACTTTATTCTGTACGGATGGTGTAGAACACAAAAGCAAAGCAATTCGCATATGTTTGACAGTACTTCAGGCTTCGCGACAGTCTGAGTTTCAATTCTTTCGCCAGAGCATGAAGACAACTGAGCATTCCCTTCAGAAGGACAGGATGCTGTTATAACGTCAATCAACTGACCAAGATGCTTCTCATAAAAAATCTCGATAATTGTATCCCTCTGTGCGAAAGAGACAAGAAAAGACACTCAATAACCAAGTGAGGTATAGGTGGAAATAGGAAGCATCGAAAAGAACTTATTCCTTACATGCAAGTTTACTGACAAGATTTTTCCAACAATTCAGCAGAAATATAATAAACTACAAATCAACATTTCAAATGTTACACCCTGCATAAAAAGCTTAGGATGTATTGTAGACTCTACAAAGGTTCGATAATTCTGCCAATAAAGTCATTAAGCAAAATTAACCAAAACAGACCTAGAATCAATTGGGTCAGGAAAATTAACAACCAACATAGATTCGACCAGAAAAATCATAGATTTGAATGTGGAGAATTTGATCAATGGGACGCAAAGTCATCACCCCAGTCCAGAAGTTAAGGTTCAGAACAAAAAAATAATATATCAAAGCAACTAGAAACCAGTAAAGGTTACCTTAAAGTGACTTGAAACCTAAGACACAAAGCCTCTTAAATGACTCCAAACCTCAGTCAGAAAGCCTCGTTATACTTCTTATATCACCCATAATGTCTCTGATGACAATCTTACTTGGGTGGTAAGCACCCATCAAAGGGTAAAAACAGACAACTACCATTGCAAACAATGTTGACAACGGGAATGAAACAAGGGTGAAATTCACACTCCCCATATTACAATCTACAGTCTGTTTCCTTTTCAAGTAACTTCTATTTTATCTTTTTATAAGAATTCCAACCAACCTTTCAAAAAAGAACATTCCAACCAAAAAACGTGTGGTTTACAAATTACAAAGTGTAAATTTCATTCTCCTAAAAGAATGTCCAGAAAAGTGATAAATATATGCATGCACATACAATGTATGTCATGCCCTTTATCCCACTTGGACCTGAAAGTGAAATGACTGGCAGGATGGTACTTAATCACGAGGGAACAGTTTGGCACTGGACCCAATAAGTTTTACATATATAAAAAAGGCATGAGGAAAAGAAAGAAGAATCTACAACAAGTTGACTGGAGATGAGGTCACCCAAAAAAATGATCGCCATACAGTACAGTTCGCTGAGGACCAATGACCATGCACAATTCATGCATACCAGAAGAATAAGCAGAATAGTAACTACATATTTATTGCCCTACTTATGTTTATAGTTAAGTAGTAAAACAATACTACTTAACTATAAAAAGTAAAACAATACTTTACCTGTGCTCCTGACAATGTGTACGAATCTAGTAGACTGCGAAGAATTTCAAGAAACTGGCAGTGCATGCTGTCTCCGAAATCTGTAATCATTCCTTTAACCTGCAAGCAGAAAATTATATATTAACATTGGCAGGGGGAACAGAAACATGCTTACTAATAGGGAATATATATATATATATATACAAAAACGATATGAAGCGCACGTCCGCACTGTCCTTAAAGTGCGGACGTCCCTCCGTTCGCCACCGACGACGGCGCGCCTCCACCCGAGCGGACTCCAACAGTGTCCCCGATCACTTTCCCTCCCTGGTGAGTCCGCCGAATTCCAGTTTCCGGCGAGATCGATCTTGTTTGAAGTTTTGGGTGATCTCGCCGGAAAACTGGAATTCGGCGGACTCACCGGGGAGGGAAAATGATCGGGGACGCTGCTGAAGTCCGCTCGGGTGGAGGCGCGCCAGACGGTGGCGAACGGAGGGACTTCCGCACTTGGACAGTGCGGACGTGCGCTCCACATCTGGCCTGTATATATATATAGAAACACACAATGTATATGACTTTTAATGCCATAAATTATCCCACATATTTAACATCCACCTTTCAATCATTTTTAGGTGTAAAGGAGTGATACACAAATGTTTCCATTCTAGGTGCACAACACTGCATATGGAGATACATTAATCAATAGGTACTTACCAAGAGACCTAAAAGTGGAATTCCTTCCTGGCGAACAACATAGGTACGAAGAAGGTTTGGATCCTGGTTCATGAAAAGATTGAGAATATCTGTCCTGCATCCATCATAATCAATTGTTGTGAGGAAGGCATACGAGGATTGATGAACAGAGAGCAAGAAGAGGCACTTAATAAAGAAGACAAATACTTAATATCATGATTTACCCAGTTAATACAAGCTTTTTGTCTTGACTCTGCAAAGCATCACTCACAATGTCAAAGATTCCTTCATTCATAAGATCCCTACAAAAATTGTGTTTCAGCTGTTAGATGCAAAAACATTCCTCAAGAAAATCGTTTTAGTTTGCTAAATAAGATAAGCAGCCAAAAATAAAGACAGGGCTCTGAAAGATAATGATTGATCATTAAACACGATTTGAGAACTGCATACCTAAATAGCCGAAGCTGCTGAACCATCTGCAGACTCTTGCTCAGACTACAAAACTCATGCAAGAAATATACCTGCACAGTGAAAGAGAAGAGAGAAAAATGTGAGTTGGTCAGGTACAGATAGAAAAGTAACAAAAGAACTACAGCCACAGATCCCTACTAAACTCCATGTCACTATCATCACCAAAATTATGTTGACCACATCAAAATTCTGCCTACTAAATTCGATAAATTACAGATACTGAGATCAAAACAGTAACTTCACAAACAGTTGATTGACAAGACAACTAGTTAAAATTTGATTTCATTCTATGAATATATTGAAAGTTTCATGGAACCAAATGAAAGAGTGACAGGAATAAAGGATTACCAAATTCTTTTTAGATTCTGCGGAGGTCGATGGTGACCTTAACCTAGCAAACAATTCCTGAATAAACGTACTGTCGTCCTTTAGCAGAGAAACAACCTATAGCAGAACAATAAAATTAGGCATAACATCACATAGAGCTTGATATGTTTAAAGAATACATAATAAAACTCTTACAATAGCATTATTTCCATGAATTATTGAATTGAGATTTGCAACTGTGCCCTCATCCAACACTCTGGCCAAGACAACATCCTAAAACAAGTCCTGCAGAGTAAATATCCCACCATAGCCGAGAGAGAGAGAGAGAGAGAGAGAGAGAGAGAGAGAGAGAGAGAAAGAGATGAAACACATAAAAAGCCGAACCTTTAAATAACCAACTTTGTACGTCTGGTGTATCTTTGACAGAACCAAAGAATCCTTAATCGGTATGGCCTACACAAAGTGGGTCAACAAATAGCATTACATAAAGAGAAATACCATGTATGTTAACATGCCTCCAACAACCCATGCCCATGCCACCAAATCCTAATCACATGGCAGAAGAAAATTTTTACCTCTTTGAAAACAACATGCTCTTTTAGAAAGTTACGGTAATGTTGAACTTGAGGTACTTCAGGATCATCTGCAATCCAAATTTCAAGTAATTCAGCATCACTATTCAAATGACACAATGAAGAGAAACCTGATGAACTAAGAACCAATCAACCAACCAGGCAACCATTAATTTTCAACAGGGAAGCTTGTGATAAGAGAACATAAACCAACAACGAAACTCACACTCAAGGGCACCGATTATGTCCATGATTAAATCATCACTAAATATTTTCTCAAAGATTTGAGGACTATTCAGCAGAACTGCAGGAAGAAAAAACACAATTACTAAAAAAGAAAAACATAAAATATTCTTCTATTTATGTGCAATACTTTGTGGATAGTAGTGTAAAAAGAATACTTACTGATCCCTCTTACTATTTTGTATAGCATGTGAAGACCATCAACATTTTCCAAGTCTTCACAGATTCTAAATAAGCCCATAAGCTTACGGAAAAAATCTTGCTGGTACAGACAATCAAAAAAATCATCAGAAAAAAAAATGTGAAAAGCAACGTTCTTTATAATATGAACTAACGAGCTGTAGTGGAATGTTACAAAGACACACAAATAATATGACTAAAGATGAGTACATTAGACCTACTTTAACAATTGCTTTCTTAATGAAATGAGAAACCTACAAAGTCGTATGAAGCTTACATCACTTAATATCAGTTCTGTCAGTCGCAACTGGTCAGCAATGCCACTCTCAGCCACAGTCTGCAAGACAAAAATAAATGCATTACCATCCTTCCCCTGTATGATGAAACATAAAAAAGTTTTGAACAGTAAATGAACATCATATACCGACCTATAGAAAATAAAGTGAATATATGAAAGCAACAAATATAGAAAACAATAATTTAAGATGCAGAACAACTGAATCACACCTTAAGGATAATAGGGAGTGTAGATAGCTCAATTGCAGGCAGCTCCCTTAACTCACTGTTTGCATTGTGAAATGTCTCATCTACAAATACCAATTAAGTGAGTGATTAATCTCCAAATCAATTCTTCTGTGGCATAAACCGGTTCCATTAAAAAAAGATATCTATATCAATTTTAGTTGAAGATTAGATGAAGATTAGTAGAAAAGAGGTCGTATAAATTTAAGCCAGTGCACAGCCTAAAGTTGCTTCAGCAATTATCCTTCCCGTCAACCATAACAGCATCTTATACATAAAAGCCTATTCAAATAATTTAAAAACACTGCTTTATGGATACAATCATTCATTCCAAAAGCCACAAATGTCACTAGCGTTAGAACTTTACTATCAACGATGGCCAGGCTAGCAAATAGTCCCTTCCTGGCCAAACACATCAATATTACTACTAGTTAAGCCAGTAAACAAATTCTGCCCTTTATTGATTAAATGTTCCAACAATGAAAATACAAATTTTACGTATATAACAATAAGACAATAAATATACTATCTTAAATATCTCAAACCATAATCCACAAGTCTTCCATCTTAGAGAAAACTGAAAGTTAAACCAGAGGAACACATTCAATTTAAAGAATCAAAAATTGCCAAAAGAAAAAAATAGATGCAAATTGTCACATGCGCAGGGTGATTCGAACCAAAATTGATTATTATCAATTCACAATTAGCAGCATTATATTCATAAGAAGATAAATATCTAGATAGATGCATCTCTTTTAAAGTAATTTTGCATAGCAGCACTTTATCTGACAAATAGTTAGCTCTCATCTGACAACATCAAATTACACAAATGCTGATACAGCTCTACACAATCACTAAAATTTTAAGCTCCAGAAAACTTCCATATATTATATTCCTTCCGCAGGCAGCCAAAATGTGATCGATCTATTCTAACCCAAAAAAAAAAAGAGTAAATGAATCTGTTGTATAACTTTTAGCTCCAAACTTCCATAAATAATAAATTGGGTCACCCTTCTGATCTGCTACTAGAATTTGTCTTTCAGGAACTCTTCTAGAAGTTGAGAACAAAAATCTTGCCAGATGCAGCAATGACCATGAAGTTTAATCCCTGTAATTCCTGTATTTCACTACTGACACTCGTTGACCTAAGCACACATCCTCACAGTGCAAATATGAAATACGATGTATTCTTTTTAGCACACAATTGAAATCCCAAAGGGGGATGGGTACAATATGAATTTCTTGGAGAAATTATATAGCACTTAACAAAGCTGCACGATACCTAAATGTCAATGCCCAATAAGAAACTGCTTAAAGACCTAGCGGAAGTTAGAATTTCCAAACGCCAAAAAACAGCAATGACGGCAATACAAGTTTGAGCATAAAACTTCTTAGAAAAGATATATCAGCTGACACTTACTATTGAGAGGATTAAAATGTAGATTCCTCTGCACACTGCATATGTTGTCCCTGAATAGAGAAGTAAATAATTAGTGGATTCAGATGATGCAAGACTCGGGATCTATTTTACTATATGGAAGAACACAGCAAAAATAATTCAGATGTTACCAGATGTAAGAGCAGCCTGTAGATTCCTGGAAGCTGAGTGCTAATTCCGTAGAATACTCAGGATCCCTCCATGAGATAATTGTATCTGCAAAGCAAATTGTCTTATTAAGCATCTATCATAACCACTTGAGGACACCTCATAAAAAAAAGATAAGATCATCTGAGCTGATACGATGAACAAGTATTGTCTCATATTTACAGACCTTCTTGCTTTCTGTAAATATCATCTGAGCTGATACGATGGACAAGTAATGTCTCATTATCGTCTTCATCAATAACAAACAAACCCAGTTCTTCAGACCTCTGTTTACAGCATTCAAATTTCATCAGAACGTGTACCAGTTTCAATTAATCATTTACACAAATTTGTCGTCTCTATAGATTAAGGCAGAACAAAATCAATCAGATTAACAAACCTCCATATAGTCTATAGTGACATGCCCAGTTCCCTGATCATCCCACTTCCCATCTTCATTCAGACGGTAGACCTTAACACGCTGAGAATTGCAAAAACAAAAGAATTAGACAAACATGACACAAAAGACACGCATTATATTTTTTAACCAAAAAAAACCCTTATATTTAATTAGCTTGCGAGTTATGACATTATCTTTCTTTGACACTACCTTCAAGACCTTCAAGAAAGCATATTTTCACAATCGCGCAGGGGGGGTGGGGACGCAGCAAATGTTATACCGATAGGATGTGCATAAAATATGTGTATGTTATTATGAAAGCATATGCATGTCAAACGCACAGGTCCTCAAGCTATCCAAATGAGACAAAGCGGATGTTAAGGACTGATATATACATGGACACATGAACTAGAAAGTGAGCACGAACATGACAATCGCAATGAACAATGCCTACAAATTTATCTTCACCAAAAATGACGATGACATCAACGATGAGAAATTGGTCTATCCAGAGTTCCTTCTTCTTATGGGAGAACCCCTTTTGATTTTAGATTTGGAGCAAGTCATGTATAATGTAATAATTAATAAGTTAAGTATGCTAAAGGACATTGTTTGCCAAATAAATTGACGTGAATAAACCGCAACAAATTATTTAAGCATCACAGATGGAACAAAATGTAACACCATAAAAGTATTTTAGTGTGCATTATCATGTCATAATTATTCCTGAGTTTTCCAAGCTGACATGTCCCCAACATGTTTAATTCCAGAATCATGGAATCACTATAATACCATAAAAGAGGTCATTACCAAAACCATGGGGTGATAAGAGTAGTCAAAGTTCTAAAAGCTCACAATCCTTATAGAAATATAAAGGCATGGACAAAATAGAAATTAAATTTAGAAGAAATGATGGGGAAAACTACCATAAGACAACTTCAAATCAATTATACTACTTTCCATCCAATAAACATGATGAATGTAGATAGTTAGCATTAAATTTCAGCAATGCACAGGACATCACACTAGTTCAAATACAGTTTAATAGGATTTACTCATTAGCCTCCGACAATAGGTCCCCATTACAGGAAATTATAACCGTCCAAAAGCTAGTTTTCTAGCCCAATGAATGCAGCTACTGTATGTCATTGAAAATTTTGTACAATCACTCTACGTCACCAACTTGTCACCTAGTTGCTATAGAAGACCAATAACTCCACATGAACAAAACGACAACTAAAAAAACAGCATTCTTCTAAATCTTACGCTAGCAGGATAAAGACACCACCAATAACAAAAAACTACTATGAAACTAAACCGCAAGCCACCTTCCACTGGTCACTAGGCAGGAGCAAACGTATAGATATTGGCATGGAGCTTTAGGATGATTTCAAGAGCTTGGGAACTCCCTCAAAAGGCTACCACAGAAGGACACCTTTCAGTGTCCCAATAACCTATCTAAATTAGGCATAAGCGTGGGCATCAAAATTCATAAGGAGCTCAGCTGTGCACAATGAAATATTTCATATATAGTGCTCAGGCAATCCACAAATGACTACTGCTAAAATCTTTCCCTGTGAAAGCTGGACTAAATTTATTCTCCGTCAGCTTATAAAGGAACATCAACCACTGAGACACCTCACGATTTCCCTATTTGTAATCACAAGAGTAAACCTTAGGACCACACTCTTCGCCTATTCGCGATACCTTTGACAATAACTTAACTGCACATCATCCCTCTAAAAAGTCAATTAGCCACTTCTACTTATCAAGCTCTTTGCTTGTTACAGATACGGACTTTAGACACTTACAAGTCACCTTTCCAATGAACATCATTAAAAGAGCTTTAAACTAAAGCAAAATGTGCTAAAAGAAAAAAAAAGTGTCAGACACTTCACTACAGCACTCTTACAGCTGCAGCCAACTAATATGGTTCATTAACACGTTGAACAGCACACGAAAGATTCCATGTCACATTAGAATCGAAGCAACTATTTGCACCGAAACTCTAACTGATTCGAACTCAATGCTAACATGCCCCCTTAAGTTTTGCCAGCTCTGCCCCCAATTCGAAACAAACCAGTACTCCAGCGCACATAATTACGCCGAAAGAAAAACAAAATCTGCAATTGAAACTAAAACTAACCAAGCTCGAGCTCAAAAACTCGCTGATAACAAAAACACCTAATCCAGTGCAATTCTAGGTCAAATTGCTAAGCATCCTAATTCACACAAAAGCAAAACTCGCCTGCATCGAATTGGAGTTGGTCTGTGATTTCTCCGGAGCGCCCATGGTAGCGACTCGAATTCGGAGCCGGAATTCGGCGAGAGACTGAATCGGAGCTGAGGATTCGAAAAAGGAATCGAATTAGGGTTTTCAGTTGAGGAAAAGAGGAGAAGAGGATGAATGGAGGTGATTAGGGTTCCCGGGGATCAGTAGAAAACCCTAACCGCCATTAACGTAGCAGAGCGAACCTTCGAAATTTCTCTCTCACTCTCTCTCTCTCTCTCTCTCTCTCTCTCCGCTTTTTATTCCTCTCTGCGCAAGTGTCTATTACCCCCGAGCTTCGATAAGAGAAGGAATCCAATTACGCATATGTTAGAGGTATTTACCACTCTACCCGTTATGCCCCTGGGTTTCGTGTTAAATTACGAGCGAGCCGCTCCTTCCCGCACTCACGCGCTTTTCAGGAGTTGGTGAGTGTTGTGGTCTCTGCCAGCGGGGTTGGTCACCTGCCTGTTACGTAGAAAGGCGCACGCGGGTGCTTCTGATTGGCTCGGTTTAATTAACCGGCTGTGACGGGAGCTCGGCTCACAGTCTTGATTAAAAGAATCTAGTTGGGATGTGAGATGGCGGAGTATGATTGGCGGAATGATAGAGGTGGGGTTGCGATCAGAAAATGAAAAAAAACACCTTGGAGTTTGCTTTTTATGGAAACAATTTTACTTTTAAAATTTTATCTCTTTCTGTTTTGGGTCAAGTTTCTAATTCGAGTACAAGTGTGGTTATCGGCAAATCAACCTGTGACGAACGAGAAGTTGAAAATTTTAACATGATCAAAGCGTTTACAAGTATGAACGAAGTGAACAAAATTTTGTTTGACCATAGAAGGGTAATGAGGTTAAAGAGTTAATGTGAGTTATGAAGAGTCAATAAAAGCTACGGAGATGTTCATTTTGTTATTTGTTTGAAATTAAAGGCTTCCAATGAGATTTTAGTATCCTCACAAATAACATCGATGATCTTCTAGTAAATCGGTTGTAGAAATTGTGTTCTTGTGACTCAAGTGTGCTATGTAACATGTACTAATTCCGTTTTCTTGTTTGAAGTAAGGTAAGACGACGGATCGTTATATGGATAATGTATTATCCAATTAAATTATAGTCGTCACAAATGTTTAGACGGGTTATATCACTAACAACATTGAAATAGGTTGTGTGCTCCTTGTCACCACTTCATAAGTATCTTGTACAAACTTATGATGTGAATTGTCTAATCACTGCCTATTTTTAATTGTTACAGCCAACGTGGTAAGAGTAATGAAGAGAAAGAGGACGAATGAAACCAAGAGAGAATAATCACTTCAATTTTTGGACTCGAAAAAACATCTACATAGGTTTTGAGAAACAAATTAATTTGTTAGCATAACCATTCAAGCATTTTAATCCTTCTATAGATCGTTGACTATGAAAAAACTTGCTCTTCTCTATCTACCAGTTTAAGAGCCTGCAACATTTTTTTGCATCTTGTGCGGTAAGTTTTTCGTTAGATTGGTTCTAATTTTTAATTTTTATTTTTTTATATAAGTCAAAAAATTTATTGAATCTGGAAGATACTCGGCAAACAATATTTACAACATCGAATAATTTGACCCGAGAGAAATGTGTGAAAAATAAAATTCAATCAAGCTGACAATTTTAGAGGTTTGAATATAAACTCTCCTTCGTATTTTTAAACAAGATTAAGGAAAGATGGTACGATCATACCAATAAAAACAAAATGAAAGATGGAATGAGATGAAATAAATCGGCCCAGTGAATTTCGAAGCCCAAATGTGATTTCAGACCCGACCCATCTCGGCCACAACTTGATCTATATGTACCCCAAATGTCAAGAAATATGACGAGTATTGTCCCATATGACGAGATTTTCTAATCGTTGTACTTGTACATGAAATACAATCTTCAAAATTCTTCAACTTTTAAATTTTGTTTACAGCTAGGATACGATTTTTGAGTTATCTTTCATTTGAATTCGCCTATAACCTTTTTTAACGGGCAGTGCATAAGATATATGGTAGAGTTAATATTGCTTTTGCAATAGAAAGTTTGAATATGAATCCCCAAGTCTTTTAGCACCAACAATAATCATATTTATTGTTGATTGAGACATCAAAATTCATATTGTGTTATCTTTTTATCTGCTCAAACCTAACTTTTCTCTGATATACACATCTACTTTCACATCTCACATCATCATAAAACTCATACAGCTCCCGCTCTCATTTTGCATCCCAATTTTTTTCCCACAATCCTAACTAAACACATGAAATTGCTGTCCAATTTTTCACAAGCCATAAATTATAGCTTTCCAAATTTTTCCGAGGTCGCTCTTTACAGTTTCACCCAAAATTTTACCAGTAACGTCATTCCCAAGTCCTAACCACACACACCACAACGCGCCATGCGCATTTTAGCACCCATGACACGTCGGACAACTAATACCAAATCCAGATAGCAGAGTAGTGAAAAAAATAGAAAGAAAGCAGAAACAAGGGTGCCGCACTTTGAAATCTCCGTCCCCCTTTCCCTACTAACCTCTCACTCCCCAACGGACTCTTCGAGGCTCCCCTCCTCTTCTCATAAACCTTCCTCATTCTCATCCTCCTCTCATTTCTCAGATCCCTCTCTCTCTCTCTCTCTCTCTCTCTCTCTCTCTGAAAATGCAGGCCTCGCTTTCTCTCCCAACTCTCTCCCCCACGCTTCCCAGATCAAACCACGCCGTCCAGTCCACGCTGCCTCTCGCTCCCTCCAAGCCGATCAACCTCCGCTTCTGCGGCCTCCGGCGAGAGGTTTTCGGATTCTCGTCGCTCAGCCGGTCAGACTCGCAGCGCGTCCGGCTCGCCGCGGCGTCTCGGTCTAGGAAGGTCTCGGCGGCTTTGTCTGACAATGGAAGCGCTCCGAAGTCGTTTGATTATGACTTGCTCATCATCGGTGCCGGAGTCGGCGGTCACGGCGCTGCTCTTCACGCCGTCGAGAAGGTACGGATTCTCACTGACACTGACACTGACACTTGCACTTGTTTGGATTTAGCTGTGATATTGTGGCTATGAGCTTGGGATTTAGCTCAGTTGTTACTGATTAGTTGCTTTTGTTAGCTTAAAAATGATCGTAGTAGCTTGGATCGTGTGTGAGTTTGCTTAATTTCTTTCTGCTTCTGCTTCTGTGAGCTTTGTTTTCGATCAAATACACTCACAATATGCATGCAAGAATTGCATTTGTTGCTAAACATTTGTAGCTTGGTGCTTTGGAATTGCTAAGAAATTGCGGCTCTGAGGTTAAGATTTAGCTTGCTTTTCTAGCCTAAATCTGAACCTACTGGACTGTATTAGGTAGGAATGATTGATTTATTTCAGGCTTATGCTGCTACTGTGAGGTGTTTGTTTGAACAAATGCACTCACAATACGCATGTGCAAATTAGCTACCAAACCTTGGTAGTCAGATACTGCACAATCTATATTGGTTGACTGCACACTTACAATAACATCATACTGTAGGAATTATGAAAATCTATGATCTTCCTGCTCTTACTTTGGTTAGTGCCAGTTAGTATCTTGATGATCCTTTTTTGCTAAATATGATTTTCAATGAAACAATTGCAGGGTCTGAAAACCGCCATCGTAGAGGGAGATGTGGTGGGTGGAACATGTGTTAACAGAGGATGTGTTCCATCTAAAGCACTTCTAGCAGTGAGTGGTCGGATGCGAGAGCTTCAAAATGAACATCACCTCAAGGCTTTGGGTTTGCAGGTAAAACACAAAATGCATGTATTAATGTATTGCTGTGACTTGTGACAGCCTATGTGTCTTACCATTTGTTTTGCCTTGCAACAGGTTTCAGCAGCTGGTTATGACAGACAGGGAGTGGCTGATCATGCAAATAATCTTGCATCAAAAATCCGGTCTAGTTTGACCAACTCAATGAAGTCGCTTGGAGTGGATATACTGACAGGTTTTGGTACAATCCTGGTAAGTCATAAGTATGATTTTGTGGCAACTTGAACGAAATTTATGGTCCTCAGTTGAACAATAAATCTAGTTTTTATCCAACGCCGAGATTGTTAGAACATGTTTATGATTAGTTTGATCTGTGCTATTGTAAAAGCTGGATTCCTGATAGTTATTCTAAAATTTACTAAAATCATCAGGGCCCCCAAAAGGTGATGGTTGGAGCATCTGACAAAGTAGTTACTGCAAAAAATATAATCATTGCTACTGGTTCTGTTCCTTTCGTTCCTAAGGGCATTGAAGTCGATGGTAAGAATATACATCATCCCCCTTCCATGTTATACGATGGTTGATCAAAGCCTGTTTCCTTTTGGAAGTATTGTATATTGATTCATTTGTGACCCTTGGTTACTATGTTTAAGTGATACATAGTGAATGTGTAATGCACATGCAGGGAAGACTGTAATTACGAGCGACCATGCACTCAAATTGGAGTCTGTTCCTGATTGGATTGCTATTGTTGGAAGTGGTTACATTGGTCTTGAGTTCAGTGATGTGTATACGGCACTTGGAAGTGAGGTAGTTTTTTTTATTTATTTATTTTTCATTTTCATATTGTGAAGTTTTACTTAGTCTGTGCAAAAAGTACATCTCCATTTGATGGAAGCGAGTTGTTGTTAATGGCGACTTAGAGCCTTAAAAGAATAAAACCTCGATAAATGTACTACATCTTCTTTTTGGTCATCTATATTTTTACCACTGCTCTCCAAGGAAAGGCACACTATCCAGTTGAGAGAAAGGGTCACAGTTGATGTAGGCCTTACAGCAAATTCAGACCTTGACCGGGTCAATCTGTCTCTTCTCTTTGAGTCTTCCAGTTGAATTTTACTTGTTTCACTTTTATGGATTTTCTTCTGTCTGGCATGCCTTATTTAAATTTCCTAGATATGGTTGTATGATTTGACAGTTATTATCTCACAAGGCATTCTAATTGGCCAAGCTACTGCTATTCTGCAGGTTACTTTTATTGAAGCTTTGGATCAGCTTATGCCTGGTTTTGATCCTGAGATTGGGAAGCTAGCCCAGAGGGTTCTAATTAATCCACGAAGGATTGACTATCAAACTGGAGTATTTGCCAGCAAGGTAACCAGTTTTTTTTTTTTTTTTTTTTTTTTTTTTTTTTCCATCTGTATATTTTGTTCTTGGTTGTCGTATCAAATTGTCATGTCTTCTTTGTTTTGTTATAGATCACCCCAGCCAAGGATGGGAAACCAGTCATCATTGAACTAATTGATGCAAAGACCAAGGAACCAAGAGATACTCTAGAGGTAACTAAGAGTGTGTTTAAACTGATGTGATATATACTTTCATCATGAATGTATTTCCATCTGAACTAGTCTCCCCGTAACCTACTTTTACAGAATGTTTATGTTAAGACTTCAAATTGAAGCCCGAGTGTTTTGCTATTTGATCTTGTTAACATTTATTATGGGCCCTGACTTTATCTCTCTCACAGGTAGATGCAGCATTAATTGCCACTGGAAGAGCCCCATTCACACACGGTCTTGGATTGGAGAATGTATGACATCTTCACTTGCTACTTTTGTGGTTTTAATTTTTTTTTTCTTTTCAAGAAAAATTGCAGCAATCTTTAAAATTGCTGTTTTGCAGATTGATGTTGCAACACAACGTGGTTTTATCCCTGTTGATGAGCGGATGAGGGTAATAGATGCAAATGGCAAATTGGTAGGTTGCGGGTTTCCTTTTTCTTTTTTTTCTTGGCCTAATGTTGTGGGTTTCCTACTGAGTGCATACACTATCAACTGTTCCTAATTTGTATTTTGGATATCAGGTTCCTCACCTGTTTTGCATTGGTGATGCCAACGGCAAGATGATGCTTGCTCATGCAGCAAGTGCACAAGGCATTTCAGGTTGGTATAGTATGGCCAACTGTGTTTTCCCTGCGGTTCACAGTTGAATCTCTCTCAAACTCAAATTGATCCTCTTTGTAAATCTTCCTTCAGTGGTTGAACAAGTCACAGGAAGAGATCACGTGCTCAACCATTTGAGCATCCCTGCAGCTTGCTTCACTCATCCTGAAATCAGTATGGTTGGATTGACAGAGGTAAGTACTTTCTGTATTGCCATATGCATTGTAAAACATCTATCAAAAGTTTATGTTTGTTGCTAGTTTTTGATATAGTACCTCAATTTACCCTCCATTTTACTTCTCGAGAATTAGTTGTGAAATGAGAGATGTAGTAGGCTTCTATAAACTCTGATAGTATTAACTGAATGTAACAATTTGTAGCCCCAAGCAAGAGAGTTGGCTGAGAAGGAGGGATTTGAAGTAAGTGTTGCCAAGACAAGTTTCAAGGCCAACACAAAGGCCCTTGCTGAAAATGAAGGAGAGGGACTTGCAAAGGTGATTTTCTGTCTAGTATGGAGTCTTTGTTTGTATTCTGTTGTAAAAAAATTGACAATCTCGGTGCTGCTTTATTTCGTGCAGTTGATATACCGACCAGATAACGGAGAGATCCTTGGCGTTCACATCTTTGGATTGCATGCGGCTGACCTCATTCATGAGGCATCCAATGCCATAGCATTGGGAACACGTATTCAAGTAATCAACTGTCCTCAAGCTGCTGTGTTAATTCACGTACCTTCATTTGTAGAATTTTCTTTGGAATAATGTTCCTGAAGCAGCTAAATTGTTGAATTTATATATTTTACCTACCGTCTTTTTGATTTTGCAGGATCTCAAACTGGCTGTCCATGCACATCCTACTTTGTCTGAAGTGCTAGATGAACTTTACAAGTCAGCAAAGGTGAGTTGCTGACATTCACTTCTTACATCATGCTGCATATCTGCACTAGTTCTTTTCTCGGTATGTGTTTACCCACATATCTTTTAATTCTTGGGGCAGGTTAAAGAGCATGTTTCTAGCCCTCAAGCAGTTGCAGTCTAAGGTTCTCAATACTCGGTATAAATTTTGAAGATATTTGCTTGTAATAGGGAGTGTCAACCAGTGAAATTACATCAAAGGACAGAAGAGATCAACACCCAGGGAAAAGAGGTGACCGGATGGAACATAAGACGAATTGGATTCTTAGTTTTGTTAATTACTTGAAGGAATACTTGTACTCATAAGTGTTTCCATATGGAAGCTTTGTTTCTGTAGTTTAGACAACAATTATTCATAATGAGTCTTTATGATAGCGCAGGCTGTTCTGACCGGTTTTTGCAATTCCTGATCTGCATTTCGAGTTCTTTCTCTTTGACGACATAAAACCCTCTAGAATTAAACGAATTATAGCTCAAAGCCTCAAACGAGCTGGGAAATTAAGCTCACCGGCACAATGACTTGTAAGTTACGCTATGGCGCTGTACACTTCAGTGACTTCACAATGGAAAACCATGGCACATCTAGCCGTTGTAAATAAATGAATAGAAATGTGCTGGTGTAATCCCCACCTTACAGGCTGGTGGTAGCAGAAAACATCTTTGGGAAGAGCAATATCAAACTATGGATGTCATAGCATTTGGGTGATCTTTGGGGTAGGACACCAGACATATAGCTGAGTTTGGAGATTACATGAAACACCATCTTCGATTCATTCAACTTCAAGTCATTAAAACAAAAAAGTCGGCAAATATCAATGGGGGTAATGACAATCCACCACAATGATGCTTCTAAAACCCTATACTTGAGCATCTGATTTAACCTACAAGGCTTAAGAGCAATATACTTGCAAGATAACATCGTTCCCCTTCTAAACGATCTCCAAAGGATGAAAGGATTTATCAATAAGAAAATTCTGATAGATAGTATCCAAACAGGGCAGTTCAAAGACAGCACCAAGCACCCCCCAGCTTGATCCAGACTTAAAAATCTCAAAGGGGACACATTTGGACTAGAATGAGGTACCACAAACACTAAACCCATAAATAAAATTTCAATGAACTGTATCCATCTTCCTACAACTCAGACATCTACTGGGGGACTACACAATGAACACTTGGCGAGGATTTCAGATGCAAACTATCATAAATTCACTAAACCCCTGATGCACTACAACTGAACCCTCATTTAACATCAAATAGCCTAGAGAGCATAGCAAAATTACAAAGTAATCCAACGATATTGGACATGCCAACTAATTGATAACTGATCGATTGGCTTTCAGGGCTAACATGACAAGCCCTGAGTGCCAACACCATAACAAAAACCCCAAACGCACTACAGCTAAACTCAGATAGACGAAGGCCAATCACATTCCTATCCAAGCATTATACAATCAAATGGAAACAATGACCCCATTCACATAAGCATCTGCTACTACGATTCAAAACAACTCAATTGCAATCAATAAAAACACCAACCGTCAAGTGCAAAAGAATAAACAAAAAGCTTCAACATCTTTAGCATAACGAGCATAAAAAAGGAGTTCAGCTCCTACATAAAATCCCAGTACAGTAACATCAAACTACCATCAACCGTTTTCCGAAAACATCAAAACAAAATTAAACCCTACTCAGAAGAATAAAACCCGAAGAGCTTCATCATTACTTAGGCAGGTCCATCTCTACTCCTCGGCCGACTCTTCGGTCTTGGGGGCGTTGTTGTGCTTCCTGGCGTACCTCTGGTTCCTCAGAAACTTGGGATCCATCTGAAACCCAGGAATCAATGAAGTAATCCAAAAATAAAATAAAATTACAAAAAAAAAAAATAAACAAAATTGAAGAATGAGGAAGAGAAGAAAGAGAAGCTTACCCCCTTGGTGGAAGTGTGGCGGTGCCTCTGGGGCTTCTTGATGCCATTCCTGTGGGCCTTGCGGGACTGGTTGTGAGCTGTGTGATTCTTTGACTTGGCCATGTCTGCGAATCAAAAGATTAAACAATTAGAACGAGAATTGGAATCAGTAGTATTAGAGATTAGATAAGAGAGAAGGAGGCGGAACGAACCGAAAAGAGAGTGTGAGCTTCGATCTGCGCCTTAGGGTTCTTCTTCTTCTCTCTGGGCGGAGCAAAACGAGAAGGCGATGCTTTATATTTGAGTCTAACCCTAGCCACCGATACGTAATGTCGAAAGTACCCTTATACCGACTTCACAGATTGGGCTGGGATGGGTCGGGTTCAATGGTTGGTCCAGTTGGGATGAGGTTCTCTTTCTAATCCTTTTTGTTTTCTTTCTTTCTTATTTCTAAAACAATTGAGATTTTGGCACAAATGAGCCGACTTGAATCTCACCCGATTAATCCGAACATAAATACTTTTTAGGGTGTGGGTCTTGTTTATGTGGTTAGGCTTGACTTGTTGTACCTTCATGTAGTTTTTAATTTCTTGTTGAATAAGTGAGTTCTGATTCTAGAATGATAGATACTAGCTTGAGTGCTTAGCTCGATATGTCGATGTTGGCATAAGCACTAAATTGATTTGCTCAAGTGTTTGTACTTGTTTAGTTGTATGGTTGTTGAATATATATACATTTTCCTTTAAAAAAAGATGTCAGTTTTGAAAAAGGTCGTCATACACGCTCATATTTTAATTATGAACGGTGAAACAACAAGAGACGTAGAAGCCAGTAAGTTTGTATCACTTACATGCATTTCACTTTAGTCAATTTTAATTCCAATAGACAAATACACAAAACCAACCTTCAGTCTGACATAACCAACTTCTCGTAACCTAAAAAGCTTTAGTTTGACTTAAAGTATATCAAAGAGATAAAAGACCATGACGAAAATAATAGTGAAAAAAATAAAAAATGTGATAAAGCAAAAATTATACCAACATATCCCAATAAGGTTGGTCTAACGGAAGCAAGATATGTTGCATGTGGAACAAGATGCTACAAGGATTCATATAGCAATAAAATGTTATACGCTCGAACTTCAACTTGTGAAAAACATCTCTTAAAAGAGAGGCAATACCTAAAGTGCTCCTGGTCCTAGAACGGTAGCGCACCCGACCACATTTTTTATCTGAATAAAAATCATACCAACATATCAGCCCAACATGATATGAACCAAAGTTTTTTTTTTTTTTTTTTTTTTTTTTTTTTTCCCAAAACCATCACTTTGCGTTTCCAAATAATGACCGGATCAAATTTCCGTTTTAGCATTTACAGCGAAACGGGTCAAAATGTCAAAAACGACAGGCAGGCATGGCATTTAAAGAAGAGAAATAAAAATGTGTTATATAGGTGAATGGCACAACCAGATTGACAAATCGATCACATTTCTTTTTCTTCCTCATCTCTCCAGAAAAACAACAAAAAAATAGAACCCCTCGATTCGATCGCAGCGGTGAGTCATCGTCTCCGATCTGGTCTCGAAGATGTTCTTGTTCGACTGGTTCTACGGCGTGCTCGCATCTCTAGGCCTATGGCAGAAGGAGGCCAAGATTCTCTTCCTCGGCCTCGATAATGCCGGCAAGACCACCCTCCTCCACATGTTGAAGGACGAGGTCTGCTTTCTCTTTCCTTTTCTGTTAATTTCTGTGTTTGATTCGGTAATGGTTTTGATCTGATTCCGTGTTGTTTCGGTTGCAGAGACTAGTGCAGCACCAGCCGACGCAGCATCCGACGTCGGAGGAATTGAGCATTGGCAAGATTAAGTTCAAGGCTTTCGATTTGGGAGGTCACCAGATCGCTCGCAGAGTCTGGAAGGATTACTATGCTAAGGTCTTTTTTGTTTTCGATTTCAGATGCATTATAATTTTTGAGCTGAGTTGTGATCTGAGCTCGTTTTATTTTTTTATTTTTATTTTTTACTTGAGTGCTGTTATTATCCATGCTGATTTTGTTCATGTATTTCTGTTGGATTTGTTCAACTGGTTTGTTTTAGTATTTGATGGATTGGACTTTGAAGCTGAAAAAAGACAACTTTATCTTGCACTATGAAAATGGAAACTGGTTGTTTCTGTTATATGAATCGTGCTTTTTTGTTTTACTTGAGTGGCGTGAGCTCTTTGATTTCTTGCTTTACTTGAGTTTATAAAATTTGTAATGGATCTCTGAATGAATTTCTTCTGTATATTGACCTTTGGCTCTATTTCTTAAATTTTTTTGCAATTTTTTTTTACCTTTAGCTCTAAATGGTTTGGACTTTAGTAGATAGGAAAGGAAACCCAAAGCATGCACGAATGCTCAGAGTCACTAATTAGCGTTACTGGTTTACTATGCGAAGGCATTTTTCCAATTCTTCTTTTTTTTGGACCCTCGATCAGTCATGGATTTGTTATACTAGGTGTCTAAGTTTTATGGATTACAACTTTCAGCTCAAGTATGATCTGCACATTGGTTGCTCTGAGCTTCATGATTTTAGTATATTGATAGCCAACTCTAATATGTGAATCACAGTTTTACATTTTCCCCTGGCGTGTCACTTATTCTTATCAAAAAGAACCACAACAGTATGTAAAGGCTGGATGGACTCCTACCTAGTAAATGGCCATTCAAACTTTCTTTATCTCTATGTTTATGTTTAATTAAGATCTTTGGTCTGGTACTCTGGTAAGGACTAACTATTCCATGTTTGAACAATATCCTCTGTTGATACGGAGTTGAGCATTTGACCTTTGGTTCCTTATATGCATACATTTCTAGCTCAACTTTGGTTGGTGTTCAGTAAGTTTAGTCGTGCTGTATGTTAAGGTGATCATCTCGGATAAGATTTCCTTCCATTTCTCTGATATGGGAAGCAGACATTTGGTTTTGTTGGGAGCACCATAATCAGTTTTCCTGTGGTTGTTATACGAGTGTCTTTATATTCATGAGGTGCTATCTATAGAAAGCCATAAGGATTCATGAATTGGGTTTGGGCAAGAGTTGATGGCCTGCCTCTTCTCTCGTTACATATATTTTTTCTTTATTTTTTGAGAATCTCTCGTTACAGATCTGAGTGCAAAGAAAATTGAAAATTTGTTCCTGAGACAATTTTCAACAGTTTGGTTCAATTTGAATACCAAAGCACATTTGATTCCTATTCTTTCTTTCGTTTCTTCCTGCCTTTCCCTTACACAAGAAAAGAGTCAGTGTCATGAGTTTGAGACCTATTCTGTGCACATAGAATAATGCAAGAGATCAGTTTGGAAAAAAATAAATTGAATAATAAAAAAGATCACAGCATCAACGTATCTGGTACCTTGATCCATGTTTTCGTTTTTCGTTGTTTTCTTTTCTTCATTTTTCTTTTGGTGTTCTTTATTTTATTTTGTTTATGGACCTCCTGCCCTTGTGGAGTAGTCGATCATAGAGACAACTGCAAAAGAGAAGATGACCTTAAGAGGTAAATGCTGAGAATTCATAAGAAACAAGTGCTCGGTGACTACCAACTTGCCTCTTTGTTTAGTTTCCATTTCTACTCAAGGTGGAGTCTATACTGATTGCTTCGCCTGATTACATAGTAAATTGTAGATATCGACTTGACATGAAGTCATATGGTTGCGTTAAGCTCTTTTATCTTGTTTGTCCTGTGGCCTCTGTGGTCCATATTGTTAACGTCAGCTCTTGTTAAAATTTAGATTTCTGAGTTACATCTTGGCAAAGGAAATAAATGCTGCATATTTACTGGTTTCTGTTGTGAGCAGGTGGATGCAGTAGTTTACTTGGTTGATGCATATGATAAAGATCGGTTTGCAGAGTCAAAGAAGGAGCTGGATGCACTTCTTTCAGATGAAAGCCTGGCAACTGTTCCATTTCTTGTGCTGGGCAACAAGATTGACATCCCCTATGCTGCTTCAGAAGATGAGCTGCGCTATCATTTGGGACTGACCAATTTCACTACTGGCAAGGGAAAAGTGAATCTAGCCGATTCTAGTGTTCGGCCCCTTGAGGTCTTCATGTGCAGTATCGTCCGCAAGATGGGGTATGGAGATGGCTTCAAATGGGTCTCCCAATACATCAAATAGAGAGAGTAGAGTAAGTAGGGAGATAACATTTTGGTTCAGTATTTGTGGAATTTTCCCTGCCAATTTGTAGTGCCTGACCACAATTATAATGGAAGATGAATTTGTTGTTTGATTTTGATCACGATTGAAGGATTGGAAACTATCATAGTATGTTTTGCAATGTTCATCTCAGAAACTTGTTATTGTGTGCTTACTTTTTTAGATAAATTCACTCTTTTCAATGATTTGGAATCAATTTTCCCTTCTCATGGCGGATTAGACTGTTTTCTATCTACTTGCAAACACTTTGAAAGTATATGACCCTGTACCCTCGACCCCATTCTCGTTTTGGTGGAACATATTTACTAATTCTTTGAGGAAATAGATCTAGAGGCGCAAAAAAGGGTTTGCTTGAAGTCTGTTCCTCACTAGCAACACAAAACAGAAACGCTAATGACGCGTACCAGCCACTAAAACCCCTCCACGTAGGATCGAAACCTGCATTTCCCAGGCTCCACCGGCTCCACGTCAGCCAGGTCTTCCTCCCAAAACCCCTCGCTCTACCTACCAAGCCAGTCTCCCACCCCCCCGGCGCTCCTGCATATAAATCCCCAGAAAAAGAGAAGCTTTCAAATATTTTCCTTCAACCTTGAAAATTGAAGAAGAATGTTTCTGGTGGATTGGTTCTACGGCGTGCTCGCATCCCTAGGACTGTGGCAGAAGGAAGCTAAGATCTTGTTCTTGGGCCTCGATAACGCCGGCAAGACCACCTTGCTTCACATGCTCAAAGATGAGGTGCTCCTTGTTTGCTTTCGTTTTGATTTTTGAATCGAGTGAAACGACTTCGTTTTTGTAAGCTAGGGTTTTGTTTGATTTGATTGATTTTTGCAGAGACTAGTTCAGCACCAACCGACTCAGTACCCGACCTCCGAGGAGTTGAGTATAGGCCAGATTAAGTTCAAGGCTTTTGATTTGGGTGGCCATCAGATCGCTCGCCGAGTCTGGAAGGATTACTACGCCAAGGTTTCAATTTACTCATAACAAACCCGTCTATTTTTCTTTCAATTTTGTTGCTTCTGATAGTTTAATAAGTTGAGAGAATTCTAGAATTCATTGATTTTGTGTTTGTGTAAATGTAATGGATTGCAAGAGTTGAGGAATATACAATCCCATCTATGGTTTCGTAGTCCTGTTCGTGGGTGTGACATGTAATCAATTTCATTGCGAGTGCTTCAGTTTGTAGTTACAGGTTGCATTGTCGCAGTCGCGGTTTTGGTTGATGTGCTTATTGTAATGCGAATCCATAGTTATTGCTAAATGAGCATCCAAAGCTAGCATGTATTTTATTTTCTTGAAATGGGGCTTTATTTGTCTTATGTAATGAGCGTGGACTGATAGATATCTGTGATTTTCGGATTGTGTAGGTAGATGCTGTTGTCTACCTGGTTGATGCTTTTGACAAGGAGAGATTTGCAGAGTCAAAGAAGGAGCTCGATGCTCTTCTTTCTGATGAGTCACTGGCCACTGTCCCGTTTCTTATTTTGGGGAACAAGATTGACATACCCTATGCCGCTTCGGAGGATGAGCTGCGCTATCATATGGGCCTGACCAACTTCACAACTGGTAAGGGGAAGGTCAATCTGGCAGATTCCAATGTTCGCCCACTGGAGGTGTTTATGTGCAGCATTGTCCGCAAGATGGGCTATGGCGATGGATTCAAGTGGGTTTCTCAATACATCAAGTAGGCACGTGAATGATTGAGATGGTAGTTTTCCTACCACTGATACAATCTTCAGTAATTCAGTGTTTTCTATTTCTAAGCATAGGCTCATTAAAGTGGATAGGTTACCTTGTTGAACTTTTTGCTCTTCAAATCTACGTATGCTTTTTAATTTTCTTTGGCTTCAGGTTGCATAAGTTGTACTAGTAGAAGTTAGTTTTCTTGTGTAATTTGCAGTATTAGATTGTATACTCTGCCTTGTGGGTTCGTTTTCTTATGCTTTGGAAAGTAGGAATACTAAGTATCATACCTGGTTGTTAGTGTTTATTCGAGAAAGCCCACCATTCTGGTTTTACAATTCTCCAATTGCCCCTCTTGACCTTGAATCCCATGTCATCCATTTCCAGATGTGGTAAGCTTGAGTGAAAATCCTTCATTATGCATAGAACTTATGGTAATACCAAAGCCTATCCATGAATGCTCAAGACATTCTCATCAGGGCAGAAATGCAGCATACTAAAGCTTGTATAACCCCATGTCTTCATTACCCTCAACTCTCAAGGTGTTACAGTTAGGACACACATGTAAAATAGAAGTGTATAGGTTGGAGTTAAAGCTAAACAAGACTGTACTTTAGATTTGGGTGAAACGAGAAGCAGGACTTGATTTATCAATGCTGATGCAAATGAGAAGTAGGAGTCACTAGTCAGGGAGATCAATCAGGGGTCTATCTCTGTTAACTGCTTCGAATTAATCGAGGATATCTTACATGTCGAAGGCCTTCACAAATACACAGTGATCAGAAGGTGGATCATGGATGAGTACTAGTTTGAAACTAGTTACTGAATGACTTTCACAGATACACAGTGATCAAAAGGCTAACTGATCAGTGACCACCAGCTGGGGATAGTATATACTAGTTACTGAATGGACTGGTCACAGATAGAGAGAGATAACTTCATAGTTGAAAATATTATCCACTATTTGCTCTATGGGTAGGTGACGCTTGTTTGAATACATAAGTTATTGTGATGCCGGGTTTAGCCCATTTTTATCAATGATTATGACTTGAGGGCAGCCGTATTAGCCATTTAAAAAAAAAAAAAATAATTAAAGCCTGAGTAAATTTAAATACACCTCTAATCTCTTAATACACATCACTTTTAGTTCTTAAAAAAAATACACACATCTTTCTTAATACACCACTCATCTAGTTTTTTTTTAATTTCAATATTATACTTAATACATATCTTAAACTGTCTAAAATACCCTTATTATTCAAAACAAATAAATAATATGTTATTTATATAATTATTAGATCTTTACTATTTCGTAATTCTTTTTACGTATTTAGTTCTATTTTCTTTTAGGATTTTTTTCTTAATATTGTCCAATTTATAATCAAAAAGGTAATACTATATTCGAACTCTAAATCTCCAATATGACATCAATTGGTTAGAATTTGAAAAATAATATCAAACATACACAAGTTATCAAAATTCACAAACTAGTAGAAGTACAATAGCTATTAACATATAAAGCTACTTATTCAATACAACATGTCAATAACAAGCATTCAGTACTGATACAAAAAAAAAAAAAGACAACTCAAATGAATCGCTGTTAATTGTTAAACAGTACATGTGATTACGGCAACATTCGAAATTCATTTAATGAATTTTGGAGTTTGTTTTTTCTTTTCTTTTGATGCGTACGAATAGTGGAAAAGAGAGTTAAGTTAAGAGAAGAAGAAGTTTTGTTTTTTCCTAATAACTTATGGATGTTTTGGTCATTAAATATACCTATAGAATTTGATGTGAAACATAAAATAATAGGGGTGTGTATTAAGAGATTAGAGGTGTGTATTTAAAAATTTATTAGAAAACAAAACAGCATTCAAAATTGAAATCCAACTTGTTATTGTTTCCTTGCTTCTCAAGGTATTTAGTATCCTAGCCGAACAAGTCTATTGGATCAGCTTCCGATTGGTTTTGTGTATAAACTCTCCTTGTGCTCAGAAACTCTATCAATCCTCCTCGCGCATACTCTCTCAGGCTTTAAGCTCGTTGATCCATACCTCCCAAAAGAAAAGAGAATGTTTCTTGTAGATTGGTTCTACGAAATTCTTGCATCCTTGGGGCTATGGCATAAAGATGCTAAGATCTGTCTCTTAGGTCTTGATAATGCCGGAAAAACTACTTTGCTTTACATGCTCAGATTCGGGGTACGTACTTCTTCTCTCTATCTTCATGATTCATCCATCTCTAGTTTTGTTCAGAAACACTTTTTTTGAGTTTTTGTCGATCTGTTGTCACTATTTTCATATCGATCATGTTGGGTATTGAAGTTAGGCTTGTTCAATTGCAGAGCTTGAAGCAAAGCGTGCCGACTCAGCAACCAACCTCGAATGAATTTTCAATAGGGAGTGTCAACTTCACTGCCTTTGATTTGGGTGGGCATCAGTCTGCTCGTAGACTCTGGAAGGACTACTATACCAAGGTTTGTAAATTTACTCGAACATTAATCGTCGCATGCTATTCTTTGAAGTAATGTTGATACAAATACTAATCCTTACTTCACCTTTCTCTGTTTAGCTGGATGCTGTAGTCTACATAGTTGATGCTTATGACCGGGAAAGATTTGCAGAGTCGAAAAGGGAGCTCGACTCTCTTCTCTCTGAAGAGTCTCTGGCAACAGTGCCTTTTCTTATCTTGGGAAACAAGATCGACATACCTGATGCTGTCTCAGAGGAGGAGCTGCGTTTTTACCTCGGCCTGACCAACTTCACAACCGGTAAGGGTAAGATCAAGATGAACCATCCCAATGTCCGCCCCATCGAGGTTTTCATGTGCAGCATTGCTCGCAAGATGGGTTATGGCCAAGGATTCGAATGGCTTTCTCAGTATATCGAGTAGGCAAAGGAACGGCAAGCATAGGAAGCATACAACCTAGTTGCATAGGTGCTCATCTAAAGTCTTATATTCAAACCTAGTATTCTGTTCTAGCTAGATTAGTTGTGTCAGTTCAAATGTTCAACATCTATGTATTGTCATCTATAAGCAGAACTAAGAAGTATTTAGTCTGACTGATCTCTCTCTTCATGATCTCCCTAAGCGGACAAGAACCTGACTCCATAGAATTTAAAAACAAGAACAGTACTCGTTAACAAGAACAGTGAAAACCAAGACCCAGTCCGTAATGAACTATGACCAGACGGTCTGAAAGGGGCAAAATACTCGAAGCTAAACATCCTAGGCATTTACAAGATGTACATGCTACACAGTACATAAATCCACCACAGATGTTATCGTTTGCCTTCAAAAGTTCTTTCACTATCCACGCATGCTATTGTCAGGGTCGAAAAAATCATCATATTCCAGCTGCAGAAGATGTAAATTTGTTTGGTTATATATCTTTGTTCCATTGAGAGTCAACTTCATATATCTTTTATTAGGGTAGTAAAAGAGTTCCGACTAGATCACTCACCTTTGTTTCATCATGAGTCAACTTCATCCTCCTATATTCTTGCTGTGCTTTCTTGGAGCGGAACATTGCCTGAACCCGCACAACAGATCTCTCAACACGCTCTTCAGCTTGTTTCCTGCTGTTTCGGTAGAAGTCCTCTTCTGTATCACTTTCCTGTTTCTCATCTCCATTAGCTTCAATGGGATCAACCTGAAGCCCCCGAAGCCCTTTTCTTTTTAAGCGCCACCGCAGAACAGCTTTTTCAAGCACTCCAACTCCCCATAGAATTTTTTGGTACTGCCTCCGCGTTTGGAAGGCTCGAAAAGCAGCCTGCACAAAAAGAAATTTGCCATCAACAACTTTTTCCTAGACTGCAAGGATATATGTTTCGTTCACAGGTCAACAACAAATTATCATGCACCTGTGCCAGAAAACTTAGTTGCAACTTCAATACTCTAGCCATGTCTTACTAACCTACTATACTCGATGACAGTTGTGGGTTTGACCAATTAAATATTCTGTTCAGACTAGCCGTGTTAACTTGCAACTGTACCAGCAAGAAGGTAAGGGAAGAGGGCTTACTTGAATTTTGACAGCTTGACGGCGCATATTAAGGAACTCTTGACGCATCTTCCACGTACGGAACCTATATTGAATACGGGCAGCAGCTGCCATCTTTTTTCGTGTATCATAGTGGCGAAATGCATGTTGAATCTTCAATGCTGCAATTATACTGCGTGCTTCATCCTCGGGAGTGGAATACTGAACTGCTTTAGTCTTTAATTTTAGTGTGTTCTCCCTGATGGCAGCTTGTATTCGTGCTGCTGCATCAGCAGCTGTCTGATAGGCTGTTAAAGTATCCTTCAGATACAAGTCCTCCTCACTCAGATTCTCAGAGTTCCCATAATAGTTTGTGTTAGTTTGAAGGGAGCCACTAACATTTCCAGCTATACTCATGTCCTTAAATTGTTCTACCAAAGCCTTTTCTGAAAGATAAGCTGCTAAGCCATCATAACCGTTCATGGATGCAATATCAGCAACAGTGCAACCACCAGGGTTTTCTGAAGTAGGATCTGTGACCAAGTTTGGCTTTGCCCCTGCAGATAAAAGAACTGCAACCATTTTCTCCCTGCAAAGGAGTGTTTTAGAATTACCAGACGTAAAAGATATACTCTAAATCTCATCACAGAATGCAAGCAAAATCATGATATTTGCACATAAATTATCTTCAATTTGGATGCATTTCAAACAACATGTACAAATTCAGGAAAACCAAAGTATTGCTGGAATAAAGCCAAGATAAGACAGTTCCTGATTAACAACAAAAGAAACAAAGAACAAAGCATACCTTCCATGATATGCGGCCCAATGAAGGGCTGTCCATCCACGTCTATCACGAAAGTCTAATGACAAACCAGACCATGAAAACAAACGAACAGCCCATGTATAATCTAGAATAGCACATAAGTGGATTACTCCTTGACCATGACTATCATATTCTTTGGTTTTAGAGCTGTCTAGAACTTTCTCCAACAGCCAATCTTTTAGTCTGTTCTTCAAGATGAGTTCAAACAAACTATCCTTTGCCAGTGGTAAAGGAGTATTGTTGTCTTCAATGGATTTGATCAAATATTGCCACCTATTTGATATGTGAGAAGTTCTATGGGAAAACTTCTTGGCTTCTTTGAGGGTATATGGTGATACTTTACTAGATACAATGCTCAAGCTTTTAGATGATGAGAAAAGCAAATTAGCAAGCCGCATCTGTAATTGAAACTCTTCCCATTTGTTCTCTTCTGAAGGAACTACTGAGTTACTTGTTACAGGAGATCGATATTCAAAATTTAGTACTTGGCTGATGGGTTTATGACCATCAAGGCTAATGAAAAGGTTCACTAATCCGGCCACATGCGGTGGTATGAAACATCGATATACCCCAACCTGAACAATTTCAGCAGGAACACATACATCGCCACAGATACAAAGTAGATTGGACTTTGCAAGATCTAAAAACTCTTGATGAAAGAAGCCAGTGATCAGAATCTGCAAGAAGAATAGTTAGAGGCTAGGGGATTGATACTGAATACAATTTGACTTCTCAACTATCTAAAAGGTATACAAAGTTAAGCATTTACATAATATTTGTTTTAAATTGCTTTGGTGTTTAAATATTTCTCTTATGTCACTGTTGATGTATCGAATCCTCTATGCTCGAGACACTGCTATGTATTCTATATTTCTGTTATACCACTTGCATTGAAATAACATTTGACAATTACAATGATAGGGTGAAATTTCCCTTCTTCAATATAAGTTATTATCTAACTCACTTAGGGTTTACTGAGATTACAGTATTCGAACTCATTAATAGCCATGAAAGCTATGCCAGTCGAACTCATTTGTTATTATATAATAAATATATAAAACAAAATGTACATCAATAGCACAATGACCACTATGCAATATGGAGAATAAAACAGAGGGGATACCTTTGTTTTCTCATTTGAGAAAGCCCAGGATGGTGAAACATCGGTTATGATAAATATTTGCTCAGGAACAGAAGATTGAATATGTTCCATTGCTGGAGAAGTAAATGAACTCTGAGCAGCTACAAATGAGGAATCAAGCAAATGGTCATCCACTGAACCCGGAGAGTCGGTCATAATCTGGTTTATCCACCTCCCAAAACTGTCCTGACTACGCAGTCCATCATTACCCAAAATGTTCAGGGAATTACAGGGCCCCTTGACAACAGAATCCCTTCTCTGGGCATTTGAATTCACCTCACCCCCCAATGTCTGAACATAATTACTGTCTGGAAGATCAAAATGAATGCTTCCTGTCCTCGCACTTGAATTGAGCAAATTGCCAAAAGAAGAAACTTCAGCTGCTAAACCACCGGTTCCCTGCAAATGCAGTTCATTAAAGTGGTTGCATCACAATTCACAAGACTATCAAAACCTACGCACGTACAAACACAATTCACAATACTATCAAAACCTATATATGGAGGCAATAGATGAAATCTCAATTTAGAAGTTGCATCTCAACCACCATCTCTGATCTGGTGATTAATTGCAAGCCCTTAAATTAGCCCTTATAAGATCACCTTTGTGTGTGGGTGTGGAAGTAGACTTAAATTTATATATTATAGAGAGAGTCCTTCTGTTGTCACAACTTAGATGGTAATAAATAATTCATCTTAGATGGTAACAACTTAGAGAGAGTCCTTCTGTTGTTACAATTGCGAGTTGGTGATAAATCATCCAACCATAATTTTATTGATCAGTCTTCATTGAGACTATCTGAAAAATGTTACTATATTAATAATAATCTAGATTAAAAAAAAAAATCATCACTCAGAAACATGGAAAAACATATAGCTGATTTAATTGTTCGACAAGAGAAGTTGGAGAATACAAGATTTATAGCATACATATGGCAGGTAAAAACTGGTATCTCATTGTGAGGAAAGGGTTCTTCTTTATGTAAAGGACTTGCAGCAGAAGTT
Organism: Fragaria iinumae; assembly: GCA_009720345.1. Taxonomy (NCBI): domain Eukaryota; kingdom Viridiplantae; phylum Streptophyta; class Magnoliopsida; order Rosales; family Rosaceae; genus Fragaria; species Fragaria iinumae. The sequence continues at coordinate 24,189,371 of CM019120.1, read as the reverse complement.
ACATATGAAAGACATAAGAATAAGGGAAAAAAAACATTTAGATATTGAATGGTAGAACTTACACTACTTATGGCGCCATTTAGATATTGAATGTTAGAACTTACACCACTTATGGTGCCATTTCCCACAAGTTGATTCTGCTGGTCAAAGCCTGAAACTTTGTCTGGTACCCCAGAACCCCCACCAAAAGAAAAACAGAAGAGAGAATAGTTTATAGTTTATAGTTGTTAGTACTTTCCTCATTCTAGTTCTAGACTTCTAGCAATAACTGGTAGCTAGTCACTTACCTCCTCTGGAATCATAAGTGACCAAAAGCTCATCCCATTCAAGTGTATTGATATCATGGAGCCTTTGTTCATGATTATTGACAGTCGAACCGCTACCAGGCTCTGTTAATTATCAAAGAATCAAGAGTAAAGACCTTGGTGTATCCCATTTCAAGAATAAAAATAGGAGAATATGTAATGATCTATACTATGCTAGAAAAACAAATTACAATAGTGGTGAAGAAGTAAATTTATTTTGTCTAACTTGCTACTCAAAATGCCATAACAGTTTGCTGAAATGAAACAGACGAACAATTCTGAAACAAAAGTCAACTTGCAGAAAATTCATCTACAGTCACCTAAAAGTTCATTTTCACCACCATAAAATGAATTCTTAGCCCCAGAATCAAGTTCTTCTGATAGACGCCAAGGAGGAGATGGATCAGAGACAGAACTAGAATTTGAATTGGAATTCACAGGAGTTGCTGGACCCTGCACCTGTATCATAAATTAAAAACATACCCGCATAAGGTAATAAATTAAATGATTACTGAAAAGAATGGCCCAAAGCATTTGATTAGAGATTGCTAGGTTCTACCGCTTACACATAAAGGTGCACTATGTTCTCACATGTTTATCATTAAAAAAATAAATTAAATGAATAAAAAATTAACTGAGAGGCATCTCCCAAGGCAATTTGTCAGAAGCACCGGTCCATAAAGTTCCTTACTGCTAGGGATAAAACTTTGTAGCAAGAGTTTACAGTGTCTATAAAGTTAGAATAAACTACTTATGTATTAAGTAAATAGCTTTAAAACAAGTGTAACTCAGAATTGCTGAAAAATAAGAAAGTAGTAGACTTAATTCATGCCCTGATCAAATTACTTAATTCATGCCCTGATCAAATTACTTAATTCATGCCCTGATCAAATTCTTAAGCTTTGTCCATCATTAAGTATAAGAAAAAGTAAAGAACAGTCGACTAGCTAAAACAACTCTACCTCCTGTGTTTCACGGTAATGAACAAGGACTACGTGTTCTAGACTCCTGCAATAAGATTAACAATAAAACAGTTGGTCAGAATACTCTGAGAGAGAGAGAGAGAGAGAGAGAGAGAGAGAGAGAGAGAGAGAGAGAGAGAGAGAGAGAGAATTTAACAATGAATCCATGAAGAGTATAATTATTACATACTTATCAAGCAGCCAATAACACCTCCGGACAAAGGTTGGGCTATCCTCACCATGGGCATAGTATACATGTATCCTTTCTTCATTACCAACCTGAACCATAGAAAGAAAAGGCAAAAATATGTAGGAGTTATATATAACAATAATCATTCCATGGAAAGGTAGCAACTAGGTTTGAGATTCTAATAGATTGTCATTAGGTACTACTTATAGGATGATGAAAACAACTACCAGCAGCAAACACCTTTTTATTAGAGTCACTTTATCACTTTTGCCTTTCAACGTCTCAGCCAAAAGGACCACTTGGGAAACAATTAAGATAATGCAACAGATTAACTAATAAAACAGAGTTACAGTAACTTAAAAGTCCACTAGTCCAGATATATGAAGGATAGTGCAAAAGAATTTTCAACCAAGCATTGATCAATAAAAATTTTGCATTTTTGAAGCCTCGAGTCCATTTGGAAAATTTTGATGGTGATATTCAGAATTATTCAGGGCCATCTGTTTTATTAAGTTATAAGCTTTTACTATTCTATGAATCATAACTCTAGGCATAGAAAAATCATAACAAGTTTATTGTTCTCATAAACTGACGAACCTAAGAAACAAGGTTAGAGCTGCAGGTAAACACGATTAATTGCAAAAGATATATATATAGGCTTTCTCAGGTGCGGATCTCCGCATTTATTCTTACGGTGCGGATCTCCACATTTATTCTTACGGTGCGGATTTCCACTTTACACTCACTTTTCAATCGAATTTTCACATCTCCACCATCTAGTCTTTAGATACTAATGTATAGATCATCTCTACAAAAATTTCAGCCAATTTAGTTATCATTAATTCCACACGCCCTTAAAGTGCGGACGTCCCTCCGTTCTCCACCGTCCGGCTCCGACGACGGTGCGCCTCCACCCGAGCGGCGTCCCCGATCACTTTCTCTCCCCGGCGAGTTCCAGTTTTCCGGCGAGATCAATCTTGTGTGAAGTTTTGGGTGGAGGTTGTTGCCCAGACCTTCAAATCGATCTCGCCGGGAAGGGAAAGTGGTCGGGGACGCCGCTGGAGTCCGCTCGGGTGGAGCCGCGCAGTCGTCCGGTGGGACGTCCGCACTTTAAGTCCAGTGCGGACGTCCTCTTTGGATCCAGACCGTATATATATATATAAACGATATGAAGCGGACGTCCGCAATGGGCTTAAAGTGCGGACGTCACTCCGTTCTCCTCCGTCCGGCGCCGACGATGGCGCGCCTCCACCCGAGCGGACACCAGAGGCGTCCCCGACCACTTTGCCTTCCCAGCGAGTCCACCGAATTCCAATTTTCCGGCGAGATCGTTCTTGGTTGAAGTTTTGGGTGGAGGTTGCTTCCTAGACCTTCAAATCGTTCTCGCCGGGAAGGGAAAGTGGTTGGGGACGCTTTTGGTGTCCGCTCGAGTGGAGGAGTGCCGTCGTCGGCGCCGGACGGAGGAGAACAGAGTGACGTCCGCACTTTAAGCCTATTGCGGACGTTCGCTTCATAGTGGGCCTGATATTATATATATATATATATATATAGGGCCCTTCCACTAAGGGATCCCTTATTTTGGTTTATATGAGGGATGGGGGATTACACAAACTTTTCGATTATATTTTTGAATCTCCACCATTCAGTTTGTTGGTCCTTATATATAGATCAATTCTGCAAATTTTCAGCCAATTTGGTGATCGTTAAGGTGTCGAACAAGATTAAATCAATGAACGAACCAAATCTGCCAAACATGAACCGTTCATGCTTATAATTATAAATCGTAGTTTTGAATGCCTTAACGATTACCAAAATTTCTGAAAATTTACAGAAGTGATCTACTCATATAGAACTACATATTGAATGGTGGAGATGTGATTTTGTGATCGAAAAGTTGGTGTAATCCCCCATCCCTCATATATGTCAAAAAAAGAGATCCCTTAGTGGAAGGGACCTCTATATATATATTTGGAAACCCAAGAAACCCCCAAACCCGCTTCAGGGAAACCCTAAAGAACCCTGAATTGTTAAGATGCAGGAAACCCTTGCAAATAGTCAGGTAGGTACCATGAGGGGTCCGAACTCCAGACCACAAGCAGGAAATCCATCGGCCCCTCGTTGGTAATTTTAAAAGATGCGTCGATGGCAACAATGAATAACATTTCAAGGGAAAAAGGCAAAACTCACTTTCAAGTGTTCATGAGCTTCTTTGACTGTCTTCCCATCTTTTTTCTTTTTCCAGTTATGACCATCTTTCCTGAAGTTTCTAAGCATCTTACGGTCAAACAATACAATGGTGCCACCTGTTACATTAAGAATCAAACAACAGCTTCAGTACTTTGCATGGTTTCCAGTCAAAGTTAACACCGGCAGAAGTTTAGATTATGCACGCATATTAGACACATGAAATTTGTCTCCCTCTAGAACTAATTGATATAACTTCAACTAGAAGTAACAAGACTCGTGAAAATGATTGTGTATTGACCAATAAAAGTACCACATCTGCCTGCCCCGAATGCATGTCTCAATACTTACAAATGCATTTATCCTCAAGATACACACATAGATGGTGTACTAATGATTCGCCAAGCTTCATCACAGAGAGTTGATACTTTTAACCATACTTGTAAAAACACTTTCCAGGGGATATGGGAAGGCTACTACCAAGTTGTAAGTTTCATTGTGCTGAATGAATAATATTATGAGACATCAGTCGAATGACTTGAGTCACATCAAGATGAATTTGGGGTTGGGAACTGGAATAATATAAACCATAACATATAACCAGGGTACAGCTAAATGTAACAGAAACTTTACTTGGGGGCAAGTTCACTGGCTTGACATGGATGGTAAAATACTTGTAGTTATAGAGTAATGCATGGATTTCATTTGGGCGGAGCCATCTCCCTTTGGCTTCCTCCATAATAGTGTCAACATCCAAATCTGTGCACAAAACATGATCACAGCAAAAATAAGCAACAGAACTCACACCTTGATTCAAATATAATCTGATGAAGAATGCAAACACATAGTTAGTGCTGCAAGAAAAACCAAAAGGTATGCAAAAAACATAAGAAATCAGCACAGCAAAACCAACTCCAATCAAATCATCTAAACAGCATCACCATACCATCTTATCCATCTCATAAAAATATGATACATACCCTTTCATCCATACTACAACTAGTTTTTACAGCATTCATAAACATGAATTTCACTCCTGAGTTCACTAAAGGCACTTCAAAATCCAACCTTTTTGCTTCCACTGAACACTTAAATCACTAAAACAAATTACTCTAGTTCATTTTCTTCAACAATCAAACCAATCAGTCAAAATAGAACACCAAATTCCACACACACAGAACAAAGTACCAATCTTTATCTTCAAAAACAAAACCCATCCATCCGTACCTTGCATTGTATGAAATCCATGAATCTCCGAACCCACAAGCGGTTTGTCCATCTCCTCTTCTCAAAGTTCAAAACTTTCCCTAGCAATTCTCTCACTCAAACCTTAAACCCATAAACACCTACACCCAGATAGAAAATTCAGTAATAATTTCTCATAAAAATCAAAACTTTATATATGGGCACGGATTATTTCATGTTAAACACGATCCCAATCAAATAAAAACATCAAGGGGGTTCTGAAACTAGAAACTTACCCGATGAAAAACGGAGTTAGACGAAGATAAGAGAGAGAGCTTCTGACAGTGTAGCCTCCTCAACAACTCTATGATTGTCCGTTATTTCGTAAAATAAAAAAGCAGGAAAATGAGTAGGAGCTGACTCAATTAACGATTACAATGGAAACCGCTTGAATTTTACAAACCCAATAAAGGACGAGACTTTTCGCCTTTTAGCTATGTTAAACTATTTATCCCTTTCAAAAAAAAAAAACTATTTATAAACTATAATTGCAGACATATATGTACAGGACAGATCTGGTTGGGACGTTGGTCAAATGGTCAATGTGATTCGTTGCGGCCGAGGCTCCATCCTCTGTACCGCGTCACTGGTTATGCACGCACCCGAACCCGTGTGTAACTGTTTATAGTTCCAGACAAACTAAGTTTCATGAAACAACTAAGTTACACCGAATAACAAGTGATCGAGTTGTTAAGAATATAATTATGAAACACCTATATTTTGGCTTTTATCCCGATATCTATACTAGGCGGCTAGAGAGAGAAAGTATTCTCACATAATCATTAGACACGAATTAGTTTGTGGGTTTAAAATGCTTTTGAGGAAAGCTCTAATTTCGATATATAAAAAATAAAAAAAAATTGGTTCACGAATACCTCTAACTTCTCTGTCAAAGGGCGGGAGCCTATGCACTTGTATGGATCGATCTTTTTATTATCAAGTGATCATAGAGTGAACCTCCAAATTCGTAACTTAATTCTTATCTTCACTCACCTACTTAGATGAACATGTACTATCGAGTGGATAGTTCTAGTTCATGTGACCTTATTTTGGTACTTGGTACTTGTTGGTCTATTTTTTCCTCAGTTTTATCGTTATCATGTACATGCAAGTGTTGCCGTTTAAACCAATGTGATATCTACATGGTAGTTTGAAGTTTGAATTGTAAAAAGATGCTGATGACTTAGGTAGATAGAACAAGTTGCCGACGATCCGACGGCGCCCTAGTGTATCTTCTTTTGACCATAACATCTGAAAACGAAGATGTTGGTGATCAGGTCGTAGTTCCCAATTAAAAGTTGAAGGTGACTCTTGAGCTGAATCCTTCTTCCACACGGGCCGACGTCGTGTTGAAATTCATGGCGATGGTACAGCGTACTAGGTTAGGTTATGTTTCCTTGTCTCAACAGCGGTGCATGGCCGGGTTCATCAGGAACGAAGAGCACTTGTTAATTTAGAAAGAGACGACGAGATATGACAAGTAGAGCCGTCCGTGATCGTTTTTCACGTTGCCGATCAGATTCTCTGATCAGAACCAGTCACTTCAAAGAGAATAGGGAAAGCACTCAGAACAGACTAGCAGAAGAAACATGGATGGATTATTGATTCCATTTAGCATTTGACGCCTGTAATTAGGGACCCATATATAGATTTTCTTGGATCATCATGTCTTTCTCTTTCTTCTTTGTTTCTTCTGGCCCTCTCTCACCGGCCAACACAGTCAGTCATTCAGTCCATGACATGGCAATGGCTTCGAACGCTTTAAAATGCAACCCCAAACACAATGATCGTTCTTTGGGTCTCAATCGGGAAAAAGAAAAAACGATCAAGAGGGTTTATATACAACTTGGGTCCGGTTGGACATCAAATTTGTTTCTTAGTCATTGGATTTTAAAACAATGAACAGTTTAGATCAATTTCAAATATGATGGCAACAAATAACTAATTAACGTGACAAGTGACGTAGACTTACTTAATTTCTTAAAATCTGGAAACTAAAAAATAGTTGTATGATTAAAAAAAAGATCGCCAAAAGAAAAATCGACAGAAGAACACAAACATTTTGATCGGATCAAGTGTTTTCAAAGCGGGACACTTTGATCAAGTTGCATAAAAGCTTAGTTAGATAATGATTGCCAGAACAATATTGAGAGTTTTAATTTGATATTTTTAAACATCTAGGCTTTCTGCCCTTTGTGTTTATTTCGTTAAACTAATCTAACTTGAAATAAACTGTTTGTACTCAATTCAGATCATAAAGCTGCAGCTCTAACATGTAAGATCTTCATATATAGACCAATGACTATGGAGAAATCAATTATAAAAGAACATCGCTGCATATATGTGGTTTTCGGATCAAGGTGATATCATATCGTTTTATGCACAAAAAAAATCTTACAGCTTTGCATCATTGTGCTCGTTTTTTTCTTTTTCTTTTTTTCCTTTCATCTGTGTTCTTCTTCTTTGGTCTTCTGTGGATCTTTATTTTTTTTTATCAATTTTTTTTTTGTAATCGTACCAACTAGATTTTGGTTTCCATATTTTAATTTGATTTTTCTTTCTTTTCTTTTAGTTTGATTTGTTATGAAATTTGATAAATCTACGTCATTTGCCACGTCAATTAGTTATTTGTTGTCATCATTTTTGAAATTGATCTAGACCGTTCATTGTTTTAAAATCCAATAACGAAGAAATAGTGTCAAAATTTAAGAAGTTGAATTTTGCTTAACTATTAGTTTTCCTAGTTGGTGATCGATCAATATTTTTTTTATCTCAACCAATTAACTGATGAAAAAGACGCTAGTTTTCTATGAATAAGTTGCGAACTTGCGCTGCTAAACCACACATACCTAACTTTTCTTTTGGACCCGAGTCTACCTACTATTGCAATTGTACTAGTTATATATATTTTGTTAGCTTCAGTCCAATTAGTGAAGTAGGATATATGTAGTATATGCAAGTGTGTGTATATAACAAATTGATTAGTCATTGAGATTCTCTTCATTCATATATCAGACACAAATGTCTGAATTGTGCCAAATAAAGCTCATGTTCTACCTGATCTAGCTATTTCATGATCAAGGGGAATGAGGGGGGCTTAATTAATTTCAAGGCATACTTGTGACCTCAGTCCCAACAATATCTTAGTGGGGTTCGGCTGCTATACACATTTGTATGACATACATCAAGCCGTGAGCCGTCCGATCTTTTAACAATTCAAAATTTAAGATGATCAGACGGCTCACGGCTTGATATATGCTATACATATATGTATAGTAGAAAAGTCTGAGCCGATCGAAAGATCTAAGTGCCGAATGCATGCCACGAACATTAGGGACATTGCCAAAAAGAAAGTTTTCACCACTTGGTATCTTTTAGGGTCATACATGCATGCACATGTTGGGCCTAGCTAGTTTAATACAAACTTAATCTGATGATTATCAACCTAACTAATACTTGAAATTCTATGCCCAAAGTATAGCAGAAGCCATATCAGAAGAGATCGAACAAATAAAAACCCTTTCAAAATAGAACAGAAGAGCAAGGCAAAAGCCCATCATGACCAACCAGGCAATTCATTCATCACTAGCAATCGAATTTTTCTTCCCTTGCACTCAAAGAAGGAATAAATTAGAAGCAAGAAGCAGGTGGTGTGTTTCTGTGACAGTCTCCCCCCACCCTCATTTGTTACACATTCATTTTCTTTCCCTTTCACACCCCCAAAACATGAATTTAAATCCCTCTCTCCACCTTCTCTTCATCCCACAACACAACCTCATCCCTCTCTGCAATTCCCATCCCTTACCAGTTACCAAAATGCAAGCCAAGTGGATTCTTCTGCTTTTCTCAATCCTCCTCGTAGTGCAAAATGTGAACGGTGAAGACGAGTCATTATCATCGTCTGTGAAGCCATTGGTGAAGATTGTAAAGGGCAAGAAGCTGTGTGACAAGGGTTGGGAGTGCAAGGGATGGTCTGCTTATTGTTGTAACCATACCATTTCAGACTACTTTCAGTCTTACCAATTTGAGGACCTTTTCTCTAAGCGCAACTCGCCTGTGGCGCATGCAGTCGATTTCTGGGACTACCATTCTTTCATTACTGCTGCGGCTGAGTACCAGCCTCATGGCTTTGGTACCGCTGGAGGCAAGCTCCAGGGGATGAAAGAAGTTGCAGCTTTCCTTGGTCATGTTGGCAGCAAAACTTCATGTAAGTTAAAAGTTTGAACCATTTGTTTGGACTTCCTTTTGTTTTTCCGGGTACTTTTATTCAAGTGGCTTTGATTTATGTTATGGAAGAAATTATTAGAGCACCAAAATTTAGATGATGAGATTGAAAAAATGATTTCATAGCTTAGTTTGAGCTTGATTAGCCCGATCAGAACCTCAGGATAAAAGTTTGTGCAATTTGTTGTTTTTGTTGCTTTCATTTCAGCTAACTATTGGTAGCAAAACTTGATGTGAGTGCCAAGTTTATCCTGGTTACGTACTGTAGGTTGATTAGGTTGGAAGTTTAGGATTTTTTTCTTTTTCTTTTTTCTATGAGGCATCAACATGGATCTTGGTTTATACTTTGTAGTAGATCTGATTTGACTTATGTCAGAATATATGTTTAACGAAATTATAGACAAAGTGGATGTGATTCCGATTAGGCATTGCTGAGTTTATGTGTTACATATGAAGAAAAGGTGGATGAGCGTGTGTTTCATTTGCAGGTGGATATGGGGTAGCTACAGGAGGACCATTGGCTTGGGGTCTTTGCTACAACAAGGAGATGAGTCCTAACCAGTTGTATTGTGACGACTATTTCAAATACACGTATCCTTGTGCTCCTGGAGCTTCATACCACGGCCGTGGTGCCTTGCCACTATACTGGTATATACATATAATGCACCTTCCCCTTCCTTATCATTCTCATAATCATTTTTATGCTTCACCATTTGTTGGAGATTGTGTTATCTTAGTGAGAAACGTCAATTAGATAAGTGAAAGATGACAGTTGCATTAGCTTGTTTGGAGCCATGTAATGCTCAACATCTTCGATTTCAGGAACTACAACTATGGAGAAACAGGAAAAGCCCTGAAGGTGGACTTGTTGAACCATCCAGAATACATAGAACAGAATGCTACTCTGGCCTTTCAGGCTGCAATTTGGAGGTGGATGACTCCAGTGAAGAAGAACGTTCCTTCAGCCCATGATGTCTTTGTTGGGAAATGGAAACCTACCAAGAATGACACATTGGCCAAAAGGGTTCCTGGATTTGGCACAACCATGAATGTTCTCTATGGGGAGCAAACTTGTGGTCAAGGTGATGTTGACTCCATGAACAACATTGTCTCGCATTACCTGTATTACCTTGATCTTATTGGTGTTGGCCGCGAAGAGGCAGGTCCTCATGATGTGCTCAGCTGCGCTGAGCAAGAAGCTTTCGAGCGTTCCTCTTCTTCTTCATCATCTTCATCTTCTTGAATCTCATTTGTCGAGCAGTTCCCCTGGAAAATGCATATCAATAAGGAAGGCATGTGTTTTGTTTTGAGAATATATGCATTAAAGATCAGTGAATTAGGGGAAAAACGAGTCAGAGAGTTTATAGTCACTCTTATCTTTGTGTGAAGTTGTTGTGAGCTGCCATTTGTTATACCTATGTAAATTTTGTGATTTCTGGTCTTCACACTAAACTTGATTTGCAACACTTCAATTTGATTTGTATAAACCATGCTATATATTGTTGTATATACGCACAACTATTAATTAATCTTATGAGGGTATCCATATGACCATATATCATCACCAAACTCTCTCCCTCCGCCAAAGCAAATTAAAAGCAATTTTATTACTCTTCCCCAGTCATATATTTTGTCATAATACTTGGGGCATTTTTCTCGTGAAACTAGATGCATAAACTTACAATACGTGACATGTTGACAATGTGAAAGAATAATTTAAACAAGCTATACACTAATAAGGATCTAAAAGCGTTATTATTTGATGATATTTTTTGTCTGAGATTTTGGAGGATACTAAAATGTATACATTAGAAAACTAAAATATTGACATTCTCAAATAAAATGTACAAGCGAGATGTCGTAGGTTTCGGACGGGCAATGCTAGGGTGTGTTAGGGTATACTATGTATAGTTTTAATTTTGCTTTTGGGCTGCTTAAAGGCTTTATTTAGTTAGCTATCTTAAGTTTAATTGATTCTTTGGTAATTCTAGAAAAAATTAACTCATTCTCAGTCTGATCATCTCATTTTGTTTTTCTTGCCAATAAAACTAGGATAGAAAACGGCCGCAAAGTTCTTGCTTTAATAAAACATATAAATTGCTCTTTGTATACATTGTTTTGAATATTAATTGGATCGCCAACTCGACGAGCCTACGATATCTAGCTACACAACATCTCGATCATCTCTTATAACACATAATTTAAACTCAAAAATCTTCAAGTGCCAATGCGATCGTATCAGCTCATTTATCCAACTGCGGTGTTATTATTTACAAATGGAAATGGGGCTGCTGGATGGTGATATTATTTACAATTGGAAATGGTTTGAAGGACTTTCAGGTTTGTGCGTTTGACTTTGCTCAGATACTCTTGTGGAATTTGCTAAAATATTATCGTGGATCTTGATCCAAATGCTAATTAGTGGATGTTACTGACTAGTCAACGTAACTTGTTGATATGTGAAAAAAAAACAGCAATTTTATTACTCTTCTCGTGAAACTGGATGCATGGACTTACGAGCTAGCTACATTAGTTTTTCTCAGTTTCACTTTCTCTATTGGCAATGGCACATCCAATGCTCCCTCCTCCTTTTGATACATATATTGTGCTTGTTCAGCAAAAGAAAACAAGCAAAAGACATGACATATACAATAACCCTCATTTGTAATAGATGTGATGAATGTACTTTGTGATCGTTAATTCGTTAACAAGTTGAGTCATTGTATGCATGTATATCTTGTTATCTATGGCGCATGCATGGATTAATTGAACGATTCTGCTTAGCTTTTTCATTAGGCAGCAGAGCTTTCTTGAAAAGCCAGCCATGATGTGTTTCTGGTGAGTTGTTCTGAAAGAGTCGTTGGCTAAAAAATGAGTTCAAATCCAAGAAAGCCAATCTGTGGGTTCCAGTAATTCATATTGTACTTGATCGTGATGAGAGGAGGATTAACATTCTAATTTACTTGGACCCAGTTTTGTATTGAATTTTAGGGATTAAAATCATTTATAATCACCATTTTAGATAGATTTTCTGTTTTGTAAAATCTTAAAACATGTTTATCTATAACTTTTTAGTTTAAATAACCACGATTTTAAAAAACAAGTTTGAGGTTACTTATTTAAAACTGAATTTTAAAAAAATTAAGTTTTTAAACCACAATACCAAACTAAGCCTTGGTGTGTTGGATGATCTGGGTCAATTGTTTTGTGCTCAAAAGTCGTAACATTTTATCTCTAACTAAACAGGCATTCAAACCCGTCAACTCAGTTGATTAGGTCTTTATCGCAAGGATCTATTACTTTTTTCAGAACAAACATAATTTTAAAACAAAAATGGCCTAATGATGAAGTGAAAGAGATCTAAGAATAGAGAATCGTGAAAGATGATGTGTATTATTCATTGATATGAGCCATTTATATAGGGAATTACACAATACCAATTATGTAAGCAAAAAGAATACATAGATCTAGTCAAACTACATATCCTATTAGCATAAGGCCAAGACACACATAAATAATATCTAGAAATATCATATAACACTCCCCCTTGTACCGTGCGTTGATATGCCGATAGTGCTGATCTGTTGCCTCGTCAAAAACCTCGTCAAGTCACAAAAACCTTGTGGGAGAAAAACTGAACCTTGATCGTAGGAGAACAAGAGTACAACACACCAATCTACTTCATTGAGATGATGCTCCCCCTGATGTGAACATTATTCAGAGAGACTTAATAGCCGACACATGCTTATACTTTTCACATGTTTCTCAAAAGTAGACTTAGGTAAGGACTTAGTAAATAAGTTTGTTGCGTTTCCTTCGGAACTAACTTGGTTCACTTGAATGTTAAGAAACGCCTGTTGTTGTTGGTTGTAGAAGAACTTAGGTGAAATGTGCTTTGTATTATCACTTTTGATGTAACCTAACTTCATTTGCTCAATACAAGCTGCATTGTCCTCATAAATGCATGTAGGTCTATCAGTTGTGGAATTTAATTTACTAGTCCCTCTAATGTGTTTAATGATTGACCTCAACCAAACACATTCCTGAACAGCCTCATGCAAAGCTATAATCTCTGCATGATTTAAAGATGTCGCCACTAGAATCTGCTTTGTAGACCTCCAAGATATCGTCGTATTCCCAATGGTGAACACATAACCAGCTTGAGAACTTCTTTTATGAGGATCAGATAAATATCCAGCGTCGGCGAAACCCACCAACTTATTGTTGGGTGTCTCAGCATAGGACAAGGCGGTGGTGGCGTGTTCGGCATTGGACTCGTGTCCAGCAACCGTACCGGCGGCGTCCATGACGGTGGTTCTGTCTCTTGGTGGATCGGTGCCGTGTCTGCCATGAGCCATAGGACCATCTTCTGTCCTTCTTGAATCAGTGTAGGGAAAGAACAGTCCCAAATCAATGGTTCCCTTAAGATATCGAAAGATGTTCTTGACTCCGATCCAATGACTTTGGGTTGGCGCTGAGCTAAATCTAGCTAACAAGTTGACTGAGAATGCAATGTCTGGTCGAGTGCATTGAGCTAAGTACAATAATGCGCCTATTGCACTAAGGTATGGAACCTCTGCGCCTAAGACTTCTTCGTCGTCCTCTTTCAGACGGAATGAATCTTTAGTTATATCCAGACTTCGACCAATCATATGAGTGCTAACAGGGTGCATCTTGTCCATATTAAATCGTCTGAGCATCTTTTGGACATATGCAGATTGATGGATAAGAATTCCATAGACTCGGTGCTCTAGTTCAAGACCTAGGCAAAATCGAGTCTTCCCAAGATCTTTCATCTCAAACTCGGATTTTAGATAAGCCGCAGTCTCTTTGATTTCATCAAGAGTACTGATAATGTTCATGTCATCGACATAGACGACCACTATTGTAAATTCAGAACTTGTCTTCTTTATGAACACGCACGGGCATAGTTCATCGTTCTTATATCCCTCCCTAATTAAGTAGTCACTTAGACGAATAAACCACATTTGTCCGGATTGCTTTAATCTGTAAAGTGAGCGTTGCAACCTTATAGCATACGCACTTCGTGGTTTAGAGTCACTTGATTTAGGTAACGTAATGCCATCGAGCACTTTCATATATATATATATATATATATATATATATATATATATATGAATCTAGATCCCCATAGAGATATGCCGTAACCACATCCATGAGCTGTATGTCAAGTTTTCGGACACTACCAAACTGACTAAGTAGCGGAAAGTTATAACGTCCATGATCGAAGAGTAAGTCTCTTCGTAATCAATCCCAGGGCGTTGTGAGAAACCTTGCGTCACAAGGCGGGCCTTATACCGAAGTACCTCATTCTTCTCATTACGCTTTCTAACAAACACCCATTTATGTCCAACAGGCTTTAGACTCGGCGGAGTTAGCACTACTGGGCCGAAGACCTGTCTCTTTGTTAGAGAGTATAATTCTGCCTGAATTGCATCTTTCCATTTAGGCCAATCTGCTCTGTTTTGGTATTCTGCAACAGAACGTGGTTCGATGTCATCGTGCTCAATGATTTCATGAGCCACGGAATAAGCAAATATATCATCGACATGGGTTGATGACCGGTTCATCAATTCATAAGTGTTATCATAACACATGGAGATCTCTATGTTCTCTGATGTTGACATTGACCCTGAGGCGTCCCCCATGGATTCTAACATCAATTCATGGACATAGCTGTAATCATAGATGATCTCGTGAGAAGGATTCTCAACATTGATGATCAAAGGATTGACTTGTGCCTTGTCGGTCCGTTTCTTTCTCGGACGCGTGTCAACCGAACCAAATGGCCTCCCCCTTTTCCTTTGGGGAGCCACGGCCTCCATCCCCCCACCGTGGGCGGCAGTCCTGTGCCCGAAGATGGCCATGCCCTTTTTAGGGACTTCGAGCCTAGCAGGAACATTTGCAGCTGGTATATCTGATCTTGTCACTTTTGCAATCTCGGAGAAAGAGTCAGGCATCGTATATGCTACTTTCTGAAGTTCGAGAATACGTTTAACTTCACTTTCAGTCTGTGAGGTGCAGGGATCATAATGAGACAGAGTGGGGACAAACCACGACAATTCCTGTCGTTCCACATGAACACGTTTGTTCGTATCTCCCCCTAACGGCAGGAAGAATGTCTCATCAAAGTGACAATCCGCAAACCTTGCGGTAAAGAGATCACGTGTTAATGGCTCGGCGTACCTGATAATCGTTGGAGATTCATAACCAATGTAGATACCAAATCGTCTCTTAGGACCCATCTTAGAACGCAATGGAGGCGTAATTGGTACATAAACCGAACAACCGAAAATGCGTAGATGCGAAATGTCAGGCTCATATCCAGTAACCAAATAGTACGCACTAAATGGTTGTTTGGCAATGGGTCAGAAACGAATAAGTAAGGCTGCATGCAATATTGCATAGCCCCATGACGCAATTGGAAGGTTGGTGCGCATTACCAACGCTCGAGCAATAAGCTGAAGTCGCTTAATCGTAGCTTCGGCGAGACCGTTTTGCGTGTGAATATGGGGTACGGGCAACTTCAATCCCGATAGACATGCAATAGTCATCAAAAGTCTTTGATATAAATTATCCAGCATTATCCAGTCGAATTGACTTAATTGGATAATCCGGGTGGTGAGCCCGAAGTTTAATAATTTGTGCTAGGAGTTTTGGAAATGCAGCATTACGTGTGGACAAGAGCGTGACATGAGTCCAACGCGTTGAAGCATCTACCAGGATCATAAAGTATCGAAATGGTCAACATTCAGGATGGATGGGTCCATAAATATCACCTTGGATACGATGTAGAAATGGAATGTTCTCGGTGTTATCTTTAGCGTAAGACGGTCTTGATACTACTTTCGCTAAAGAGCAAGCTTTGCAAAACGAACAATGAGCATTTGAAAGAGTGAACGACACATCAAGGAAAGGACGGCGCACCTCAATTGCTTGAGGGGTCGGCCGAGCGGCAGCCATGAAGTTGGTGCCGAGCCCGGGAGACGTCAAAGTCCCCTTTGGGTCGTGATGACCTGTTGTGGCGTCACCACCATGATTAAAAGTGACATCTTCCCAAATATTTTCATTTTGATCTGAAAAATGGATGTCCATGAGAATTACACAGAATTCAGATCATCATGTCCCTTCCGGGATGACCAAGTCGATCATGCCAAAGCTTGTATGAGTCAGAGTCCCAAAGATCCTGTTTGGCGACTACATGAGATTCAATAATCCGAATCGTAGTAAGGTAAAGACCACTAGATTGACTCATGAGTTTCTCAATATACGTTCATGTCCGTAATTATGAGAAGTGATACACAAGAACTCAGTTCCATCTTCACAATGAGTCTCCAAGTGAAAGCCATTTGCGCGAATGTCCTTGAAGCTCAACAAGGTTCGGTACCCTTTTGGGGCATAAAGAGCGTCCATGACATGGATCACAGTGCCATGAGGCAGAAATAAGCGAGCAGTTCCACGCCTGAGGATCACAGGAGAAGATCCAATCATTGTCGTCACAGATGATTTACATGACACTAACTCAAGGAATAGTTGCTGGTTCCTTAGAATGGTGTGGGTTGATCCACTATCCGCGAGGCACTCGATCTCTCCAAGAGATATACCTACAAAAGAGAGTAGATATATGAGTAAATAGGTCGATATCGAGCCATTTAGAAGGATTGAAAGAGCTAAAAGTAGCAACAATCCCGAGAGTGCTGAAAAATTCTCGCGCAGAATGACCTTTGTGCACTAAAACAGTGATAACTCCTTCACTAAAATAGGTATGGATGAACTGTAAAATTTTCTAAGAACTAGACTCGTAGAGCTTTCCAATGATATAAAGCTCACTATCTGGTTCGTCCGGAGCTGTTCACAAAGCTCAAACGAAATTGACTGTCCAGGGATGACAGATTACTGTTTTTCGCAGATTTGACATTAGCGAAGCTTTTGAAGCTTGCTAGTGGCATGGCAGTATATGCTCAGCCACATGGACGTGTAGATGATCAAATCCAAGGCTAGAGAACCTAGACGATTTGATGGTGATCCGATTTTGCCAAGTCTTTAACGTCTTTTACAAGACGGCAATTGGAGTAATAGCGTAAGAGGAATCCAAAATCAAAAGCTTTCGGTAACTCCAAATTAAGTATGACCAAGCATGTCCGTGGAGAGTCGGTAGTGCGAGGCACACTTAAAACCACTATCTCTTTAATTTCGGACAATTCTAAGACATCATACTAACTTGGGTGAGCCTTGAACAATTGATGAAGGAAAATCCGCTATAGGGTAAAAGACTTGAACCGGAAGACACGTTGGTAACCCTCCTTGAGAGTCACGGTGCCGTTCGTCACCTCCTCTAAGGAAGAGACCAAAGATGGCGTTGATGCCATGTTTTCTAAGGGAGATGTAAATCAATTCGAACTATGTAGAGACAAAAAGAACCAAAAAGAACCAAAAATTAATGCGCTGAAAAGAGTACATAAGGGTCTCAAAAAAAAATAAGAAGAAAACTAAGCATGGCATTCTAATGATGCCTTATTACATCATGACTTGTAAAAACGGAAAACAATCTAGCCGGTGACATCAAAGTCAGAAGCATTTAAGTCAGAACATTGTCTATTGGGGTCTGCGACCTTAAAGGTAACATTATGTTCAACTCCATTGTTTTTAGTGGAATTGACTTCTATCAATTCCTTGTATTTCTTGTATGCGGCAACAACATTTGCAGAAACGTGACAACTTTTGAACTAGTGGTCCTTGGACCCACATATGTTGCATTGTCCATCAAAGGCAGAAGAAGAGCGAACACGCTGCTTCCGAGGAGGAGCGGCGCCGTCTTTGGGGCCGGTGGCACCGGTGTCTCGGCGCCATGTGTTGGTACGGCCACTAAAGCCACTACCTTGTCCCCGAGAACTAGAGGCATGGTGGTGTTGATTCCCACGTGCATAAGGTTCATTCCGATGGTGATCCTTGCGTTTTAGAGCTTTCTTACTTTGTTTGCTATTGTAATTAGATTCCGGAATTTTCCTGGTGCCTACAGGACGCAAATTATGCTGATCATTGATCATGTTGTTCTTTTCTTCCATAAGGAGTTGCGTCATTAAGCCGCTAAATGTTGTAATCCTCTTATTTTGGAACTCAAGTCGATACTGGTTCATCAGGATCTTAGCAGCAGAAGGGAAGGTTGAGAAATTTTTTTCAATCATGTCTGCATCACTTTTCTCGACTCCACAAAAGCTCAGTTGAGCTTGTAGGCAAAGCATATCCCTGTTGAAGTCATCAACCTTTTTGTAATCCAAAAGTCGGATTTCATCCCAGCGAGTAATTAATTCTGGGAGCAAAGTTGAATGAATATTGCCGAAATGTTCGGCAAGTGCATCCCATAGATCTTTTAGATCATGCTTCGATTGATACTGCCTGCGTAGTGTGGGATCGATATGCTTACGAAGGAACATGAGCGCCTGAGATTTTGTTCTCTTGTGAGGCGGTTCCTAAGTTGGATGGGGGAATATGGTCTCGGTCAAATCCTTAGCAATGAAGGTCTGCTCTATATCCGAGACCCAGCGATGGCACTCAGTACCATGGGCGTCGAGGACGTCGAATTCGATGCCTCTGTCCATCTGCATACAAGAGAGAACATGTCGTATTAGTTTTCTGTTAGAGACCCAAATGATACTCAAATACGATGCTTTTATTTTTGGTTTGTCTCTCTAGGGTTGATCTTACACAACCCTAAGTGTCCAGAGTCAATCAAACACGACCCGGAAAACTTGTGTGAAGGTGATCAAACACACCTTCAAAAAGAAATAACCAAAGTTGATCAAACACAACTTTGGACCCCCGAAGGAAAACCGAGATTTTAAACCTGCAAATACACCGACCCAAGCATAGAATGAAGTAGAAGAAGGGGAGAAAACACTTTATCTCCCCCGAGGTTATTGAACTTGGAAGAGTTTTAGGGTTGTAAAGTAAACATACCGTAAAAATTTGGATGCTTGATCAGATGAAAAGAAAACAGCGGAGCAGACGGTCGGGAAGCGGCAGTCGGGGAGCGTCGGCGGCAGCGGCCTAGGCAGGGCCGAGAACCTTCGGTTTTAGTTTTTAGGGTTTGGGAAAACTATTAGCTCAAGGGTTGAGCCAAGAGCTGATAACGTGATGAAGTGAAAGAGATATGAGAATAGAGAATCGTGAAAGATGATGTGTATTATTCATTGATATGAGCCATTTATATAGGGAATTACACAATACCAATTAGGTAAGCAAAAAGAATACATAGATCTAGTCAAACTACATATCTTATTAGCATAAGGCCAAGACACACATAAATAATATCTAAAAAGATACATAATATCCTAGAACACCTAACATATTGTTATTGTTAACGTGAAATAAAAATAGAAAACGGGTGGAATGCTTTTTAAAATGCTTTGAGAATCAAATAAATTTAAGCACTTAAATAGTTATTTTAGACAATATAGTATTTACATACGAATTCATACATCGAACGACCAAACGACCTTAAAATTAATAATCACCGCTTGTTATAACAATATAGGATCGTTAACTCAATGAGCCTACAATAGCTAACTAACTACACAACATCTCATCTCTTATAACACATAATCGAAACTCGAAAATCTTCAAATGCCAATACAGTCATATCAGCTCATTTATTCGACCACTTCTTGATGCTGTTCATCTGAATCTATGAAATACGTTACAAAAATACAACAAAATCTAGACTCATTATCTAAATGATTGCTTTTGGGTTTCATAGGGCAATCCTTAAATAGTATAGACAAACGAAAGAAATAGAAAGGATAATGCTCACAACTTGAAGGGTCGTCTGAGTTTCCTGTTTATCCAAAAATCTGGGGCAGTAATGCTGAAGGGTCATCTCTTGCTTATTGGCCTCAAATGCATAACAAAATAATCATATATTCCTATTTTCCTTATTTTCTGATGTGAGAAATATATAGTCCATTGACAAATGATTGTGTTGAAAACCCACACGTACCAACTGCCAACAAGACTCCAACTCTGAGACAGAACTAGTATATAAACAAGTACAACCCACTTCGACTCTGCTCATGTTGTCAGCTCCTTCCTTCACTTCAAAAGAGAATTCCAGAGAGAGAGAGAGAAAAAAGAGAGAGCAGAAATGGTGGCGGAGCGAGACATAGACGATCTGCCGAAGAACGAGGCGAACTACACGGCGTTAACTCCGCTGTGGTTTCTGGAGAGAGCAGCTGTGGTGCATCCCACCAGGAAATCTGTGGTCCATGGATCTCTTCACTACACGTGGCTCCAGACTTACCAGCGCTGCCGCCGTATGGCCTCCGCTCTCAACAGCCACTCCGTCGGCCTCGGTTGCACGGTAATTCCCTACACCCCCAACTTGACCCAACTCACTTTTGTTTCATTTCATTGTGATTTTCTTTGATATTCCAAGAAAGTAGTGAAAAACAATAAAGAAAAAAAGAAAGAACTTTATTACTACCGATCATGATTAGTTGATTACTATATGATCGTTTTTATCAAGTTGCTGTATGTGTTTAAAGTTTTGATTTTTTAATTTTTTTTGTGAGTTCTGATGGTAGAATTTACTAGTGGATTGAATTTAGCTGTGTTTTACTGTGGGGATGGAGGTTGGATTAGGATTTGTTGATTTTTGGGAGGAAGAGTTAAAAAAGGGAATTTCGGAAGCCAAAAGAGAAAAAAGATGAGGGAAAATTAAGGTAATTTTGTTTATCTGGAATTTGTGGAAGTTGTTGAACATAAACGCCCTACCAGAATCTTAATGTTGTTACTTGTTAGGCGGAGACACCTAGCCTAACCAAGCCCTTTCAAGATATATGCTACAGCAGATGTTAAAACTGAACTAATGCATTCAGAAGTCTGTTTGGTTTTATCAGAAGTTCGGCTTTGGTTATTTAATTGCAATATGATTTAATGTTGACACTGAACTAATGCATGTAACTACCAGTCAGATGAAGTTGGTGCTGATCTTGGTAGAAGCTCCCTTATTTTAGTTTCTATATCATACTCATAGGCATTCAAAGTTGGTAGGGGTGCTTTGCATTTTGCATTTACTTATTATGGATGTGACCTGCTTTCAGTTTCATGCTATGGATGGATTTGCTCTGGTATTTAGTAGATTGGTTGATTTAACCTTGTTTTGGATTTCAGAACCTAGATGAGAAGAAACTTACAGAGACTTCTGGTTCTGGCACTGTTTTGCAATTCCGTTATGATTGTGCCATAGTAGAGTCGTATAGGATACTCTATAACTGCTTAATTCTTTACATACGATAAGTGTATTGACAAAGTAACAAGCCATCGATCCATCATAATAAAAATGCCTTGAAAGAGCGAAGGGGAATATGGACACAATTGGGAACACATGAAAACTTGAGTCCAGGCTCCATCTAATTGAGACTGTAGTAAACTTAATTTGACCCTTAAGAAGCAACTGTTTCTACGTTAGATGCTTGCCAACCATAGTATAATATACATTGCTCCACATGTCGCTTTCTTCCAGTGTAATGTAGATAAGTGAGATTTTTCACCAAATTTTCTCATCCTGTCAGACCTATATGGTGAGCTCATCACCTCTATTGGTATTTGAGTCCCTTGAGAAGCAACTATTTCTACTTTAGATGCTTGTCATGTTATGACGACTTCTTGAAGTTCTCACATAGATGTCTTTAAGTTCTCAAGAAATCCTTTAAGCTAATGGATTTATTCTGTGTGGATTGACATGGAAAGATTGTGTTATGTTTGCCAATGCTCTGGAATTCTTGGATTGTTGTTTTTTGAAAGTCTGCAATAACCTATTGAACCATATTTGCACCTCGTTAGATGGTTTATTCTGCAGACCAATTTAAAATTATAATTGAGCTTTTGTATATCCCGCCTGTTTTTTGTGTAGCCATCTAATTTTATCTTGTACAAGCTTGTGACTGATAGGTGACTTCTTTGACATTGAAAACAGGTATCAATAATTGCACCAAATGTCCCAGCACTTTATGAAGCTCATTTTGGAGTTCCAATGGCAGGAGCTGTGTTAAACACTGTCAATATCCGTCTAAATGCATCAACAATTGCTTTCCTTCTTGGTCATTCAGCATCTGTAGTCGTGATGGTGGATCAAGAATTTTTCCCCTTAGTCGAGGAGGCTTTGAAGATTTGGGCAGAGAAAAGCAAAGGCCAATTCAAACCTCCGCTCTTAATTGTCATTGGTGATGAAAGCTTGGATCCTAAGGGACTCAAATATGCTGTGGGAAGAGGTGCCATTGAATATGAGAAGTTCTTGGAAACTGGTGACCCTGAGTATGCTTGGCAACCACCAAAGGATGAGTGGCAAAGTATCGCTTTGGGTTATACTTCGGGAACAACAGCAAGCCCTAAAGGGGTTGTTTTACACCACCGTGGGGCTTATTTGATGTCTTTAAGTGGTGGTCTTATCTGGGAGATGAATGAAGGAGCTGTATATCTGTGGACTCTACCCATGTTCCATTGCAATGGTTGGTGTTACACTTGGGCACTTGCAGCTCTTTGTGGGACAAACATATGCCTTCGACAGGTAAACTACTGATGTTTGGTAATTGCAATGATCTATGTTAGGTTCTGTATAAAGATATGTTACTGATGTCCCATCATTAGGTGTTATAGCTTTACTGTTTATAGTTGATTAGTTGATGGAGTCATTGATGCAGATTTAAAATATGAAAGACTCATAATTGTATGTATATGATCATTAATTCATTATTGACAGAATGAATGAAACATGTTGCAGCCTATTGGCATATGTGGTAGGAACCTTTTATTAATCACTAAACACCTATATAAAGACACTCCTTGGAGCTTGTAGCTAGTGGAGATTCGGTACTTTCGTAAGGAGCTGCAGTAAAGTAATGTCACATTTTTACATGTGGCATTGATCTATAATGTTTAGTGGAAGATTATGTTTGGTTCCAAACCTCTTAAGCTTCAGAACTGAGCTTCAACTTTTATTTCTTATGTTCTTGTATATATCTGTAGCCAATGCTTGGTTATTAGTGGCTATTCATCTCAGTACAGGATGCACACATATTTGCTGTTTTTTTCATCAAGGGATGTTGATACGAAACTTACCTTTTCCCATTTCGTAGGTTTCAGCCAAGGCAGTCTATTCAGCAATACACAAGTATGCTGTGACTCACTTTTGTGCTGCACCTGTGGTGCTCAACACAATTGTCAATGCTTCACAAGACGAGACTATCCTCCCTCTTCCTCATATTGTACGCGTAATGACAGCTGGTGCTGCCCCTCCACCTTCTGTTCTGTTTGGAATGTCCCAAAGGGGGTTTAAAGTCACCCACACTTATGGTCTGTCCGAAACTTATGGCCCCTCCACAGTGTGTGCATGGAAGCCTGAGTGGGACTCCCTTCCCCCTGAAAGCCAAGCACGATTAAATGCGCGTCAAGGTGTTCGGTACATTGGTTTGGAGAGAGCAGATGTTCTGAACCCTCGCACTATGGAACCTGTTCCTGCAGATGGAAAAACCGTGGGAGAGATAATGATGCGGGGTAATCTTGTTATGAAGGGTTACTTAAAAAACCCAAAGGCTAATGAGGAAACTTTTGCTAATGGATGGTTTCATTCTGGTGATCTTGCCGTGAAACATCCAGATTCATACATAGAAATCAAAGACAGATCAAAAGACATTATCATATCGGGAGGTGAGAATATCAGTAGCGTGGAGGTAGAGAATACTATGTATCAGCACCCAGTGATATTGGAGGTATCAGTGGTTGCAAGGCCAGATGAGAAGTGGGGAGAGTCTCCTTGTGCTTTCGTGACATTGAAGTCAGGTGTGAATAAGTCCAATGAAAAGCGTGTAGCAGAAGATATAATGAAGTTCTGCCGGGAAAAGATGCCGGCTTATTGGGTTCCCAAATCTGTGGTGTTCGGACCATTACCAAAGACAGCTACTGGAAAGATACAGAAGCATTTGCTGAGGGCAAAGGCCAAAGAGTTGGGGCCTGTCAAGAAGATGAGCAAGTTATAAACTGTATGATGATGTTTGTCATTTGTGCAAAAGCCAATAAGAGCTTGCAGCATTTGTGTCAATGTCAAAATTGGGTCACTTGGACTACATGAAATGGGTATTTTCAGGATGGATCATGAGACTTGAAATGTATAATGTATACAGATCACATCGAGTGGTTTGCAAACTATTCAGATAGATGATAGTATGCAACAAAGCCCAATATTGTCATGTTGATCCGGACTAGAGTTTGTAAATTAACGATTTTTCATTCCTTTGTCTCTAACTTTGTGAAAAACTCTTTTACGTTGTTCTGTAAACAATGGAAAAATAGAAAACGATTGAAGGGAGACGAAGATAATGCTTGTGGTTGCTTGCAAGGGAAGACTATGATGCCAATAACTAACTTGTGCCTGCTAAACATCACAGTACTGCATTTCTTATCCCTGAGATTTCCAAGCTCAGGAGCAAACAATGCATGCTTAATCAAAAGGAGATGATCATCCCAACCGTTTCAGAAGTTTACATGAACAAACCGGTTTGATACATTGAAGTTCGAACTATACCAAGATAGAGGCTGCTGGGGATGGTGAGCTTGCGGCGCAGACATAACAGTTTTTACCTGTACTACAGTTATATATGCATTTATTTTCATAACAGAATTTGATGTACAAGTCAACCAATTGTAAACGAACTCCAAACTTGCGGGCAACCACTAAAGAGGATAAGCAAGGCTGGCTAGCTAGCTACCTGGCAAAGCTATCTCCTTTGCCCTGATTGATTGGTTTTTAAGGATAAGACTCTTAAGCCCCATGCTGATACTGCATGTTTCAGACCCCATCAGAACCACTTCTCCTCATCCTTCCACAAAGGATCGCTCGTCGATCTCATCCATGCATGGATGACCGGTTTTTCTTCTTTCTTTTATTATATAATCGAAAGGTTAGAGGGTCTCCTTCGGTGAACTTTGATCTATAAGTGAATGTAATGTATACCGGAAAAGTCATTAGTTCGAATTCCACTGATATCATGAATTATGAAATGAGTCAAGTGAGTTCGATTCTGTCTTGTTTAGAGTCAATAATCTAAAGCTGAGGGACGCCGTGGAGGAGAGTTGGGTAGGGTTGCGTGGACCATACCATGATACTGATCCAGTTAGGAGTTGTTTAATTAGGCCATGTTTTGGCCACATCTCCAACTGTCGATCTTTGTTTTCTCAGGTTCTGATTAATTGTCACAGAACCTGTCTATTCAAAATGACAAAGTAGCCAACCGATCAATTATCTAATCCAGCGAATAAGATAGAGAAGAAAGAGTAGCGTACGTTGAACCGGCAAATTCATCATTACAAGACAGCCTAATGTCACGAGCTTTTTTTTTCTTACGCTACTCGTGCGGTCTTAGCACTCCCCTTATGCTAAGTCAGCCTTCCCCACACGAACGTTTTGTCTAGAACAATCGAATGAAGGGAGAAGATCTTTAAAAGAGAGAACTTGTATTAAGCTTTAAGAGAACCTTACAAAGCTTTACAAGTGTGCTTTAATGCTATGCAACTCTCTATGCCCCAAATGGGAGGGGTGCTTCCCTATTTATAGGCATCCTCCCCCCCTTGCCTAAGTTCTAGACTTTTCTAGGACATTTACAAGTATACGGGATTCTAGAGTATTCTATACAACTCTAAGTATTTCCTTGAGTATTCTAGAGACTTCCGGAGTGGTCTTGAGCCTTGAGCCTCTCTAGGGTTCTAGAGAGTCCCGGAGTGTCTAGAGACTCTCTAAGGTCCTAGAGAGTTCTAGAGTTGTCCGAATGCTTCCCAATCCTCCCGGATGCTTCCAAGGCCTTACATAATATCCCGGATGCTTCTAGAATGCTCATGTGCTCTCCAAACCTTCCTTGAGCCATACTTGCATCAAATGCTCAAGGAAACTCCTTGTTAATTAGGCGGGGCGTGACACTCTCCCCCACCTAAGCACGCGATGCCCTCATCGCGCCTTCGTTGTAACGCTGGATTTTGTCCTTGAATTGCCATAATATGTCCTCGAACTCCCAGCTGGCTTCCGTATCGGGCAAACCTCGCCACTTGACGAGATACTCTTTATAACTTGGCACACCTCGACGACGGATGACTCAATCCGCGAGTATCTCATCAACTTCTTTATCGAAAGAAGTGACAACTGCTGTTGGTGCCCGATGTGAAACTCTCCTTGATGGGTCTTCCTCGTCTTCATGAAAAGACTTCAACATGCTCACGTGGAAGACCGGATGAATCTTTAACTTGGGCGGGAGATAGAGCTTATATGAAACCTTGCCAATGCGTTTGATGACTTCAAACGGCCCTTCGTACTTGCGTACCAAGCCCTTATGCACCTTCCTAAGGGTCTTGAATTGTTGCGGCAAGAGTTTCACGAGTACAAGGTCACCTTCCTTGAATTCCACATGTCTCCTCTTCTTGTCCGCCCACTTCTTCATCCTTGTAGCAGCCTTGTGTAAAGCCGCTCGAGCTAACTCCGTTTGCTCATGCCATGACTTGGCAAACTTGAATGTGGCTGGACTCTTCCCTTCGTAGTGAGTGGCAAGGGATAGAGGGGTAGTTGGCTGCTGTCCCAAGACAATTTCAAAAGGACTCTTGTTGGTGACCTCGCTTTGTTGCAAGTTATAGGAAAACTGTGCAACATCAAGAAGCTTGGCCCAGTCCTTTTGGTTGGCACTCACATAGTGCCGCAAGTACAACTCCAAAAGAGCATTGACGCGCTCCGTTTGACCGTCGCTTTGTGGATGGAAGCTTGTTGAAAAGTTCAAGTCTGACCCGAGCATCTTGAACAGCTCCATCCAAAATCTCCCGGTGAAGCATGGGTCTCGGTCGCTGACAATGTTCTTCGGAACTCCCCAGAGTTTAACCACATTGCGTAGGAATAGCCTCGATGTTTCCTCCGCAGTGCAGTCGGCTGATGCGGCCATGAAGGTTGCATACTTGCTGAATTGGTCCACCACGACTATGATGCTCCCAAACCCTTCGGACTTCGGTAGACAAGTGATGAAATCCATAGAGACGTTTTCCCATGGTCTCTCGGGAATGGGTAAGGGGTTAAGCAAGCCCCCCGGCTGCTGTTGTACTACCTTGTCTTGTTGATAAACAAGACATGTCCTCACGTACTCTTCAACCCCGTCTTGCATCCTTGGCCAGTAGTATGTGGACTTTAAGAGAGCAAGTGTGCGCCTTATACCAGGGTGGCCGGCCCATAAGGAATCATGACATTCCTTGACTAGCTCCCTCCTTAGGTTGCCCCACTTCGGTACATAAATGCGGCGGCCCTTAGTGTAGAGAAGATCTTCATCTAACCAAAACCTCCGCGTTTTGCCTTCTCTTATCAAGGCAATGAGGCTTTGAGCTTGTGGATCCGCCTTGATTCCTTCTTTAATCTTGCTCAATAGAGGGCTAATGACTCGGGAGATGCTCGCGAACTCCGCCTTTCGGCTTAAGGCGTCGGCTACCACGTTCACCCTCCCCGGCTTATACTCCATGACATAGTTGAACTCGGCCAGGAAGTCTTGCCATCTAGCTTGCTTCGGACTTAGCTTTTTCTGAGTTTGGAAGTAGCTTGTTGCAACATTGTCGGTCATGATGACAAACTTTGTCCCAAGCAAGTAGTGTCGCCACACTCTAATACAATGGATGATGGCAGTCATCTCCTTTTCTTGCACCGTGTAGCGTCGCTCCGTTTCGTTGAGCTTCCGACTCTCGTAAGCAATCGGATGCCCATCTTGCATGAGTACACCACCAATAGCAAAGTCAGAAGCATCGGTGTGTACCTCGTATGGCTTGGTGTGGTCGGGTAACCTGAGTATGGGCTCCTCGCATATCGCCTTCTTCAAGTCTTCAAAGGCCTCTTGACACTTCGTTGTCCAATCCCATGCCTTGTTTTTCTTGAGAAGGTCGGTTAATGGAGCGGCCCTCGCCGAATAGCTCTTAATGAAGCGGCGGTAGTAGTTCACTAACCCAAGAAAAGACCTCAACTCGTGTACCTTGGTGGGTGACTCCCATTCTTGGATGGCGTGCACCTTGCAATCTTCCATCATTAGTTCGCCATCCTTGATCTTGTGCCCCAAGAACAGCACCTCCGGCTTAGCAAATGAGCACTTCTCCTTTTTGATGCATAGCTTGTTCTCCCGTAGCACTTTGAACACTTCCCTCAAGTGCTCTATATGCTCCTCCAAGGTTCTGCTACACACCACTATGTCGTCCAAGTAGACGACCACAAACCGATCAAGGTAGGGGTGGAATAACTTGTTCATCAAGGTGCAGAAAGTGGCCGGTGCATTAGTTAGACCAAAGGGCATAACCAAGAACTCGTAAGACCCGTACCTTATGACACACGCGGTCTTCGGTTCGTCTCCCTCGGCTATGCGCACTTGATAATATCCCGAACGAAGGTCTAACTTTGAGAAGTAGCGCGCATGTCCCAATTGATCGAATAGATCGGCAATAAGAGGAATGGGGTACTTGTTCTTTACCGTGATCTTGTTGAGCGCCCGATAATCGATGCACATGCGTAGAGAGCCATCCTTCTTCTTCTGGAATAACACCGGGGCACCAAACGGGGCCTTTGAAGGTCTAATGAATCCGGCGTCTAAAAGCTCCTTCAATTGCCTCCTTAGCTCCGCTAACTCGGGGGACGCCATGCGATAAGCGCCCATGGCGGGAGGTTTGGTACCTGGTTCCAGCTCTATCTCGTGGTCGATTTCTCTCCTTGGGGGTAGTTGTTTAGGCAGCTCGGCTGGTGAAACATCTTTGAACTCCTCAAGAACTGCCGCTACCTCCTTCGGCATGTCATCTTGGGGTCTTGGTTCATCATCATCGAACTCGCTGAGGATGGCCAAGTAGCTCTCCTCTTCCCTCTTGATGCCTTTCTTGAATTGCAATGCTGACAACACCTTCAAGTCTTGCTTCGTGCCTCTAGTTGTTGGCACTACACAAGCCTTGTCGCCTTCGGTTATGCACAAGCTGTTGGCGAACGGCATCGGGATTGCCTTGACTTGATCATGGAATTCCAACCCCAGGACGACTTTGAAGTCATCCATTGGAACAATCGAGAAGTCTAGGTTCCCACACCATGCCCCCACGCTGGTCTTGACTCCTCGAATTACGCCATGAATGGGTCGAGCTGGTGAATTGACCGCCTTGATGGAGCCTCCTCCATTGTTTCCCTTAAGGCCTAGCCTTTGGGCCTCCTCAACCGCGATAAAGTTGTGGGTTGCACCCGTGTCGAGCATCGCCGTTGTTGGCTTCCCGCCTATGGTGACATCGACGAAAAGTAAACCTTTGGCTTGGGCCTTAGGTGTGGATCAGATCACATTCAACAGCTGCATTGATCCCACATGTGTACCGCCGTTGTCATTCTCGGCCTCCGCCTCGCTTTGACGACTTCCTAGGAGTGCACTTAGAGCTTTCTTTTGTGGGCAATCTCTAGCCCAATGCGGACCATCGCAAAGGAAACACTTGTTGTTGTTGGGCTTCTCCGAGCTCCTTGTCTCCTTTTGCTTGCCCTTGTCCTTGCTTCTTGCCGAGTAGTTGTCTTGACGGGGCTCGTCTTTGCGTTGGCCTTTGTCTCCCCCACCTTTGACATAGCTACTCTTCTTTTCCTTCGGTTTGCCGGTGGACTCCTTAGGACTAGTATAGTCGATTAAGCTTTCGGCCACGGCTATGGCGGTAGCAAGGTCTTGTACCCCACGTCGCCTTAGCTCGGTCTTAGCCCATGATTGGAGACCATCCATAAAATTGAAGAGAGCATCATTGTCGGGCAAGTCGGGAATCTTAAGCACTAGGTTGGTAAAGTCCTTAATATAGTCGCGAACCGACCCCGAGTGCTTGAGCCTTCGCAAGCGAGCTCTTGCCTCATCCTCGACATTCTCCGGATAAAATTGTCTTTTGAGCTCCTTTGTAAAGTTGTCAAAGGTAGCAATGGTGCACGTACCTTTTTCAACATCTCCTCGCCTTCTCCTCCACCATAACATGGCAGTGTCGGTGAGGTAGAGAGCCGCGGTCTTAATCTTGGCATCCTCCTCGGCGATGCCTACGGCTCCAAAGTATTGATCTAGCCCCCATAAGAAGTTGTCCACTTCGCGGGCGTTGCGTGATCCTCCGAAACTTTTAAGCTTTGGCACCTCGATGCGCTTAGCCTCCACAATGCTACTGGTGCCGGCCCCCATAGCCAACGCGCGCTTGCATAGGGCCAAGTCCCCATGCATTTCCTCAATGTGTGAGCCGCGGTCTTAATCTTGGCATCCTCCTCGGCGATGCCTACGGCTCCAAAGTATTGATCTAGCCCCCATAAGAAGTTGTCCACTTCGCGGGCGTTGCGTGATCCTCCGAAACTTTTAAGCTTTGGCACCTCGATGCGCTTAGCCTCCACAATGCTACTGGTGCCGGCCCCCATAGCCAACGCGCGCTTGCATAGGGCCAAGTCCCCATGCATTTCCTCAATGTGTGCAAGCGTGCTATTCAACTCCTCGTGGACTTGACGCATCTTGGCGAGTTCCCCCATGAACTCCTCGCGAATCTTCACCATCTCGCCCCGCAAGGACTCCTCTAGCTGGATCACCATGCCCTTAATCGCAGTGTGGATGGCGGCATCCTCCGCCTCTAAGCCTTCTACCCGTTGGCCTAGATCATCCACCCGGGCCTCCATGCCACTCACGTCCTCCTCTACTTGAGTTAGGCGTGAGTCGAAAGCAGAGATCATGTCCTTGGACCGTTCCCGCCTTGGAACGACAGGGTCGACTTGCTCTTCGTGACCTCTCATTTGCGTAACTTCATCGGAAGGGTTAGATCCTGATGTACCTTTGGCAGCATCATGCTTCGGCAATTCGGAGGGGTTTGATCCCGAAGTAGTTTTGGTAGCGCCGTGCTTCACCATTGTGTCGAGCGAGGTTCCGATCGAACTAGGCTCTGATACCAACTGTCACGAGCTTTCTTTTTCTTACGCTACTCGTGCGGCCTTAGCACTCCCCTTATGCTAAGTCAGCCTTCCCCACGCGAACGTTTTGGCTAGAACAATCGAATGAAGGGAGAAGATCTTTAAAAGAGAGAACTTGTATTAAGCTTTAAGAGAACCTTACAAAGCTTTACAAGTGTGTTTTAATGCTATGCAACTCTCTATGCCCCAAATGGGAGGGGTGCTTCCCTATTTATAGGCATCCTCCCCCCCTTGCCTAAGTTCTAGACTTTTCTAGGACATTTACAAGTATAAGGGATTCTAGAGTATTCTATACAACTCTAAGTATTTCCTTGAGTATTCTAGAGACTTCCGGAGTGGTCTTGAGCCTTGAGCCTCTCTAGGGTTCTAGAGAGTCCCGGAGTGTCTAGAGACTCTCTAAGGTCCTAGAGAGTTCTAGAGTTGTCCGAATGCTTCCCAATCCTCCCGGATGCTTCCAAGGCCTTCCATAATATCCCGGATGCTTCTAGAATGCTCATGTGCTCTCCAAACCTTCCTTGAGCCATATTTGCATCAAATGCTTAAGGAAACTCCTCGTTAATTAGGCGGGGTGTGACACTAAGATTGGTTAATTGACAATGACAACAACATGTACGAATCGAATAGCCAAACCTTGAAGATGGATATTGCTGATGATTTATAAAGAACTAGGAAAAAAAAACTACTCCAGAATAGATATAGAACTTCATTTAGAGTTCTGTAACTTCATCGTCGATCGATGTTGATAGACAAACTCAAGTTTGTATTCATAATAGATTGAAAAGAAGTACATGCGTATGAATTGGACTGTGTAAAACAATAAGAGCTAGCTTTAGCCAACTTGAGGTATGGGGATATCAAAGATCATAACTACCGGTTCTGTTGAAACATCAAGCTAGCCCCTCAGAACACACACACACACTCGTTTTATCTTTCCATATTCTAAAATACTGATGCATGCGTACATGATGCTTAGCTTGATCTTGTATTGGAGATTGGTCATTTTTCCTTCGGAATGAGGTTGGGATTTGCCATATTAGTGGCGATAACGTTATGATGCAATAGAATGGTGTATACCCAAGTTGCAGAACCGATTGTTAGCTAAATCCTTGGACTTCTTAATGCTGTATCTGTGATATTAAACATTATCCTCTTTGTTCAGAAAGACAGGAGAATATTATCCATTTGGCGCTGTACAGAGAACAAATTTGAGATCAAAGAGAACAAATTTGAGATCAATTATTTGTTTAAATGGTTCTGGTGTGTGATAGGCCAGTTTTGTGATGGCAAAGTCCTATTCCAATGGAACATAGCTAGGCCCCATATTTTGTATGCATGTATATCCAGTATTCTCATGATATATCTTGGTAGATATGTGTATCAGTGTATGTATTGTCAATATACAATATCCAATATTATGCGAACTACTTGCTGATGCATTGGTTGCCATGATTAATTATAGAATAGGACTAACATTACTTGTAAACTAAACAATAGATTAATTATAAAACACCACCCGAACTATGATATTATTTTCATTTTTATACCTAACTATAAAAAACTTGTATTTTCATACCCGAAGTTTCATTCCGTTAGCATTTTGATACTCTGACCACTAACACCGTTAAATTTTGAGGGCATTTTCGTCATTTTAAATTATATAACATTTTTTACATTTACTTTAACAAAATAATTTATTTTTTGAGGTTATCAAATAAAATAGAACAATTTATTTTAGCAAACATATTCAAAAAAAAATTCCAAAATTAAATATTTATTTTTGCAACAATAAGGATAAAAATTAGTAAAACTCTTGTATGTATATATATTTTTGGAGTTACATGTTAAGCAAAACAAAATAAAATAAATTAAAATATATAATTAAAATAAATTATATCAAGAAAATATAAAATATCGATGGAAATCATATTTTATATAAACATGGTATATTTAACCAAAAATAGATTAAATATGTTTATATAAAATTTGATAAAATTTTCATTGATATTCGATATTTTTTCGATATAATTTATTTTTGAATATTTTTTCTAAAGTAAATTGTTCTATTTGTATTTGATAACCTCAAAAAAATAAATTATTTTGTTAAAGTAAATGTAAAAAATGATATATTTATTGAAATGACAAAAATGCCCTCAAATTTGACGGTGTTAGTAGTCAAGGTATCAAAATGCTAACGGAATGAAACTTCGGGTATGAAAATGCAAGTTTTTGATAATTAGGTATGCAAATGAAAATAACATCATAATTCGGATGGTGTTTTGTAATTAATCCTTAAACAATTAGTAAAACCGAAAGTTGTGTAAGCATATGCTTTTGATTACATACCATATCTCATTTCTAGCTTTCTACTATACAAGAATTTGTGATCCGTCCAATTACTGCAGGGTACTTAAAAGAATCTAAACAAATGAGAATTTTCTTCACGGCCGAAAGAAATGACAAGCACTCTAGATCATCTTCGAAGAAATGGTAATCTTATAGTGCACTCAATAGTTTATCTCCACCATGTATTAGGTCAGTCCCCTCTTCCCAAAGCAACTAGCCCTATCAATTTTCGTTTCCTGAATAAAGTAGGAGGACATTTTTTTCACAAAGGATCTTCATCCCATCATATATTCGATAAATTCCTATATCCATCATTCACCGTACCATACGCACTCTTCTAAGTAGTAAGCCCACCCCAAGATGAGTGCTCTCCTATTCCGACTTCCCCAGAGCCTCCTTCGGTAGCACAGCCAAGACGGCGATGGGTTTTCTGCCCCTGCGGGGGTGGAGCGACAGAAGTTTTGAGAATTCAAGAGAAGGTCACGGCGAGACGAGCCGTTTATCATTACCATAGGTGCCAATACCATATAAAATATTTTGAAACATGAAAAAAAAATCGATTTCCTACCCACACATTACACAATCACGGGCCATGAGCCTTGACTATAATACGATCACGATCATTCTCCTAGCACATCAGTCGCTACAGATTAAATGCAATGATAATACACAAACGAAACGTAATTCGATCATTTCATAATCAAGAAGAAGAAACATATTGAACCCAGAAGCCATGCAGCTCATCACAAGCACAGAGTAACCCTACGAAAGAAGACAATTGCTTCTGTATAAACTTCACGGGATTGACTTTCCTTCTTCTATGTAGGTCGTGAACTGCAGTACTATAGTAAAGTCACGAGCATAAACAAACCTGCTACTCCTTCTGTAAAACTAACCAGTGATCGATGATGCTTATATCCTAAACTGATCTGTATCCAATACTAACGACAAATTAACACCATGATCATTAGCTTTCACAATCAAACTTTTTGCAAGTAACCTAAACCTCCTTTCGTTTGGCAACAAATTCTGGGGCTAGCTTATATCTGATCTTGCTGAAATCTCAAATAACCATGCATATTCCCTAAAACCCTGTAGTTTTTTTTTGTTTTTTCTCTTTATTTTCCCAGCTAATATCACAGAGAAGTAGAGCAGACGTACCCTTATTGTATAAGTACCTAAAAAAACTAAAAAAGAGAGAGGGAGAGATTCTCTGGTCCGTGATCAACAATCTTTTTATCCTTATTGCCATTTTGCTGCTAATATGGTTATGGTCGATATAGTTTATTTATTTTACAAGCGACTATAGGTCTCTCTTAGCCAAAGTGAGCACCCAGTGCCAACTGCGTGTTACACTGACACACTCATCCACCACTTGCTTCTCTCTATCTTTCTGTTTTCCTTTTCACTCGATCCCTTTCTCTTTCTCACTCTCCTCTCCTCTCACTGCTCTGTTTTGGTTAGCTTCAAAGTTAACATCACTCTACGTGGAGACTCAATCATCATGATCGACCTCTCTCAACCTCTCTCTCTATCTCTCTCTTTCTCACTCTAACATTGTAACCATCCTCTAAACGCAACCTTCCTCTATATATAACGCACGCCGCGCTCTCACTTCTCCACACAAAACCCAGAAAGGAAGAAAAACAAGCATGGCTTCTGGTTACAATAACAAGCTTTCCCTTCTTGCTCTTGTTCTCTGTGTATCAGCATTGTTGTTTAATCTGGTACATGCGCGTCCACCCTTTGCGTGCGACCCCCGGAACCCGTTAACGAGAGGGTTCAAGTTCTGCAGGACTAGGGTGCCGGTCCACGTCAGGGTTCAGGACCTGATCGGACGGCTGACACTGCAGGAGAAGATTAGGCTGCTGGTGAACAATGCCATAGCTGTGCCGAGGCTTGGCATTCAGGGCTACGAGTGGTGGTCGGAGGCGCTTCATGGCGTCTCCAATGTCGGCCCCGGAACTAAGTTTGGCGGGGCTTTTCCGGGAGCCACTAGCTTCCCCCAAGTCATCACCACCGCCGCTTCCTTCAATCAATCACTTTGGCAAGAAATCGGACAGGTGATACAGTTTACATTTTGAGTCTTCTATTGTTACTTTTTCACTAACATAGTCGGAATATTATTCACATTCCGGTTTTGTTGTCTGACACTGTTCTATCATATATTGTACGTACCATAACATATTGAGACCCGGAATACATTATTACCTTACCCTTAGTTTTCTGTTCAATGATTAAAGTTAGAAAACAACACGAACAAAAGGCCGAATTACTTTAACATATTTACCATCATTTTGGACTTATTAGGGTATGATTCCTATGTGTCACACATGTGAATAATTGTCATATCTGTTTCTATTTTAGTTTTAAACCGATTGGGTATATTAAAGTGAGAATTGGAGAATGCTGAAGATAGAGAGGTCACACTTTGCATGGCTACGGCTTTTATCTTTAATCAATCATCATGAACCGATAGAATGGAATAAATTGCGTGAACTGCCTAAGTTGCTATATGTATTGTTAGTTGCTTAATTATCATGATTTGGGTAGGACAGAAATGAAAAGAGATAATTGGCTGGTAAGGCTAGATTTGTTTTTAGTGCTCAAAACCATGATGTAACAACAAAATAAACGACGTTTTTAGTAGCTAGGCAATTTCTGGGGTTGTTGGTGCTGCTTGGCTTTTGAAAGCACATAATGAACATGAATGCTAAGTCATAACAATAATCCCACCAAAAAAGTTGCTAATAATTTCCTTCTTCATCACCATATATACTTCACCTTACCTTTTGTAAGTTGCCAAAGAGAGTTGCCAAAGAGACCAAAATGTCTATGCATGATTATTGATGTGTGCAACACGTTGCAATCGGTTTGGTGCAAGCATTATTTAGTTATGGAAAACCTTGGGGTCCCGTCACTCTATCATATTATTGGTATGCATTCAAACTTTGTATAAATAACAAGCTCATTCCAAAAATGTCTAAGAAAGCTACCAAGTTTCTTTCATTAAACAGGAAAAAGGGAAGTTATGAGAATATGCTAACAAACTTTTATCCACGGTGAATTGTTTTTGACTGGATGTTACTGTTTCAGGTGGTGTCTGATGAAGCAAGAGCAATGTACAATGGAGGCCAAGCCGGTTTGACATATTGGAGCCCTAACGTGAACATATTCCGTGACCCGCGATGGGGAAGAGGGCAAGAGACTCCTGGGGAAGACCCTGTCTTGGCTGCTAAGTATGCTGCTAGCTATGTCAAGGGTCTCCAAGGCGACGGAGCCGGAAATCGGCTTAAGGTTGCTGCCTGTTGCAAACATTACACTGCCTATGATCTCGACAATTGGAATGGCGTCGATCGCTTCCATTTTAACGCCCGGGTAAAAAAATGTTAAATGTCACTACATTTATTAACTACATTGACACTTTCATAACATAACATACGAGATTTTTATGCAGGTTAGCAAGCAAGACTTGGCAGACACATATGACGTGCCATTTAGAGGATGTGTGTTAGAAGGAAAGGTTGCTAGTGTAATGTGTTCATACAACCAAGTTAATGGAAAGCCTACTTGTGCTGACCCTGATCTCCTAAAGAACACGATCCGTGGGGAATGGAAGCTCAATGGGTGAGTAATTCGTTTCACCTTCCTATTTCTATAGCCTCTTTGTATTTATATTTTTTTCCCTAAGATTTTGGTTATGGACTCAAATTCAGGTACATAGTCTCCGACTGTGACTCGGTGGGAGTGTTTTACGACCAACAACATTACACCAGGACACCGGAGGAAGCGGCGGCGGACGCTATTAAAGCGGGTTTGGACCTGGATTGTGGGCCGTTCCTTGCGATCCATACGGAGGGTGCTATAAAGGCTGGCCTGCTACCAGAGATTGACGTGGACTATGCGCTAGCAAACACTCTTACGGTCCAAATGAGACTGGGGATGTTCGATGGCGAACCATCAGCCCAACAATATGGAAACTTGGGCCCAAGGGATGTTTGCACACCGGCCCACCAAGAGTTGGCACTAGAGGCTGCTAGGCAAGGCATTGTTTTGCTTCAAAACAATGGGCACACGCTGCCTCTATCTACTGTGCGTCACCGTACAGTTGCCGTAATTGGGCCCAACTCGGATGTTACCGAAACGATGATAGGAAACTATGCCGGTAAGCCTAGTAAAATTGATAAAAATTGGCAATATTTTGAGAATTATTTTACCATACCTATGTTGTCGTAATTGTGTGTAGGTGTTGCATGTGGCTACACAACTCCCCTGCAAGGAATTGGGAGGTACACAAAGACCATTCATCAAGAAGGGTGCACTAATGTTGCTTGCACCACTAACCAACTATTTGGGGCAGCTGAGGCTGCAGCCAGGCAGGCCGATGCGACCGTCTTAGTGATGGGCCTCGACCAATCTATTGAAGCAGAATTTCGGGACAGGACTGACCTGGTCATGCCGGGACACCAACAAGAGCTTGTGTCGAGAGTGGCTCGGGCCTCTAGAGGCCCAACCATACTGGTCTTGATGTCCGGTGGCCCAATTGACGTGTCCTTTGCCAAGAACGACCCAAAAATTGGAGCCATAATTTGGGTTGGATATCCTGGTCAAGCAGGAGGAACTGCAATGGCTGATGTGCTGTTTGGTACTACCAATCCAAGTACTACATCTATCTTCACCCTTTTATTTTATGGGACATTGAAAAACACCAACACTTTTAGACTAAATTCATCAATAACTAAGCAGCTAATGTTTTGTAACTTTTGTTTGTGTAGGTGGGAAGCTGCCAATGACATGGTACCCTCAAGACTATGTATCCAAAGTGCCAATGACAAACATGGCCATGCGTGCCGGCATAGGCTACCCCGGTAGGACGTACCGGTTTTACAAAGGTCCGGTGGTATTTCCCTTCGGTCTCGGCTTAAGCTACACCACCTTTGCCCACTCACTAGCCCAAGTTCCCACATCGGTGTCGGTACCCCTCACAAGTCTAAGTGCCACCACAAACTCAAGCATGCTAAGCA
This sequence comes from Fragaria iinumae, assembly GCA_009720345.1. Classification (NCBI taxonomy): domain Eukaryota; kingdom Viridiplantae; phylum Streptophyta; class Magnoliopsida; order Rosales; family Rosaceae; genus Fragaria; species Fragaria iinumae. The sequence continues at coordinate 24,150,888 of CM019120.1, read as the reverse complement.
GTTCAGTGAGAGTCAGCCACACAAATTGCAATCCACTCTCACTTGCTCTTCATGTTGATATCAAAAACACCGGAGCTAGGGATGGAACTCACACTCTTCTAGTGTTCTCAAGCCCGCCTTCGGGAAAATGGGCGGCAAACAAGCAATTGGTGGGCTTTCACAAGGTCCATATTGTCGCCGGGTCTCACAAACGGGTCAAGGTTGATGTCCATGTCTGCAAGCACCTCAGCGTTGTAGACCAGTTTGGGATTCGAAGAATTCCGATTGGTGAACATAAGCTTCAGATTGGAGATCTGGAGCATCACATCTCCGTTGAAGCCAATGTAGGAGAAATTAGATCATAATCAGGAACTATCAAAAGAAAAGAAAAGAAATTTGATAGTGACACTCATTATTATATCATAGTATAAATTAGTTCCTAGCTAGTAGTCTTCCTTTTCCCACATCAAGGTGGAAAAGTCTACCATACTGGTGAAGGAAAGACGACACAAGATAATAGTTTTGAGCAAGGTTTGAAATAAATACTTCTTTTGAATTATTCACAATACTTTTCCAGATTCAGGTAGTGTATGTATCATTTTGAGGAAAACAAAAATTGAATCATCACAACTTCGATTGAGATTGGTTCGTGTTCTTCATTTGAAGAAAGCTCTATCTACCAACATATAGTTTCAGGTCTACTATAGTAATGTATGTATTTCAGGACTACACACTCCACATCGAACGAGGAAGATACTGTTTCAGATTGGGCAGTAATGCAGAGTACCAATTCAATGAATTGGTATGGAGATTCTTTTGGCCGGTTTTGTTGCGTTTTCGTTTATGGTTAAGCCGTCCAGGCATTTGTAGAGTAGTAGCTCGGGACATATATAATAGTCACTTCATGGGTTGTGAAATCATGGTGATACTCATTCTGATTGATTGTGATTCACTATTTCGGCATCATGATTCTCTCTAGTTTGTGTTTTTCAACATTCTCCATCATTGTATTGATCTGCTAGTGCACTTTTGATCGACATTTTTGTTTGGTATAATTAGACGATTAAATGATTGCATATTTGATTGAACTTTGTATTCGAAATCCCTAAATAATGAGTTTAAACATAGATATTTTGATAAAATGTACAAAATCTAGGATCTAGCTCCATGTGGTAGGCACTTGATGCAACTATATATATTGAGCTAGGGCTAAAGCATATATATCACTACTGGAAAAAAACACTTAGGAGACGGAATTAAAACAATTTTGTCTCTTAAGTAGCACTTAGGAGACGGAACACGTTTCCGTAGCCTAAGTGGTCACTTAAGCGACGGAAAAGTCTTCCGTCTCTTAAGTAGTACTTAAGAGACGGAACCATTTACTTAGGAGACGAAATTAATTTTTTAAAAATAAAAATAAAAATAGTAACCACTTAGGCAACGGAATTCCGTTTCGTAGCCTAAGTTCCTCTTAGGAAACGGAATGTTCTACTTAGGAGATGAAAATTAAAAACCTAGTCGACTGAATTTTATTCCGTAGCCTAAAAAGAACTTAGAAGACATAATATTTTACTTAGGAGACGGAATTTATTTTAATAAAAAAAATACATTATTCCGTCAACTCTTCCGCCAAAATTTGAGAAAATTTCAAACGAAAGTTTTTGAAAATTTAGTTCCCAGTTTATTTAAACTCACAAACTCTATCTTTCTTCTACTCCTCCTTCTCACACTCTTAATCTTTTATCTTCCCCTCAGTCTGCTCTTCTCTCTCCCACTCAATTTTTCAGATCTAAACCACCAGCCTAGACCGGCGTCGACTTCTCCAAGGCCGACCTCCCTAGCCCAGACCAGCGTTGACTTTGCTCTCTCCTCCGCTGCCTCTCCTCCACCACCACTCAACGTCGCTCACCATCTCTTCACCATCCTTTCTTGCCAACAACCTAATCTCCTCGCGTCAAAACCCTCCTCTCCATCGGAGGCGGCGGTAACAACGCCACAGTGTTCTCGGAGATGGTTAGCACCAAACAGAGTTGTCAAGTCTTGATCAACTCCTCCATCGAAATAGCCCGGAAGTACAGCTTCCATGGTGTCGACTTGGATTGGGAGTTTCCGGCTGACGTGGTCGACATGTCAAACCTCGCTCTGTTGTACAAGCAGTGGAGACAATCTCTAGACCAGGAAGCTAAAGCTAGCGGCAAGCCGCGTCTGCTCTTAACCTCCGCCATGTATTACGCTTCGGAATTTACAGTCTACGGCGGGCCGAGATCATACCCGGCCGGAGCAATAAGTAAGTACGTGGATTGGGTGAGGCGGCATCGATGTTTGCCGGAGGTGGCGGTGGTTTAGCAAGGATGGTGAGATTTGGGGCGGTGGTGGAATGGGTGATGGCAGGGTTTAAGACAGAAAAAAAAATAAATCGAAAGGAAAAGAAATAGAAAGAAAAAGTAAAAAACTGAAAAAAAAAATAAAAAAAATAACAGAAATAAAATTTAATTAATTAAAAGAAATTTTTAAAAATATTTTAAGTTTCGTCGCCTAAGTACTTAGGAGACGGATCCTGTTCCGTTGCCTAAGTAATTCTTAGTTGACGAAACTCAATTTTTTGTTGTCCCGTCACCTACCTCATCGCTCCTAGGCGACGTATCTTAGCCGACGGCCATTCTGTCTCCTAAGTTCTTAGGAGACGAATTTTGTTACTTAAGAGACGAAACCATTCCGTCTCCTAAGTGCTTTTTTCTAGTAGTGTATATATAGTCTGGCAGTGGATCCTGCTTCTACGGTATGAACAATAGAGTGTATCTCTCATCGAGGTCGGGTTCAGATCTCGTAGATGAGGCGGACCAAGCGTGGTTGCGTTGATACCCAAAAAATCATGCGATCTATTAATACTTCGTCACGTAATAATTTTTTACAATCTTATGTTAAATCCTTGATTTAACCCAAACGAACATATCCATGCATTCATGTGGGCCCAAGCCACATACACGCATCATTGAGGCTTGTAGAAGTGGGTATGGTGTGGATGGTTACGGAGGCACGTAACGCTCGTCCGCCGGTTTAATGTTGTTAAGAAGTTTCGGTCTTGGGCCCGAAACTCAAGCCCAACGACTTAAGTCGGCGACTAATCGGTAAAGAACGTGAGAATTGGACTGCTCATCTTTTAAACACAAAATACATTTGAATTTGAAGCCCAACACCATTTTTATTTCTCTTTTAGAAAAAGCCCAAACCCTCTTTCCCTTCCTCTTTACCGACTACACAGTCAGCCATTTCATCTCTTCCTCGCAGTAGTACGACGACAAGCTCTGTACAGCAGAAAAGTGTCATCCACTCCCCAATCCGAGGAAGAAGAAGGTCAGTGACTGGTTCCAAGGTAGCTCTTTCATCCTTGGATGACGAGATTGTGGGATTCAAGTTACTTGGTCCGTTCTGTTCCAGGATTTCCGTCTCTGCAGCCATCCTCGCAGCCTCCCCGCAGTGAGTCGTCTCTTCCATCTCTCAAGGTCAACCTCTCTCTGCCAACTTTTGAGGCCAAGATCATGTACTTGAGAAGAACAATCCCTTTACACAGTGGATTAGGCATCGCGACCCATCGCAAAACCCTCCAATTCGGTTCTATAAAAGGGAGGTTTGGGAAGCTGCAGAGGGCATCAGGCAACCAACCCAGAAAAATCCCTAAAGCACTCCAGCCTTCACGCCTTCCAACCTTCAAGCCAAAATCCCTCTCTCTAGCCATCTTGCAGTCTCTGTCTTTGAAACCCAGGTCCCTTCCCAGAAATCTAACTTCAAAACTCAGTCCAATTTTCACCACCGCAGCGTGCTTTCAGCTCCCATGCCAGCTCATGCTACAAGCATCTCCCTGATCTTGAAACACGCACAAGGTTAATTCGATAATCCAATTCTTTGAGTTAACTTTGGCTTAGTTACTTCCAAATCAAAAAGAACCCTCACATTTTGACGACTTCACTGGGGAGTAAGTAGGTTGTGATTCAAGTCATGGCCCCAAGGAGGAGAAGCAAGAATGCACGCTCACGCTTTCAAGAGAATGTCAGCGAGTCTGCTGCAAACCCTCAATCCCAGCAGCAGCAGGATGAACAGCAGCAAGAAACCCACGAAGAGCAGACGGTAGATGAGCTCACCGTCACTGATCTCGTGTGCGCCCTCACCAAGCTTGGAGATACCCAAAGAGAACTCATACAAGCTGTGAAAGACCTGAGGAATCCCAACCTTGCACCTAAGCCAAACACTGAGCACCAGGAAAAAATCTTACAAGAAGAGTCCGAAGCAGCTAAGGGGTCCGAGCAGAAAGGGACGTCCTTTGTCACTTAGCAGGACGTTGTAGCTATGTTAGAAAGAGAGTTACACCGCACTAATGAGGACTGGAAGTATATTCCTCAACCCCCTTATCCAGCAAGTTTGATTTCCATGCCTTACCCTAAGGGTTATGAAACACCAAACTTCGCTCTTTTTGATGGAAGGAAGGGAAGTCCCAAGGAGCACGTCAGTCGCTTCATTGATGCACTTGGGCCTCATGCTGCGGATCATAACCTCAGGGTCCGTGAGTTTTCAAAATCACTCACCGATCGTGCCTACACATGGTATACCACACTCGCTGCAGGCTCAGTCCGGTCCTGGGAAGATTTGGCAAGCAGGTTTTGCAAAAAATATTTTGAGCATGAAGAGAGAGTCACCATCACTCAACTCAACTACACTCGCCAAAGAGCTGGAGAAAACCTTGTGGACTTTGTTCGCAGGTTTAGAGATTTGGCTCTTGACTGTTATGTGGAGAAAGGTGAGCAGTCTCTGGTTGAAATTTGCATCAGTAACATGCTGCCAGAATACAGAGTTTATTTGGAAAATGTGGGCATCAACCAATTCACCGGACTGATGGATGCGGCAAAGATGACAAGCATGTTAGTAAAAGCACAAAAGAGTTGGAGATCAGAAAAGAAAGACACTCACCAAACTCTGGCAGTAGAAGACATGTCTTCTTACAAGAGGAAAAGGGAAACCTTTCTGCCCGTTCCCTGTGGCAATGAAGAGTTTCATGCCATACTAGATTCACTGTTTGCTGATAGTGTCATCAAGTTGCCACGACCACAGAAGCCTCCAACAAAGGAAGAAAAGAGTGATGCCCGTTACTGTCGCTATCATCAGTATGTTGGCCATCCAAGCCAAGCATGCCAGGTTCTGCGGAGAATACTCCATGAGAAGATAAAGGATGGAACACTTGAGTTATCCACCAGGCAACAAGCCATTGACGAAGATCCCCTACCAAAATGGAAGGGGAAGGAAACATGTTGTGTAATCACTGCAGCTAATGACCATATGGAGGAAGATGACAAAGACGTGATGGATTGCCAGAATGCACTTTGCTAGTATCAGGGGTCACGGGTCATGGATCGATATGCTTGGGATAGGTATTCTAGACCTCAAGGCTATAGCACCCCGTGGTCTCACTCTGATATTCCTGAAGGAGATGTGAGTTCGTCAAACCAATACTTGGGGGCTAATCATGCTTATCAGTTCGGGGAAGCCGAACAGATACGCTACTGGGGTGGTAGGTCTTATTGCCGCGGTGAAGCAAGTCAGGCATTCTTTGTGACAGAAGCTGACGACATGAAACAGTACATTGACAAGAGCCATAAGCCCAATGCCTCACAAGTACTTCAGCAGAATCCCAAGTTCAAGTCTTTGTTTGATCAATTGGGGTATGGTCCACAAGCTAGGAAAGCTGCTGCTCAAGCTCTCACACACATCTCTGAGGAGTATGGACCTCAATGCTTTGCTGTTGAAGCAGTAAGGACCGCATCCATGCTAGAGAGCAACAATGCTATAATCTTTACCGACTCGGATATGGAGGTGCTATACCCGGATCACAGGAGGCCACTTTACTTGGAAGCTCAGATCAATGAAGTGTTTGTAAGAAGAGCGCTTGTAGACACTGGTTCCTCTCTCAATATCATACCACTTTATGTCCTCAAGGCTGCAGGGATCCCACGATCAAGGATAGTGAAGTCAGAATTGAAGATATCTGGTTTTGCTGAAGCAGATGAGACCTCCATTGGGTACATACAGCTGGATCTTAAGGTAGGACCAATTCGGTCATGGACAAAGTTCCAAGTGCTGGATGTTGACACAAGCTACCATGCTTTGCTAGGGCGGCCATGGCTCAACAAGCATAAATTGATCCCCTCCACCTATCACCAGTGTGTCAAAGGGCGAATCGGTCTCAAACCAATAAGGATTCTGGGGAATTAGCTCCCTTTTCACCAGAGTGAAGCTCACTACACTGAAGCTGAGTATTACAATGAATTTACTAACGATGGAGGACATGCTAAAGCTTCTGGTGTGCTTTTGCCGTCATGGCAAGATATCAGGGATATTAGCGACATTGATCTCCCGACAGTAATAAGACAAGCAGGGGAGGCTAGTGCTTGCGCTCAAGCAGCGCCGAGATGCACCAAGGTAGTGTTGCCCAATGGGCGCACTATATACCGCTTATGACGAACTGCGGGGCCTGACCGCAACTCGTGGGAGGGTCCCATATTGAGAGGTGTCATGGAGAATGAATGCGCAAGCACAAAAGGGATGCCTGTGACACCCGACCCCAATGCTCTTCAAGAAACTTTGCCAGCACCTAAATACATGCAAGATGGATCCACCGCAGTGGCTGAAGAACTGGAAACTATAAATCTGAGTAATGACCTCGCAACATAGAAACCCATACTCATCAGCAGCAACCTGTCAACTAAAGAAAGGAAGCATCTTGTGGAGTTACTTAAAGAGTTCAGCGATGTTTTCGCTTGGAATTATGAAGAAATGCCAGGGTTAAACCCGAGCCTTGTGTGCCATACACTGAACGTGGAACCTGGGGCTAAGCCAGTTGTACAAGCAAGGAGAAATTACCACAAGGAGGATGAAGTACAAATCAAGCACGAAATTGAAAAGCTTCTAGCATGCGGTTTCATCAAGCCCATCAAGCATCCCACATGGCTCGCCAACATTGTCCCTGTGAAGAAGAAAAATGGCCAAGTTAGGGTCTGTATTGATTATAGAGACCTAAACAAAGCTTGTCCAAAAGACGAATTCCCGCTACCGAATATGGATATGCTTATCGACTCAACTTCAGGCCAAGACATGCTCTCCTTCATGGATGGATTCAGTGGTTACAACCAAATCAAAATGGCTGCCAAAGATGCTGAGAAGACAGCTTTCCGCACCCCTTATGGAAATTTTCACTACACAGTCATGCCTTATGGTTTAAAAAATGCCGGAGCAACATATCAACGCGCAATGACTACCATTTTTCATGATATGATGGGAAGAGAAGTTGAGGACTATGTCGATGATCTGGTGGTGAAGTCTAAAACAAGGGGCGAACATTGGAGCATACTGAGGAAGGTCTTGAAGAGATGCAGGGAATACAGGGTAAAAATGAATCCAAAGAAGTGTTCTTTCGGAGTGTCAGTTGGAAAGTTTCTTGGTTTTGTGGTTCATAGCAGGGGAATTGACGTGGATCCAGATAAAGCAAGAGCTATAGCTTCCACTGCACTACCATTAAACCAAAAGCAGCTAAAAAGCTTCATGGGCAGGCTATCCTACATCAGGCGCTTCATACCAGGCCTAGCTGCAGTGATAAAGACTTTCTCTCCTCTCCTTAAAAAGGGCACCAAGTTTTTATGGACGGAAGAATGCAAAAAGGCCTATGAGAAGGTGCAACAACTTGTTACAAAGTTACCAACCATGAAGGCGCCGATCCCTGGTGTACCTCTCAAGTTATATTTAGCTACGACTGACACTGCAGTGGGGGCACTCCTCGCACAAGATGATGATAATGGAGAGGAGCACCCTGTGTACTATGTGAGCCGTTTGTTGGGAGAAGCTGAAGCACGCTACCCTAAGAACGAAAAGATCTGTCTAGCTCTTATATATGCAGCGCAAAGGCTCCGTCATTACTTCCTTGCACACAAGCTTCAACTCATGGTCAAGACTGACCCTGTAAGGTACCTGCTCACAAAACCAGTATTGTCTGGGCATCTTGCCAGATGGTTATTACAATTGTCAGAGTTTGATATTGAATGTATAACACCTCACGCCATCAAAGGGCAAGCTGTGGTTGACATGCTTGCTTTGTTTCCCGGCGACGAAGAAATTTCTCTCATACAAGACATTCCATGGGAGCTACCAGAAATGGTGGGAGTGGTAACTGAAAAGGAATCAAAGGACCAGCAGCCCTGGACCCTTTTCTTTGATGGGTCAGCCACAAGCAATGGAGGAGGGGCTGGAGTTGTGTTAGTAGATCCCATAGGCAACACCAAAGCTCTGTCATTCAAATTAAGCTTTCCCTGCACCAATAATTCAGCTGAATATGAAGCTTTCATCACTGGTATGTCTACCGCGGTGGAACTTGGAGTTAAAAGGATAAGAGTGATTGGGGACTCAAACCTGGTCATCAGCCAAGTAAAGGGTGATTTCGCGCTGAAGAAGCCAACCTTAGCGCCATACAGAACTCTAGCAGAAAAGATAATGGGGATGTTTGATCACGTCACCATAGAGCATATACCAGGATCCACCAACAGATATGCAGATGCTTTGGCCACGCTTGGGTCTAAACTGTTGTTCACAAGAGACCATCCTAACATCGTAGTAATACAAAAGAACAAGCCATGCACATAAGCAATAATTCTTACTCAGTTACCTGAAGAGGATGATTGGCGAAAATCTGTCAAGTGCAGCATGACAAGTCGAAATGCTGGCAGTGACTTGAAGACGATGAAAGATTATGTAATCCTCAATGATGAATTATACAAGCATCTCTCAGGCAATATCTTGGCTAGGTGCATCTGTGAGAAGGAAGCCAAGCAAAGAATGAGTGAAGTGCACGAGGCTACATGTGGACTTGAACAAGTGGTTAGCTTGTACAGAAGACTCTTGCGCAAAGGATACTATTGGCCAAAGATGAAGGAACACGTATCTAGAGTACAAGCTGCATGCTCTAAGTGTTCTGTGCTTTCTTCAGAAGAGGAAGTCCTCGCAGTAACATCGGCCGATGATTGGAGAACTCCGTACTTGGAATTCCTACTCGACAAAGTACTCCCAGCAGATGCAAACCTCAAGTACAAGGTAAAAAAAAAACAGTTGCAAGGTATGTTGTTGATGGAGGAATACTGTACAGAAAAGGTTTCAATGGAAAGCCGCTGCGATGTTTGGGAAGCGCAGAGTCACAGCAAGCCTTGGAGGAAATACATGCTGGAGAATGTGGTGAGCATCAAGGCAAAAGAAGGCTCTATCGGCAGCTATTAAGCCTTGGCTATTATTGGTCAACAATGAGAAAGGATGCTTACATGAGAGTGAAGACATGCCATACATGCTAAGCACATGCCAACCTAATTCACAAGCCCTCAACCATTCTTCAAGACATGGGGACACCGTGGCCCTTCCACACTTGTGGGCTTGATTTTGTGGGAAAGATCAACCCAGCCTCAGATGGTTGCGTCTGGATAATTACAGCTACAGAATTCTCAACAAAATGGGTGGAAGCAGTTCCCCTTCGCAAGGCGTCAGGAGCTGCGGTGTGCAATTTCATAAGAGAATACATCATCTGCAGGCATGGAGTCCCCTACAAGATCATCACAGATAATGGAACCCTTTTTGTGAATAGAAAAGTCAGAAACATGCTCAAAGGATATGGAGTCAAGCATCGGAAGTCAACCCTATACTACCCTCAAGGAAATGGTCAAGCAGAAGCTACAAACAAGACTCTACTCAGAATCTTAAGCAAGATGGTGTTTGAACATGAAAAGGGTTGGAGTACCCACCTCCCAGATGCGTTGTGGGCTTACCGTACGTCACCTCGGACAACTACGGGTTTCTCTCCTTACTCATTGGTATATGGTTCAGAAGCAATTTCTCCAGTCGAATTAACAGTCCCGACAGCTAGAGTGTTGACCGTAAATGACCTGGAATGGGATGCAGCATCTTGTTTTGATTGGCGACTCATGGACTTGGAGGCGGCAGATGAACAAAGGCAGCAAGCTGAGGAAAACATGAAGGCATATCACAAGAAGGTCACTCAAGCATACAACAGGACAGTCAAAGAAAGATGTTTCAAAGAAGGCGACCTTGTGCTCAAAATAGCTGACTGGGTGAGGAAGCAGATTTCAGGACCCTCAAAGTTTGCACCGCAGTGGGAGGGACCATTCATCGTCAAGGAATCTCACAGCAGCGGCTATTATGTGCTTGCTTCTATCACCAGCAGAATTCGCATGAGCCCCATCAATGGGAAATGGCTCAAACTCTACTACTGTTAGTTATGCAATTTCAGTTCTTACTTTCAAGCAAGGAAGAAGCTTTTTCAAGGGGTCTAGCTATAGACCCTTTTTGTAAACACACCACTATGGTGATGTTACAACCTTTTGTATTGCTCTCAGCAAAAAAAAAAAAAATGAAAAAGCACTTTCCTAATTTCTTACGCTTTTTGTTCCTTGCAACCTGCAAAAATAAAAATAAAAATAAAAATGCAAGAGTCTGAGCCATCCCATTTCAAGCTGTAAGCTAAAATATATATATATATATATATATATATATATATATATATATATATACACACATGCAAGAATCCAAGTTATCTCATTTCGAGCCTTTAGTAAAATGCAAAAACAGCCAAGGTATCATGCTCCAAACCTTAAAACAAAAGGAATAGAGCAAATACTGTGAATTCATCCTAAGTTTAAAAAAAAAACCTAAATCTGATTCCAAGTCTGAGCAAAAGACCACAAGACAAAACATGGAACAAAGCTAAAATAAGCCATCAGTGGCGCGGCTCTGGGAGGTCCAAGAAGGTTCCAAAATAGAAGCCACGCTAATATCGCCAAATCTGGTCTGAAGATCCTCTTTTGCTTTCCCTAGCTGCTCTTCGGCGCGTGCAAGCTCACTCTTTAAGTCAAGCACAGACTGCTCCAATTGTTGAATCTCCCAGCAGCAGTCCTCTAAGCCAGCAGGCTTGAGCCCAAAGTAACTTTTGGCAATCTTCTTCAAATGATCACATATGAAGCCAACATTAAGCCCCCATATCACGGCATGCATTCCTCCAAATCAGAAAAGTTTCTTCATCGCTCACCTCCTTAGACTCCATGCTATGCAATAGCTGACCAAGATATTCAATTAAGACCTGTTTCTGACAAGCACTCTTTACCCCAACAAGCAAGTTAGAAAAGTTGCCCCCGCCATGCTTGTAGACAAAGTTAGTCAAAGGAGCCATAAACTCTAAAGAAACTTTGCTACCCTCAAAAGAAGATTGGTCGCCACTCAACGGCTGCGCAATGCTATCTATAGTGATGCTAGAGCGATGATTCATGTCATCAAAACGGGCGACGAAATTGCTGAACCTTGTCTCCAGGTCAATGAACAAAACCCCCCGCGCCTCATCAGAATCAGGAGCAGAGGAGAAAGTTAGAGTAGCACAGGAGGGCATCCCTTCACTAATCAAGGATGCAGGATCCTTGCTCCCATAAGTTATAGCAAGGAGATGAGACTCGTGTTTTTCTCCAATGCCCGACAAGGCCAACTCCACCTGCACAAGAAAGAAGATAAAGAGAAAGGGATTTTCATGACAACTATATATCAAGCCTCAACATAATATGCAAATCCCGACAAGCCGAGCATTTTAATTACGTGAATTCTGTCTTTTTTCTCCACACTCCACGTAATCATGGGGGCTAAAACATGCTACATCAAGCCTCAACATAATCATGGGGCTGCAACCGTCCCTCTCGCCGAAAGAATTGCTCTGTAAGATAGCAAAATCATCGTGAGAATAGAAGGAAGAAGAAAATCGGAACAAGCAGCGGGTCTTATAGCATACCTCATTCACATTATGGTCATGATCCATTGAAGTAGCACCATGAGTGTTATGAGATTTGCCCTTATTCACCGGAGTCCTGGTCTGCAAAACAAACGAGTCATCATAAATGCACCATGCAAAACAACCACATGCCAAGATCATGCACCAATGCGAGAAGCAAATGCTCATGACAAACAACGCCAAAATCTCAAGTATGCAGATACTATAACACATGCTTGAAATACCCTTATACGCAAATCGCAATGAAAACACCAAGAAACTCACCTGACCCCCATCTTCCGTTTGATCGTCATCATCCTTACGGCTTGCATCTTCAAGAGAGTCTGTCTGAAAGCAAAAAAAAAAAAAGAGGAGAAAGAAGGCTCAGGTGCCAAGTTACCGAAAAAAAAAACCCTACATGTAACTCCATTAAATCAAGCTACATGCACTATCCTAATTCCTACATATGCTTAAGACGAACATGCCATATGCCTATATATCAAGATCATATTCAGATATATCAAGCCAATACAATCTCAATGTTATAATCACGCCAAGCTTAATCTCATGCCAAGTGGATTTAGTCCATTCAATAAAATATTTTAATAAAGATGGAATTAAGCAGTTCTTAAGCTATAGTGTAGTGTCCTCCATAATTTACTGGGTTGTAAAAAAAAAAAGGGGAAGAAGAAAATACCCGGCTGCCGTCGTCATCAAGCGAGGCGTCATCCTCTCTGTCATCGCCTCGCATACCGCTCAAGTTCACATAAACAGGTGGTCCAGGATCAGGTCTTACCATATTAGCAATACGGCAGCTCCGCCTACAAGGAGTAGCCTGCGCACTTTTCTTCCCTGGATTGCCACCTAGTCCTGAGTTAAAAGCAGCTTTCATTTTCTTCTCCATGCCTTCAGCCATGCGCGGCGGAACTTTCAAAAGAACTCCATTGGCATTTTGTACCTCCATAAGAGAAGCACCACTCATCGCAGCCTTTGGTTTAAAGCGACAAACGCCCTTGCTCTTGAGCTTCCTTTTGTTGTTAGAGGCCTCACCCCCTGCAGCACAGTCCTCGTCCTCCTCCACCTTAAGGACCTCACCAAGACGACCAACCTCTTGCGTTCTGCCATCTGAGTACACCTCAAGGAAGGGCAGATTCAGCCTAGATACCACGCCCCTGACAGTGCTACTAGGAAGCAGCCTTTTGTTCTTACGTTCCGCAACAGGGCACATCCTGACACCTTCAATTTCAACAAATCTCCTAAATTCAAGCTGCTGTGATTTTCTAAAACTCTCAAACGCTGGCGTAACGGCACCAACGTCACACCTTTTCCCCACACAATCGGAGAACTCTTCCCTACAAGGAACCTCAGCCTCACCAAGGAATTTCTTGACGCACCCCTTAACATCCTCACTGCCAAAAGGAATTGGAACCCCCTGGTCAATACCAAATTGCCTCCTAACTCTGTTAGGAGCATACACCTCTGTTGAGGGACTGGGGCACGCATTATAAGAAGGTATAGATTGCATACTGATAGCCAAAAATAGCTCCAAATCACTCAAGTATGGCAAGGACTGGCTGCTCGGATAGAAGAAAGGGTTTTTCTGAAAATCATGCTCAGCAATGTACGGCCGGAACCTGAACAAATCAACATCATCCAACATGACAGGCTTGAATACCCCTTTCGCTGGTCTCCTTCTTAACCACCTAAAGCACAGAGGTAGCCCGACAAGATTGAAGCTCCTCTTGGCTCTCTCAAATTAAGTAATCATGCTAGGAGCTACTGGTTGTACTTCCATATTCTTAATCCTCTCCCAAATAAATACTTGTAGGAAAAAGCTAGACACCAGAGAACCAATACCATACTTCCCCGCGCCTACCTTTTCATCTTCAAAAATCTGATCCAGCATCCGATACTGATGGTTGAGGAACAGAGGGGCCAATGGAAAACGGGTGTCGGCTGCTAGCTTGATGGCAAGAGTAAAGAAGCGTCGTTGGACATTCTCGTAAGGAAAATCAGGGAATAAGAATCTACTCAACCAATAAGCAAACATGGGCACCAGGCGGCAACCAGAAACAAAACCGGCACCTTTCCCATCAGCTGAACCCCATAAGTGCTGCACCCAATAGCAAAATCGGAACCTCTCCCTAGAAAAGCAGGCGCCTGACTCTAAAATCCCCATTTTTTCTTTTTCATCCTGATCCACACTATGTTGAAAGGGTCAGCATCTCCGGTCGACGGGAGCCTCATGATGTTGTTTACATCCTCCAAGGTAGGAGTGAACTCCCCCCAAGAGCAGATAAATGTGTGAGTAACAGGACTCTATCTTCGTACAACATGACGGAGGCAAATGTCATCTTTATAAACTTCGCAGAAACCAGAGATGAATAGAGAAATTCTCACCCCTGCCTCATTGATGGCTTCTCCGTACTCCTCCTGCTCCATCTCATGACATATCCATTCTGACCAACCCGTGACAGGCTTCGAAGAGTACTTAAAGCAAATAGGCACTGCTGAATAATCCCCTCGTTCAATCAATAGCCTGGAGATAGAATTCGGGGGAACAAAGTGAGTTGCGAACTCATGAGGTGCCCCCTCTGAATCGCTTTCACCATTTACCGCCATAGGTGCAACTTTAAGGTCATCTTCCAGTGAGAAATAATGGTCACGGAGCTTAACAGGTTGAGAAGCTTTAATCTTCGGAGCCATAACAAGTTCTTCCTGCAAGGGATAAGGGGAGGCACATATAAGCAAGATTGCAACATTTAATCAAAGTTCCAATATGCATCAACTCAAGACCAATGACAACAAAACATGCGGGTACCTCAAAGATTGAGATACGACACCCTAAGCAACACCAAGCCAAAACATGTCATACTATGGTAAAATCCCCATAACCAATCTATTATCGGTTCACCACCCCAAGCCTAGCCATAATGACCAAGCAGACATAGCCTTGCATATCGATACACACATCTTAACAACACCCGATAGTAAAAGCAACATTTATACAAAGAAACAAAAAGCAAGTACTAAGACAAGACGCAAGTCTCCACAAACAAGAGCAATCAACAACAGCAAGTCAAGCCAAGCTGGGGTGTGACATATTCATTGCCAAGCTTAGACATCGTAGAGTCTATAATAAAGAAAAGGACATGCAAGCATAGTAGACACACGCACTAAAACTAAAGATCATCTCTCACAACCCGAAATTCCAAGCTAACTCTAACTCAGTTACATTCATGCTATCATCATCAACATCAGTAATCCAATTCCTCATCTCTTTTCCTTCAAGCATCATAAGATCGTTACTGCAGGGATGATTCGTCCCCGCAACGTTCCCAGCAAACTAAACAAGAAAAAGCTAACAGCAAGCACACCCCTTTCGAATTCAAAACCCAAAAGCAAAGGTGTCCAGTTTAGTGGACACGGACTCACCTGAGCGAATTTGGCGTAGCCAGGCAATGGCAATTCAAGGAAGGTCGAGAGCAATCCAGAAAAACTCAATCAGCAAGTTGATCCCTGCAACAAGAAGAAGCTGTGCGTCACCGCAGCAAAAAGAAACAGAAAATATCATCTGAGCACAGAATTCCAAGAGCTCAAAGTAAAAGGAAGAGAAGAGAAGAGAACGAGCATACCTTAGAGCTGCAATAAATCTTCAATCAAAGAAAGCCGTCTCCCTGAGCCCTGACGCGATTTGAGGAGGAAGGTTTAGAAGATGCAATCCGGGGCAGACGAATCAAGAGTCAAAGTAAGAAAGAAGAAATCAAAAAATAAAAAAAAACAGAGAGAGAAGACGGAAAGAAGAAAACGGAAGAGGAGAAGAAGAGTCAAAATTGGGAGATGGTCAACTTGGGCTTATCTAGGTTGACAATGTATATTACATGAGCTGGGTTGATTTTTCTGGCCTTTCTTTGATTATGTGGCCCACTTCATGCCTTCAATGGCCCACATAATCAAGGGGGCTAATGTTGATACCCAAAAAATCATGCGATCTATTAATACTTCGTCACGCAATAATTTCTTGCAATCTTATGTTAAATCTTTGATTTAACCCAAGCGAACATACCCATGCATTCATGTGGGCCCAAGCCACATACACACATCATTGGGGCTTGTAGAAGTGGGTATGGTGTGGATGGTTACGGAGGCACGTAACGCTCGTCCGCCGGTTTAATGTTGTTAAGAAGTTTCGGTCTTGGGCCCGAAACTCAAGCCCAACGACTTAAGTCGGCGACGAATCGGTAAAGAACGTGAGAATTGGACTGCTCATCTTTTAAACCCAACACACATTTGAATTTGAAGCCCAACACCCTTTTTATTTCTCTTTTAGAAAAAGCCCAAACCCTCTTTCCCTTCCTCTTTACCGACTACACAGTCAGCCATTTCATCTCTTCCTCGCAGTAGTACGACGACAAGCTTTGTACAGCAGAAAAGTGCCATCCACTCCCCAATCCGAGGAAGAAGAAGGTCAGTGACTGGTTCCAAGGCAGCTCTTTCATCCTTGAATGACGAGATTGTGGGATTCAAGTTACTTGGTCCGTTCTGTTCCAGGATTTCCGTCTCTGCAGCCGTCCTCGCAGCCTCCCCGCAGTGAGTCGTCTCTTCCATCTCTCAAGGTCAACTTCTCTCTGCCAACTTTTGAGGCCAAGATCATGTACTTGAGAAGAACAATCCTTTTACACAGTGGATTAGGCATCGCAACCCATCGCAAAACCCTCCAATTCGGTTCTATAAAAGGGAGGTTTGGGAAGCTGCAGAGGGCATCAGGCAACCAACCCAGAAAAATCCCTAAAGCACTCCAGCCTTCACGCCTTCCAACCTTCAAGCCAAAATCCCCCTCTCTAACCATCTTGCAGTCTCTGTCTTTGAAACCCAGGTCCCTTCCCAGAAATCTAACTTCAAAACTCAGTCCAATTTTCACCACCGCAACGTGCTTTCAGCTCGCACGCCAGCTCATGCTACAAGCCTCTTCCTGATCTTAAAACACGCACAAGGTTAATTCGATAATCCAATTCTTTGAGTTAACTTTGGCTTAGTTACTTCCAAAATCAAAAAGAACCCTCACAGGTTGTACAATGGGTCTACAGTCGTCAACGGCTTGAATTCTCGGCATTTGCTCGGCATAATTTGGATGGTGATGGTTGAATTGCCTAGGTAGGTTGGCCACCGGATGAATCAATATCGGCGGTGGAGGAAGTTTCTGTTATGGGAGGTTTGGGAGGCTGAGCTCTATGATTTATCATTGGGTCTGGCTTCAGTGGTAGAGTTCGGACTCCTTTTTCTTAAAATTTTGTTCTGAGTTGGGGATGAGTCTTTAGTAGGTGTTTATGTGTTTGCCATGTCTAAGAATTTTTCGTAGGTGATTATATCTATGTGAGTCTTTTATAGGTATCTAGTTTCTTTTTCTGTACTCCAATTGCGTGATTGGTAGGAGAGAATTAGACGTGACAGGCCGTAAAAAACAAAATCGATCATTCCAATAGAGGTTTGCATTGCGAGAGAGTCAAAATTGTTAAGTAGTTTTATTGTTGTTTCTTAGGATATTTTAGTTCCATTTTAGTGCTACGAGTAAGGAAGTTAAGCATAAGAGAATGTAACTTTTTTAGCATTCTAAGCATAAGAGTAGAGATCCGGCTCCATTGAAAGATCAAATTACATATACTTTCTGCCCCTACTTTGTCAAGTGCTTAATACCGTTTTATTTAGAATGTATACTAATCACATTAATTGACTAATGAATAGATCGAGTTGATATAATGAGGAATATATATTTCCAATACTGTTTCCTGGTCAATATTATTACTAAGGTACATACATATTCTGCTAATTTTGGTCAGACCAACATAAAAGAATCTATAATTTTGGTAACACACAACAAATACAATTTGTAGAAACATGATTCCAATTACATAATAATTGTTAAACAAACAAATAAAAAGAACAAAAAATCTGATACAAGAGAAGAATCGATTGTCGGTAAGTACATGATGTTCATGTATGATAATTCCCTGGTGTGTGTTTGGCATGGACCAACCGACTGTGATATGTCAACAAAACAAGCCATATAGTCCATATGTTAATTATTACTATTACTGTTCTTAACCATAAAACTATACTTAATCACTATATTTGAAATCTTCTACCCCATTAGAAAAATTTCACCATCCCTTAACCTCATCCTATCCTCAACTACACAAGGCTTATTCTAGAGAGATATATAGCTTCCAACTTTCTCTAATACTTACCAAGTAGTTCTTTATCTTTTGGGAGGCTTTGGCCTCTCTCTCACTATCTAGCTATCTCATTCAAATGTAAATATCTCCCCCGAAACCAAAATACAAATACATTCTTACTCACCTCCCCACTCAACCTCAATTCTTCTTCTTCATCCATCTTCTCTTTTCCTTTGGATCCTTTCTTTCACCTACTTGCCCTAGATTTTTCTGTTGCATCTCTCACTTTGCTCTTCCACGAGGTAATGCTAAGATCCTTTGTATCTTTCTTTATTAGCCTCCTTTCCCTTTTTTTGATTTCTTTTCCTTTTCTGGTTTTATGACACACTTGTGATTGTGAATCCCCCCCCCCCCCCCCCCCCCTCTTATATATATTATGAGTTACTACTCTCACTCCTGTGCCCATTCTCATTTCTGGTCTTTGCTGCATTGTTCTTGTTAGCCCTCTCTCTCTCTCTCTCTCTCTCTCTCTCTCTCTCTGATTTCATCAATTTTCAGTGTTGGATTTGTATACCCTTTTGCTTTGTCTGTTTGTTTCTTTGAATCCCATGATTGATTAAGGCGAATCGTGATCGATCTTTTGCAGGAGATCTAAGATGTCAGATTGCAACAGAGGCCAAGACTATTTCTCTGTTCAACAGCATGAGGTACTATTCTAATCCTATTATACTCCTATACATATTCATCATCTTCTTGTTTGTTTGTCTATTGGGTTTTTGGACTGATTCAAAATAAACCAGAGGGAAACGTAAACACCATAGACCAATTCCATGGCGTCGGTTCAAACGTATCAGAGCTTTATTAATGGCATATCTAACCGTCCTATTACTGCATGACATATGCTCCACACATACAATTCCCAGTTGCAATTACATTTCATTTTAATTTAATTCAGTAGGTGGCAGATTTTTCTGTTGATAATTTGTCCTCCATTTCCTTTTCATACCCAAATGATTTGTGTTTTCAATTATATTGGGTAGCAAGACAATTTCCTGCTATCATAATCTAATAATAACTTTCTAGACGGTCATAATCTGAAACTATATAGTTTGGTCGTAATATATATTGTTTGGTTACGGTGTTATCATTTGGCTCTAATAGTCCATAGATTTAGCTTAATCAATTTTTTTCTCGAGATATTGAGTTGAAGTCTTAAATGTTCTACACACGTGATTATCAAAATTCTTTTTTTCAATTAATGAATAAATAAATAATATATTTTCTCGCTAAGATGCCATAAAACTCGTTTTCCATATGTCAATACTCTTAGAATGTAGTAAATAATTCTATCTTTTGTCACGTGACATGAGTAGTTTATTTAAGTTTATATTATCGATCAGTATAAGATCTCGAAACACTTTAAGCATGTATGTTTCAAACTTCTAATGTTTTCGGTTTTTTTTTTTCTCCCTAGTTCTTGCTTTCTTTGAAATGTCTTTACCCATTTTTGCCAAGCACCCGGCATATATATGCCATTAGAAAATATCTGTGATTTCTTACCCAGAAAAAATGGGAATTTAGATTTGGGTTGGACATCCAATGGGACAGCGAACGAGAAATAGTGAGGGCCCCTACTTAGTATGTTTGTGGCCAGAAACTTGACACGACAGGAATATGAGCGTTGCAACCAATGGCTGTCCTTTGTTTCTCGAAATGTCGGCAGTATGTGCAATCAAATGTCTGCACAGTAAAGTAGAGGAGTACTGCGGCCGCTATTATTTAAGCACAGACTCGTGCTAAACGTTGTTGTAAACGAAGAAACACTAAATCCACGACTCATGGGTTTAAATCTTGCTTATTTTGTTTTTATGCCTTAATATGGTTGTTTAAAGATGACATATTTGTATAATTAGTAGGACAGACGTACCACCACGTAACAAACGCTCAACTTATTATCTTTAGAGTTTAGACTTTTGATTTGTATATGTAATTTATATCTGAAATTGTGTAATTTAAAAAAGTATTTTATGATGACCTCTCTTTTTGGTACCTATGACAGGCACCGACGGCTGCTGACAAGTATGGAGGACTAGCACCAAAGAAAAAGCCTCTGATTACAAAGGTAAACATACTAATCAGCCCATGAAACTCATTCAGTCAAAATTTATGAAAATGACCCAAATGAAATGTCTAAACTTCCCTATCTGTGTACCTATAGGATCATGAACGTGCCTACTTTGATTCAGCAGATTGGGCGCTATGCAAGGTACTAATTATTCCTACCAAAAATAGGAAAACAAAATACCCTTTTCTTTTAGAGAAATTCATTTGTATGTATGTTGAGTTACAGCAAGGTGCTGGAGTGAATCCAAAATCAACAGCATCAGTGGAGACCTTACGACCAAAACTACAGGTTTAGAATTTGAACCATTTAACTTACTGAGTCTACTTTTTCCTTATAATTGTAACATTTTCATTCGCAAAATTAACCAACCCGGTTAATCTGACGATATGCAGAGAACTCCGCACCAGCAGCTCCCTCCTAGGAGACCTGCTTGTACTACATCTGGTCATGATAGCCTTGTAAGTTCCCAAATGTAGTCATGAAATCAAATAAAGCTAGTGTTTTGTAGTACTATCTATGCTCTCTTTTTAACTGTTGTTGATTCTATGTTTTTTTCTCTTTGATTTTGATGTAGGGGGCATAGATTCAGATGTTGAAGAGCTGAAAGTAGTTTGTTGTATTGAGAGCAGTGATGCTCATGATAAAGGGTTTCCTATATGTCCGTTGGAATTGGCTGGATGCATGTAGTCAATTGTGAATTAGCTTTTAATAATAAGAGTAAATCTGTTTTCTCGCTTGGACATTTTCTGTTTTCTAATCTGTGGTCAGTTTTGTGAGTCCAACTTCTGCTGAATCCATAGCCAAAACCTTTTAGAGAAAACAATTAACTTGTATCATGAGAACCTCATACAATTTATCTCGTTTGACATGTTATCTTGTCGAAAAAACATCAATAAGGTAAATAACCATATGAACTTTCAAAAATTTCATAATTCATGCATACTACAAGAGAAGTGTTGGCTGCCTGGCTGGTTTGAGCATAATGGACATAGACCTCTTGGTAAGGTGTGAAATGACACTTTATACAGGAGAATGTATCGGTCCCTCTGTGCTGTGCGAATATTCGATGTGGGATATAAACGTGCCGTATGCAATTTCTGCTTAAGGAATCGAGTGTCCTTCCTGAAAACTGGATGTCATTTAACAATCTTCAAATGCAATTTTACCTTTGATTGATTGTATAACAATATAACATGTTTGAATGCGCATATATATATATATATATATATATATATATATATATATACACATATATATATCGTTCTGGGTTCATGCCGAAAGAAAGCTAAAGATAATATACTGATGGAATAGCATTACATGCCGTGTCAGGTAAGCTAGCTTCATCTTAAGTTTGAAGGGCATATATGCATTCTGGTCCAGTTTGAAGCTACGTACATTGATTTCGTTGCTTACATAGAATAGCTGGGAAAAAAAAACGATTTTTCAATCGAGTTACTTGTTCTGCGAACCATGGTGATCGAGCAGGTATAATTTGTCTATTTCAATGCCTTCATCTTCGTTTGCCTGTTCAACAGTCTACATAATCTTCAAAAAAATTTAGAGTCTCAGTTAAGCTCGTTTCAATCATCATGATCGATCTGCCTATCACTAATACTCTTAAACTGTAATGTTTTCTTGAAACTCATTTCCATATGGCTCACTACCGAAGTACCAAGTACTAAAACAATGCCTCTGCTTGTTTAGGCCATGAACTAATTACTTTTGGCCAACCTAACTTGTAGTGCAAGTATATAGCATTTTAGGTTTGATTTCTGACATTAATATTACTCAATGACAAAGTCCTCAGCTACTGAAAGTTGGTGACTTGCACTCCAACTGCTCCATCTCTTCTAGCTCTCTCTTTAATTCCCCCACACTTTTCCCATTATAATGAAACAGCAAACCCATCAACCAATTTTCCCGGCCATTTTCCAAGTTAATTCACCAACTTCTTACATTTTCCCATCCTAAAGGTACATTTTATGACTGTTCAAGGTGACTATCAATTCATGTAGATGAGAACTTTTCATCTTAATTTGCTATGCTTAGTTAGTCAAAGTGTATATGAGTCACATAGTTTAACAAATGGTTAATTCATTCTTAATTTGTTTAAGAAAACACTAATGTATTTAGCAACTCCCATTATATATTGGTAAGGTTGGCATAAGGCTACTATACATTTTGCTCCAAGGTGTGTAGTCATTTTCTCTTCCATATCAGTCATGGCATTAACAAAAATCCAACTCTTAGTTTTAGCTGCAACTTTGATCAACATCTCTCTTTTCTGCAAAATCGGTATGTAACAGAGAAACTTGTATTCCCCTGCCTCATTTTTCTTTTCGAAAACATTGAAACAGAAACTTCTGTATTGTTTTAACAGGTTCTGCAGATGAAGATGGGCCTGAAACAGGTGACGTACCGCAAACAGGCGGTGGCCAAGAATTTGATCCAGCTCAAATTGTTGCCAAAGCCTTGCTGTGTTTCAATGATAACTATGTAAGTAAAATCCCTATCAGCTTGAGGGTCTGAGTACTGAGAACTATATATATGATCATCAAAACTCTTATCGTTCTTTGAGAATTAATGCTAGAATACAGTCACCTAGTAATTCTTATGTGTTGAAAAAGCACAAGAATTAGTCTACAATGTGGATTGACTGATTTGTTAGACCGAAAAATCCTATTAGACTTATGTGTGCTTAAGTTACGGATAACATAATATCACTGCGATCAGTTGATGAGATTTTTCTTTGGTAAACTTTAAACTCCATATTTGGGCAAATTTTCAGGTATACAGCAGCTGCCAAGCGTCTTATAGGTTAAATGAGAGTGGAGATCTGAATGTTCCTAAAGAGAAAACCGACGATTTCTGCAATGGCGCTTGCCTCACTGAGACACACCTTGTGCTCAACTGTGTTGATCACATTTTGAACAACTTCATCTTCTACAACAAGGCCACTGTAAGAGATGTTAGAGATACGATTCATGCCGGATGTGGATATGGCCCCGAAAGAGGTGACTTCAACGTGGCTGAGCATATGGCAGTGACAAGCAAGGCACACAAGGCTGCAAATTACCAGATTATTGTTGGGTTTATCTTGATGGTTTTGGGAAATGGATTACTGTTCTGATATGCATGTAAAAGGTATTGGTTTCCTATAATATTGGTTACTGTAATGTTGTATAATGACAGTTACCACACGCATTAAGGTTATCTTAATGCAGGATATATGAAAATAATTGTTTACTTTTGTGTGCACATATGAATTGTATATCACTGTGATGAACAGAGATGCATGTTATTAGGATTTTTAGAGTATAAGTTGCGAACTAACAATCGATACATATGTCTCCAGAATCAAAACGTGAAGACACAATTTCAGTTCCAAGATTGTAGTTATACTTAGAGACAGAGAATTGAACTCTAATCTTGAGCGTATACAAGTGCTTTTAGTACGCTTGAAGTTTCATGTACAAGATATCTCTTGATGTAGAACAGATGACAATAGAGATTGAAGAACAGATCGATCGAAATAGATCCAAACCCGGTTTGCTACAGATTTGGCGTTCGGTGTCTGATTGATCATTATAATACCTTTCTGGAAGCGGAACGGCCAACAAATCAAACACATCGCTTTGAGATGACCTATGGGCTTTTAAGGTCATCCGAATCCGTTTAGGCCTTCAAAATGCAAATTTTCTTGTTTTCAGCAATTATTTTTAATAGTTTGTTTTGGATTTAGTTTTCTTTTAATCCATGGGCTTTTAGACTTTGATGTTAGTTGCCCTAGAGTTTATTTGCTCTTTTATAAAGACTTTTTATCAGTTGTAGTCGTCACCTTTTTTATTAATAAAAAACCTTAAGTTTATCTCAATTCTCTGGTAGATTCCAGATTCCTCTCGTGGATTCGAGAGAACTAGACTTGTGGATTCAAGTCGTCGTTAGTGGATTCCAACATTTATATTTCCGCTGCATCAATTGGTAATCAGAGCAGTTTTGTTCCTGTGGTTATCAATCTGTATTCATGGGTGACGAAGCTCCTATTACTCGAGCAGAGTTCAATGCTTAGAATGAACGTCTCAATGCTCAGAATGAACGTCTCAATGTTCAGATGAGAGAAATTCGACAATTGTTGCTTGGCCTGAACAACAACAACAACCTTAACTGTGGGAATCATGGGAGGTGACAACAATGTGTTGTGGAAAGTGTTGTGGAGGATGATGACTCAGATTCTGAGGAAGAGTTGTCAGCTGCTAGTGACGATCAGATTAATCGAGATGAAGGCTGAGATTCCAACCTTTTTAGGACATCTGAAAATTGAAGAATTCCTTGATTGGCTGGTTGAAGTTGACAGATTCTTCGACATGATGGATGTGTAAGAATCAAAGAGAGTAAAGATGGTCGCTTTCAGGCTGAAGAGTAGTGTTGCTATATGGTGGGATCAATTGCAGCAAACTCGTCGGAGACAAGGAAAAAAACCGATTCAAACATGGCGGAGAATGCAGCAGTTGTTGAGGGGTTTCTTCCAGCGGATTACGAACAACTACTCTATCGCATGTACATGGATGGTGTACAAGGTAATAGAACAATAGATGAGTACACGGATGAGTTCTTGAGGTTGGCAGAACGCAATCAATTGGGGGAGTCAGAAGCGTAAAAAGTGGCAAGATATCTGAGTGGATTGAGACCTTCGATTCAAGAGAAAATTGGTTTGCAAATTGTGTGGACCATTGCTGAGGCTCAGAATTTGGCATTGAAGGCAGAGCTAATGGAGAAAGCGAAAAGGAATTATTTCAATGTTGAGAGAGGAAAACAGAATCCTATACCTGATAGGGTTCCTGCCCCTTTCAAAAGAGGAGAAAGCAGCAACAGCAACAACAGCAGGGTTAATGAGAATACTGAGAACCCTAAACAAAACCTAAAACCCAATCCTTGTGCAAAACCCACTGGAGATAAATGTTATCGTTGCAAGCAACCTGGGCATCGTTCCAATGTTTGTCCAGAACGAAAGCAGGTGACCCTGGTGGAGACGCAAACTCAAGGAGAAGTCAATGAAGATGAGGAAGATAGAGAAGACGATGACTACAGTGGGGCTGAGTTTGAAATTGAAGAAGGTTTGGAATAGGCGACTTTAGTGCTGCAGAGGGTCATGTTGGCACCAAAGGAAGAGGGACAACGCCACAACATATTTCGTTCTGCATGTTCTGTGAATAACAAAGTATGTCAGATGATTATGGACAATGGAAGCTGTGAGAACTTTGTGTCGTAGAAACTGGTGGAGTTTTTGAAGCTGCCTGCATAACCTCACCCTAAGCCTTATAAACTAGGCTGGGTGAAAAAAGGATCTTAAGCAGAAGTTACAACAACATGCAAGGTGCCTATCTCCATTGGGAGACACTATCGTGATGAGGTGAGTTGTGATGTTGTTGATATGGATGTCTGTCACATATTGTTGGGAAGGCCTTGGCAGTATGATATGGATATCACTCATAAAGGCAAGGATAATGTGATGTTGTTTACATGGAGGGAGCATAAGATTGCCATGGCTCCGTTAAGCAGTTCTGAAGGTCCCAAGAAAGGAAATTCGAGTTTTCTCACCATCAGCAAAAATGATTATGAGTTGAGTGAGGCCATAAAAGAATCCAAAACCATTTTTCCTATAGTGGTTAAGGGTTTGATGGCAGCATAGAAGCAAGATGGAGAAATTCCGAAGGAGGTTTGGGAATTGTTAAAGGGGTTTAATGAGGTAATTGCTGATGATACTCCTAATGAGCTGCCACCCATGAGAGACATTCAACATCAGATAGACTTCATTCCAGGAGCTAGCCTACCTGCCACATTACAGGATGAGCCCTAAAGAATGTGAGATCTTAAGGGAGATTATTGAAGATCTACTGAAGAAAGGGTTTATTCAAGAGAGTATGAGCCCTTATGCAATTCCTATTTTGCTAGTGCCTAAGAAAGGAGGAACATGGAGGATGTGTGTAGATAGTAGAGCCATTAACAAGATTACAATCAAGTACAGATTTCCTATCCCACGCCTAGAAGACATGCTTGATGAGTTGAATGGTTCCAAGTGGTTTTCGAAGATAGATTTGAGGAGTGGATATCACCAGATTCGAGTCAAACC
Organism: Fragaria iinumae; assembly: GCA_009720345.1. Taxonomy (NCBI): domain Eukaryota; kingdom Viridiplantae; phylum Streptophyta; class Magnoliopsida; order Rosales; family Rosaceae; genus Fragaria; species Fragaria iinumae. Next base: position 24,124,636 of record CM019120.1, on the reverse strand, counting down.
TGGTGATGAGTGGAAAACGGCTTTCAAGACCAAAGAGGGGTTGTATGAGTGGTTGGTGATGCCTTTTGGGTTGTCCAATGCTCCTAGCACCTTCATGAGATTTATGAATCAGGTTCTTCGACCTTTCATTAGAACCAATGTCGCTGTTTATTTCGATGATATCCTTATTTATAGTAAGCATAAAAGCGAGCACCTAGAGCATGTGAGACAGGTTCTTGAGGTGCTACGGGATAACAAGTTGTACATCAACCTGAAGAAGTGTACTTTTTGCACCAATAAGCTACTGTTTCTGGGCTTTGTGGTTGGAGAGGATGGTATACAGGTTGATGAAGAGAAGGTACGTGCAATTAGAGAGTGGCCAACTCCTAAAACAGTCTCGGAGGTGAGAAGTTTTCATGGTTTAGCTACTTTCTACAGGCAATTTGTGAGGAATTTCAGTACCATCACTGCACCAATTACTAAATGCATGAAGAAATGCAAGTTTCATTGGGGAGAAGAGCAGGAGCAGAGTTTTGCACTTATCAAAGAGAAACTTTGTACTGCACCGGTTTTGGCTCTTCCAGACTTTGACAAGATATTCGAGGTTTAATGTGATGCTAGTGGTGTTGGAGTGGGGGCTGTTTTGTCCCAAGAGAAGATGGCAGCTTCTTTCTTTAGCGAGAAGTTGAGTGAAGCTCGCCAAAAGTGGAGTACCTATGACCAAGAGTTCTATGCAGTAGTGAGAGCTCTAAGGCAATGGGAGCATTATCTGATCCAGAGGGAGTTTATTTTGTTCACTGATCATCAAGCCTTGAAGTTTCTAAACAGTCAGAAACATGTGAACAAGATGCATATCAGGTGGGTGACGTTCTTGCTAAAATTTCCTTTTATGATCAAGCATAAATTTGGAACCCTCAACAAAGTGGCAGATGCATTGAGCAGGGGAGCTAGTTTGTTGGTTACTTTGTCCCAAGAGGTAACTGGTTCTTTTTGAAAGAATAATATGAGGGAGATGATGATTTCAAGCAGGTTTGGGAGCAGTGTGTTAGTAAGAAACAACCAGTTGCTGGTTTTCTTATTCATGAAGGTTACTTGTTTCGCGGCAACCAGTTATGTGTACCCAATTCTTCTCTGAGAGAGAAGTTGATTCGTGATTTACATGGAGGAGGATTAAGTGGTCACTTTGGGAAAGACAAGACAACTGCAAGCTTGGAGGAGCGTTATTACTGGCCTCAGTTAAAGCGAGACGTCAACAATATTGTCAGAAAGTGCTATGTTTGTCAGGTATCTAAGGGTCAGTCCCAGAATACTGGTCTTTACATGCCTTTACCTATTCCTGATGATATTTGGCAGGATGTTTCTATGGATTTTGTATTGGGTTTACCTCAAACCCAAAGAGGATGGATTCTGTGTTTGTGGTGGTGGATAGATTTTCAAAGATGAGTCATTTTCTTCCTTGCAAGAAAACTGCAGATGTTGCGAATATAGCCAAACTGTTTTTTCAGGGAGGTTGTTCGTTTGCATGGGGTGCCTAAGTCCATTACCTCTAACCGTGATACGAAGTTTTTGAGCCACTTTTGGTTAACATTGTGGAAGCAGTTTGGAACTACTTTGAAGAGTAGTAATACAGCTCACCCCCAAACAGATGGGCAAACTGAAGTTACAAATAGAAGTTTGGGTAATATGATCAGGAGTGTTTGTGGTGATAAGCCGAAACAATGGGATCTTGCCTTACCTCAGGTAGAATTCGCTTACAACAGTTCTATCCATAGTGTCATTGGTAAGTCACATTTCTTTGTGGTCTACACTTCTGCCCTACGGCTTGTAGTTGATTTGGCAAAACTGCCAAGAGGAGGAGGAGGCGTTAGTGATGCTGCAGTTAAAATGGCTGAGGGTGTTTAGACAATGCATGAAAAGATAAAAACAAAGTTGGAGGAGACCAACCCCAAGTACAAGACTGCTGCAGACAAGCGCAAACATGTGAAGGTGTTTAATGAAGGGGATTCGGTCATGGTCTTCTTAAGGAAAGAGAGGTATCCTATTACCACATATAACAAGCTAAAACCCTGGAAATATGGGTCATTCAAGGTACTGAAGAAGATTAATGATAATGCTTATGTTATTGATCTGTCTGCTTCTATGGGGATTTCAAATTCTTTTAATGTTGTTGATTTGCATGAGTTTCATGAGGATGACTCTTCTTTTGGTGATAATAACTCGGGGTCGAGTTCTTCTGAAGTGGAGGAGACCGATGTAGAACATATGACAATAGAGATTGAAGAGCAGATCGATCGAAATAAATCCAAACCCAGTTTGCTGCAGATTTGTCGTTCGGAACGGCCCAACGAACCAAACTCGTCACTTTGCTACGATCTATGGGCTTTTAAGGCCATCCGAGTCCGTTTAGGGCTTCAAAATACAAATTTACTTGTTTTCAGCAATTATTTTTAATAGTTTGTTTTGGATTTGGTTTTCTTTTAATCCATGGGCTTTTAGGCTTTGATGTTAATTGCCATAGGGTTTATTTGCTCATTTATAAGGACCTTTTATCAGTTGTAGTCGTCACCTTTTTTATTAATAAAAAATCTTGAGTTTATCTCAATTCTCTGGTAGATTCCAGATTCCTCTTGTGTTTTCGAGAGAACTAGACTTGTGATTCAAGTCGTCGTTGGTGGATTCCAACATTTATATTTCCGCTGCATCATCTCTATTACAAGTGAAGCCCTACAAGTTCATCAAATTATGTTTTGCTTATATAACCCTTCAAATGTATATCAAATTGTGTGCATCGCACGAGTATGAGACTAGTAGATCATTAACGATTAATGAAACAAAACTAGAAAAGGCCACAGACAAAAATAAAATTACAAGAAAGCTATTACAGTACCTCCTGCCATGAGTCATGGTCATAAAAAAATGTATTGTTAACTTGGATGTTTTTTTTCATGAGGTTGAGATCATCACAATTGTCTGGGGTGAATACTTCGATGTAACAATTGGATGACTAGTAGCACATTTGTAGGATTATATATGTTGAAGACTCTGAGGTATGTGAACTTACATGGATTACTCATCGAAATTAAAGTTATTTTACCATTTTTTTTCAATCAGAATATAGAACGGGTTATTTATGAAGAAGAATTGATAAGAATATTTTTCCTTACTTTTCATTGATACAGTACTGCTATATATACAAGAATTAGGATCATTTTAGATCCCAAAGATCAGCAATCATATTAAGGATTTGCTGTCAATTTCTATCCTACAAATATGTAGCAATTACATCTCTATGATTCTGCAGATCTCCTAAGATAAAGCTAATTAATAAAAGATAAGAACCAGTGATTATGCAGCAAAAATTTAGCACAAGATTATTGCTTATCAATTTATGCTAAAGTTGTTTAACAACTTTTTTCAACCGAGATATAGGAAGAAACTAATCTATGTCATTAACCATCATTTTGACACATCTTGCTAGTTTAGATAGTATAGTGGAGCAGTATGTAGGAAAGCCGCCAGATTTACTTGTGGATGTGATCTATGAGGACCAATGTAACTCTTCTAATGTCAACCGAGGTAGAAGTTTCATATCCCCCTTAGATCGACATGTCAGTATTAATATAAATAATGGGCAGCGAACTGAGCCTCCTATGTAGGCTGGATTCCATACCCTCTTTGTCAAAAAGAAAAAAGAAAAAAAAATATCTATGTCATTAATGTCTTTGTTGGACAATTGTGTTAAATCATAACACGTCAAAAGTCTCTAGTGAACTATATTTTGCAGGGTTAAAGGCACAACTTGTTTTATTTGATGGAAATGAGTCAACAAAGATCAAAGTTCAATTGTCTAAAACGATTTTAGTTGTGAAACTGAATTGATTGAAACTATTTTGATTCACTAAATAAAGAAAATTGAGATAATTAAACACTTTTACTCTTGAAACCGAATTGTTTCATTCTGCTTACTATATGCATAAAGATAAATTAGAATTTAATTAATGAAAACTCGTAACAGTAACACCTAGCACAATGCAACACCAAATCGGAGCATCATAGACCAACACGAGTCCCTTTTTCTTTCTGTTTTAAGAAAGAAACCAACAGTGTAAGAGTGTGAAATTGTGAAGATGAAATAGAAAAATTTTCCCTGAAAAAAAAAAATATATTAAAACGAAAAGGAAAAGACCCGAAATTCGGTGCACACTATAACCAAAACCATTGTAATCTGGCACACTAACCTCACCGTGTCGACATAATCAAGCATCTCAACCAAAACGACCGAGTTTTGACTTGACCCCTACGCTCACAACAAAACTCATCATCGCTTTCCCTCTCTGCAACTTCCGCCGTTGATCGCCGGAAAAGAACCAGAAGATGAAGATCAACGTCAACCAAATGACTCGCCGCGTCGAGGTCGACAATCGCTACCCTCTCCGATTCTACTACCGCATCGCCGATAACCTCCTCAAACAGGTCCCGCCCCCTTTCTTCTCTTTCGCGCTGCTTCTCTACTCAATTCTCTCACTTCACCTTTGATTATTGAATTTCCGATTTCGCTGGCTGTACTTGTTTGATATCTAATTCAAAATTGGAATTGAAATCGAGTTTATGTATGCGGTACCGAAAAGCATTAGGTTTTCTGATTTCAATTCGCTGTACTGGAAGAGTTTTTGGTTTTCCGATTGCTATTATGTTCATAAGTAGCTAGGGTTTAGGGAAATTGTGACATTTTAGGATGCTTGTTTTCTAAGTATTACATTTTGGATTTCGTTTTGGCCTGAATGTGATTTTTTTGTATCTACAGGCTAGTATATACCGTGACGAGAAGAACGTTATAGAGTTGTATGTCATACTTGTCCGATTTTCGAGGTACGCTGGAGTGTTCATGAGATGATTTTCGTGATGAGGAATTGCCAACTTGTGATATTTTAGTTATGGATGACTAATTGTTCACATTTTTCACCACAGTTTGGTGTCCGAAACCATACCTCGTCATCGAGACTATCAGGCGATTCTTCCGAAAGAGAGGAGTCTATATAAGAAGGTGTGAAGTTTGTGCTAATCTTTGTTGAAAGTTTTACTTCTTGTGTTAAATGTGAACTTATTCTGACTGGGGCCGTGGTGTCTCTCTATTGCAGAAACTGTTGAGTGTGCTGGATGAGCTCGAGTCTTTGAAGCCGGAATTCCAACGCCGTGTGAGTGAACATAATGAGGCCGATGCAGCTTCTCATCTGCCTGAACTTGAGAGCACTTCATACAGCTCACAGACGTCTTCTTTTGAATGGCCTCCTGTTAACAATAAATCATTGAGCATGAATGTTAGGCAGGTACTGATACCCCAAATACTCCACATCATTGATAATTGATATGTGTGTATGTGAACTTTTGTATTGGTTTTCAGTATATGGTAATTGATCTTGTTGTATAGTAAAGCAGCACGAGATGATTTTGAGGATAGTTTTGTTTTATCTTCATTACAACTTACTAGATTTTTTGAAGTTATTGGAATACTATGCTTATTCCAAGTGTATTGCTCTTTTCACATATCTGCAGCCTACTAGCCTGACATCTCAGTCATCATGGAAGTATAAAAATGATTTTTCACGGGTTACAACAAGTACCATACCAATCGACAAGCAGTTCCAGAATCTGTGAGTACATTTCTTATAGTGATAGGCTGTATACCTAATTGGGATATTAAAGATATGAGAACATGACAACAATTGCTTGATTTTGCAGATCCTTTAATTTACCTCTTCCAAACAAAGAGACTTTGTCTAGACACTCATTTTTGGGTCCAAATGGTCTTCAGGGTCAGTGGCGAGGACCCAGCGCAAAAGTTAAGGTAGATTATCAAATTTCTCATTTCAAAATTTTTAATATTGCTGAAGAACTCCTTTAACCAACTACTGGGCAGGTTCAATATCCAAGCAGTACTGATATAATCCCCAGTGAAAATTCGGGGTAAGTGTTAATGCTATTTCAAATGCTTAGTCTAAACCTCTTTATACTTTGTTTGTTCTTTTCACATCTATTTTTCATGTTTTGCTTCTTTCTTGGTACACAATTAAAGATCAAAGGCTTACTTGGTCTTTATGTAAGACCTTTCATGATGATTGTGGCTAAAATCCTCACTTTCATGTCATCCATGGTAACAGCCTCAATCAAGCTGTAGAGTATGATCTTGTGGGTGTAAAAGAAGGTGATCCAGGCGGGGTGAATTCTACCATGGAATCAGTGCTCTCATTGGACAACGGTGAATGGCTACGTCCTGCTCAGGAATCATCTCCTTCATGGATTAGTGAAGCAAAGGAAGAAACTTTTCCGTTGGTCAAACAACCTTCTCCTCCTCCTGTTCTTGCTCGAGTGCAGCAGGAAGTGACTCCAATTCATCATTCCAAAGTGGCAGATCCAAGACCAGGACTTGCAAATCCATCTCAGGATGGGATGCCAAGTTCTAATTCATATCAGCATTTGCACGTTGTAAGTTTCCTATGCTGTATCGTATGCAACGAGTCATTTTCTCCATCGTTTGTTAATTAACAATCTTCAAGAAATTATCTCACTTCCTTTTGAATTGATAGTAGTTTAATATATTTTGTTCTGCAGCCAATAAAAATGATGGAGGACTTCCTAAGATTGGCTCGGAAAAATACAGAAAAAAACTTAGAAACATGTGGTGTTCTTGCTGGTTCATTGGTAAGTTATATAAAAGTCTTGTTTTTTTACGAAATTAAATGAAGTTGGTGTGTCTGGTTCTTATCTTTCAAATATTATGTGTTGCAGAAAAACAAGGTTTTCCATATCACTACGCTAATAATCCCAAAGCAAGAGTCAACTTCTGATTCGGTAAGATTAGTACCATGTTTATAATTGCCTTCGTGTGTTGTTTTCACTTTGACAGTAGCTTTGCTCTCACTTTTGTTTCTGGCTAGATGACCTTATTAAGTACTCAAAACTAATATAGTGAAATACCAAAATCCCAACCTCTCCACACCCTTCCTGCTAGCATGTGATTGGTGGGTCCGAAGGCCATGCGGAGACACACAAACCATAAACCGATTCTTGTTGATGATTTTTGAGATGACCCTCACTGATATATTATAATTGATAAAAGTGGCATCCTTAATCAAATTCTTTGTGTTCTGTGATATCTCCCAAGTTAACATTTCTATATTTTCCGAGTGCTTCTGTCTATTTTCTGTTATTTGGATAACATTATCAATGTTTACATCTTCAGTGTCAAACATTGAATGAAGAAGAAATATTTGAGGTTCAAGACAGACTATCTCTTTTTCCTCTGGGTTGGATTCATGTAAGTTCAGAATAGACTTGGTCAACATTAGTTGTTTATTGTTCTTGCTCTTGTTCATGTGATCATTATTTTCATTCTCTTATATCTGTGCTGTGTCAGACACACCCATCACAGACCTGTTTCATGTCATCAGTTGATCTGCACACGCATTACTCATACCAGGTAAAGAGCAATATCACTTTTGCTGTTTTTTCTTTTCTTTTCAGCCCAACAGCTATGCTTTAAACAAGTTAGCCACTTAGCCGATTTATTCTATATCTCCAAGGTTCTCTTCTGCACCATAATACGGTATCTTATGTACCTTTTCAGATTATGTTACCAGAAGCAATTGCAATTGTTATGGCTCCAACAGACACATCCAGGTAGTTTTGTTGTCTATTGATGAAAACACAAATATAATTTCATGCGACATGATTTAGTCTGCAATTCAATATAAACTAATTGCCTCCTACATATGCAACTGCAGTCCGCACGGCATATTTCACCTATCTGACCCAGGTGGTGTATCTGTTATCCGTAACTGTCAACAGCGTGGATTTCATCCCCATGAAGAACCTTCGGATGGAACCTCAATTTATGAGCATTGTTCTCATGTGTATATTAATTCTAATTTGAAGATCGATGTAATTGATCTGCGGTGAGATTTTGACTCTATCACTTATGTGAATCAAGATTATTTGGGAAAGACGGTAAATATGTAACACAAGAACTATCATCTTCAGTCAAATGACCATATTGTAAATTCCAAGTCTTCTGAATATGAAACATTTGATCAAATATCCGGCTCTTTGGATTCTCTTTACTATTGAGTATTGATTGTATATCAGACTTCGGTAGTATCGTGCTATTTGTATGAATTCTGGAAGGAAAATATGGAACTATATGCAGATATATCTGAGTTATGCAGATTAATATGTAAGTAGCTTGCCTTTTGTTATCTGAATACCTGGCAATTGATCACCACTGGGCAATTGATTCTTAAATTCTTGAGTGGTTGTTGGCTGAAACTATCTTCAAAAAGACCGGCCACCTCTGGTCAAGCGGAAAGTGGAATCATGATTTGCAGTCAACATGGGAGATCTTAAACACTTCTGTTTCCCTTGGCTTGTTTTAAACACTTCTATATCATGGCATTTCAGCCATTTCTTGCTTTCTACTCGATCGGGTGAAGAAAATATTACCCACTCTAAATCTGTCAGCTCTCTTTTTCCTTTTTTTTTTTCTTCAGATTTGACTCAATTTCATCTAACATTGTAAAGAGAAACATCACTCGACGTAATAGCTGAGGCAATGGTTTTTACTTTTACGAGTTTTATCTGAGTGTACGTAAATAAGGTCCCGCATCTATAGAGGGTTTCCTCACTTGTTGTCTCTATCATCTTATAATCCGGTGAAACACCGAGTACAGCAAGCAAAGCAATTACTATCATAGGGTAGCCTCCTGGTTCTTCTTCTTCAATTTTTTTCTCATTACAGTATAATCTCTACGTTCTTCTTCTGCAGAAATATACTTCACACTCTTAGTAAGTAACTTGGCACCGAAGAAGAAGATCAAAATGAATGAATTCTGGAAATAGTACCCACCTTCATAGTCATAGAATGGCCTTCTCCAATAGTACTGAGCAGTCCATGTGATCCAATTTAATTTCTGCTACAAATGACATTGACATTCTGGGAATGGTCCCCAAATCCTATTAATAATCTACGTTTGCCATTGGCCAGAGATTTCACTAGGTCATTTAGGTAAACAGTTAAAATCTCTAGTACGAATCGAATTACACTTAAAGTAAAAAACTTAAGGTATACACCATAAGTTAAAGCCTTGAGAAAGATGATGGGATTGTTCAACACAATCAAATAAATGTTGCTAAATTGGATACGTACATGCCATTTCGTTGTGTATACTCCAACTGTTCACCACTATCTAATTAGGGTAGCTGTATGCAGATTTTTTTCTTGAACGAGAAATGAAACATAGAGGGAAAGGGAAGGGGGAAGGCAAAACCTACGTGAAGTTAATAAACTCTCTGCTAAATTGGTTGTGTGGCAAAACCTATTTGAAATAAACCTATAGGAAAGCATAACATGGGTATGTTACAAAGTTAGATAGGAAAATAAAAGCTGTGATGCCAATCAAACTCGTTAATCAGTATGGAGGCCGGTTGAAATCGATATGAAACCAAAACACGCCGTGCATACAAGAATTTTCAAATCGTGTTAGGCTCGCTGCACAATCGAATGCCATCATAGGCTTATGACCGCTTTGATTCCAATGATTATTATTGCAGAAAATCAAGCAAACCCAATATTCATAGTGCAATAATATTGTGATTATGATCCCTAGCTAGGCCCTCTTCTTTCCTTTTCCTTTTGTTTTTGTTTTCTTCGTGTCTAATCTTAATGCCTGCCTGTTTTGGTGGATGTCCTTATCACAGTGCAAAGGAGAGTAACTACACATTGAATGATTTTCATATCAATTTTAGGACCCTTTCTTTTCCAAGTTTTTGGTTTACTAACTAATGACGTACATCAGAAACTTATGCATAAATGCTCAGTGAGATATCGCCTTTCACCAAAATTGTAGCTCAAGGAGTGAAACCTAGTCTCTGCAGAGAGCCATCACTACGCAGGAGCTTCAACCACCACTCATACGTATGTATGCATCGATCACCTTATATAATACCCTGTCTGTCTCCTCTCTTTAATTTGTTATCTGTGCTGTGTTGCCTGATCAGTTGGAGAAGAAGTAAGAAGTACAGTAGATACTTCATAGAAGAAGATCAAAATGGGAAGAGCGCCGTGCTGTGAAAAAGTTGGGCTAAAAAGAGGAAGGTGGACAGCCGAAGAAGACGAAATTTTGACAAACTACATTCAACTCCATGGAGAAGGCTCTTGGAGATCTTTGCCTAAGAATGCAGGTCTGTTATAAACATATCTGCATTTTTGTTACTTTGATCTTTCAGTAAATTTTATTGTGAGAGATATTTGTATATTTGTTTTGAAGGTTTGCTAAGGTGCGGGAAGAGCTGCAGACTGAGGTGGATAAATTATCTGAGGACTGACTTGAGGAGAGGGAACATTACTCAAGAGGAGGAAGAAACCATAGTTAAGTTGCACACTGCTTTGGGTAATAGGTAAGTGATATAATGCATGTTCCTCATCTTCTTTAATTATATTTCTTCATTAATTTCTTTCAAATATATCATTACTTTGTTGGTCTGAAATTCTACCATCGATTCTCAGTGAAATTTGTGCGGATACTCAATAGGTCGAGTAGTATTGCTTATAGCAATTTCACTTTGATTATGACAATTCTACACTCTACAGTACGTCTACATGAACAAGTTACTGCTGTATGCATGATTTTGATTTTGATTTTTTTTCATTGAATCGATTCTTCTTCTCAAAACTTACCGATCTAAACTTCGTACGCTTTCTCAAGAATATCAATTTCATTAGTTTTTTTTTTTTTGTTCATTCTATATTTGTTGCAAGCTTTGTAATGTGTACGTAGTTGTGTTTAATTAGTTTAACTATGTCCAACTACGTCATTAACTGGTTGTACTTTTTGTAGCTAAGAATGTATTCTCCTCAAGCTGACGATTTCAAAGTCGTCTTTCCCACAATAGGAAATTAGGAATTCTTGACGCATTTTAGTCTTCCTTCTGCTGATAGATGAGTTCTAGGGTGAATCAGAATCAGAATATGTGTATATGTCATTTCATCATAGCTTCGTTACTCAAGTCTTTGATTATCTCACAAAGAACAATTTCCTACTTCAATATTCGAAATTATAACGTATAAAGAAAGATAAACACATAGTTGTATCACTTATATACAAATGATGCTACATCCACAATACATCTTGTTTATTGATATGCAACGTATATAGTTAATATTTTTAGTAGTGCTCCTTACCCGGCCAGTTAGTTTAATGACCTTTGATCGTCATCTTATTATTTATGAATGTATGGAGCCTTTCTAATGAGAACTCTTTAAGATGAGGATTTTTCGGTTTAACTCACTTTTCGATCTTATATCCACATCTTGACCGTTGAGTTTATAAGTATTTATGAGTAGATCATTTATGTAAATTTTTAACCATATTGAAAATCGTTAAGGTATTCATAAATGTGATTTACCAATTATGTACTTGAACGGTTCATGTTTGACAGATTTGGTTAGTCCATTAATTTGATCTAGTTTGTTACCTTAACAATCACTAATTTAGCTGAAAATTTGTAAAAATGATCTATTCATATAGACCTAAAAACTAAACGGGTGAGATGTCAAAATATGATCGAAAAATAAGTATTTTATGAGTGTATAGATTTTCACTAGTTGTACGTATTGCAGGTGGTCATTGATAGCTGCTCAGTTGCCGGGAAGAACAGATAATGAGATTAAAAACTACTGGAACTCTCATTTGAGTCGCAAAATCTACACCTTCGCCAAGCTTATGGGAAACGAATGTCTCATCCCCACCATGATCAATAATGTATCGAAGACGGCTAATGCGAAATCAAAGCGCAAAGGACGTACAAGCAGATCCGCCATGAAAAACAAGAACAAGCTTAACAAGAATGTTACAGTGCCAGCCTCATTTCCACAAGTAATAAAGCAAGCTTATGTGAATGATGTGTTTGAATCGTTAACCAGAGAAAACGAAGGTCAAGTGGAAACCAGTCCTTTAATGGGCTCGGGGTGTTGGTCCCCAAAAGAAAAGGATGGAAATGAAGAAGAGGTAGAGACAATACGAATGTTGGGTGGTGTGCAAGGTTCTTGCTTGGACATTACAGCAGGGATGAGTAGTTCAACAACTACTGCAATATGTGTAGCTAATAATGGAGAAAAAGAGGCAGTGGACCCAAGTGAATGTGTAGACAGTGATGCAAGTGTGGATCATAAGCCTTGTGGGAAGACTACTGCTATAGGGTTTAAGGAGCAGAGAGGAAATGCGGTTATGGATTTTACAGATGACCATGAGGTAACCATAAAGAGTGACCATCAAGGTATTTGGAGCTCAAATATTGAAGGGAGCTGTGATGAGATTGAGATGTATGCTTTCTCTTCCCCATTGATTGGAGCCTTTGATGATCATGAATGGCTCGATTGGGATTGGTTAGGTGGTAATGGAGGCGGTGGTCTTCAATGTCATAATAATGATGAGTTGGATTTATGGGATGAAGGGGAGGTGAGGATACCTTGGTTATGGGAGAGTGGCAATGTTGATAATCAGAGAAACTAATTGCTTGAACCTTGTAAACTAATTTATTCTGTCAATTATTTGATTGTGTGAAGAGAAATGTAGACGTAGTGTTTGTAGAATCACGTTGATACGCATAAAATCTGTGTTCTTTCAGAAGATGCATATCAACGTTGTAATCTTCTTCCTTTCTTCTTTTCACCTCGCGCGGTGATTTCTACTGGTTCACCTCGGATTAAGGAATCTCTGGCTGCTTGTGTGCCATTAAGGAAATGATTGTACAAGAAGCATTCTTGATTCAAGTGTTGATGTGTTCAAAGTTTAAGTGAGAAAGGACCTTTCTTCATTTTCTTCTTCTGCAAAAGAGACAGTTCTAACTTCTAAAAGTACTAGTGCACCAAGAATGCTCTAACTTCTGACTTCTAACTTTCTGCAATATTGTTGAAACCATTTCCTGTGCGATAATAATGCTGTGATTGTATGTACTTGACTGTTTGCACAGATGAATCTTCCTCAAATTTATTCCTGGCTGAACTTTTAGGTGGTTTTAGAGTGTCAATGTCCCTCACAAAATATATGTAGTACCTTCTGTCGCACTTGAATCCTCGTATATATGAGAAAATTAAATTCACGTTAAAACTTTACCAACTCGGCCATTATGAGAAGGAGAGTGCTCTTTTTTCTGATAGCTCCATCTGGCCTACCCATGCACACTGCTTAAAGTTCCTGTACCTGCTAGACTTTTCTGTGGTCACCTTGTTGATATCGACCAGAAGTCACTGTCATTTGCTTAATTTCATTTATGATTTCTGGAAAAGAAATCCGGGAAAATATTTGAACGAAGATCTTCATGCAACTGGGAATGCCATATTAGAATAGATAACAGAGAGGCATATGCTGCATAATGTTTCGATTTAATGACAATGGTGACTTGAGGATTGGTGTACAGTCATCCCATAGTCGACCTGAATCACCACATCTACTCAATCAATGATGGACCGAAGATAAAGATTTGGTTCATTGTTCAAAAGTAAGGTAGCATTATGAAGCTGGCTACCGCATTGTATAGAGAAATAAACAAATGGGTGGAAGCTCAACTTGAAGAAACAGAAATTGGGAATTGCTGCAAACTGAACCACAGCTCCATGCCTCCATAGTGATCTAAAAGACTATAGATTACAGGCAATAAATAATCAATGACTTGAATACAAAACAATATCAACATAATACAACATCAGCAAGGGAACCATATGCAGAGACTTGAGGGCTGAGGTGGAGCTAATAGAGAAATTATACACTGTTTGCAGCATTATAATTTCAGGATATCAGCAACCACTTCATCGACCAAAGAATTAAAAATTTGACCCTCAATATCAACTCCGACTGCAAATTCATCAGCTTCAAATTCGAGCCATCTTCCATACTGGCTGGTCATGTCCTTGTTCACGAGCTCGTCCACCATACAATCCCCCATGCTCGTTAAAGCTAAGAATTCTTTGTAGAATTCTTCTGCTAAGATGTCCTTTCTTTTCACCATGGCTGTGCCTTTCACCCATGCTTTGTATCCCCCACCCACATAACGCCTGCATCGAAAGTCCAAGCATTCACTTGTACAATCAAATAATTCCTTTCGACTTAGCTTGGAATTGCTACCATCTTTTTCAAACCGTCCTCTTCGACTCTCCAACAGATTGAACAGATGAGGGTTTATGATCTCGTGGGATCGACCCAACGCGAAGTCCTGAAACATGAATTCCACATTACACAGTGTCTCCTTTATGTACCCCAACTCCCACTCATCTGATCTCAAAGGATTTGGCATGTGTACTGTAGCTGCATGGTGTCTTCCCACAGTTCCAGTGGCGGTGGAAGAAGCAGAATCTGATAGCTCGGTATCAGCTTCTATGGAATAGAACTTCTTTGAAGAACTTAAACCATTAACTTCTTGAGCTCGAATGGAAGAACATAACTTGCTTGCTGAATAACCAAAAAAAAAAAAGTTTAGCATTTTGTAAGAGGATAAATTATCTAAAGAGACAGAACAAAAGCAGAAGCAGAATACTTAATTCTGCATCATCTCATACCTTCTGTGCTATTACTATCGCTGCCAACTGACGAGTCGTAACTTTCATATGAAAAAGAGGGTTCCAAAATTGAGACTGGACTAGGGTGTCGGCAACTAAGCATCTGTCCAGAATCAATATGACTGCTGCTATACTCATCCACCCTATCAACTCCCTGAAAATGTAGTATTTGTTCAGCTATAATCAGACACACTAATACAAAGTTATGCCTCCAGTGACCTTATCACTTGGAAGAATTGAGATAAAAATATTTTTATTCCACAGAAAGTGACCAGCATCATCAAGACTAGTAGTGAAAGTGAGTCATACCTGAAACTTGTCTTTAGATCTGAAAGCAGCAGTGTCAGTGGATGAAAATTCAGAGTCATACCGACCACCCAATTTGTCTGTAACAAACAGATGTTGGTCTCTCTCGTCATTTACTCTTTTCCTAGCAGTAGCTGCATTAAAATAGGAGTCCACATCTCCATTAGAAACAGTTGAACTTGATCCTATTTTCACAGAGTCGCGACTAGAAGAAGATTCAGTTCCATAAGACAATTCTTTCAACTTTTGTTCCAAAAGCATACTCAAAGCATCACCTCCTATCACATTGTAACCAAGTGAAGATAGCTTCATACTATCAGTGTCAAGCAACAATCTTTTACCATGGTGATCCATGAAAATACTGTTATTCTTCGGAGGGACCTGAACAGGGATTTCAGTCCCAGGAAATGATCGTGTAAGAGGGGCTGTGAATGTAAATGAAACGACATCCATACCACCTTTCTTTTTGCAATCTTCAGACCAACAATATTGTCTGTCATTAACTGAATTAGATTGAACTGGCTTCTGATTTTTGTCACTCGACATATCATCAACAACACAGTCTTTATTAAAATGGAAGTTCCCATCTATTGTTCGCTTCTTCCGAGTGTAACTCGTTGTATTTGAATAAGAAACTTCTTTTGCACTATCTGATGCCTCTAAGCTCAACTTCCTCGATCCAACTTTGGAGTTTCCATTACTTCGAATTGAGCTTTTGTGACGCCCGGAAGAAGAATCACCAGAAACTGCTTTTCTGACCTGCGAGTTGGAAGCCAAAGGTTTTGACGGTAATTTATCTTTATCCATTAGACAATTTTGTTTTTGATTGTTCTGCTTAAGAGCTCCAGAAGCATTATGAGCAGAAGGTTTCCTATGTAAGTTCTTTTGAACATTTGGTTGGCTCCTGAAGGACTGGGTTGAGCTGGCCTCATTTTGTTCTCTCTGACCCACCAAGCTTCTATTTCTACTTGAATTCTGACCTCTTTTCTGCACATTGACTTTTGCTTGTATTGCAAGAGAAATCGACTTTCCTTTATTCTTTGAAGTGTCTTCTTCTGTATCAGACGAAGCTCTGAAGGACATATCTACAGATCCATTCCAGCTCTTGTTTAAAGACTGACCCTTAAGGTACTTAGAAGCATTTGACTCAACTGGCTTCCGAGACACTTCTGGAGGCCTAGATATCTTATATGTACCTTCCACTTTCTCTGTTGAATATCGGACTTTGAAGGTTTCTGAAGATGACCCAACCAGTGTCACTTTCCGAGAAGCCTCTGCCTTTTCCTTGAGAGCCTGAACCTTTAATGGTGCAGAAGAAGACCCTACTAGAGGCATTTTCGCCTTGACACTAGCTTGCGGTCCAGGCTCAATCATTCTTGCAGCAGCTTCCATTATGTGAGCAGCAGTCTTAGTGGGAACAAAGCCGGGATTTTTAATAGGAGACAAAAGCTTATGGTGTGTAATTGGGATAGACTTGGCTGATCTAGGAGGCAACATTTCAGTTTGGAACTTCTCGATTGGTCTGCTATGCACCTTCTGGGCCTTCGGCTCCACAGTAGTCCTGGTAGGGCCCTCCATAAGAAGGTTTCCAGAAAACATTAACTGATGATCATGATAATAATCAACATTTTTCCTGTGGTAAGGAGCATCTTGGAAAGACTGAGTTTCAAAAAATGGGGAAGAGTTGGGCTCAACCACATTGGATGGGGGTAACGAGTCCAACCCCATTAGCCTGGCAACTACACTAGGGGCTTTAGATCCATATCCTTCTTCATCTGTAACCGATGATGCACAGCTATAGTCACTGCCACCTTTGAAACTCGTTACCCCAGTTTCATCCTCATCAACCTAGAAGAATTGTAAATAGTATTTAGATTCAAACCCCACATATAACGGTCTAAACAAATAAGCAGTACAAGAACAGTGAAAAATTAAATACCCACCGGATGATTCCGTGTCACTGGAAAGTTCCCATAGCCTTTCTTTCCTTGTTTTGAACGTTCTAAGTAAACACAACATGAAAGAAAATATCAAAATGTGTAAAACCACAAATTATATAGAGAATGATATAATTAAGAATATAATGTGCACCAGTGACAAAACTTATGTTATTTATGCATTAGAACTTACCTGGTAATTCTGACTTGCTAGAGAATAACTTTTTTCGAGATTTTGAAGACCAGTCAAACAGCTGAAAGAAACCACCCACATGTCCTGATCCATTTCTCACACCTTCCTTTTCAACTCCCATCTTTCTGATCAAATTCAAAACTACTTCAACAATCAAGTAGACGAAGCATGGAGGAAGATGATTTAGTTCCACTACCAAAATCCATCTGCTTCAACAAAAACAGATCAATCTTATGATATAAATGGTATACATATCCCTTTACAAAAGGTAGTTTGGATGGAAGTCCTAGCAATCCAAAAAGACTGAATGCATAAGTTATTTCATGAATCTGGATAAGCATCATTATTGAAATCAAAGGTATGAAATTGAACATACGTATCCTTGAGGGAAGTAAAATCTAACATATTGTATCATGGCTATCTAACAGATGGCAAATAATTATGTGCACGTCTTACGTATCCTTGAGGGAAGACCACTCCTATGGTGGCGGATTTTAGTTAGCTACAGCTCTAGCACTCAAAACCTAGATTGTGCAAACTCTCATCAGTTACGCTCAGTCTCTCTTCACTTTCGATCATACTTGGATATCTTCCTGGATATTCTTATTCTATGAGGAAATAAAATCAGCTGATTTTGTCAAGTTAAGACTTGGTAGTGAGTAAACTCAGTATCAGTAGCTACACTTCCCCAGTTTAATCCTACAATCAAGTCTGCAATTTGACCGGATAGCCATAGCTTTAGCCCACCCAATTGGACATCAAAACTAGACTACACATCATGGTAGTGACACACAGACATCAACTCCTAGTAATAGTCCTATACTGCTGATTCAAAAGCCATAAGACCCCTAACATGCTTTAACATAAAGACATATGCTGCATTCACTGGAGAGCTCATATGCTTCAAGCATCTACCTTTCTAAACCCAAAGATCACTAAATTGCACAATTCAAATGAGACTACCAAATCACCCAAAATCCAATCCCTATTTCCAGCATCAACAACGCATCAGTTCAATAAAATCCCTAGCAAATCCATGCACCCAAATCAGAAAAGAACAAGACTTTACCCAAAACAAAAGTCAACACTCACTTCAATAGGGTACCCAACAACTGAAACAGTTCGAGCAAATCACAATCTAAATTTCCAAAACAATTCAAACCCATATGCTACATTTTCTCAGCAACTAAGCCAAAATCACAAAAACCCAAATCAGAAACCCAGAAACCAAAGCCAAAGATTCCAAGTTTACACTGAAAATCAAACCAAGAACTCACCAGAAACAAAGGGCTGGATCAGCTCAGGCTCTCTAAGCTCATGGTTCAGCAATTAAATCCAAGCAAAGCAATTAAAGATTTGAAGGGAGCACATTAAAAATGGGGCAAAATCTTTTCTTTGTACTAATCTGAGGTCAGAGACTAACTCTCTCACGGTCTCTCAGAGCATTGATGAGGCAAGGTTTTAGTTCAAAACATTAAATTGGGGACATGGAGGGAATTTCTGTGTTTATGAAAGCAATAATTTACGAGATAAAAACAAAAATATAAAACCAGAAAAACTGAAAAGCTATAACGTCTCAATTTTCATTTCAAATTCCAAACGTTGGGGTTTGGGGGTGAGATAGGGGAAGGTCATAGAGTTACACGCAGGTGCATGTGGGGGACTGTGCTGCTATGTGACACGTGTCGCTCCGTTTGAATGGTGGCGTGAAAAGGTAGGAGAAGTTTCTGAAAGAGTCAAACAGTAAAAGACGCCGCTCCCGTTCAGGCTTTTTTTCTTCTTTTTTTTTAACCTCGGGTTCGTGTCGGGAGATGATAAGCTGCTGCGCACGTACTAGTGCATCATAGTGATGAGAATAAGGGGATAATATGATCATTTATAAACAAATTAAAGAGAGTAGAAGAAACAGAGCTTGTTGCTTATGTAGATGGATGAATGGATTGGTGTAAGCATCAACAATCTTTGTCAAAACTAGGGGTGTAAATCATGTTCACAAAAATTCATCACACCAACAATGGAGGGATCCAAACACATACACTTTTTTTTTTTGTCGAAGAAACACATACACTTGACAATGCATGACACTAAATACGAATAATGAACATATATTGGTTAGCCATTGTCAAATATGTGTGTGATATGATATTTGGATAAGTAAAATGATTAATATCATTTGATTCAATACCATATGGTCTAGTGGTATAGTTTCTTCTTACTTGATAGAAGATTATGAGTTCGACCTATACACTTGTATCTGGGTTTTTCTGAGGTTTTTACCGATAACAACATAAATAACAACTTAGAACATCTCTAACTTAATGGTCAAATTTTTTTGTCACATTTGAATTTCACTTCTGAGATGGATTTAACTATTCTGATAAACTTGTGCTCCCACCCAAAAGTCAAATTTGAATATAATTATAATGTTTTTTATACTATTCAGACCTAATTATAATGTTTTTGGCAAAAAGAAAAACAAAAAGAAACAAACTAAACCTTTTGCATATGTTTCGTTCTTATCCCCCAATCCCCCATTCTATCTTGCGTCCATCATGATGCAGAATACATAGCAACCATGAAATTTATATGAACCACAACCAACCCAACCCAGATTCAGCCTTTGTTAAGTTTGTTTGTTACTCCAATTCGAGCTTCATTGTGGATCTCACCCAACGCCGAAATTACCATTTCAGCACTGCAATCTTCTTTTTCTGGGTGATCGGGGTTTGATGATCTGATTCTGTTCAATCGGTGAGTTTTTCTATTTAAACTCCTGAATTGGGCACCTGCAGTAGCTGTAGAGAAGAGAAAGACGATCTCGAAGGGTCTGCATTTCGGTCTGGGTAAGGAAGAAAGTCTGTGGTTTGCATGTGAGTTGAATCTTAGGAAGAAAGAGATTGAAGAGAATGGAAGGAGGAGAGAGAAACAAACAATAAAGACCCTTCCTCTGGAGACAATTTGAGCAGTCAAATTGTAACCGTTGAGCCGGAAATGACCGTTCCGCTGGAGATGCTCTTAACTACCGCCATCTCTCTCTCTCTCTTATGGATTTAGATCGGACTTAATTACCACCGTCTCTCTCTATTTGTCATGCATCACAAATCCTTTTTGGTGATTTTGATTTCATTTGATTATGATCTGATTTGATTTTTGAACTTGAATTTTGATTTCTGTACAGTATTTGGGAATTCTATCAATCCGGTGATTGGATTTGGTGCAATTTTGACCCTCAATAACCTGTAATGTTTCGCTACTGATCCTCAAAAATGTTTTATAGTACCACCATTTTTCATCCTATTTTGTTTTGTATTTTGTTTTGTAAGCTAAATTTAGTTTTTTTATTCAACTTTAGATATTGTTTTTCTAATTTACACTAGTATCTAAGTTAAAAATTTGTTCTTAACAAAATTTTATATCATCGCGACGATCTCAATGAGATCTTTTATATGAGCCACATATCGAATATATTTATATAAAAAAATTTCATTATTAATTATTGAATTAAACAAATAAATGACAAAATAAAAAGAAATTGTTTTGCCTAAGGATTTATCTTACGGTTGGAGTGCTTCTTAGGCCAAAATATATACTATTAATTTAGCTAAGAATTTAGCTTATGGTGAGAGAATTTGGTAAACTAAAAAAAGATTTTATAGAATAATCTTGTTTTGTAAGCTAAATTTGGCTTACGATGAGAGATGCTCTACTGAGCTCAGTAATGTCACGAAAATAATAAAAAAGGCAATTTTGTAATTTACTCGTTAACAGATTATGTTAGTTAAAATGGATGAAAAATGAGTTCATGCGAAAAATAAAAGACAAGCTTGTTAGTGGTAATTAAGTGCTGAAAAGTGTATCTAGTGGTAATTATGTATTTTTTATAGAGTTTTTATTGTCTTTATCCTTTAGAAAATATAGCTAGTATTGTGCTAGCTTATGTGAAGTTGTATATTGTCTATATAATGCAATAGTGATTTTATTTTAACACATATACATTTGAAATTTATCACGAGTATAATGAGATTCGCATGTTATTCTGAAAATGACATGATTAATTAGTTGTATTTATCCGGGTTAAGATTAGGTAGTATTAACGTACGTCATGAAATTAATATCATATGATGTGATACAAACAAAACAAACATTGCTCAATATATGATCCAACTAATCCGGGTTTAACTTTCGTTTACACCATCAAAATCTCACATTCGAATTACTTTTACTTCATTATACACTTTGCTTGTACCTAAAAGTTAATGACCAGTGAGTACTTCATTTAGTGAGAGATTCTTATATAGGGCAGGCGTACCACATGGCGGTACGCCCAATTAGTAAGAACACATACGATGGGTATTATAGATATTGCATATCAAAAAAGCAGGAGTTATGTTACTTAGATATTACATAATGTTTCTAGCATTTCTATTTGTCGGCTCCACCGCCACGTAGTAGAAACATCCATATCTAAGATTATTCTCATTTCCTTATAGTTAGCATGCAACCACCCTTTATTCCATATGAGCCTCATATATAATTCTTGAATAAAAAGAAGCAAATTAACATATAGCTTTATGAAACATGGTTGGCACCGTTATGCACACATGGTGGTTGCTAGGAATCATGGTTTATTGAAGCTAAAGTGCAGAAACGTAAAGGAAACAAGAAAAATCTGAATGACTACATCGTGTATTCTTTTGATGGAGATGAACAGTACAATAGAGGCCTTTATATAGACAATAGGGTTACACAAGCAAATGTCTAGACTAACCTTATATGGTTAACACCCCCCCCCCCCCTTAACCATATTCTTGGTAACAAGCATAATGGTTGTTACAAACCAACATGATGTAGAACATTACAAGATTGAACATCCCAAAACAAATCCCAACTAGATGTCATAAAAAAAACTTTCATTGCGATAAACGGTTGTCTGGAAGGAGGTGAGAGCTTGCTCGGAAATTTCATAGTTCACATGGATGACTGAAGTGCAACAATATGAAACACAACCAACAACATAGCAACAATGATTTATAACTAAAAATCTCTTCATATTTGACTGAAAAATTAAAATTTCGAAAGCTAAAAAGCCTACATATGACTGCCATATACACTTCTGAAAATCACTTGCACTCTACCAATAACCATGTAAAGGCTTATTGCATAAACCATTTAAAATGTGGCCTTAATTGTCAACTTCTTATGTGCATACTATCAGCAACATTTTAGAACTCAGCCTTAATATGCAATAGCCTATGCACATGTCTATAACCAGCAACTCAACAGAAGTATATCAACAACATAATAGCACCTTAACTTCTCACCGCTTCGTCTAATAAGAAACAATTTAACATCCCCTCACCATTTTAGGCACTTTCAGTAGCAATACAACCAGAACCCATTCAACACAGCAAATTCACAGCAAACATGGGGCCAACTCCCACAACAAACACCACTCGCACACAAGTCATAAATTCACATCATAATCTAACCCATCAAGCCAATTCATTAATCCAAAAAACAAATTATAAAAATGCTTCGTTACATTTTTCTTTTGGTGAACGGCAAACAAACTTTGATAATTAAGAAAAATAAACTGAAAAACTGATGGATTGATCATAACAACCAAGACTAGAGAGAAAATCCACGACTCAAGTGAAAGAGATGCCAATCCGAAAGACAGTACCAACTTTGCTGCATACATATATATATATATATATATATATATATGTATATGTATATGTATATGTGTGTGTATTGCACAATACAGAGAGATATGCAGAGTTGTAGAGATTCATGGTTTATTGAATTAAAGCTAAAGTGCATAAACGTAAAAGAAACGAGAAAGATGTGAATGACTACATCATGTATTCTCTTGATGGATGTGAACAGTACAATATAGGCAATAGGGATACACAAGCAAATGGTCTAAACTAGCCTTATATGGTTAACAGTGGTAAACAAAAGTTTGTAAATCATAAACAAAATCATAAATTAAAAAAAAAAATCATAACTCAAAAAGCAAGAAGAAAAGAGAAAACTAATTAAGAAGATTGAGGAGGAATGGGATTAAAGAGCAAAAACATCCAAAGAAAACTATTGCCTAGATGTATTGACATTCATCACAATATATGATCCCAACAACTAGAGTGTTTCCGAAATCCACTCATGTTAATCCAAATGAAAATAGAACCGAGAATGCGAATCATTAACAAATCACACAAAAAGAAAAAGAAATTGAAAGAATGAAAAATTGTACAACCTTATGTTACAAGGTCATACACGATCAAGATATGTGTTTAAAGTCCATCGATCGATCTTTCAAAATCAGGCGCAGTTAAACAAGCGAAGAATACTTGTTTTTGAACCAACAAATCCCATTCTTCATGCTAGACTTCAATTTGGCTTTAAGGCAATATGCCTTGTATTTTGCCACTCGACGTTTTCTCTTGGCTTCTGAACTTTTGAAGCTAAAAGACGACGATTTGCACGAATACTTCTTATTGCTCTCCCACTCATAAGTCTCATTGTGGTGGTTGCCATCACCATAAGGTGATGATCCGTATGTTGACGGCATATTGTTCATCTCTCTCATCATTCTCGCCGGCCGGTTGAGGATGACGAACAAATGAGAAAGAGAGATGAACAAAAAGATAGATACTCGTCAAGACATGGAAGAAAAATAAAGCTTATAAATGATTTTATAGATGAACTCGGGTTGTTCAAATTAGGCAAGTAAATAGTTGGTCTTTGCGAGGATTTGAAGAGGATAGCACAAAATAGACTGAGAAACAAACGTGCTTAACAACGTTAATTTGTTTCCCATGTTTAGGGAGCTTATTTTGAGTAATGCTCTCTCGGAAAAGACTAGGTCTATAACATTGTGACCATCCTTATTTACTTAACACGTTTTACCAACGAAAGTTAGATTAGGAGGAATTGTCACACCATGCATGGTTTCTTACAAGGATTAATTTCAATTTACCCGTGGGGTTTGGGGTTAACATCATTTCACTCCTCATACTTTTAATTTTAAAAATTTACCCCCCCTAAAATTTTCAATTTTCATAAATCATGCTCAATTGTTGAAATTCTGTCTGATTCGGACGTTAATTTTGACTTCATAACTCACTAAAATAACTAAAATAGTCTTATAACAACATAAATCACCTTTTATGACATTTTTTCTAAGATTTCATGTTATCATTTAACCTCTGAATTGGACGGAATTTTAGTAATTGTGTATGATTTATGAAAATTGGAGACTTTAGAGAGTAAATTTTCAAAATTAAAAGTATGAGAAGTGAAATGATGTTAACCCCAAATCTCAATGATGTAAATTGAAATTAATCCTTGTTACAATATAATTCAGGGTTTGAAACTCTCAAAGACCATTGTAGGATATTCAAGGTGAAGAGCCGGTTTCGACCCAGATCCTTGATACAAATACAAAAATATCAATCCTGAACATCATGTATATTTAGTCGACTCGTTGCTAAATAGCTTTGGCATAGTACTAGCTAGTATAAATATGACCTTTAATTACATCGCTTATACTGGTCGATCTGTTAACATTTTATCACTGAAAACCCAGAGAAATCATGAAAGGTTTAGCCTTGCTAACAAGCAGAAAGGGAGAGATTGAATGACCGGCCAGACTTAGAGTGAGACGATCACATAACTGCTTGCAACATCAGAGTTTAAACGACAAAATTTACACTTACCACACCATTAATATCGATCACACATTGTTTGTTTGTTACATCAGAACTATGCTGCAAGATGATCGATTCTTCCAACCCTTGAACACCAATCAAGGTAATAAGAGGCGCTTAAAACGAACTACGTACGCTACCTCAGTCCTGCTGTACAAGAACATGTACAGGTAGATTTTACTGAGAATTAACATTCATACATGCAACTTACAACACAGAAATTAAGAAAGATAGAAGAACTGCCCAACTAATAAACCGATCGACTAGACCTGTAATAGCATGAGAAGTGAATTATTAATTGAAAGCTAATAATAACCAAACTGATGCATATATGTATGAGGATTAATTGAACTATCGAGTTGAGACGGCGGCCAGGTTCTTTTCATGAGCTACAGAGAGCTAGAGAGACTTAAAGTCTCAAACGTAGATCAATGTCGACCTGATCATTCCCTTCATAATCGTTAGGGAGCAGTACCCGATCTGCACCACCACCACCACCACCGCCGATATAATTCTGGGTTGCGGACTCGCCAGATTTCGTGTCGAACATAGGGTTTATACTGGGGTACCGGACACCGGTTGGAAACAGTACTTGACTACGTTGAGGAGGAAGAAAGTGTTGGCATTCCTGATACTGATGATCCTCCTCGTGCTCCAACATGGCCATTCTTGCTAGCTTCCTTTCTCTTTTGTGTGCATTTTGATGGCCACCTAATGCTTGAGAATTCTCAAACTCTCGACCGCAGTAGTGACACACAAACTGCTTCTTGCTCTTCGTTGTCACCACTCCGTCTTCACAGGGATCGGCCATGAGCGAAAACCCGAATAGCTTGATTGCTGATGATGAAGGTTTGGTGTTCTGATCAGCAACCGATGCACTCATCTTACTTGATTATTCTAGCTAGTAATAAAACCGTGTGCCTCAAGGGTATAACTAGTTACTAATATTGTGGATGAATTTTGGTGAAATGCTCATAGGGAAATTGAAAGGTACTTGAACATAAATGTTCGTGGAATCATGGTTTCAAACAAGAACTCTATCTAGTTCTGGGTACGTGGAAGGGAATTTATAGTGGGAGGGATTGAAAAATGAAAATGATAACCCAAGAAAAATTTGGATCCGGATTCTCTGCTTGGATTTAAGTTGCTTGGATATGCTTGGATGTCTTATAACCATTAGATGAAGTAAGGATGACATGTAGTCTTAGATTATACTCAATCCAATAGTTATAAGTCATCCAAGCAAATCCAAACAACATAAATCCAAGTAGAGAAACCAAATTCCTTAAATTATACTCTTATTGTCTTATTTAAGATTGTCCGTGAGTTATAACTTAAAACAACGCCTCAATCCATTGAAATAGTAAAAGTTACAAAGAAATTAAATAGCTCACTAAACCCGTAAGAAAGTTTTAGTCAAAGTATAATAATACTCATGCAATCTTAAATGCAACTAGTACGGAATAAAAGCAAATAAGAAACCCAATAGTTATTTTCTGACGATGCTACAGATCGAAGCTAGGAACCGAAACAGAATCAAGCATTTTCCTAGTTATTAGTTAAAATATTATTGTTACATACGATTGAGTTGGATGGACATTGAAAGGGAAAACCTAAGAAAAAAGAAATTCTTGATTGATTTTGGACCTCAATTTTGAAGTTCAATTTCACGTCCGGCATATTCTTAGTTTGCAAAAGAAGAAAAGTACTATGATCGATGAAGAGTATAATATATCGAGTAATTAAATGAAATAATTAGAAATATAAGTCAATTAGTAAACTATATCATTAAGGTATTTGATGATATATAGTTATACGTGTTGATTTTTTATGGAAGTTCTTTCTTTTTTTTTCTTTTTTTTTGAAATTAAGGACGCCAGACCTTATATTAAGTAAAGGAGGAAATTACATAAACATGACTTACCCGGGAAGAGCCATGTAAGAATCAAGCCATGAGACTACCTTAGAATAATCAAATGTAATCACCTATCAAAGTTTGAAAAAATCCTAACAAAACAAAATCCGAAATGAAAACAAAACGAAACAAATACCTAAGAAAACTTAATGCTAGCAAACTAGCGTATTAGAGAATGGTAACTCTAGGATTGCCCTACGTAGAGGGAATGCCCCTAGAGTTCGCAGTCGCATAACCTCCAAAAGAGTCTTCTACGCATGGAACAATATAACCAGGATTGGGCCCAGACCCGAGCCCAAAAACCCAATCCATTAGCACCTTCTTCCTCGTTCGACCTGCGACCACCATCTACGGCAGCCATCCACCATCATTCGACGACCACCCATCAACCTCAAGCGGCCAACCCTAAACCCTCACCGCCCTAAGTCTGGTCGGCTTCATCATTGCAATTTCAGCCGCTAGATCTAGTGGCCGAGCCCGCAAACCCCAAACCCAATGATATGTCGTCGATGAAGTCATAGCCAGACTCGAATCCATATCTGCCGACCACGGCCCCAACGGCCACTCCAGCATCCAGCGTTGACCAACGTGCAACCAGCCACGAAGCAGAGAAACTTCGATGTTAATCATGTTCGACATAGCTGCCGACACCAAACACCATGCATTCCACGCGCCGCCATAGAGACCCGGCACCCAGCCATCACCTACACCCGCGAAGAGAGGCCGAGAAATCCAACCTACCACGCCTGTAACCGTCTCGGTCCCATACGCTCTTCCTCCCTCAAGACCAGACACCATCCAAAAGATAAAACCACCTCCCGGAACTTGACAATCGACGTCGAGAGAACTCTACACCGCCCCTATCTATTTCGTTGTCCCGTAACTGTCTACCTTGGATAAGGGAGAGTAGCGCCGCCATGAGAGAACCCTAGGGTTCGAACCTGTTTTGCTCTGCAAAAGTTTGAACCCTATTCTTCCCAACCTAATAGTTAACTTTTTTTTATGGAAGTTCTTGAAAGTTTTTTAAGGTCATTGTTATCTCAACGTGTCAACTTCAAGTCATATCACATGAAATTTACCCGTTTTTGATAGAATGACATGTCACTTCTTGACGATGTATTGAGAAAACTATGAAAGTAGTGGAGTACTACTGAGTCAGACAATTAACGTCATTGTCTATATCAGATCTTCGATAAGTCACACTATATAGGTAACATGGGGGCAGATCCGTGACATACAAGATTATAATCAAAATTATAAACAGAATATCAGTCATTAGATCTATTAACAACTAACGGTTGAGATTAGTCATAAAACTAAATCCTTTTTCTTTTCTTTTCAATTTATTTAAATCAATTAAGGAAATCTATCTATTAAAAACATAATGAAAATTGATGATAGTAAATGGGTTTCAATAGGAAACCATGAACTTCATGTTAATTGTATTCTAAAATGAGAGTAGGTAATCATCAATTTTCATTATTTTTTTAATAGATAGATTTCCTTAATTGATTTAAATAAAATGAAAATAAAAGAAAAAAGATTTAGTTTTATGACTAATCTCAGCCGTTAGTTGTTAATAGATCTAATGACTGATATTCTTGTTATAATTTTGATTATAATATTGTATGTCACGAATCTGCCCCTTTAACATTTTAACATGGGGGCAGATCCGTGGCATACAATAATATAATCAAAATTATAGCCAGAATATTATTCATTAGATCTAATAACAACTAACGGTTGAGATTAGTCATAAAACTAAATCTTTTTTCTTTTCTTTTATTTTTCTTTAATTCAATTTATGAAATCTATCTAAATAAAAATTGATGATTACTATTCTCTATTTGGAATATAATTAAGAAGAAATAATTTGTTTCCTATTGAATTACTCATTTACTAGAAAGGAAATAAAACAAATTAAGTCTCAAATATCACGTTAGAAAATTGATTGTAGTCGAAAGTGTCATCTAGTGCACTTTCAGCTTCTTGTTTTTTTTTATTTTTTATCAAAAGCTTCTTGTTGTTCATAACTCAAGATGATCTGAGTACTTCCATACATAATTTGGTCATAAGTTTTCTAACATATTATGACATACATTATCTGATAATATTTTTTCTTTGAAGAATAAGAGGTAGATGATGATAGTACTCTCTAGTAAATGAGTTTCATCTGATATTTATCTTTTTTCCTTTTTTATCTAGTAAATGGGTTTCAATAGGAAACCATGAACTTCATGTTAATTGTATTCTAAAATGAGAGGGTAATCATCAATTTTCATTATGTTTTTAATAGATAGATTTCCTTAATTAATTGATTTAAATAAAATGAAATGAAAAGAAAAAAGATTTAGTTTCATGACTAATTTCAACCGTTAGTTGTTAATATATCTAATGACTGATATTCTGGTTATAATTTTAATTATACTCTTATATGTCACGGATCCGCCCCAGATAACATAGCCTCATTTTGGACCTTTTGTTATTGACAATAATTGAATCATTTGATAAGTCCCACTAGAGGACCTTTTGTTGATAAAATTGTTACTTGCCATACGATAAACATCATCCCACGCATGAATCATACCGTACTCCTAAAGCCAAAATACAACGTGATTACTCGTTCGTACGTGCCCCACCCTACTTCTTTCTTGATCCCCGACGATACGCAGGGCAAAAGGTTAATGAACTACATGCATGATGCGCAATCCAAAACCACAGAAACTATTGGACTAGGTAATGTTTGCCACTATGGGCCTGCCTTCTTAGCAAAACACGTACCCTTCACCACATCTCTGGTCATCGTCATCCCTTCGCCCAGCTAATTCTGCTTTTCAGTTCTCACTATTATTTGTACGTGCATACTCAGTTCTCACCATATAAAGCCCCTATATCTTGATCATCATCAATCAATTTTCAGAACAAAATCTTCGAGAACCGTACGTCGGTACATGCATGCTTGTGATCCTTGCTGTTTGCTAGCCCCTGCAACAGTGATGATCGTGTTGGAACTTGGAAGATACCTGACCCAGTAGTAACCTCAATATTAACTTTGCACTGTATATACGTAGCTGTTAAAGTGCAACCAAACAAATATTATTGAAGCACCAAAACCTCCGGCCCCTACCTGAAGGGACCTCCAGGCTTTCAGCAGAAAACGCTATTCTCTCGTTCTGGTGTTTTGTCGTTTTTTTAGGTAATCGCTTATTCATTGACTGCCATTCTAATTTCTAAGGATCTTGTGAGCTAGAAGAGCATGTATTATCGGAAAAGCACAGCGGCCAGTCTCTAGTGGTGTCGCCTCCACAATCGTTATAGGATAGGCTAGGCTTGGTCATATGTTAGCTACTGGCCTTTGAAATTAAATTCTAAAGGGTTATTAGGGCATATATGCCGCTCGAGATCATCATTCGTATGAATTGAGATAGACTACTCGAGTTTTTTCGTCACTTTGTGTTTGCCAAAGTCACGAAGTCGATCATTATGTGATTAGAGCTGCACCAATAAGGCAATTATAACACTGAAGACATAGACATTCTCTTATAACACTGAAGACATGCATATATAGTTGGCAGTTGGCACACATCAAAGATTCCAGAGCACTGGGATATCAGGGAAAGTTGAATGGCCCCGTGCCACCAACATCTTCTTCTGATGAGTCTGGTTCGCCATTTTTGTTTGTTTGTTATGGTAAACTGGCATGGGAAGGGCCAATTAATTATCTCATGCCAGTTCATTTCTATCTTTTTGAGCTGCAGGCAGGGCCTATCAACCTGGGTTTGCCTACCATTGTGCTTGTTAGAAAAGCTTAACGAAAGACAATAACTCAACTACTCGTCTACTCAAGTGATTAAGATGTCATTATTAGTAACAATGGAAAAAACAAATCTAAAAAACTCAAAACAAAACCTAATGCATTAGAAGCATATGTTTTTTTTCGACAAGTGAGGTGTATGCTACATGGATTATCCTAAGAAGTAATAAGAGGTCATCGGTTCAAACCTCAGCTTGTCCAAAAGATCTCTTGAGGAGAGGTCATACCTAAATTTCTCCCGGTCCCAGAGTGGTAACTCACTCAGCCACCACTTTATTTGACAAAAAAAAAAAAACCCCTCAGTTTTGTCTCTAACCCTAAAACAAGCCGCACTTAGGCACCGCCGATCAGAACGTTTTCTGGGTAATCAGGATTGAAACAGTGGTTTCAATGCTAAGCGTTATACTGAACAGAAAATAAAAAAATGAACACAGCAGCTTGTTTACCTAGTGAAACTTCAATTTGAGGAAAAACACTGTGAGGGCTTTAACTCCTGAAATTCCCTAATGAAAAAACAATTCACTATGAATGAGAACGAGTTAATTACAAACCACGTAGCACTGGCCGCAGATACTATCTCGAAAACCCTAACAGATATGTTTGAAGCACTTTTCTTTTTCAAGTAATATTCTTCTTCAATCTCCAAGGAACTAACCACATCCTTGATCCTTCAATCACATAAACAAAAAATTTAACTTAACACGGAACAGTCAAACTTTTGACATTACAAAGTTTTGCAGCGGAAATTATTATCTCTTAAACGCCATGTGTGCAAAGGTAGAATCCATATGTGCTACGTCTTCTATATATATTACTCCAATATACTTGCGCCCACCAACTCCTAGTTCTTAATGTTTCCAACCTAATAGGAATCCAAATAAGAAATCCAATTAGAACTAAATCACAAAACAAGTCGCAAGATATTATCACTAATAAAACATAAAAGAATATCCTACACAACGGAATTTCTCTACACAACGTAGGGTTTATTTCCACACCCAATCTCCTTGTATCAATAAACTTAAATACAAATAACCAATCAGACCTATTCAAAATAGATCTTCTTTTCTTTAACCACACACAATCATATATATGAGAAATCCTAACCAACTCAATCACTCACGCAACAATCTTCTGCCAATATTGACTCATTCAAGACATATAATTACGGCACATCAATCAAATTAAACATATATATATATATATATATATATATATATATATATATATTTATGTTCCATTCCAGAGCGCTGTCTTGTTTTGAAATTAAAGTGTGGGTCTCTTTATTTCGTTCACTTTCAGGTTGCATTTTCACATCTCAATCGTACAATATTTAGAACATAGTGTGTATATCATTCATGTATAGTTTCTTCTAATTTGGAAATCATTTGGGTACCGAATTAAATTAAATAAATCAACAAAACAAAAGCTGTACAAACAGAACCGTTCGTGTAAATCACAATTACAGAAGCTCAAATGATCTTCAAAATTGAATGAAACTTTGCATAAATGATCTACATACTATGCTTTAGACACTGAAATGTGGAGTTGTGGAAATGCGACCTGAAAGTGAGCGAAATAAGGAGGTCTACACTATAATTTCAAAACGGGACACCGCTCTGAAAGAGAACTGTACATACATACATACATATATATATATATAAGGGATTCCTTTTTTTGACATATATGAGGGATGAGTAATTACACTAACTTTTCGATCACAAAATTACATCTCCACTGTTTAATATATGTAGTTATATATGAGTAGAAGATTCCTTACGCAAATTTTCAGAAATTTTGGTGATCGTTAAAGCATTTATAATTATAAGCATGAACGGTTCAAGTTTGGTAGATTTGGTTCGTTCATTGATTTAATCTTGTTCGACACTTTAACGATCACCAAATTGGCTGAAAATTTGCATAATTGATCTATATATAAGGACCAACAAACTGAACGGTGGAGATTTAAAAGTATAATCGAAAAGTTGGTGTAATCCTTCATCCCTCATATATGTCAAAAAAAGAATCTTGTAGTGAAAGGGTCATGTATGTGTGTGTATACAAGTCCTAATGAAATCATATACCAATATGCTCGGTTGACAACACGTCTTTGCAACGGCGTCGTAGGACAGGCTAGCAAGGAGGATGGGCAAACGGGGGATTTACCCACCCCCGCCTAAAACTCCCCCGCGCCCCTCATTCCTTGTTTTTTTGTACTTAGCCAAACGGGGACCCTGTCTGGGTAATGGGAAAATCTCGTCCCCGCCCCCTCAACCGCCTTGAGTTTGAAATATGGGGAAACCCTTGCCCCTGAGTTTGAAATACCATCCCTAGTGTCTGGTGATGTATGGGCCAGTCAAAGAGCATGTTATGGGTTGTTAGCGTTGTTGTCTCGGGTGCTTGGAGGTTCTCATAACAATTAGCAGCGGTGGCTTGATGGACTGGAGGCGGGGCCGGGGTGGCCTTGCTCTAGGAGAGAGATCATAAGACCAAGAGGCGTCTCCAAGGTGATGACAGAGTGAAGACTTCGCTGCTTTGGGATCAGATCAGATTGGGACGTGACTCTAGCTTGGTCAAGAGAGGAGCGACTAGCTTGCTTGGGGTTGGCAGGGACGGCGGTGCTGCTGGTGGCCAATGGTCGGAGTTGTTGGGAAGACGGCGTCGGGGACTCAGGACTCTATTGCTTACTTCCTCGTCTTGGGTCTAACGGGCTTCGGGTCTAGGCCTGGGTTCAAGATCTTCAAGCTTGGGCTAGGTTTGATGGCTGTTGGGCCTGGGTTTCAGTCATCGACCTAATCTATTTTATTTCATGCATTTTATTTTTCTTTATTGATGCTTTATTGCATTTTAATTTTTGTACTAAGTGGCTTTACACCGTCAATAATCAACTGTCATTATATGGTAGGGAGTGAAGGGTTTTGTACCGGTCTATGCACTTTATGTGCCTTAGCTGCTCTAGGTAGGCGGCACGCTTTTTGCTTGGTCAAATGGTCGCAACCTCCTAGCGGTAGGATGAAATTAAGTATCATCGAGATTATTTTTCAATGACAACATAGTAGGAAAGCTACATTATTGGATATTAGGTTGTGTAATCGTGTTACATATCTAGTGATCTTTCTATTATGTCACCGATGTGATAAAGTAAATAGAGTCATCATTAGAGCAATATTCTTTGCTAGTCGGTGCTTGTTAGAATACATATATTTTGTAGAAATTTTCAATATTATTTTGGGACTTCTAAATGTTTATTGTTAATCAAGGGTTTTAGAATACTTTGTGTGCTATTTTTTTTTTTTTAAATATTGGCATGTCGTGGGAGATGATGTTAGTGTGGTTTGCTTGTTGATTTCAAATGGTAACATGAGTGTTCAACCATTTAATAATACCTGAATTTCTCTAATTCCTAAGCTTCAAAATTCTGTCATTGTATCTAATTTTCGGTCTCTTAGTGTATGCTTTGTGATTTATAAGTTGGTGGCCAAGTGGTTTGCAAATATGCTGAAGGTGGTTTTACCTTAAATCATCAGTCCAACTTAGCTTTTGTGCCTGGACGACATATTCTTGATGCAATGATGGGGTTTGAGACTATGTACATTGTCAAGAGGTTAAAGAATACATATCCAATGTGTTTGACCTTGAAATTGGAAATGTCCAAAGGTTAAGATAGGTAGGATTGGAGTTTTCTGCAGGCTATGGTGTATCTTTTTTTTTCTTGATTATTAATAAATTCAGGTAAGAGCGTGGAGTAAGCTCTTACACCGCTTCCCAAAAGAACAAAAAAAATATGAGATTCGATTCAGCTTGGGTTCAGAGGGTGATGGACTATTTAATAACCGTAACCTTTTCATTTCTATGACATGGCGACTCTATTGGTCATATTGTTTCTCAGCGGGGTTTACGACGAGGATGTTCTCTCTCCCGATATCATTTTCCTTTTTGTACCGAGGCTTTGTCATGCTTGCTTAGTTAGACTGAATTGGAGGGATTGTTGAAGGGTGTCAAAGTGGGATTGTCTGCTCCTTCTCTTACCCATTTATTTTGTGCTGATGATAACTTGCTATTCTTGGAGATCACTTCTGATACTACTGCTGCTCTCAATCTAATTTTGGAGGGATATGAGGAGGTTACAGGCCAACAAGTCAATTTTCAGAAATCTGCAATCACATTCAACCTTAATACTACAGAAGCCTTACAATTGTAGATTGCTCTTCTTTTGGGGTGTCGGTTGTGCCTTGTCACGAATGATACCTAGGGTTTCCAACACATGGAATTTGGATACACTTTCTCATTTTTTCACTGATGTGGAAACAGCACTCATACTTTCAATTCCATTACCTACCAGTGATGTAGCGGACAAGCTGATTTGGCATTTTCATTCATCAGGAAAGTTCCATGTTAAGTGTGGTTATTGGGCTGCTCAATCTCTAGCTGAACTCAGTGCAGGGGATACTGGGTCTTCCAACTCTTTGGGGGATAACATTTGGAAGCATTTGTGGGACTTGGCTGCTCCAAATGAAATTAGGTTATTCATGTAGCGTTGTTTTGAATCCATCCTCCCTTGTGTTGAAAGTGTATTCAACAGACACAGCATTCATTCGCCGGTGTATGGTCGGTGCAAAAGAATCTTTGAATCAGTTCTACATGCTCTCTGGTTTTGTACAACTGCAAAAAAGGTCTGGCTTCTGTCTCTATTCTATTCTTTGGTTGGGAATTGGAAATGCCATTTCTTTTAACGATATGTTGTTTCTATTCTATCTTCTTCAAAGTTGCTTTATTTTGTTTATCTAAGTTGGAGTATTGGAATGCACGAAATGATTATATTGTTTGCAACACATGCATACGTGGTTGTGTTTAAAGCTTCTCGATTGATGCATGATTTGGAAAAGGCTAGTGTTGGAAGTTCTTCCTCTTCTGTGCAAGCTGGTGGAGTACAAGTACAATCTACTGGCCGTCTTACTTGGCAACCACCTCTAGGAATCGGTGGGATGTGTCCCGCCTTCCACTCTCTTAGTGCCTTAGCTGGTTTTGTGAGGTGGCAATTGTTTACTAGATGGTTGTCACCTTTATATGCCAAGATGAAACAAAGTGTCGTCGATGTATATTCCAACGGGCAACATAGTGGAAAACTACTTGTATTTACATTGATGCTCTTCGTGAGTTTTACCTTTTCGGTATGTCGCATATAACCATTGTTATTCGGTACGTTTTAAAATACATTATTTTTGTAGGAGTTGCTGCTGTTATCGCGGGACATTCCTCTGTAGTTCAATGTAATCCGAGGTGAAGGCATCATGTCCCCCCTCCCAAATGTATTATCTTGTTTCTTCAATCGAAGAGTGAGAATCGCCGTACCAGCCCTCTTTCAAAAAACAAATCAGAAAACACTTGGACAAAAATGGGAGCGATATGGGCCTCTAAGTATGCGGAACCGAGTCCACAACGAATACCAAACAGGCAAACACAAATCTTGGCAAAACTAGGGTTTCTTCTAACGTACGCTGTCATCCCAACGCGCACCCTTCAACTCTCACGCCCCCAGTGACCAAACCCTCACCGCACATCACTGGGCCCATCCCAATCCAACGGTCATAAACCGCCCTGTGCGCGCGATAAGGTCACACATCCCGAAAGCGCATGATAGTTTAATCTCCTCTTGAATGGTTATCGTTCTCCCTGGGATGCGCTCTGTTCTCCCCTCCTAACCTTAACCTCTTCCCCCGCCACTTTCTTTCCCCTCCTTTTTCACACTTCAAATTCATGGGTCGAATTGCAAGAATTGATTTGATACGTATTTGAAGGAAGAAACCAAAATGGGTAGCAGATCGTAGCTCCGAGTAAGTTTGTATGTAATCTAAAGCACCATTATCATTGATTCTATTTGCTACTTGCATCGAATTTAGCTGTTCATTTCCCATTTGTATGACTTTGGTTGGGAGTAGAAACATTTTGGGTAGCTTTTTTGTCTTAATTTTTATATGTTTCGGGTGTTAGGTAATTAAGAGGTTTCCATTCATCGACTGAGGAAGAATGTCGGAAGGAACAAGTACTAGGATGGACGATTTGTCTCAAGACGATGCTGGCACGATAGAGGAAGCGGCTGAGGACTCGATTCTGTCGCGGCAGACTTGTTTGAA
Organism: Fragaria iinumae; assembly: GCA_009720345.1. Lineage (NCBI taxonomy): Eukaryota > Viridiplantae > Streptophyta > Magnoliopsida > Rosales > Rosaceae > Fragaria > Fragaria iinumae. The sequence goes on along the minus strand of CM019120.1, from coordinate 24,088,041 downwards.
TCTTGTTCCTGTTGTTGGCCAGAGATTTGCTTCTCAAGATGCTGCTTACGAATTCTACTGCGGTTTCGCAAAGCAATGTGGGTTTTCGATTAGGCGTCACCGCACTAGGGGCAAGGATGGTGTTGGCCGGGGAGTGACAAGAAGGGATTTCACTTGTCATAGAGGTGGATACCCGCAGATGAAGCCGGCTGAGGATGGGAAGTCGCAGAGGAATCGCAAGTCGTCGCGCTGTGGTTGTCAAGCGTATATGCGCATTGTGAAAAGGGTAGAGTTTGATGTCCCTGAGTGGCGTGTTACAGGATTTAGCAATGTGCATAACCACGAGCTTTTGAAGTCCAATGAAGTGAGTCAACTTGCTGCATACTGTTCTATGTCTCCGGATGACAAGAGCCGGATATGCATGTATGCCAAAGCTGGGATGTCGGTGCGACAAATGATGAGATTGATGGAGCTGGAGAAAGGTGTTAAACTAGGCTGTTTAACGTTTACGGAGGTAGACGTGAGGAACCTGCTGCAGTCTTTTAGAAATGTTAATAGGGATAATGATGCCATTGATCTTATAGCAATGTGCAAAAAGATGAAAGATGAAAACCCTGATTTCAAGTATGACTTCAAAATAGATGGTCATAACAGGCTGGAGCATATTGCTTGGTCTTATGGTTTGTCTATTCAATTATATGAGAAATTTGGAGACGCAGTGGTTTTTGACACAACTTATCGTTTGGACGCATATGATATGCTGTTAGGCATTTGGCTTGGAGTGGATAACCATGGAATGATTTGTTGCTTCGGGTGTGTGCTTCTGCGGGATGAAAATATGCAGTCATTTTTCTGGGCATTGAAGGTAACAAGTTTATTTACATATCCCTGATGGAAATGAGCATCATAATCTTTCTGATTTGTTACTAATTTTCATTTTAGATATGAATTTGCAATATCTTGTGAACTGTGGGGTTCTTCCAATTTTTTTTTTCTTGCTTACTTTGTTTGGCATATGGTTTTATACTTCTAGTATGTTCCCGACGCTTTTGATTTATGCGCAGACATTTTGGTGGTTCATGAAAGGAAAGACTCCACAAACAATATTAACTGACCATAACATGTGGCTGAAAGAAGCTATTGCTGTCGTCATGCCTCAAACTAGACACGCCTTTTGCATATGGTACATTGTTGAAAAGTTCTCAGAGTGGTTTTCTGCACTCCTTGGATCTCGATATGATGAGTGGAAAGCCTACTTTGATCAACTCTACAATCTGCAGTCAGTAGAGGATTTTGAAGAAAGATGGATGGAAATGGTTGATAGATATGGACTGCATACAAATAAGCATGTAATCAGCTTATATGCTTTACGGTCATTTTGGGCTTTAGCATATATGAGGCCTTACTTTTTTGCTGGAATGACAAGTACATGTCACTCGGATTCAATTAATGCTTTCATCCAACGTTTTCTGGGTGTAGTGTCTCAACTAGATCGTTTTGTAGAGCATGTGCGTAACCTTGTTCTTTCGTATACTTTTCTTGTGGTGTTTTGTTCTGTTACCATTTTGCTTGACCTTCTTTTACTTGCTAAAACCTTCTCATTTGCAGGCAGCAGATATTGTTAATTATAGTGATCGGGCTGGGGCAAAGCAAAAGTTGCAACAGAAGCTGCAGAGAGTCTCCCTTAAAACAGGTTCACCAATTGAATCACATGCTGCCTCTGTTCTTACTCCTTATGCGTTTGGAAAACTTCAAGAGGAACTTCTATTGGCTCCACAATATGCATCTCTTCCGGTAGATGAATTTTGTTTCCAGGTCCGGCATCATACTCAGGCAGATGGAGGCTGCAAAGTGATTTGGGTTCCAAGTCAGGAGCACATCAGCTGTAGCTGTTGTGAGTTTGAGTTCACAGGCATCCTCTGTAGGCACGTTCTTCGTGTCTTGTCCAATAATAATTGTTTCCGCATTCCAAACCAATATCTACCCACCCGCTGGTGTGGTGTCAGCTCATCTTCCACCAACACCTTTCAGAACGCTAAAGACAAGTCTGAGAAGATTCAACTATTGGAGTCAATGGCTTCAACACTTGTTGCTGAATCAAGTGAAACAGAGGAGCGCCTTCATGTTGCATATGAGCAAATTGCAGTGGTACTATCACGTGTAAAAGACCTTCCGAGTACAACACGTAAAGCAATTGAAGGATCCTCTAATTGCCCACCTGATATTTGTCCACCTAATATAATGACTCTACCCGAGGTGGAAGTTGACGATGGAGTTGTTCGTTTTCCAATTGGAAACTCTCATGATTCTGTTTCTTCAGGGAAGCCTAAAGAGAGAAGACCAAAAGAAACTGTTGAAAGCAATAGAAAGCGAACACGGCAGTGTGCTGGCCCTTGCTGTCTGAGTGTCCAGTGATGGGAGTGATATTTTGAGTTGAGATGTAGTAGAAAACTTGTAGGGTAAAAGATTGGAAATAGGCTAGTTTGATGTAGCAAAGGAAAAGCAGCACTTCTTCAATGTTCATTTTTGTAGATATTTTGCTGTTCATTACCGTGGATCGACATCTCTCCTTATACTGGCTTCACACTCTTCATTTCGAATGTAATTGACGTTTGGATATTAAAATGTGCTCTAGTTTCTGCAATCATGGCACCATTGTAAACAGGTTGAGTTTGTACAGTCTTGATCAGTGTTGTAGACTTGTAGCATTAAGTTTAATGTTTACTTTCTCTATACCTAGACATGACAAACTGCTGAAAAATCCTCTACTTTTGATTATACAGAGTTCCAGACTGCAGTAGCAAGGTAGAAATTCTGTACAGGACCATAACTTAACTGAATATTTACGCAAAGAAACCTTGCTTGGTCTGCTCGGCGAAAAATTGACTCCATTTTCAGCAAGTTTTCTCCCTTTAACCTGACGATGATCATGCATGAACCAAAAAGTTCCCTCTGTGGCAGTGCTCTTGCCATACTGGAACCAGGCTTTCCTGTGTATTCGGCATCATCTTACAGATGGTTTCAGTGTTGCTGCTGCAGGTATTAACACCCCTAGCTATGGCATTATCAGAAGATATTTTTCCCTGAGATGAAACCTGCAATTGTAAAGTAATCGACTACAGTACATATGTATAGCAGTAGAAGGACTTTTAGAGAATGAACTTGAAGAATGATAGCAAGTGGTCAAATTTATAACATGGTTATATTGAAACCTATAGGCTGTATGTAACGAATAGTTGAATATGCTGAACTATGCAGGTTGCATAAGGAATGTCCTCCAACAATTTTCTACTCATGGAATATGATTTTTTTTCTTCCATGTCAAGAAAACAAAGATGCACAAGGCAGTCACCTTTCCCTTTTTTCTACTGGTATAGTGGTATGTTCACGTAAGAATTCTGCACTGGAGTGGTGTAGATAGAAAGCAGAACTGTCTTGAAGAAGCAAAGCTTTCTTTAGAAGAATTACTTTTTACCATGGCCAACCAATAAAAGTAAAGAAAGATCAGAAGCATTTTTGAAAGAACTAACTAAAACTTAATGCATCGTATCGAATGAAAGCAGACAGGAAAAAGAATCTTAACATCCAATAATATTCTATCTCTGTTTTGATTTTGTTCTCCAGTAATGTTTTGCCTTTTTGCTAATACTTTTGATGCCTTTCTTTTGTCAATTTGTTGATGATATGAACAAGGCTTGAATCGGAGAATATGAAACATTGAAACCTCATGAAGAATATTAACAATCGTCCATTTTATGAAAAGTTTATGCTCCATGACATCCATTAATTCAATGAAAAGCTAGGGTAATTTGGGTTGTAAAGAAGATGAATCAAAAGCTAATTTTCGTTTTCTTTTCTAACAAAGCTTAGCTTGGTACCCTTCTTGGCAAGCTCATTTCATTCCAATAAGCACTTCTGAGTGTTGGCTTTTCGGAAAATGCATAGGTGTCTGTCTTTTAGGCTCAGAATTCTCCATACCATTAGCTATGGAGTATGGAGTTGATTATTTGCTAATCCTATGTCTCTGTGACATGCAACTGTGGCTTTTACCTTTACAAATGTACTAAAGGCATCAAAGTTTCCTCCAATTTAAGTTACTAAATGTAGCTGATGATATGGCTGTGTTTAAATTAATGTTTTCGATTAAATGAAAAGTGCTCTGATGTGAACAAATGAGGACAATAACTTTGTAATGAAGTTTTTTAAGAACCCTCGAATCTTTATCCTTTTAAGCAACCTTTGCTCCAAGCGATTCTACAATTCCCTCTCCCTTTTCCCCAGTCCAAAACTTCAACCCCATATTCCCTTATTTCTCTCCTTCTTCTTCTTCTTCTTCTTCTTCTTCTTCTTCTTCTTCTTCTTGAGCTGTTCTGCATGAATTCTAGCAGTTTTAGACTCCAAAATGCCCAAGACAAAGGCAGTCACACATGCAGATCTTTCACCGAGCCGCCCACGCTCAGCTTTGAGCAGCAAAACAGGCCTTTTTCTCATGGTCTTGACCATTCTTTGTGGCCTTCTTTGCTTCATTCTATGCTTAATTGCTGAAGCTACTCGCTCTCGGGTACTTATACTAGTTCCATACTAGTATCTTCTTTCAATCTACTTCTTTTTGAATTGTTATTCGCAAAATCTATTGTCCATGTAGGTTACATGGCTGAGCAGCGGTACTAATGAAGATGGGAAGGAAGGGAAATACGAGTGCATCTATAGTGGTAGTGGGAAAACACCTTTGTTAAGTGCAGCCAGTGCATTTTTGGGGTTGGCAATTATCATGGTGGTGGAGCATGGATACATGTTGTATGCAATGACCAACTCCCCACCTTCAATCTTGCTTACATGGGAGCCTCATGATTCAGCTTCTGCCAAGTCTCTGAAATGGCATGCCGCCATTTTCTTCGTCGCAACTTGGTATGCCTATCATCTTAATTAGTCTTCTTCTTGCATCATTCATGCTATGTTGTCATACTGTCAAATAAACATGATCAATAGTTCCAACTGATAATACATACATATATATATATATATATATGATCACATAACATGTCAGATTGTCTAGCGAGCGAACTTTTACTAATATTTCTGTTACTTATTTAGGATCTGTTTTGCTGTTGGGGAGATTTTGCTATTAATTGGCCTAAGTGTGGAGTCAGGCCATCTGAAAAACTGGGCTAGGCCGAAACCCAGTTGCCTTGTGATCAGAGAAGGTGTGTTCTCTGCAGCAGGAGTGTTTGCCTTGACTACTGTTTTTCTTGCCGCTGGATTATACTTGACGGCGTTGCGTGCACAGAGAATTTCCCAAGACCAAGAAAATGTAAGGCTAGAGGTGATCGAGGCCGCTGTACTTTATGCATCTCCGCCAATTTCACCTCATCTAACAACCATTCCAAGGGAGAACCCCATTTTCAGAGAAAACCAGAATGAGCAGCCATCAGTACTTGTGCTCCAAGCAGCTTTAAGCAAACACTAAAACTTTTTAAAATGAAGGATTGTTACAAGTTTCCATCTCCATCTTTTGAAAGTCTGGTGAAACAAATGTAAATTGTGTACAAAATGAAATGACTAAACTCACTCAAGTTTTCTTCTGGCCAAAAGATTAAACTAACTGAAATGAACTATTTGTTTCATCTTTGAAATTTGACCCTCTTGGTTTTCTATGATGGTCAATAAGGAGATTTGAACTTAATTGGTTCCCTTCTTTTTTGAAACTGGTTTGGATGATGAATGAAAAAGCATTAAACCCAGTTGATATGATATCATGTCATGTCAGAATTCAGATACCAATACTACCATCATAGTACAATTTGGTCCTCAAGTGACTGCTGTGAAGACAGGACTGAGGTCCCAAAATTTATAATGCAGTGAACCTGTTTAATTAATGTAAATGCAGTGGAAAAATACATCTAACTACTCTAACTGGAAATTTAATTTTGTATCATATTAAATGAAACTATGAAAAAGCAATTTTGTTTTGAAAAAAAAAAAATTGTCCAAACAATGTCTGACATTTTAGAGAAGCAAAGCTTTGGTAACTCAACTTTGAAAAACTTCAAAACGGTATCTCATGTTTTTAACCCGATCGAACATTGGTATCTGGAGTTGTTAAGTCCGTTAAAAAGACAGACCATCAAAGGCTACTTTCGTCTTTTCATGTATATATAAACATATTTTTTCTTCTATTTTTTTCATTTTCCCACTCTCATTCTCTGTGTGTGTCTCTCTCCCTCTCTCCCTCTCTTTCTCTCAATATATCTTATGCTAGCTGCTCATGAACAACCCAGATCCAATCAATATAAGAAAAGAAAATTAATGAAGAGGGTACTTTTGGAGTGTGATTCGAAATGAGGAAAGCTTCAAGCTCTTGAAAGGTTTGATCCAATTGGGTATCTTTGATTTTAAGCTCTTGTTCTTCTGGGCGGTGGGTTTGGTTAAAATAGAGAAGAGGGGTACGGTGGTGATGTTGGGGTGGAGTGGTGGGATCAAGGTCCTCTGTTTTATTATGAGGGTCAGCCATGAACGGTGTTTTTAGAGGTTAGCAAAGATTGGATCTTGATTGGTTGGAGCAAAAATGGTGGCAACAACAATTGAAACCAATATATCTTATTCTCTCATCCCTTAGTGAGATTGTAGATTTATCAGTTTCCCCTCGACAATATTTACCCACATCAACTATTCCTCCTCCTAATTGAGAGTAGACCAAGATTAATATAGGCTCAATAAATGCATTGTTTTCAATTTGGATTTTCTCATACGCAGAGAAAGATGAAGATGAAGGTCTTGGAGAAACTTAGGAGAATCCATGTAAGATGAAGGTGAGGAACAATTAATCTGGGTTTAGATTTTTTTAAATGTGTCATCGTTCATTATTGTTAAACATACAATATGCTTCTAATATTTTCCTCACTAAAAGCAAAGAGAGAAACAATGACACCAGGCCATATGCTGGAGTCTTCACCTATGCTTTACCAATCTCCGATCAATCTGATTGACTAAGACTTTGGCTAATACCATTTAAGTATCGGAGTTCTCATCCCTGTCTCTTCCCACAATGTCATGGCCTTGTTATTGCATGGGAGAATACCCCCTTCGTCTCCATTATGCATAGCTCACAACTCACTCCTCTCTCCGCACTCTGCTCCGATCTCTACTGTATCTGGGTTGAGATTTACAAACTGTACAAAGAAAAACTAAGGATTGATTTCAGTTTGCCTTTGAGGTTTGAGGTTCACTTCGTTTCACCCCATACTTTTAATTTTAAAAATTTACTCCATAAAGTTTTCAATTTTTATAAATCATGCTCAATTGCTGAAATTTCATCTAATTCAGATGTTAATTTTGACTTCATAACTCACTAAAAGCGCTAAAATAGTCATAAAACAACATAAATCGTCTTTTAGGACCATTTTTTCTAAGATTCCATGCTAACATTTAACCTCCAAATTAGACGGAATTTTAACAATTGGGCATGATTTATGAAAATTGGAAACTTTAGGGAGTAAATTTTCAAAATTAATAGTATGGGGGGTGAAACAATGTCAACCCCAAACTTCAAGAGGGTAAACTGAAATTAATCCAAAAACTAATAAATAGTTTAAGAATAATAGTTTTTTATATATATATAAATAATAATAAAGGTCAAATTGGTCATTTCAATATAAAATTTGACTACCGTTAGTTTTTTTAATGGACTTAACGGCACCGGATACCAATGTTCAATCGGATTAAGAACGTGAGATACCATTTTGAAGTTTTTCAAAGTTGAGATACCAAAGCTTTATTTAACTAAAATGTCACACTGTTTGGATCATTTTTCCTTTGAAAAATTAATGGAACAACTCCAATAATAATAGCAAAATTATTGATTGAACCATAGCAACAATCCTCCTGAGAGTGAAGACATCGACAAGATGCCCATTGCAATACCCTCAAGGACATCGGTCCAGGTGTTGATTGAACTGGCATGTTACTAATTTGATGTAAATGAGGTAGCATTTGAGTCCCAACATCAATTTTTGGCCAACAAGCTTAGGGACCTAGTGCAATACCCTCGTAAACCTTCGTGTGTTATTAACTTGACGTAAACGAGTTGGCGTTTGAGTCCCAACAACAATATGTGGCCAACAGGCTTAGGGGCTCATTGCAATACCCTCGTGCACATTGGTCTAAGTACTCATTTAGTCAGTGTGTTGCTAACTTGATGTAACCAAGATGGCGTGTTACCTCAAGAAAACCTTTGGATTCGTGAGAAAAATACTTTATGTCAATGGAACAACCTCACTAGTTGCAAAGCAACACCCACATGCCGATAACAACAAGTATCAACGAACAAGCTTATCAAACAATCACGATTATCCATACGAAATTATCGACAACTTTGCCTTCATATTAAAACTCAGCCCAAGAGACGATGATGAGTTGTAAAAACAAATTATTGATCTTCCATTTTCTTAACCAAAATTCAAAAATAGTGTAATCTTCCTTTCCCAACAAGAAAAATAACAAAATTCAATTGAGAAATTTTATTAACACGTCCCTAAATGCTAGATACACATATTTTTTTAAAAATTAATTATATAAGACTTTGTGTGTACGGAAAATTACCAAAATAGACATTCATATCAAAAGTAAATAAACCTAGTTGAAATAAAATATTCCGCTTAAAGTTTTCTTCTCCTCTACGAGAACAATGTATGTGAAGACACCAAGCCCTAATTAGAAATAGCTAGCGACATTTATCATGAACAACCATAGTTTCAAGCAAAAACTGAAGACAACGTACCTCTAAATGCGGTATAACTTCTTTATCTTTGATTAAGTTTGATCTACTATAAAATTTAGATTTTAGAGTTTATTGTTTGATTAGATAGTAAAACCGACGGGAGAAGATGTTAACAAAGAGAAAGCCCTCGACGAAGATCTTAACAAGGTGAGACCGTTTAGAGAAAAATAAAAACCGTCGAGGAATATGTCAAAGAGGTGACATTACGAGAATAGATGAAACATTTTGAATAAGTTGAGTAGCAGATCTAGAAAAGTATGTGTTTTTAGTGAATGAGTTGTGTATTTTAAATAAAGATATCGTAGGAAGTTTAGATATGTGTATCTAATAAAATGTTATAACAATAAAATTAATAGGTGGTGTATTAAATATGAGATGTGTATATAATAATTTAAGGACGTGTTAATAAAATTTCTAAATTCAATTCAGTATTAATGGGCCTGTTGATTTTGAAGAAAAAGGACCGTCACCGACCATAGGTAACCCAGCCGTTATTATAAAACCTCCCCCAGAAAACGGAGAAAAAGATCCAAACCGTCTCCTCTCAGTCCCTCCCTTTCCAAACACTCCAAACTCTCTCTCTCTCTCTCTCCAGGGTTTTCTCTTCACACCGATCCCAGTTTTCTTAGGGTTTCAGAATACGACATGTCGCTCAGGCCGAACGCCAGGACCGAGGTCCGCCGGAACAGGTACAAGGTGGCGGTGGACGCCGAGGAGGGCCGTCGCCGGAGAGAGGACAACATGGTCGAGATCCGGAAGAGCAAGAGGGAAGAGAGCTTGTTGAAGAAGCGCCGCGAAGGTCTTCAGGCGCAGCAATTCCCGGCGTCTGTTCAGCCGGCGAACCTCGAGAAGAGGGTACCGATCTCGGTTTGGCTTGATCTATTTGTTCTTGGATTTGATTGGATCCGATTTTGTGACTGCTAGGGTTTGATTTAGTGATTAGAACGATAGGGTTAGGGTTGTGGATATCTTTGTTTAGGTTTGATTTCATTTTTTATTTATTATTTCTTGAAATTATTGAAATCTTGTACTGGTGTGGATTTGATTACAGTTGGAGAGTCTACCGTCGATGGTCGCCGGAGTTTGGTCAACCGACAGTGCTCTGCAGCTGGAGTCTACCACGCAGTTTCGGAAGCTTCTTTCTATAGGTGTGTTACTTGATTAGGGATCTTTTCATTTTTAGGGTTTTCGAAGATTGCGCATGTGCTTTTCGGCTTGATTTGATTATTGTATTGCTTACTGAATTTTTGATGGTTGGATTTTGTAGAACGAAGCCCCCCGATTGAGGAGGTTATTCAAGCTGGTGTCGTTCCGCGATTCGTTGAGTTTCTAGTCAGGGAGGATTATCCGCAACTTCAGGTTTGGATTTGATCTGTGCTGTTTTGTTATTGTTTTGGATATTTTGTGCTTGGAGATGCCTCCAAACGCTTGGTTTTGTAACTTGTTTGTTGGGTTTTTTGAATGTCCAGTTTGAGGCTGCTTGGGCTCTTACAAACATAGCATCTGGAACATCAGACAACACCAAGGTGGTGATTGAACACGGGGCAGTCCCAATATTCGTGAAGCTTCTTGCTTCTCCAAGTGATGATGTTAGAGAGCAGGTATATGTCTTGATAATTGTTGTTTTGAAGTTGTTGGTTCTCTGTTCTTTCTTATTAGATGCATACTAGATTTAATTTGTTATGCTGAATTTGAAATTGTGTTCTGAAATTGTAGGCTGTTTGGGCCTTGGGAAACGTTGCTGGTGATTCTCCTAGATGTCGTGACCTAGTCCTCAGCAGTGGAGCCCTGATGCCGTTGCTGGCCCAGTTGAATGAGCATGCTAAGCTTTCAATGCTAAGAAATGCCACCTGGACACTGTCCAACTTTTGCAGGGGCAAGCCACAGCCTCAGTTTGATCAGGTTTGTTGCTTTTAAATGTCCACTTTTATGGGTCGAAAAAAACTTGATTGATTATTGCTTTTGTCTTTTATTAACTTGGGAACTTGTATCAGGTGAAGCCAGCTCTTCCGGCTCTTGAGCGTTTAGTTCATTCCAATGATGAAGAAGTCTTGACAGATGCTTGCTGGGCACTCTCGTATCTCTCTGATGGTACAAATGACAAAATTCAAGCTGTGATCGAGGCAGGTGTATGCCCAAGACTTGTGCAGCTTCTCTTGTAAGTGTTGAATGTTATTGATCTATGTGTGATTATGTCTGTTATATTATTTTGGTTGTCTAATTGGTTTTCCTTTGGGTTGTTTCTGTAGACATCCATCGCCTGCGGTTCTTATTCCTGCACTTCGCACTGTTGGTAATATTGTGACAGGAGATGACCTTCAGACTCAGGTACCTGTTCTTGGATTTTTATGTATTTATTTCTTATTTACTGTTCTTTTGCTATACTTGTCAACTTGTATTTAGAATCATGTTGTGACTATTCAAGTCGAATGTACCTTTTATTCAATTTTTAAGTGATAATGAAAAGTAATTGTCGAGTTAATTTGGTAGAGAAATAGCAGTAATCAGTAATATGGAACTGTTAGATCATGTGGTGCAGAACTAGCTTTGAACTAAAATGTTAGTCTCTGTATAAACTGTGATAATTGGAAACACATCTCTTGCTGGTTGAGATTGTTTGGCTATTGTACTGTAATGTGATTTTTCTGTCTCAATTTTCTGCTACTTTAGTATATGGTTCTGATGAGCGATCATTTTCTTCAGTGTATAATCACCAATGGCGCACTTCCGTGCCTTCTGAGCCTATTGACACACAATCATAAGAAGAGCATTAAGAAAGAAGCTTGCTGGACTATCTCAAACATCACAGCTGGAAACAGGGAACAGATACAGGTAATGATTGGTCATTTAGGGTTTTCTTCTCTTTATAGTATTGGGCTTATGATTTTTCTGGCATTTGTAGATTTGTCTGGGTTCATGTTTGGTGGGCCAAGTATTTTTACTTCCTAAGTACCTAATTTCACAGTGTGGAAATCTAATTGTATCTTGTCATACTTGATGGAGATTTTGTTTAATGTTCTGAATGCTAAGTAGATTGCTACGTTTTTGAACTTTTTGAATGTATCTAAGAATGTTCCTTCTAACTAGTGTTTACCATGTGTAGCTGTGTCTGACTACTTTGTAAATTGTTGCAGTACGTAATAGAAGCTGGTTTGATTGGCCCTCTTGTCAATTTGCTCCAAACTGCTGAGTTTGAGATCAAGAAAGAGGCTGCTTGGGCAATTTCGAATGCTACTTCTGGTGGCACTCATGAGCAAATCAAGTGAGTCATTTACACATCTTTTTCGTTTTTATATATTTGTTGACCCTTTCTGTTTCTAGATCCTAGTGGTAGTTGCTAAATAATTTTACTCTGTCATGTCGTGTCAGGGTCTTGGTGACCGAAGGCTGTATAAAACCATTAAGTGATCTTCTTGTATGCCCTGATCCAAGGATAGTGACTGTCTGCTTAGAAGGGTTGGAAAACATTTTGAAGGTGGGCGAAGCTGAAAAGAATTTGGGTAACAGTGGAACCAACCTCTATGCACAGCTGATTGATGAGGCTGATGGTCTGGAAAAGATTGAAAATCTGCAGACTCACGACAACAACGAGATTTATGAGAAGGCTGTTAAAATTCTTGAGACATATTGGTTAGAGGACGAAGATGAGACATTGCCAGCTGGAGATGCTGCTCAGCCAGGCTTCAACTTTGGAGGCAATGGGCCTCAAGTTCCAACCGGTGGATTCAATTTTAGCTGAAGGTAAGCAACACCCATTTGAATTGTGCTTGGTTTGGCAAGTAAATGGTTTCCTTTTATTTACCTTTTGATCTCTATATATGCAGGAACTTTTAATTGGACGGAGGAGCAGAAGTTTCCTGATATGGGTTAAGTTGGGGTCAAGTTCAGGTCGAGTCGGGGTGGTCGGGGCATCTCGTGTGTCTAGTTTCAGTTTGGTCTGGTGTCCATTGTGGTCAAGAGGTGCCAAGGTGGGTCGGTCTGTTTACTCTATTACGAGTCTATGACCAAATAAGAAGAGATGGGTCGGTTTGATAATGGCAAGGCGTTGGGTTGGCAGGGATATGATTATCACTGCATCCTAACGTGAAGTACTATGGAAGTGTCGGTAGTGGCTCGATGTTGGCATATACAGGGCCCCTAAATGCATGTGCTAGTGAGGGTGGTTTCTCAAATGCAGAATCGAGCTCAATCTTTTTATTACGAGTCGTGGTCTGTATGAGTATTTTTTCCAGAGTCGGGATTTGTTTTGCCTTGTCGAGTGAATATAGATTTGTTAAAAATATTTTCGGGTGTATTCCAAGGAGAAAGGTCTAGCTGTATTTTGGTAATTACCTTGTGAAATATTTAATATTTCAGCCAAGTTAAAGTCTATTTTGAATATTTTTTTTTTCTTTACCAGCAGCGATATGATTGACATGCAATCTGAACCTGGTTAAGCCACAAGCACTGGGTTCTGGTGCGGGCAGAATCACAAACTGTTAGATTTCTTTCATTCAATTTGTTTCTTTAAAGCACGAAATCTGAAGGTGTACTCGTACGCCCATTTGCATGTGTTATCTTTCAGCTGAGGACGCTTAGACATCAAGTAGTGCCCTTTCAAGGAGTTTGGCATGTAGGTTGCCAGTGTGATGGGAAACGTTATTTGGCCTCTATGAATTCTCCTTCGTTCGAGGACCTTGGTTTTCCGCTAATAGCTCCATGGAGTTTTCCCGCTCTGCAAGTGTCTAAGCACTACGGTCTGTTGCGCGTGTTCATCGGAGACCTCTTTGGGAGGGTGTGGCAAGGAAATGGTAGTGGTAGAGTAAACTTCAAAAAGATGATGATATTCCAAGAGCATTTTGGCAAATAAGCTATGAGTGTGGGAGCTTGTACTTCAATCACTTAGCAGCCACAGAACATGCTCATAGGTTTAGGTTTCTCTGCCTGCGAGCAATGCTTGCTGCTACTGAGGGAAGGCTCATAAGAAAGTCAGGGAGTGAATGTTGTTGGTGATTCCTGGCTTGCCTTGTAAGTTGTAACCTTAATTTATTTCATTCACCATTGGTTAGCTTTTACTGAAAATAGATGACCGTTTAGAGATGAATAACAAGTGACATATCTTTAGGCTAGTGTAACTTTTTTCTACATGATATAGGGAGGCAGATTTCATTGTGATACTGTGTGTTAACGTTTGTTCTTAAGAATTTTATACCCCAAAACCATATAGCAGCAATTTCATTCTCTTGGATTTGCACACCTAAAACCTGAGTGTCTCGACAGTGAGCTCGGTCTTCAATCAAAAGCCCAAGTTGGTCTGTAAGGTTGAAATATATTTATATGGGGTGGTGGGCATGCGCGAGGTCATTGACTGTCTGTGTAATGGAGATCGAGCCAGAAATCATATTTCCATGACTGAATATTTGAACATTTTAACAGAGCTATCTTAGCTAGCATGCCCTACTTATTTATTAATTATTACTCACCCAACACTGTCAAATTTGTGTTTTTAAACGCAGTAAAAAGAAGAAATTAGAAACAAGTGGTGACGAGGTTAAAAATAATTAACTAAAAAATTTGGTGGTCCAGGGTTAAAATTTGTCAGTCTCTCAGAGACAAACAAAGGTGCCCCATGAGATTTCATTTTCCTTTCCATATAGTATCTGGCAAGTTTTTTGTCTCCTTTTACCAAAGCCTCGGCGCCCCCCCCCCTCTTATCTATCTGTAATGCCCTGTCTATGCGGCTAACGATTTCTGCAGGGTTAGTGATCAAGCCTCCTCTATGACTTCATGTCGCGGATTTAAGAATTTTTCTTTTTGACACATCAAAATACGTAATTTTACCTTAATTATAACTTTTTTTTACATATTTTGTTGAGCACGTTGCTACACACGATTTATGTAAATATAAATAAATTAAAGATAAGCATTAGTTTCTCGAAATTAGAAACTACAAACATCGTGATAAGTTGATTTCATAATATACCGACTTTAGGGTGTAAATAACAAAAGAACATTAGTATGTATAATCTAGGTGGTTTACTACACGCCACTTAGACGACCTGAAGTTAGTCTCCAGATGATGAGTGCATGTACCAACAAAGATGCAAACCCTATCCTCACCCACCATTGCTTCTCATCCTTGGATTACGATTGAAGCATTTTTGCCACAAAACATGTGTTTCGATTATGTTATTTTTTATTAGAGACGTGGATCTAATTGGGTGATTATATATGCTAAGGACGATTTTGAGATGGGAATATGAAATTATGAACACAAAGGACCGAAGGAGGATAAGCTAACCTTGGAGATGTGGTTTTGCAGAGAGCTACTTGGGTAATCGAATGCCACTCGCCGCCTTTGTAGTAGAGAGTAGAGAGTAGAGACTACCAGAGGACTAGTAGGGCTACTGTGGATGTCCACGACCTTTTTTTTTTATGCCACGACCTTTTCTTTTCAATTCCATTGTTTTCTTTTGGGATGTGCAAAATCTTGTACTTTGACTCAGCTTGATGTGAACAAAAGTTATATTCCACGCACTTTTTTTCTCTAAAACAATAGTTGCAGTACAATGATGATAATAAATCATTGTTTATTATTAATTATAATTATCAAAATATGCAAATCCATATCTTCTCATATGTATAAATTCATTGAAACATGGTGGATGACTAGCGTAATAGGTTAGGTAGCGTAATAAATTTGTCAACTCAGATTGTCGATGAGCCATGACATAATTGGTTAGGTTATATTCAACAACGTTCAGGTTATAGATTCAACGTCAATAACATATTACATATGTAAGGATGAGGTGGGTTAAGAGATTTAACTAAAAAAAAAACTTACGGGTAGAGATGTAATAATATCTTTATATATGCTATTTTCGTTTATAAGAAAAATCAAATGAATTTGATTCATATGAAGTTAAATGATTAAAAATTAAAATTTGATGAAAATATAAAGGAAGAGTATTCCCTGAAACTATAACTCCATTGATTGTTGGATGAACTGGCTACAAATTCAATACAAAGAATCATAGATGTCCATAGCACGCACAATATTTGATTTACTGAACCTAATAACTGTCAAATTTGTAACTATTAGTTTGTACTCTAAAAACCTTAAGAGCGACGGCCTCCTCTCTCTCAAACTCCCACTCGTCTAGTGGCCAATCTTGGTTGTGGCCGGCCTTTAGGCTTTGCCAACGCCAAGATTTGGCTGCCAAATGGGATCTACAACCACCAATGTAGTGTTGATTGTGGCTTTTTTGCTTGAGGTTTGGGCGAAGGGATATGCGGCTTGTAGGCGTGTGTAAGACATCAAGGTCTGGTCATTATTACCTCTGAGTCATGCGGCAACGCGATTGCATCTGAAGTTTTCTTCATTATGGCATTGAAGATGGAGCTGGTCGGACTGAGGCAGGTTAATGACAGTGGTGAGGCTTATGTAGTCTTGCTGGTTATGGTTGACGGGTCTCGTAAGTGACAACCTTTTAACGAGGGAGTCTGTGATGCTTTGCGGTGGTCAAGGAGGCAATGGGCTCGGTGGTGGCTCTTGGCAACGTTGAAAGGGAAGGTTTTGGTGGAGGCAGGCACGTCACCTTCGTTTTGGGCCTTGGGTGGGGTCCAGTTGAGGCTATTTGGGCCTAAGTATGGGCTTGAGTTTCTCTCAGCCCATTTCTAAGTATTTATATTTATTTATTTACGTTTAATCCTGTTTTAGGAGTTGTTATACTATGTTTTTTTTTTTTTCTAGTATTTACTGTTTTCTGCTATAAATAAGTGAACGAAATCTTTATAATGAATGATGCTAGCATGCCATGTCCTTAACTTACCGAAACGTTTGACAAGGGAAGACATGTATATATGTCATTCTACCTTGAGTATCAATAATTTTCCGTACGGCTTTGACATAAAAAAAAAAACTGTCAAATTTGTACACTATGTATGTTTCATTTGATTGTCATACTATATGTTCTCTCATTCTCCCTCAACAATAACTTTCTCGATTTCGTAGCATATTTACATCTTAAAACTATGATGCATCATTATGTATCAACAATGTCAAAACCCTTTTGCAAGTATATAGTGTCAAGTCCTTTTTCTTTTTCATATGAGTAAAATTCGCTCAATTTTTTTTTCACGAACATACAAAAGCAATTTAATTTCAAAACGGGTTTCTTAGTCAACAAGCCATCAACATTTTGTCTGTTCTAATTTGATTTGTCAAGTCATGTCATTTGTCATTTAAATTGATCCGTAACTACATTAACGCATGTAATATCACATGACAACGAACTAAAAATCACGGTAAAATCTAGTACCATGAGGCATCATCGGAGGCATACCAAGTTTGTTTTCTTTGCCAAGTTAGGGTATATGAATCCATGGTGTGTAACAACATCCCAAAAAAGGCCCCAAATCTAAAATAAGATAACAATGAAGAAAAACAAAGAAAACGAAAGTGAAGTTTGGGTGTTTGGGTTTTGCCGCCAAATGAAACATGTTTTTGCCCCCCAAATTCCCAAAAGCGATGACAAGGCATGGAGAGGGTTTTGGGGTTTGACCTATCAAACGGTGCACAAACAACCATCTCTGACTCACCTCCCTCCCCATCCTTTCCTTTTCCCTGTCCTTCACTCATTTCCACTTAATCATTCCCCTAATTAATTTCTTCCCTCTTTCATATGAAATTTGGAATTTCAATTTTCACAAAACAGAGAAAGACAGAGACAAACACAAACTCCCTCCGCTCCTGATTCAGATATGGCGCCCTTTTTGTTTATTCCGCCAAAACCCCTTTTGGCGGGGCTGGATCAAAATTGTAACCAGGGCCTTTTCCGTCATTTCCCCACCTCCCAGGGCTAGGGTTTCGCGTCCCATTTATATAAAAGAGAAGCAAATTTTTAGATCTGCTGCGCGGCTGCTTCTCGTTTTCTCTGTCGGTTTGATTCCTCCATTTTTAAGCCTCCCCCCCTCTTCTCTCTTCCCACCTTTCTCATCTCTCTCTCTCTCAAAACCCTTTCTCTCTCTATCCCTCCACCGCTTTAGGGTCTGATATATATACTTATCCTCATCTTGATCCTCACCAAACCTCATTTTGAATCCTTTGATCACCACCCACCTCTCTGTTTTTTTCAAAATCATTTCTCTTAGTCCTGTTTTGGGTCTGATCAGTACTACTTCGAATCACTTTGGTTTGTTGTCTTCCTTTAGCCCTTTATTCAAATCATAGCAGCTAAAGCAGCTGATCGATCTGTTTTTCTTATCTCTGTTTTCTTGGGAACCACAACTAGGGTTTTGCTCATAGTTGCGCCGCTTTTAGTCTTAGTTGAACCAAATTGATCAAATTAGTGTGTACCCAGTTCGATTCACTCGTTTTTCTCATCTGGGTCTGTCTTAGATCTTCGAAATAGTTCAGCAAAATGTTGGATCCGTGTGATAAGCTGAGTGATCAGGTACCGAGCTCTTCTTTTGTGATCTCAGAGTTTTGGTTTTGATCTGAGTGGTTGCTGATCGGATCGGCTTTGTGTGTTTGTGCAGGGATCAGAGTCGGAGGACATTAACATGATCAAGAACCCAAATGAAGGCTCATCGGAAGAAGGCCAGAAGAGGACTTGCTTCGATTGCGGCACGTCCAAAACCCCTTTGTGGAGAGGCGGTCCGGCCGGCCCTAAGGTGATCTTCACTTCCCAAAAACCCTAATAGTTTTTGAAATTTGTTTATGGTTTTTGATCTGATTTCTGATCTGTGATCTCTCTGTTTGTGTTTCACAGTCGCTTTGCAATGCCTGCGGGATCAGAAGCCGGAAGAAGAGGAGGGCTATTTTGGGGATAAACAAAACCGGGACAAGTGGTGGTGGAAACAGCAGCGCAGATGAAAATCGAAAGGGGAAGAAGAGCAGTAACAACAAGCAGCTCGGCGATGGCTTGAAACAGAGGCTATTGGCACTTGGGAGAGAGGTGTTGATGCAGAGATCAACGGTGGAGAGGCAACGGAGGAAGTTGGGCGAAGAAGAACAAGCGGCTGTTCTACTGATGGCTCTGTCTTACGGCTCTGTATCTGCTTAAGCTTAGCGGATGAAGAAGAAGAAGCGAATGATAAATAATGAGATTAAAAATAGTTTGTAGGCAAAATTGCAATTCTAACCTTTCTTTCTTGAGTGTAACTTCCTCCCCAATGTCTCTTTCAGTAGTGAAATTTACTTTGTTCTTTATTTTTGTCTACTAAGTAGTAGTAAATTAATCATGGGGTTTTTTGAGAGCGATCGAGCAAGTGTAATGCCCTATTTTTGGCTGACATTAATTCTTAAGTCTAGTAGTATTTGATGTGATTTGTTGTTTCTCATTTCTTTGTGGATGTTCTTGTATGCTAGAACCCTAATTTTTTGTCACTCGGATTGAAATTTAACTTTGCAAACTACCAAACCCAACTACTAAACACTATCAAGCAGGAAAGGGCACAGAGAAAATCCTATCTTCTGCCATAGGAGCCTGACAATGTTTTTCTCTTTGTTTGTACCTAGTGTTTGAACATTGTACGATAATTGAAGAGGGGAATGAGAAATTTTATGGGAGTGGAAAGTAAATCTTCAAGGGCTTGATTTGTTTGGTGATTTTGTTCAGAACACAAAGAAGGGGGTGATAATTGGATTAACAAAAGGGTGATCGAGTTCCCTGTAAGTTCAGATCCTGCAAGTTTTGCAGCTTTAAATGTTGTATCCATAAGAGGGAAAGAGGGAAATTCAAAAGATTTGAACATTTGTAGCAAGTCTTGGCTGTTGACTTGGTGAGGATATTCCATCATGAGATGGCAGATCCATTTGGTTTGAACTTTGAGGGGGAAATTAGGAAAAACATGGTTTGGCCAAGTCTGAAATTGAAATGGAATCAATTTTTTGTCTGTAATTGTCTGCATCAGGTCCTAAATCAATCTTAATAACCAAACCAATCATTTAGGCATAGTTGTCAAGATTTATGTCTAATATGAGTGAATGATTCAAGAACAGAGTGAATCATTCTTATTATGTTGAGTACCGCAAACTTACTATTTGTATTTCTCTTATCGTTAAATTTATTTTAGAGTTTATTATTTCCTCATGAAGTCTCTGGAAAATTTTTAGTTTTTAGTGTTGTCAATATGTACTTTTTTTTAGTTATCGATCAAATTGTCATATCAGACCAATGTTATCAGAAATATCTTATTAGCAAATGCATAATCAAATATAATGTTGTGTAGCAAAACTTACAAATATAAGACAGAAATCACAGTATAGGACCAGTGCCATGCATTCATTCTTAGATTTCCTCATGATTATGATGTCTTGAACTTATATCTTAATGATAGTTTAAGGCAGGGAACCAAAGGTTGAGAATGACAGTCATAATTTCTACTTGTTAGCTTTGTTGTTGGATAAGTAAGTATGTTGAGCTTGAGCCACCCTAGCTATGAACAGTTCATAAAAGAAAAGCAGCTAAGGTCTAAGTAATGTCGCCGTCGCCACCACATCCACATGTGTGGAACTTACTAATACCTTCACGAGTGTCACAAGGTTTTATTGACATTGGCCCCTACTTATTATCAATGTAGATATATGAGCCAAATCAAACTATCCACCCTAGCTACTCCATGGGTTACAACAAATGGTGTTGGTAGATAGAAAATTCTATAATGCTCTTCACCTGTGAAGTCTTAGTCTAATCAATATGACCGGTTAATGATTGGATTTGACACGGAGGTTATTGTAAGTAAACAATATCAATTTGGTAGTTCATATGTTTTTTTTTTAAGAGAAAAAAGGGCAGCAGCCCTAAATATTTCATTGATAAACTCAGGCTAGAATGACATCAAAACACCATTATATTACACAATTAGCTCACTTATTCAAGTGAGCTTAACAGAGGATTAAACTAGATACAAAACAAGATACCAAAGAAACATAAAAATTAGAGCCAAGGCGCTCAATTGCGGTACTCCAAGCCTTATGAATCCATCTAGTTGCAGCTAGCTTTTTCAGTATGCTAAGCTATTCAAACATACGATTTAAGCCACAATCAGTTTGAAATCAGGGCTAATAACCTAATTCCAAATCTGACTTTTAATGGGCTTGAGGTCAGACCCATGCCCAAACACCCGAGTCCATTCCCAAACACTAGCAAATTTGCATCGTCGCTTGCCGACAATCTACGATCGCAGTAATGACAACCAAGATGGCTTCGTCACCGGCGTCCCTGCCCCCGCCGACATCATCATCAGATCTTCTAGTTGAAGAAGCATAGCTCTCTTGGATTCAAGTTCAGACTCTGTCTCACTAATCGGAGTCCAAACCCAAAACCAAATTGGGAGATTCCGATCCTTGCTCGCAGCCATGTCCGGCGGCTGCCAAATCTCTTCCGTCGGTACAGTGATCGCCGACGTTAGCCGGTAACCCTCCACCTCACATCCATGCTCGGCGGCATTTCGTCCTCCACCTCCATGGTTGTTTGACCACAAAAGGTTAATAAGGTTTGCCTCCACAAGAGGGCTTGATGCCGAGAATGAACGGCTTAGAGTCGGCGTCAAGCGCCGTTGGAGACCTAGGCCAAGGCAGCGAGGGTTTAAGAAGGATCGGGTGCGGCGGGTTGGTACCGGCGTCGATCGCTGTGATTGAGAAACCAAGCCATGACGGCTAGGTTTTGAGAAGAGGAGCCGTGCTCCTCTCATAGGTTTTTTTTTTATCTGCACTCGGTAGTTCATATGTTAGAATATTGTATATTAATTAAACTGAAATTTATTTATAGTATCACTCTGTTAAGTTGTCAATGTTATCTAATCGTTTTCTAAATTTTCTAACTTTTGTAAATATATTTATCCATCTACATTAGACTTTTTGTTAAACTCTATCGGTAATAAATGACACCAACAAAGATACGTTTTATTTTGACATTCTATGTTGAATCTAGGTGATTACGTATTTAGTGATGGATGTGAAGGAAAATTTATTAAATCGGAGAAGATGAGGCTATGCATTGGCAGGATGGAAAATTTTAGTGCAAGCTCGAAATGTTGGTATGCAATCTATGAATGGAGGGAGAGGCTATGGTGCATTTTGACCATTCATAATATATAGTTCTTCATCAATGGAGTAAGATTCAAACCTAACAACTAAATAGCGCATGAGAAATAGTGCAAGCTAGTTGGTCTACCATTTAGAGAGCATATGCATCAAGAACTTGCTCTTAGTTCGCTATGTTTTTTTTTTGAATTTCTCCAAGTTCACCAACTCTATGATCTCCTTGTTTTGTGACTTTATGTCATGGATGTAGAAGACTAATATGTCAAAAGGCATATCGGATTGTTGAAACTTGAAACCCAATTTTGTAGTTAGCTAAATTTAAAGAAAAAAGGACCTTAAAAGCTAAGCGCAGTAGAACTTGTTGATAGTATTCTAATCAGATTATGTTTCCTTGTTCCTCCTGAAAAAACAATGCTGCTTCTGAGTGCTTTGCTAGATGGTACTGGATCTCAAATCTTTATGTTGCCATGGTGTCAATAGTACCATGTACAGATAGAAATATGAAGAACAAAATAATACATAATTCCCCATCCATGGTATATACAGATGAAGCCATAAAGAAGACTAGTTGAGATAATCAATCAATCCCAGAATCTAGATATTCTATCGTTGTAGTTTGATGACGATAGAGTTTGAGATGTGCTTATGGTGAAATTCAAAGTAAACAAGAAAAACCGTCAAGAGTCTCGCATTGTTAAATTGAAAGAAGTAGGGTAAAACGTTGTGTATAAAATAGATGTTTCAATATTGAAATAATCATGCCTTTCTCGGCCTCTTGGCTAAGATCAAGTGTAGATATGTTCTTATCAGTTTAAGATCTGATACGTGGGTCAATGACTCGTTAGATATTAAATTAATCTTTTTAAGGGATGAGTCTACCAAAGTAGCTTGCTACGAGGACTCATGCGCGTCATCCAGGTTTGGCGCAACTCACCAAATCTAGTACAAATATTAAGACATGGCTAAGGTCTTTTTTGAAACGACAATGCTAGGGTTTTTGATGCTTTAAGGGCATCTCTAACAAGAGTTGCTATACCCATACTCAAAACTCATCAAAACGCATCTTCAACAATCAAAATCTATACCCAATTATCGGTTCCTACCAGACCCACGACCCAAAATGGGTCGACTGTGAAGGAGGAAACCCATTTGCAACTTGCGCGGGACCCACGAGCCAGGAGCTGCACGTGAAGGAGTAGGCAGACGTAGGAACAACGAGCCAGTCGTCCGTCCTGTTGCAGACGCTCGCTAGATGACAAGAAAACGGGTGGAAGGCGACGACGCGCGAACCACGCGTTGAAGGGAGCTGGACTGGTGTGGGTTATCCCACGTGAGCTCGGCTGTGGTCCTCCAACGGTCAAAAAATGTGCGGCCCAGATTTGATTTCATTCAAAATTAAAGGTCCAAATAAATTCAATTGAAAAAAGAAAAAATGAGGCCGAAAATCTTGTTTTCAAATGAAAAAAAACTTGAAAAATAAGAATTTTTTTTTAGGAAAATATAGAAATTTATTTTGCCCGTTGGAACAATAATTTGCACCAATGTCTATAAATACCATCCACATTCTTCATAATTTTTCACTCTAAAACTTCTCTCCTCCTTCTACACTCTTTAATTTTTATAATTGTTCTTCATCTAGCTAGTTTTCAAATTTTTTATTTTTTTTTCCAAAGATGTCCAACCCCAAACCTAGAGGGAAAGCTTGGAAAAACCCTGAAGATGTGTCGTTGTGCATGGCTGTGGTTGCGGTTGGTGAAGACGGTGACAAAGCTACTGGTCAAGAGAAGAAAAAATTATGGGATCGTATATAGGAAGTGTATGAAGCTTGCAAGTCACCCGGTTTCGTTATTAGATCGGGAGGAGGGTGTGAAGCTCGTTGGAGAAAGATTAGACTGGGTTGCACAAGGTGGCCTGAAGCACTTACCAAAACGGAGGCCGCTCACGCAAATGGTGAAAATGTCACCGACTTGGTAATATTTATTTGTTTATGACCGGTACTATTTTTTTGTTTATAACCCAATATAAGGAATTTGCTAATATTAGTTTATGTTTATGACATTTAATATGAGAGGGAGAAACAAGCTTACAATGCCGGGTTACACCAACCACTTGATTTATCTGAAGGTGAAGATGACCCAATGTATTAATTGTACTTTGTTGCCTCTATTTTAATTTCATTTTGGTACTTTAATTTATGAAATGAATGTACTTTGACTTTTAATTATAATTAATGAGTAATTTATTGCTTTTGTTAATCTCAATTTTATTTATCAAATTGCAAACATTACAATAATACTAAACACATAAACAACAAATAAATAAAAGAAGCAAACATACAAACATAACACACCATGGCACAACCCCAATTATTGAAAGCATAACCATACAAACACTTCACATGCAGTTCTGCTCTGCGTGCTGCTTCACATTCCATAGGTGATTAACCAAATCCTCCTGAAGGCTTCTATGCACAAGTGGACATCTAACCTGCTGGTATCGGTGCATGAATTCCCCAAGTGCAGGAGGATCACGCTCAACCAAATGATCTACTTCGTAGTGGTCATATATTTCTGCTCACCTTGGTCTTGTTGGGACCTCATCGGGATCAACTTCATGATTATCTTCAGTTTCATCGCGCTCATCTTCAACAATCATATTATGCAAAATAATGCAAGTTATTATGATGTACTGGATATCTTCCATGTCCTATCTACAAGCTGGTCCTCTCATAATTGCAAAACGAGCTTGGAGTATTCCAAATGCTCTCTCCACATATTTTCGAAATGACTCCTGCATCTTTGTAAAATGAGCTTGTTGTGGCGTGATCAGGTTTCTAATTTCTTTCACAAAAGTCCCCCATTTCGGGTAGGTAGTAGCATTGACCATATTGGCGATCTCCAACATGGTATTTGACTCGAGGTGACTCACCTCTATAAACTTCGTCGAATAACGGAGACTGTCCAAGGACATTGATATCATTGAGGGAGCCTGGAAGTCCAAAATAGGCGTGTCATATCCAAGTATCGTATGATGCAACCGCCTCCAGGATGATTGTTGACTTTCCTTTATAACCGGTGAAATGCTCTTGTCATGAGGTTGGGCAGTTTTTCCACTGCCAGTGCATACAATCGAGACTTCCAACCATTCCAGGGAACCCTCTTTTGTCAGCAACATTGAGCATCCGCCGCAAATCTGCCTTTGATGGTCGACGGAGGTAATGTTTGTGGTATACTTTCCAGATTGCTCTAGTAAAGTGACTTAGAATTTCCAAAGCTGTAAATTCTTCTATGTCGAGGAACTTATCACGCAGGTTGGCGGGAAGCCCATAAGCAAGCATCCTCATGGCACAAGTCAACTTTTGTTCAGTTGACAAGCCAAGCCGACCGTAGGCGTCAAGCTTTTGGACGAAGTAAGAGTCATGGTTAGCGACATCGTGCATCATCTGGTCAAACACATGAGGCCGCATTTGATACCTTCTACGAAACACATCGCCTTCGAACCGACACGGCGAAGTGATGTAAAGAGCTTTCAGTCGTTGATCCATAGCTTCACGCTCTCTAGGGGTGTATCGTCGGCCGTCTTGGGAACCACCCTATTCATATTCTTCCTCTTGGATCCTATGAATGTGTGAGGAAGCTGCC
The DNA here is from genome assembly GCA_009720345.1 of Fragaria iinumae. Taxonomy (NCBI): domain Eukaryota; kingdom Viridiplantae; phylum Streptophyta; class Magnoliopsida; order Rosales; family Rosaceae; genus Fragaria; species Fragaria iinumae. Next base: position 24,062,615 of record CM019120.1, on the reverse strand, counting down.
TGCATCACCAGGGCTCTTTGACGATTCCTTGTGATGGAATCTTCCTCCTCCTTCATTAGTAGTTTCCTCAACCTATTCATTGCAGCAATCAACAAAAATTATGTGACAAAAATGAAACATAGAACTTGAATTCTGATATAAGAGAGAAGTGTTTGTGAATTAGTGAGGTATGATGGAGTGAAGAGCCTCGTATTTATGGACGGACCAAAAATGATTGATCAAGATAAGATATGACACGTGGCAGATAAAGATCTAAAACGTAATCTCACTAGCCTCTCACGCAACGACACGAGGAGCTAAAGTATACCTAAAATTCGAGATCCGAAATCTTATCGGATATGTAATTATTGAGAAGATAGATATTGTCCTCACGTGGTAGATAAAAATCTAACCTGCAATCACCATCCTATCAACATTTAACACGTGCAATGTCACGTCATATTTGTCTTTCGGTATAAAAATAGCAAGTTATTAATTTTTAAAAATAAAAAAATTATTTAATTTTAACTAGGACAACATATTATATTAAATTATTATGTATGATTTATATAATTTATTTGTTGTTATATAAATCATTTAACCCTAAACATTATATATGAAATTCATTTATTTGTTGATGACCAAAACCCATACTCATATCCCATACCTGTACCTAAATTTTAATCATTTTTTAAAATTTGGGTATGAGTATGGGTTTTGACATAATGGTTGGAAATAGAATATGAGTTTGAATAGTAATGAGGTTGGATGACTCAAAATATAGGTATGGGTATGAATATAGAAATGATTGTTGGAGATGCCCTAAGGTTTAAATGTTTTTTGGTGTTGGTGGTGCCGTGTAAACTTCTAGAACCCGACTTGCAATGAAGGAGATGGGTGGATGGGCCTGAACCATGGTTGTGATTAAGGGCCCAAAATGGCTATGGTATCAGATTTGATTGATAATGGGACCCAAAACCATATGAAATTGGGAGAAGTTTTTACATGCTATAAGAGGACCATGTGGTAGTTTGACGTGGTCCTATATTTCAATTAAATATTGACATTCGAATTTATTACAATTAAAATATAAACTAAGATTTTCTATTTTTTATGAAAATACTTTTATGAGTCTTTGTTGAGTTTGGACTAGGATTTAGGGTTTAGGGGTTAAGGTCTAGGGTTTAGGGTTTAGGGTTTAGAGTTTAGAGTTTATAGTTTAGGGTTTAAAAAGTTATAAAAACTTAAAATTGTCTTTGACAAATTAGCTGATGTAATTTTTACTTAATAAAATCTAAATGTTAATATTCGATTAGAATGTATGACCGTCACGTTGAAAAATTTTTCACGGGTTGGGGCTCGGAGTGCGTGTACCTCGGATACCATGCCATTGCCAAATCGACGTGGACCCCACCACAAATATACTGGGTGCTCTCCAGCTCATTGTTTCAAGTTTTGTCTTGGAACCGCTTTGTCTTTTGATTTTGCCACTTTTCTTCTAAACTACCCGATCAGCCGGACTTTTTATTTTCGATGAGCCGGACTTTGCTAACTGGCCGTGATTTCAGTACAACAGATTATTCATATTCAACCCCCTCTGGTCAGGCCGGCCGATGATACGTGCACCTGCTAGCTTGTTATACAAATTTTGATTATACGAAGCAGGCAATCAGCCACACAACTAGTATGTATTGCCAAGAAGGTATATAAACCACTCTACCTAGCTCGCTGCCAAGTGCCAACGCATTGCCAATCCAAGCTTTGTCGACATTCTTCATAGGGGCTTCATATCTGCCTTTCTTTTTTTTATGGACGGGCCTCTCTTTTCAAGTTCATATGAATAGATGATCATGTCTCTCTGCCTATCTTTTATTTGGTCTAGTGGTCTTATTACTATCATTTTCTTTTAACCCTTTTCTTTATAGGTCAGAATTTACGATATAAAAGGTGTTAATCAAATTATGAAACACCCCTAATGACCCTTAAACGAGGGCCAATGTAAGCCAACAAGGTCGGTGGATCTAATGGTGTTCCCACAGAATTAGGGTAAGAAAACAATCAGGCAAAGCATGATGCATGATGATACTTTTCGCACATGGTCGGATATGGAATTATATGAGAAAAAAGGACGAGTCTATGGACTATGGCACACCACATTCATTCATCAAAACTCAAAAGCAACCACACTGCCTAACTCTTTCGGGTCATTCTATTCTCTTCCTCGATCGACCTCCACCATCAGAAGTGTGTGCCTCTCATGATAGAGCTGACACTGTGGCGATGCGATGAGTCACGAATGACTCCTAGTTCATTACTTCAATCATCTTTGCATCTTGCGTCTTTCGGATTTTAGCCTGTCATTACTAAGATACGTACGTAAGATGTCTGATTCACCGGTCATATAATCAATTCAGTATAAAATTATAATTGAAGTAAGAGAATATTACCAGTTTTATAATCCTAAGACCATGTCTACCGGATTGACCCAGGTCTTCCGCCACATTTTCATTCTAATCCATCCCAAAAAAATTTGCTTCCACCCATCCAATCATTTTTATTAACATCAAAAATCATTATTCACATTCAAAAACGTGATATAAATTTCAATAAACAATCAATTTCATGTGGCGCCCCAAAATTTGAAACATAGGGGTTTAAACTGTTACCCAGTAACAATGATCCAAAGTGAACCAGGTCACACCGGGTTAACGCTCAATGATGACACAACGAGTGAACTTTTTATAAGATTTTAATCGATAAATTAGAATTAGAGGCGTGATGTGACACAAGAGCATGACACAAAACTTTGGATCAACTTAGCATGAATTTCTAGTGGTTAAGACATTGTTGCTAGTATTTGATGTTTAATCTACCAAACCAAAACAAGATATACCAATCCTGACCAAGAAATGAATAATTTCATGCAAATGCTGAAGGGCCTACAGCAAACAACGGCATATCCTTGTCACTAAGTTAAGGAGCTAATAATAATTATAGCTACTGCAATATATTGAAGGTGGCCATCAATTCCATATGGGGTCCTTAAAGAGCCTATGTTTTGTTTTGTTGCTAGTTCATCAACGCCCCATGAATCCACAGTAGAACAACAAGTAGTTGGAACTTATTCGAACTTGATGAACCCCAATGATAATATTATCAATAAAAATGATCCAGTACACTAATTTTTATACTTAATTTGATCATCATATCACATATATTAACGAAGAAATAGCAATTAATAGATACAAATTGTCATCAAAATTACAGTTCAACCCTACACCCTACACCATGATACAGAGCTCCGAGATATTTAGAGAGATAGAGATTAGAGATTACTTTACTTCTGCGATGGAAGGAAGCTCAGTTTTCCGGTGAACACTGCACAGCAACTCTTGTTTTTCTGTTGCACAAGGGCATTTCCGGAAATGCAAACTCCTTTGTTTCTTCTTCTTCTTCTACTTCACTCTTGTGTAAGATCAAGAATTCATCAAGACCCTCATCACTTTGGATCGTCTCTGTCACTCTGCACATTCTGTAGATCTGCGAGGCTACTTCATTATTAACTTTGAATTACCCTTTTGTTCTCTTTCGTTTTCCGTCAAAACAGACGAGAAAACAGAGCAACACTAATGAAACTGTAAATCACTATAGAGTAGCTAGTGATGAGCTGAACCGAGCTGGATGGTATAGACCCCGGAGGAGGAGTGTGATAGTAAAACGGGAAGTAGGGCACAATTGGGTTCGGCGGCGGCGGCACCGGGTAGTTATTGCCGTTCGGCGGCGGATAAAACGCCCCTCCTCCTCCGCCTCCACCGGCCGGCGGCGGGTAGTAAGTGTAAGTGGGCTGGGAAGGCGGCGGGGGAGAGTAGTAGGTCGTGCCGGAGCTAGGCGGAGGTGGGCAGTTGGCGGAGGAAGACGGCGGGGGAGGCGAAGGTGGCGGCGGAGAGGGGACTTGGTAACATGGGTTCTCGCATGCAGCGCACATTGTGCATTCGATCTGGTCCTTTGAGGTTGTCTCCAGCTTGGAAGCTCGCGATGACGCCACAGTTGAGATCGACATCACTAGGAATGAAATGAGAACAAGAACTGGGAAGAAGAAGCTTCGAGTTCTTTCCATTTAGAAGGTGGTTTTGAGATCAGAGAGATCTCAAAGGAGGAGGAGGAGGAGGTGGAGAGGATTGGGTTAGGAGGTATAAATATTCGAGTATGAGTGGAGTGGAGAAAAGAAGAGAGAGAGAGAGAAGAGCTAGGGAGTTAAGTAAGGGTGAAAGAGAAAAGTGGAAGAGTGTAAAGGAGAAAGGAGGTGGCTTAGCTATGGTGGCTCAAAGGGTCGAAAAAGACGACACCGACGGACGCGTTACTTTGCACAGAAAGTGAACCATGCCTAATTTGTAGTTTGTATCGCTACTTACTGGAACACATTGAGGTTAGATCTAGTTGTTTCTTTTTCCAGATTTTGAGGTCGATCTACTTGGCTTTTGCTCATCATGGAGTGCATTTTCATGTTTGAATTAGGGTTGTATGGGGGTATGGTAGTCTTTATGTTCGCCTTAAGATTAGGATAGATATATACGTGACGCAAGTGTGACAGTAGAAGTGGCATGTGAGAACAAAGGCAGTGTAAATGCAACATGTCGAGGATAGCTTATATTATACTTTGTGGTTGCGTTGTATGGGAAATTGGTTTTTAGTAGAGTAGGGAGCGGATCGTTGGTATATTAGTATTTCTTGTAGCTCAAACTCGATCTCTTATGAAACTACAAGTTCAAAAATCAGTAGGAAAATCAAAGTAGGCCTAACCTTCTCTATACGTTAGTCAAACATAGAATAAAGGATGTCGTTGAAAATTTTCAAACCTAACAAGGTATTGCCATACACTAACAGGATGGCATCATACTATCATTGAACTTCACTCTAAATTAAGGTTAGCTTTTGTATAAAATGGTAATATTTGCTAGAGGCTTAGAGTGATTAGTCGGTGCTAGCTAGTCATTAGTGTAAAGCTCAAAAAAGGGTGAAAAGTTAACGGTGAACAGATGTTCATACGTGGACGGATAAAATTAGGTCGGTGACGGAGAGGCGTAAGTAAGTCGCAACTTCCACGTGGTGCATGGCCATGTAATAGTAAACTCTGCTGGTCGACCAAGCTCTTTGTTTTCTGGGATGGAGAACAAAATAGAAAAAACTGAGCCTCTGTGTATAATTTCTGGGTGCGTTTGTTAGTTTTATATGCTTAAAGAAATCACCCCAGCATTATACTATCAATTAGGATTAGTAATATCTGGAAAAACAGAGACAAGTGTGGGAGGAATTAGTTGTTAAAGGGCTCCAAGATATGACCCCAGCTGGCATCAAATATAAGATTCTGCTCTTTTGGCTTAGAACATGTATACAATTTCATGGCTTCTCTGATCGATCTTGTGAGCTTCTTTCACTAGACATATTAGACGTTGGTACAGATACCTTGTCATATATACCAGGTTTATATTGCAAATTTGTCTTGCAGATCAGTAAACGATAAAATGGGATACAGTTCCAGCTGATTCACGGAATCACGGAGAATATATAGTTAGTGATCAATCCATGTCCATCTCCACCCAAAAATTTAACAGAATAGAACATGTATATGTTATCGATCTTTTTGTTATATATGAAACATGACGCAGCTTTGTTGAACGATAAGAAATTATAAATTTTTGGATTACAACAACAACAATGATTGAATTAGTGTGTGATTTATACTTTACTACATGCACTATACGTAATACGTACCCTTAAGTACGTCGGTGAATGATTCCGGCCTAATCACCGACCAGTGAAACCGGAACTTGTTCATCCCGGCCAATCCTCCAAATACTGCTAGGAAAATTACTTTAAAAAATAATGGTCAGAAGTGGGCGGACTCTTGTTTATACCCCCAAATTAAGATATTGAAGGTGTTAACGGGGTGTAGGCTTTCAAAGAATGGCGCACAGGCAGAAGGAACATGATTCTGCGTGCAGCAGATTATATAAAACATGCAAAATTGTTGCTAATTCAAAGCTCTGATCGACGTGGGATATAGGAACCTCTTTCAATTGGTGCCAATTAATTAACTTAGTTTCTGTTTAAGAACAGTGATCACCCCCTTAAACCTCAGGCTTAATCCTCTTAAGAATTTTATATATTTCCAAGCTAATTAAGCTTTCCAGGCTGCTTGAGTGGTCTTCACAACTCACTCTCACAATTGTGGAGAATGATTCTACTATCTTCTGGTTAGTGAGTTGTGACGATACAATTGTTAATGCAATTTTTTTTTTTTTTTTTCCAGATTACTATCTTCTGGTTAGGAATTAGGATCTCTAGCTAAAAGATCCATCATTGAAAGCTGTCGGTCCTTTTTTCCTTTGATTTTATTTCGATATTAGATAAAAATCATCATCATTATAGATAAAATTTATAACGCTAATGAGTAATGACTATTTAGGGTTTAAAGTTGGCATTTGAATGTGGTGAGTTCAATCAAAATTATTTCGATGGATGGTGTTATTAACACACCTCATATATGGTGAGAACCAATCATCAATCAAATTCACATAGCAAGTTTGTAAATAAAATAAAAATATGTGGATGGAAAAATAGATAGGGTGTGTTAATAACAAAAAAAAAGGTGTGTTAATAGTAATAGCCTATTTCGATATTAGCTTATATTTTCTTTTACAGTTTAACAAAGGTTTCTTCAAAGCATCCACCGCTTCAGTTTTTTTCTAAAGGTGAAAGGCAAAAGCTAATTTGATAGTTCATTTCAAATCAAAAGCTAGTTCCAAATTACATATAAACTTCTTAGAATCTTAGACTTTACTCATCATCCTCTTCTTGTTGCTTCCTTGTCACTTTCTGGGTAGATCGACCTTCTACTGATACTCCACACCTCATGACTCATAAAATCATTGTTTGTTTTGTAACAGTTGCTAATTGACCACAGAAACAAAAGTAAGATATTTTCCCTGTTTAGGTTATTTCACTTCTTTGAAGAATGATGCCAAATCTAAAATAATCCAAAAACTGGATTTACGTGTTCTTACTTCACAAAATAAAGGTACGTGTTCTTACATAGAGGCTTACCAATTAAGTCGCATTCGCCTTCTTTTTCGTCTCTGAAAACAATAGACGGTACAGATTTACAGTAATTTGTAAAATAGAATTGGCCATAGTTAATAAGACCTGAGAGATAAAGAAATTGATGAGTTTTTGCTGTGAGACAAATGATGAACATGCAAGAATATGATAGATCGTGACTTGTTCGATCGACTACTCGGACTCGATCACCTCCTTTTGCTAAATAAAGACACTATGCAAATCTTTGTTTCGGTCCCTCTCTCCTTTCCACTAATCAAATGGCCCATACATCTCGACCATGACACTGTGCTTCATTAGGATCACATATATATATTATACACATCCACAGAAACTATACATACATACACATACAGATACGGGCATACATGCACTCACTGCAGAATTTGAAACAAACAATTTGGGACCCTGATATGTGATGCAGTTTGTGACTTTTGTGGTAGGAATTGTATGTTCACTCGATCGATCAGGATAAAATTATATTCGGCGTCGCTTATGATTCCTGTGAGGACAGTTTTAGGGCACCTTATTCTTCTACCACCATGACATCTATACCGACCTGATCGTGCTTCTATTTTTGATGGTGTTAAAATTTTTATCATTCACATTTGTTCTTGTTGATCAATTTCGACTTTACATATGTCCCATTTGACCTAAGAATTGGCGGTCATGCCCATACACTTACGTATAATACATACTACTCGTATGTCATACACATATTTGCAAATTTGACAAACAAATATGTAGTTTGAGTAGTGATAATGTTATGTTATGCTAATCACACCACGTACAACCTTGTTATAAAAGATTTTACGTACAATACAATGATCGAAGACAAGTTGGATATCATTTGATACAAGTTTTTTGTATAAATTTTGAGGTATTTAAAACATATGTAAACTATGTGGGATAAAATTCCTATTACAATGAGCCATATCTCTTATATACGGAGACTAACTGCGAGTTGGGTCATGTTGTTACAACATTTTAATATCCTCCAATAGCTCACCTTTCAATCAAATTTATTTTGTTAAAAACTTTTAGCTCATCCATCCTTACGCTAGCTCACCTTTCAATCAACCTTATTACACTTTCTGATAACAGAATCTAGAATAAAACTATAAATGTACACCAAATCAAATTTCGTGAAAAGTGAATTGAGAAAGTAATTGGTTTGATGAGTTTGATCATAAGAATGTATAGTTCTTTTAATAAGAATCGTGAACCAAATTGTTATGATCCATAACGGTTTTACAAAAACCATACAAAACACGTTGATTTTGAGACATACAACATTAAAATGATAATTTTTATAAGGAAAGAACATTGATAAATAAAACTACATTTCGTTTGGTGTTAAGCAAAAAAGAATGCCATTTTGTTGAGCCTACTGTAGACAATCGAAACCAAACAAATGATGCACAAGCAGCCACCCCAGACTCCCAGAGTAATGTTGTAGAAAGCACGTTTGAATTATGCTGTGGTGTAAGTAGAAGATAGTAAAATTCGGTTCCTCCTCTCCTGTAAACTTATTCAGATGATAAGTTAAGATGACTAAAATTCGTTACACAAAGAATACCATAGTTCCTAATTTTAATATCTCCCAATATTGCAGAAAGTGAATGCTTTGATCAATAGGACTGTGATATTTCCTCCATTGCATTCTTATGAGCCATAAAAGCATACGAGACACGTCCTTTGCATCCCTCACATGCTTGATGATTCACAACAGCCCAATCAGCTTTTCTATATGTTCTTGGGCTGAAAGCCCAAAGTGTATTGCCCAAACGCTGGCCCAATCAACCTGGAAATTTGAAATTTGACTTGAGTGGTCCCCACGACAGGAGTTTTCAAATGTGAACAGAGGAGAGAGGTGGAGGAGTTCCGTTGAGACAAGAAACAGAACAAAGCCGCTTTCCCTCGTTCAAAAAATCGCCGCTTCTTAAAATAAGCCAGACCTTCATTTGAATCAATCAAGGACGGCAACAGTAGTATCAAAATTATTAATTTGTTAAACTAAATGATTTTACCATTAGTGATGATTTAAGAAAAACAAACAAATAAATAATTAATTAATCAATTGAAAGAAGCAAAAGAATAAATCCACGATTTCAAAATCACAGCTTCCACTACGCTGTTTACTACGCGTTTCCACACTCTCTCTCTCTCTTCTCTTTGGCTTCGGACATATAAATCCCTCGCTCTCTCTCTTCCTATTCCCTCAATTCAAAATCTCCAAAACACTCGCCATGGCCTCCACGACTCGGCCCTTCATCTTCGCCCTCGCTCTTCTCACTATTTACACCTCCCTGCCACTCTCCCTCTCCCAGCCCACCGCCGAAGCTCCCTCCCCGGCCGCCGATTCCTGCAACGGCATCTTCATCTCCTACTCCTACACCGCCGGCAGGAAGATCCCCCCCACCGATCCAACCAACCAGCCCTACCGCTTCGAGTCCGTCCTCACTGTCCTCAACAACGCCGACGTGGACCTCAAGTCCTGGAAGGTCTTCGTAGGGTTTCAGCACCACGAGTACTTAGTCTCCGCTGGAAATGCTGTCCTCGCCGACGGGACCGCCTATCCTGGAAGCGTGGAAAACGGCACCGTTTTCGCCGGGTTCCCGCAGACCGATCTGAAGACGGCGATCCAGACCGCCGGCGACTTGAACCAGATGCAGGTGCAGGTGAAGTTGCTGGGGACGCAGTTCGGTGTGGCGCCGCCGAATGTTCCGATGCCGGCGAATATCTCTTTGGCTAATGATGGCTTCCGTTGCCCTAAGCCCTCTATGCAAGGTCAGCTCCTCAATTTTGCGCTCCGCATTTCTTTTTGTGTTTTTCGTTTTAAATTTTAAGTACATTTTTGGATCGGATTATAGTTTATGCACTTGTTTTGTATTACTGTTTTGATTGAATTTTGGCCTGTTTTTGTGCGCACTGCAATATTTGCTTGGCAGAAGAATCTGTTTTTTCGGACAAATAATGAGAAAATTGTGTGAATATTCTCCTGCTAGGATGAGGTTTGACATATCGGCATCTGTAGTATGCAATTAATCTCAACGTTTTTGATCTGTTATTACTAGATTTTGTAAATCTTGGATTTATAGTTACCATAGACTGTTTTTGTGCTGAATGTAAGTTCTGCTTTTGCTCTGGAAAGGAGTCATGCTGTTTCATGTTTCCTTCGTGTCATTACATGATCACTTTTAGAGCATTTGTTGATGTGTAGATCAATTTGTTAATGTCACAAGATTGGTCATGATGATATGTCTCTACAGTTGAGTTTAGCATGCTTTGACACTATTTCTGATAATGTTTGTTTCAGGGAAGAGTGTGATGGAAGTCTGCTGCGTTGTGGACGCTACGGTGAAAACAAACATCACCGTAGACGAAGAGTTCCTCCCTCGTCAGAATGGAGATCTGTCAATCATGTATGATGTAATCCAGACGTATGGATCAAGTTACGTTGCGCAAGTTACAATCGCCAACCATAACTCTCTTGGCCGTCTTGATAGTTGGAAGTTGAGCTGGGACTGGATGGCACAAGAGTTCATCAATACGATGAGAGGGGCATATCCATCTGTGGTTGATTCTTCAGATTGCATATTTGGCGAACAAGGTCAATACTGGGGGGATAAAGACTTCGCCAAAGTCTTGAGTTGTGAAAAAAGGCCAACCATTATTGACCTGCCTCTGGAAATGACCAATAACACTGAACTTGGCTTGATCCCATATTGTTGCCGAAATGGTACTATATTGCCGACAACAATGGATGCAAGCAAGTCAAAATCATCATTCCAGATGGAAGTCTATAAAATGCCACCAAATATCAACCGCTCCGTGATCATACCACCACAAAACTGGGCAATCAATGGCTCTCTCAACCCTGATTATAAATGTGGTCCTCCTGTTCGGGTGAGTCCTAGTCAGTTCCCTGATGCAAGTGGTTTACCGGTGAATTCAACTGCAGTAGCTAGCTGGCAAGTTGTGTGCAATATTACACAGGCCAAGGGAGCGAGCCCTAGATGCTGTGTTTCATATTCTGCTTACTTCAACGAGTCTGTTATACCATGCAAAACTTGTGCGTGTGGATGCCCTAGTAACACAGCTCAAACTTGTAGCACAACTGCACCGGCTATGCTTCTTCCACCAGATTCGCTTCTTGTTCCTTTTGTGAACCGATCTGTCAAGGCAAAAGCTTGGGCTGACCTTTACCACCTACCAAATCCGAACCCAACACCCTGTGGTGATAACTGTGGGGTCAGCATTAATTGGCACTTGCTCTCAGACTATAGTAAAGGATGGACTGCAAGGGTTACACTCTTCAACTGGGATGAAACTTCTTTTGCTGATTGGTTTGCTGCAGTACAACTGGATAACGCTTCTCCTGGTTTCGAAAAAATGTACTCTTTTAACGCTACTCTTGTGGAAACAGATGGGGTCAACAAAACGGTGTTTATGCAGGGTCTTGAAGGATTGAACTACCTCGTGGGAGAAGTAGATGGGAAAAACCCAGCGAAGGATCCTAGGGTGCCCGGGAAGCAGCAATCAGTGATCTCATTTACAAAGAAGCTTACTCCTGAAATTAATGTGGCTGGTAAAGATGGGTTTCCAACAAAAGTGTTCTTTAATGGGGAGGAGTGCTCACTTCCTGATATAATCCCAAGTAGTGCTTACAGAAGGAGCTCAGCCATATGGATGTTTCCTGTCCTCCTAATGCTTGCAGTGTTCATGTTGATGCAGCAATAGCCAGGTGATGAAGGCTCTTCTGTGGTAGCTGCTGTGGATTTTTTTTATTCTTTCAGTGGTTGGATTGATACATGCTTAACGAGGAGGATTGAGGTTGTTCTTGTATTGGTGGTAGTGCTGTTCATCTTCAAGTTTTCAATAGAGGATTGATACCCGCAGGTGACAGCAATCGTATGTAGCTTTCGGTTTCACATTTTGTATAAACAACTGTCGAACTAGGTTGCTTGCTCAGATTTTTCTTGCTACATATATTTATATATACATTTGTTAGGTGGTGTTGTCGTGGGTCTATTCTTAAATCAATATAATCTCTTTTCCAAGTGACTGGAATTGTGTTGATGCTTTGGTATATTACCCCAAAATTTTCTAACTATTCTTTGATTAGTGAAACTGCATTGCAATTTGCAAACAGGCAGAACTATTCGTTCCTGTCTAGGATTGGTAAATGGTACTAGTTACTTTTTACTTGTTCAATGCAATACGTAATCAACTATTGGACTTGTTCAACTGACATGATTCTATTCTGAAGGATTCTCTCTTTTTTTTCCTCATTTTCTAGCTCTGAGACTCTGAGAATGATTCTCAAGCTTCATTTTTGGACCACGCCTTATCCGACCAGTTCATCTTGGTTGTATTATTCTTGTTTGCCATTAGTCTACCTCCAGCCATGTGTTTTGTGAGTTTCTCTACCTTTGTTGAACACTATGAACTGTTTACATGGCCTGACTAGTCATTAGTCGACACAGATGTATAACTTCTCTGCTTTTGGTTGTAGCAATTAGCATTGGTGCTTAGTGGAGAAAGTGACTGTACCATTGAAACATATATTTAGTATTGAATACTTGCTTATCATTTGAAGAATCTCCATATAATCGTCTCATAAAAAGTTCAGACGAGGATAGGAGAACCACTATGAAGAATGGTACCAAAACTACAGCATGAAAGAGAATCCCTAGAAATTTCATAGACCAGAAATAAACGCCCAGACTTATGCCGTGAGCAAACAAATGAAATTTATATACATCAAAGTCTGAAATCTTGAACAAGGAAAGGAAGAAGATTACAAAAGAAAATGAGAAGATTACGAAAGGCAAACTTGATGTTATTAGAGTTAGGAAAGGCTCCTACAAAGCCTGCAGATGTATCAATAAACCTACTCTTTGAATACTCAACACGCGCTAACTTCTTCACCATCACCCCAGAAATAGCAGCTTCTTGCTAGCCAGCCAAAATTTTGCATGTATGCCTTTGCATACCATGCAGCAGTATTATGCATAACAAATATATTTTGACATGATCGATCCACCGCAACTTTCCATCAGCACGATCTTTAATGTCCTAGAACCAGCACAAGCATGCTATCCACAAAGAAAGATATGAAATTTGGATACTTGAATAAACTTGATACCACCATGATTGCAGAAGAAATGAATTCTATTGCGGCACTTGTATATACACCAGAACTGCAATCATACAGAAGATTGTAGGGAGCACCTTCTACACAGGAATATTGTCCAAGGAATACCCATCAAAGTCAAACTCATTTTCAGCTGGTCCAACTCCCCCTTGCTGCTGGAAAACACAGGATTTTTGACATGAGTAAATAAAAGACCATGATTATCTGAAACTCTTTATAACAAATGTACCAGAAGGCAAAAGTAATAGAGGAAGATAAACAGACCTGTTTGAGAAGTGCACTCATTAGATCGTCCTGACCATATTGATCATGAAAGAAGCTATTTTGAGATGCATCAGAAAGCCTTTCAGATTTAATCCGAACTGTATTGTCAACAATAACATTGTTGCTTAGGTGTTGACTAGTATTTTGCATGTGCCCCTGATCAGTGCTTGCCCCCATTGGGAACATAGGTTTACCGACATTAGATGAATTCCGGCTCTGTGCATTCCTTTGGTTAGAAGAAAAACCTTGGTGCACTAAACCTGAGGAGTCGAGGCTACCATGGACGGAGTTTGCATGGTGAGAGGCATCAAAGGTCAAGCCTACATTCTGTAAATTCCAATCATTGGACTTGTGCTGCTGTAACTCATTGAATATATCATAGCTTGGAGCAAATCCCCCAGATCTCTTTATTTCAGAGTTAACCTCTTCTGGAAATGACCCTTTAGGCGTGAGGCTGGACATCCCTTGGGTACTGCCAAGTGTATAACTATTGCCTGTCAGTTCTGGAGTGTTGTTCAAGGGAAAATTCAACATTGAAGAGTTCTGTGGAACTGAATTATATCCTGTCCCTCTGCCAACATCAGAAATCCCATTTCTTCCTATAACTCCAGTAGGAATCCCGTTTGATACCATAGGCTGTCCAATTGATGATGGAAGCCTAGGAACATGAGTCCCGGTACTTTCATTCATGATCTGCCCTCTCGACTGTGGTTGACCTATCATATATAGAGAGCTGTTTTGGACTCCATGGGGATTGACTTGCATATTCACAGCCCCAAGGGATTGTGCAGACTGGTGCAAGTTAGCAAGCTGCTTTGCCTCCATAGTTGTTGGAATGCCGTGAAGTAAGTTCATCGGTTTACCACTGCTATGATGTTGCTGCCCCTCTGCAAACCTCAACTTTGGATTTTCAAAGCTGAACAAGTTCCTTTGATCAACAAGGGGCATTGGTATGCCAGATTTTGCTGTTGACCTACCGAGCCCGGCCGCTTGAAGTGTGGCAAGGCTTTGAGCAGGAAGTTGACCAGTGGCGGCTAGAGTTTGAAGATCAATCCCATTGAGTGACGACATTGCTCCAAAAGATGCTTCTTGAGAACTTATGAAAGAGTTGCTCAAATTACTCTGGTGCTGCGACACTCCACTCAACCTTCTAAGGTACAGCCGATATTTCTGTTCCATAAGTTTGTGTGGTGAGTATTTCTAAAAGAGGGAGCATATTTAATCATGTCACAACAAAACTATAGGAATGAAAAATGCAAAGGAAGGCTCGTATATGTTTAACTTTTGATTAACATATAGATTTCCTCCACATAATGTTGTCAAACACAAATGAATTATACCTGTAGATGGCTAGCAACATTTTCTCTAGTGAGCCCAGGAACATTCATCAACTCCAAAATTTTCTTAGGAACCGCCTCTGTATCAATTAACAAGTTTGAATAACATAAGAATTACAAATACTGTTGATGAAAGAGATGCTGTTGATCAATCATATGACCGATGCCTGAAAGTTTTATTTAAAGGAAATGACAAATGCTAACTCATGATAGAATACTAAACACAGTATAAACTCCGATTTGCAGGAAAAGTTGTATGGTGTAACACTCGAAGGATAAACAGGATCTATATATTAGACTATTAGAGTATTATAGTCAAATGTATATGGATGGGTGGCAACTAGGGATTAAATATAGGGGAAGAAAACTTACTATCAATGCCTAGTTGATTGACAGCACCGACAAATTGTTGATGGAGCTCCACTGACCAAACCACCCGCGGCTTCTTTAGCGTGGATGTATCATCCCTGTCCTCCGCATCCTCATCCTCATCCTTCCTCTTCTTTGAGTTCTTCCAATTCCCTTCATTTGCCGAGGATGAGTAATCTGGTTCTTCGCATGGTTTTTGTTGCCGATCTCCTTCATCCACACTTCCGGATTGCTCCACATCCTTCCACTCATTCTTCTTCTTTCGAACTACATGCTGCCAAATGTTCTTTAACGCCTCAATCCGGACTGGTTTGATTAGATAATCACAAGCACCATGAGTCACACCCTTCATAACAACACTTTTCCCATCATCAGCAGACATCACTGTAGATTTACATGCATGTCAGGTCAAACTCATACATATACTATGGGTAAGAGCACTGAATTTCTATGAAAGTACTGAAACAAGGCACTCACTGATAACCGGCAGGTCCATTTCTAATCCAATGTGCTCGAGCAGCTTGAATCCATCCATGTCCGGCATGTGGACGTCACTAATAACTACATCATATCCATTTTTGTTCTCTCGCAGCAAAGACAGTGCGATCTCAGCTCGATTACATTTCGTAACTAGAAAATCCCAAACAAACTAAATCAGTCACTCAACACATTAAGCAAAGAAGCCACAGAACAAAACAAGTCTACGAATCTACACAAGCCAGTGAGCCACAAATAAAAACTCAAGCTTATCTTGGAACAACATGATTGGCCTCTAGTAAGATCCAAACAAACAAACCAAAACATGATACTGTTGACACCATGTGTACACAAAGTCTCAAAATTTAACACAATCCATGATTTGGAAAACTGAATCTAACCAAACCTATAACACAGTCTTTCAATGGTCAAACCTATATCCAAATCCTATATCCAAATCCAAATTAAGGTTCTTCTCATACCCGTTCTCTACAAACTCACAACCCAACAAAGACCAGATTGAGAAACACAGAGAGAACACAGAAAACAAACACTCATGCTTTGACACATAAAAACAAAACAAATCTCAAAATAAATCAGCAAAAGAAACAGTGCATTAGACCCCTAAAGAAGACCAAATTAAGAAGTCGTACTACCTTCATAGAGACAAGTACGGAGCATCTTCTCCAAGATCATTAGACAAGTAGGATCATCGTCAACCACCAAGACCCTTAAACCCGCAGGAAACTGGTCAGGTACGGCCTCTCCGGACTTCCACGCGCCACTGGAACTGGCCGTTGAAACAGATCCTCGACCGTTTTGAAGATTCATCTCGGAATCCCCTGAATCTCGGATGAGAAGAAAAACAGGGATATAGATGGATATGTAAGCTAAAAAAAACAACCGGAATAACCGAATTACATGCTTCAGCTTCGGTTAGGAGACATCCCCACTCGAAACTCAAACCAACCCAGAAGAGCAGAACAGCTAAAGGAATCAAATTTTTGGGAGAAAGGCGAAAAATTTATAAGAATTATATGTGTAGTTATTCCCAGATTGAAGTTGAAAGAGCTGGACTTGTCTCTCTCTCTCCTTCAAGCTCAAATTGTCTCTGTGCTTTGGTTTTTTATTTTATTTTTTAGGATTTGTTTATTTGTTTAATGGCTGAATGTATTTTATATACAGAAGTGGGTCACTCCTGGAAGAGTGGATCCAGCTCATATGTAAAAAACACATGAATCAATCAAGTTAATTAACTAACCTCATTATCCTCCTCCTTCCTAAATTTACTCACATTCTTCTGGGTTTTACACTTTTACTGGTGTAAAACATTCTCCTATCTGTGATCTTCTACTGCTGCCACAGAAATAGAGTAATTTTGTTAAGCTTCACCAATCCTTGAATTCGTTGTTCTTCACCAAAGTCAAATTCAATTCATCCTAGATATCTATTGGTATTGTTTCACTGTCAATTTAGGTTTTGAAATTTAAATCCCATAACAGATAATTGCAGAGTTAACAGATTTCTAATATTAGCTATAGGGATTTGCTTCCATGCAGAGCAAAATAACTTGGCAATTAAGTGGGATCAGTTGTTACTTTTCACATTCATTTTAGGGTTGTCTTGTTCTCCTAGTATTTGGTTAAATACATAAAACTGGGTCATGGATCTGACCTACCAACCATAAAGGAAACCAATGAAGGGCCTCCTATTTTTTTGATACGACATTGATTACATGATATGGCCTGTTTTACTTTTTCTTGTGTTGTAATTGAATCGGTACTTGCTTGTTTAGTTGTTTTCTTCTAATTCCAATTATTTGAATGGGGGCTTCTTTTAGTCTAGCATGCCTACCTTAAACATACGTGTACAATGTACCAAGAGAGATGCCCCTTTCATGGAAAAAGTTGAGCACAGTTGGATTAGTACGTGTTACATGTTGTGTTGCACAATTTCTCTATTTGAATGACTTTGACCAGAGAAACACGAAGATAAGAAATTAAGTGTATTTTTTACGGTCGGTCACTCTGATAAACTAAAGTTGTTGCGAAATCTTACATGTTATGGCTAAACCTCGATCGCCTTTGAATAAAGAAATTTTTTAATTTAGAAAATATGAAATAACTAACGTTAATCTACCATGTTAACCTCAAGTCGAGACCGACCAAATATATTATTTAATCGAGATTATTAATTTATCATGTATTAAGTAATCGAGGTTCTAATATATTATATAATTTCTTCACCTGAACGGTTTTCACGATAATGACTTGAGGATAAAAAAAAACAAAAAAAAAACTTACATGTTCTACAAGGTCAATCAAGGACCGTCCATTGATTAAAACCATTAAACTGTTACACGTAAAAGAAATATACTTAGATCACAGATCTAATGAGTTTTATTATCAATATTACACCCAGCATGATTTTATTTCAGTACTTTAGGGCTACTAAAAGCATTGTAAGGTAGAAATTACCATAATGACTACGTAGATATCTTTAAATGTTATCAACTTACTAAAATGCGGTTACTTGTACTTCTTTCTTGTGGGAGAATATTCCTACAATATTATTGCACAGGGCGATTGCTCTTATATTGTAGTTGCGGAATTGACATCGTATATGCAAGTTTTTAGTTCATTAAGGTCAATTGTCAGAACTGCGTTTTATGTTATAGTTGTTGCGGGCACTCGTTGAGTCTACTACAATAATCTTGCAAAGCTAGTTAAAGATCGAATATCATATGAAGTGACAGTTTGGGGATTAAAATCACTTATAATCACCAGTTTAGATAGATTTTATGTTTGGTAAAATCTTAAAACGTGCTTATCTAGAACTTTTTTAATTTAAATAATGACGATTTTAGAAAGCAGGTTGAAGGTTGCTTATTTAAAACTAAGTTTTTAAAAAATTGAGTTTTTAAATCACAATACCAAACTAAGCCGAAGTCTCACTAAAATCTGAAATACTGAAAAGGCCGAAGCTACTATAATTTGTATTTTATCCATCACGATCTTAGCTGTCCCAATAATATTAGAGAGAGTAAAAACAAGTCTTCACTTGTTCAAACTCGGAATCTCATAAAACAACCAATTCCATGTATTAGGGGGGGTTTGGTTTGCCGTTTTGGTTTACCAATTTCAAATGTGTCGACAGTGATCATCACTCATCACAACTCTTGGCTACTTGCCCTAAACAACATGAAAAATAAGATAATTAGGGCCCAATTCCACTAACTAAATCCACAGCCAAAATTGAACGGAGTGGGAAAAGAGAAAACGACTTGTAACTTTGTTAGTGGAACGGGAACGGAACCCCGTTTAGTGTGGTTAAAATTATTTGAGCTGCTTCTTCGATCTGTGCAAGTGGAGGCTGTGGAGCTGTGCCTATCAGCTTTCTTAACTTTACCTTTTCTTTGTTTACTTCATTTTTTCTGAGAAACAACCAGATCGGACCAGAAGGGTTGCAGAAGAACCTCTCAGCCAGTTGTTGGTTGTTACCGGCGGCTACAGTGGCTACTCCCTCCTACCGACTACCCCCTATCGACACGTGTCGCGTGGTGCAGCATGATAGGATAAGGCTTCCTTGGCTTGCATTCACCTCCTTCTCGCTTTCGAGAATTTCGTAGTCATATGACTCATCAACTCCATCATCCCCCTCCACTCCTTCCTCTCATAATGCTTTCTGCTACGTTGTTTGTTGTGGTGTTTTGTTCTTTCATTTTCATTTCTTAATGATTCAAGATGAACCTTAATTATATCAGTGCAATCTGTTGAGGAAAGCATGGTAGCTGTCTATTATTCAATGTATGTAACTAGGTAAACAATTTATATTTGTCCGAAAATGGACTCAACGTGTGTGGATCAAAAACTTATGTTCACGTAATCATGTAAGATCTTAATACATGTCTATCTATATACGTATGTGATATGATAGAATGAGATAATTCGATCAATGACAAACCCTTAAATAATCGAGCATGACATTGATATTTTGAGAATAAAAGTGACTCTTACCACCTTGTATCGTTAGAATCATATGAGATGTTCGTATGTTTAGTTCTTTTTACTCAAAACCGTATTATTTTTACGTTTAAATTTACAGTTAAAGATATTGAGTTTGTAGTAGTTCAATATGATCATGTTGTTAGTAGATTGATTGATTTAGAGTCTATACTTAACTAACCAATTTTTCTTTAAAAATTGACTCAGAACTAGACTTGTGATTTGAAGATTTAAGACGAGTTATAAGAATGATATACTCTCATGGTCATACAAGGAAAAAAAAAAAAAACAACGGCTAATAAAGAAAAATAATAATTCTCCCCTCAGGATTTTGTAGCTACGGATAATTGGATTAAAAAAAAAACGCTTAAAACGTTAAACAAAATTAGGATTTTTATGAAACTTTTATATATACATATGTAACTGAAAAAAAAATTCGGTACCCCAAATAATTGGTGTCTCTTGGGCCTCACCTCATGAACGGGTCGGAACGTACTACTACTTTGGCACAGTGGCAGCCACTCCCACTGCAAGAAAAGCTGCGACAACCATGCTAAAGCAGCCCTAGCATTACTGAAACCGTATATTCTCTCTGTTAACCTATACCCACCCTTTTCTCCATTACGATGAATATTTTGCATCAACACCTCCCAATTTGCTTTAATCTTTTCGTTTTCAAACTTGAAACTCAATCCCACGTCTCCAAAGTTCAAGAAAATTAAGAAATCCGAACTCAAACCCAGCAAGCAAATATCGAAGCTGTGATTGGCTGCCTTTGGTTCTGCTTTATATGCTATATATAGCTAGGGTTTCCAACAGAGATTAAAATCCTTAAAAAAAAAATGCTAAATGATTTTATAATAACAGTTACCTTGTTTATTGTTTCTGGGTTTTTACCTTTTGATGGAGAATAATGCTGATCAATTCTGAAGCCAAAGAGAAAGCAAATGCTTTTGAGAAAGAAGAAGATGGGAGAATCTTGGGTAAAACCCGAGCTTGATTTCACGCGCGTTAATTAAAAAATTGGCGCCACCGGAAACACGTGGCGTCTCATGGAAGTTGGAGAAAAAGTCCAAGCAACTTTTACAAACTTTCCCCCTCATCCTTTTTATTAATATTTTTTTTTTGATAAAAATGATGAGAGTGCATGTCATCCCAATTTCCAAGCTCACATCTCACTTCGGCTTTGGATTACCATAACATTACATTTTGCATGCGCCCTTTGTGAGAAGATTGACCACTTGTGGTTGAGATTTTTAACCCCATTGTAATTTCTGTTTTTTACTATTTTGGGTGAGTTCTTGATGAAATGAATGGGGTAGTTTGTTAACAATCATTGTCTCATTTTTGTGACCCATTTTTTGATCACATGTTCATCTCTCTAGCCAGTAGTTGCTACATAAACATCACTTGCATGGAAATAACTAGCAAAATCACATGGGAGCATGTCCCTTGCCAACATCATTGACTAAAATTTTGGTAGTGTGTTGCTACTTTAAGTTGAATGTTGCTTATAGAGAATCATCTAAAGTTCAAGTTATGAGTGATAATATCAATCATTGCTCAAGATAGGAGATAGATATAATACTTAAACATAAATCAAATGTCTACTTCAATCATAAATCAAGAAAATTAGAAAAAATACGCTACAAAACAACGATTAAAGATATGATATCGATAGGAACAACATACTTCCACATGGAAACTTCATTCGACACTTATATTATATAACTAATCTTAATTCGTATATTAAGTCGTATTAGTTTGCAATAGAGTTTAGAGCAACATCAGTTTTACTAAACACATTACGTACGCTTAGAGTTTAGAGTTTCGTGAACCAAACGTACGTGGCCAAGGAAAATCCTAATACCAAAGTCTAATTACAAAAGAGAATTGACGGGAATTGCAATTTTCCACGCCGATGGAAAAATCCAAAGAATTGAGTTCACTTTCTTTCCTCTTGTGAACCAAACAAAGGGAGATGTCCGAAGAACAATACTAACTTTAAAACTAATACGCTCGAATTAATTACAGAAAGCTATAAATGCAAATATTTGTATGTATGACTTAAGTTATGTTTAATTTAAAAATTATTTGGACGCAATGGAAATCTGAATACGAATTCATCTATCGGATAACAAAATCTAAAATATGAACATGTTTTCCATCGAAGATTAAATTCTAAACTTATTGATCAAGTTCATGCATGTAATCCAAAGAAAAATAAAAAAACCCCTAAAAGTTTTACAGCAAAGATCCAGCTATGTATCTCACGACAATGATGAAGAAACAACGAGCCAAAGACCCAACCCCCCTTCCCAACTGAGACGACGACTTGAGCCCGGGGACCCACAGTCCGACCCTGTCCACGTCATTCTTGAGGAGGCAAAGGCCAAACGTGTTGGACGAACGAGAGAGAGGGGAACACGTGGTGGTGTTGTGTAGTGGCAGTGACGGGCCCGCAAAAGGACGAGGCCGACGATAGCGATGGGCCAACGCGGGAAGGGGAGATTGGGCTGGCCCAGCATCAGGGGGCCCACTGAAAACGTACGTGCGCCATCTCTCACACGTCCTTGTCTTGGACGCGAAAGTGGAGGAGGAGGCTTATAGAAGAGGATGGAATAGTTTGGTTTAATTATTTTTGTGCTGGGGTTGAAATTATTGGAGTGCTTGGGAAAGGGATATTCTGAAGTCTATGTAAAGCATATGATTCCCTATCTGTGTTTGTGTTTATTTAAACTATTTAAGAGTTACATTTCTTGCCTCGTAAGCATGGTTCTTCTATATGTCATTGCATTTGACGTATTGACAATTTTAGTTGAAAAGAAACGATGAATTGACAATTTTTATTATATAGTGTAGTACTCGTGTTCAATCTTCTAACAAAAACGAGTTTGCTTCACATACATGTTCACGCGTACTAACGTAGTAACAATACTTATGTTACAGGATCGTGCGTTATCGTTCGTTAATATTCGTGGTTTTGAAAATCAGAATTTTTTAATTCAGAATGGAGTGACAAATTAGAGACTAGTAGTCAATCAAGCCGGCTAGTGGTGTGAGTACGTGTTTGCACACAATAAATTGGCATGTGAAGTCAGTCATGCGACATAAAATGAGTTGTCGTCGGGTCTATTTTAATCCACATTTGGTAACATTAGGGGAGTACTTGCAATAGTTAAGCAAGAAGCAAAGTTGAAACACAGGTGGCAAACAACGCACCGGCCCCCAAACTAGTTGTAATAATCTCCTCGCACGATCCAAACATATTCATGCATGAATCACCATAAAATCCCAAGTAGTGATCGAAGAGAATTATTGAAGTACCGAGTGAGCTTGAGAACCTGTCAAGCATGTAATGGAAGATATGATCGAATTCCATGTACAAGTTTACAGTTGGATGGATCACTCACTCTCAGATTGCCAGAACATGCAAAATACGAAATGGCCCTAGGCTTTGTCGACTGTCGACGATCATGGAGGACTTGATTCATTGGAGGTAGAATTTTATATGCCAAGCCAAGGATGAAATCGATCAGGTAGAGAATCCAATGTAAAGAGTTTATGTCACATTCATCGGTGACAAATTAGCTAGCTATATACGATATATAAAATCTCTCATGCAGTCATGCATGTGTTTGCCATGTCAAATTACAGAAAGCCAACTGCAGAATCGATTAAATGAGTTATATTATCATTAATTCGATCTCACATGATATATAGATCGATGATCTCTACTCGATCTTAGTCTTCCATGCATCAGTTCTAATTAAGCTTCGTTATATACGAAGCCTAACCTGTTGGAAATGAAAGAGGCAGCTAGCAGACCAGTTCCTATGTTCACTACATGTAGAAGAATTGTTAAACGCTGTACGTTCCAAACTTCCAGTATAACTGGTAACATTTTTTGATCGATGATGATGAAACTAAGGAAGGAGCTTCAGCATGCTTGTTAACCAGTAGTACGAAGAAATATAACATACAAATGACCAAGTACAATTATACATCAATCATCTTAAATAGTGATGGAGGATCAGATCGACTGCGACTCAAAACTAGAATGATCGAGGCCCCAAAAGACAGCAACATAAATCGATCTTTGCTTCCCATGAAAACATCATATGCACATGGTAGGATCACTGTTTTAATTTTCCTTTTATTTTCCAGAAACTAGGATTTCTATGATTAACATATTGCACATGCATGCTGTAACATATTAACCTAAGCAGCACCACCTGCGCTACAGAGAAAGATCCATTCTCAGCCCTACAGTTTCCAGGAAGAACCATCCTCCTCCTCACATTTTAAGAACAACGTGCTGTCATGCTCTATTCCTCTAGCATAGATCGTTGATCAAGTAAGCAGTGGCCCAACAATTGAAATGGGGCTGGCATAATTGAAGCCCAAGAAAAGAAAGAACATGTCAGGTCAATGTCAGAGCTCCTATTAATCTGGTTCTGCTGCATGAACTATGTATAGGACTTGGCTAGGAAACCTCAAGGCCCTAAAGTACGTACCTTGTTATGGCGTGGATTCCGCTCGGGTTTTACTTGCTTCTCATATATTCCACTCATATATACGACTATTCTGTTCGAAAAACTACCTAGCTCCTTTACCCACTACAAGTCTGAAGTCTCCCACTACTTACTCCCACTTTCATCATCATATATATACAGAAATCCCACAGATGCAGTTTGATCCTTTGTTATTTCACCAGGTGAACAGGTATATGTGCAGCTTATGTCTTACCTTTATTTCCTGCAGTTTTGTGTTTTTATTGGTGCTGGATTGTATTGGCTATTCTATATTTGTTACTACTCTTTTCAATTAGATTGGTAATGGAATGTGTTTTACAAGCTTGAATTACTTACATGTTGTGGATTATGGTCTCTAGTTGTGAGTACCTGATCGATCTTGTACACTACACGATGAATATCGTTCATCACGTACGCTAACAATCGATTAATTCAATTCATTCCATTTTGATGATCAGATCGATCGATGTGTATATATATGTTCTGAAGGAAAAGCAGGATTATTTTTTGGGCTATTTATTTTGTAGGGTATATATGCATCAACTAATTGCCTGCAGATTACATGGGACTCAAATTATGCTACTGACATGCATGGTTTCTGTGGAAATTTCAATCTTCATATATTTGTGTGATCACTTATTTCCTAGATTTTGCATATTTGAGTTTGTGGCCTTTTCGAAAATTTTTATTTATTTTGCGACAATCTTCTCATACAAATATATGATTCTTTTTCTGTGTTGTTGAGATCAGGAAAAATGATGAGAACAAGCTCCTTGTGCTTTTCTAACTTCCAAGTACCTAAGTTTTGCCTTCAGTCACCATCTATTGGATTAGCGTCTTTAGGAAGAACTTGGGCACGAGACTTTAAGGTACCTAGGACTAGTAGTCCTACTGAATCATCTGAAAACTACTTCAAAAACATACAATTATCTGATGCTCCAGCTAAGATAATTTGGGACGTAAAAACTGTAAAGCCGTCTCCTGAGACTGTTGGTTTTTGATCTTGAAACAACTGAACTTGACACTAAGAAAGGAGGAATCGTTGAAGTCGGAATGAAGGATGTCCAAGGTGGCAAGAACAGTTGTTTCCAGACACTAGTAAACCCTGAACAAGATATTCTAAATTCTTACATCCATGGTATAACAACCGACATGGTGAGACATACAGATGTTCCAACGTAAGTATATATCTTTCGATTAAGCAGTGGTTTATAGTGTTTCTCTTCTTTTACTCAATCCCTGTTGATGTACACCAAGTTAATATTAGTCATTAGTCAGTTCGTACGTGACGTCCAGAACTTTTTAATATAGGATGAAAGAAGCGATTCCATTCCTTCTCCGGTTCATCCAAAGCCGCCAAGTGCTTGGAGGGAAAGTTTTGCTTGCTGCTCACAATGCAAAACGTTTCGATGCACCCTTCTTGATTGAAGCATTCAGACGCTGCTCATTTGATTTTCCTCATGACTTGCTGTTTCTCGACACCCTCGCTCTGGCACGAGAAGTGAAGAAACTGTATGGTAAGAGACTTAAGAGCTATGAACTTGTTAATTGTTTTAAGTTTTAACCAATTCCGTTATTAATTTCCACATTGCCAGGATCAAAGGCTCCTAAAAGCCTCTCACTTAAGGAGCTTCGTGAGTTCTATAGGATCCCTTTAGAGGGTCAACCTCATAGGGCCATGACAGATGTAAACTTGCTAACATCTGTACTGGATAACATGATTTCTGATCTGAAGCTTGGTCCGGCTGACCTATTGCAAAGAGCTTTCAAGGCTTCGGATTTGAATATATCAAAGAAGAGCTGAAGCTTATATGGACTTGTGTTATTTGTCTATATATGTAGTTTATTCATGTAGATAAGTTGTTCGCTAGAGTAATTAGTCTATTTGCTGTTTGAAAAATATGAGGAGATTGAGGATGATGGTTTCTTAATTAGAGTCGGCACAACCCTCATTCAGATGATTTTTTTTTTAGTAGAAGAGTAATGCTAGGTAAATCATCTTTTGGATAACCACCTAGAGCTCACCTTAGGTGGCAGCTGACATGACACAGCCACATCATTAAATCATGATTTCTTATTTTCCTTATATTTCTTTTTTTTCTCAATTACAAAAATCCTTTACTTTTTTTTAGTTATACTTTACTAATTTTATCTTGTAAACCCTATTTCTTTTCTTTCTCATCTAATCTTCTACATTCTCTCTTCCTCTCAACTCTCTCGCCTCCTATTCAATTGATCGATCAACACAATTTTGTTTTTTCATTCTGATACATGTAACTGAATTGGGCTCAAACCCAGATAATTGTGTTGAAGTTGCTCAGGCTACATACACGTCTCACAACATTATTTTTACCAAAAAACGAAGAAGTCTCATTGCATATATTATAATCAAACACTGGAAGAAGCCTTTGGACGTGGAAGGAGGGAAAAAGAAAATCGCAGCACATGCAAGGCCATGTTGGGGAAAAAAAAAGAGTGCTAGAAGAAAACAACTGTGTTTATGAAGATCACAAAAACATACGCGAAACCCTAATTCAATTCCCCCTAAACCCTAATTGCACCTGATATTCATCATAATCTCGTTTGGAATGGGTGTGTTTTGTTAACAATGCTTGCGAGGAAACCAAAATCCAATTGAGAAGAAGTTGATGATCTATTGAATAGGAGGTGAGAGAGTTGAGAGGAGACGTGAGAGGAGGAGAGAATTGAAGACATCGAAGATTATATAAGGCAGAAAAGAAATAGGGTTTACAAGATAAAATCAGTAAAGTAAAAAAAGTAGAGGATTTTTGTAATTAAGAAAAAATGAAATATAAAGAAAATAAGAAATCATGGTTTGATGACATGGCTTTACCATGTCAGCTGCCACCTAAGGTGGGCTTTAGGCTTTAGGTGATTTCCCAAAAGGCGGTTCACCTAGCATTACTTTTTTTTTTTTTTTCCGGTGTTTGAGTTGCAAGTAATTTTACAAATTTCTGAGTTATATATAGTAACACTTTAAGCACTTTCCAGGGAAGTGTGATTGACAAAAACGCTTCCAAGCATCATTGAGTAAAGTGCCTTGTACCAAAGCTACCAAAAACACTTTAGAATTTGCTTCGTTGGTTTCTCGTGCAACTGCATATACACCTCTCGATTCCACCCTCTTCGATTCATAGATGCATGAAACTGTTTGAAGGAGTCTTCTTAAGTTCTTCCTATATATATATATATATACCCAATTTAGTTTTAAGTTAATGGCTAGCTTAACTACATGTTTGCAAACCATAGATATGCACAGAAGGAGACGCGCGACGATCTATTGAAATTGCATTCCAGGATCTTGATAATTCATAAGCGGGTGTATCATTCCTAAGTTGGAAAGTGACACATAAAATATAATTCATAAGTGAGTAGATCATTCCTAATTGTATTGAGGTATTTTGTGGTTAAAACCCAACACTTTAAAGGTGGTTAAGTTGAGACAATATCAGTAAAATGATGATTCACGGGCCACGCTTGTCGCTGTTTGACATGGTACCAGAGCATGTCCCTCTCCAGTTGCGTCTCCAATGAGCTCGGGTTGGTTCTCTCAGGGGCCATGGTTTGGTTCTTTCGAGTTTTGGGTTCTTTCAGTTGTCAAGGGGAGTTGGGGTTCGTTCGATTGTCATGGTGTGAGGGTCTTTTTTGAAATAACCATTGACTAGGCCAAAACCAACCCAATAATCCGATTATTGGGAGGATTTTGTATGTGATTCAGATCAAGTGGAAATCAAAGGGAGCTTGACAACATGAAGCATGGTGTGGGAGCTAGAAGCGCACTGTGGTGAGAGATTTGGACTGGGTTTTAGGATTGGGTTTTCTGGAAAGAATTTGGGTTTGAAGAATAGGGATTGGAGGATGGCTGGTGGGGTTTTGGCTTGAAGGTTTGAATTTGGTGTTAGAGATGGGCTTGGCGTGCATGCGGGCTGTGCGTCTTTCTTCTTCGCTAAGTCCCCTGCGCGGAGCAATCTCACCTCCCCTGGAAGAAATCCCGCATCGCCTGGGAGCCATCTCGCCTCGTCTGGAATCCATCTCGCCTGGCTTGGAAGCAATCTCGCCTCGCCTGGGAGACATCTCGCCTGGCTTGGCGTGCATGCGGGCTGCGCGTCTTTCTTCTTCGCGAAGTCCCGGTTCGTGATTCAGATGGCCTAAAAATCGAAAGGAGCTTGACAACATGAAAGCATGGTGTGGGAGCTAGAAACACACTGCGGTGAGAGAATTCGGGGGTTTTCTAGGTAAGGGATTTTTGGAAAAAGTAGATATCAAAGGTGGCTGTTTGGAATGGTGATTAAGAATTGGATCTGGTGCTTGGAGGCTTGAAGGCTTGAAGGCTTGAGGACATGAAAGTTGTTTCTAGGCATTTTTTCCTGGGTTTTACCAGATTATCTCCTCCCTTTCTATTGCAGGGACTCGCCTTTTATAGGCTCAATGGATAAGGTTTTGATGAACAAAAGCATGTGAATATTTGGGTAAAACAAAGTAGTCTTCTGGATACATGATTTCTGCCTTAAAACCAAGGGAAAGAAGCTTACTTGTGATGACTGCTAATTGCGGCAGTGATAGAAACATGATAGCACAAAACCCAGAACGATGTGGACAAGAGAGATTGTGAAGACTGAGCTTGTGGTTTGGGGAGAAGATGACACTCCTTGACCGGTGTCAAGGGTCCTACTTAGCAAGATAAGGTGATAGCTTTGAGAGATCATGGTTTGGATCAGGTATATGGTTGCTGCAAGGAGGGAGGAATCTGGGTAATTGGTTGCTGCGGGGAAGAAGAAGTCAAAAGACTTGGGAAACGAGAACAAACTTTGGTTTAAGCATAGTTGGGTCTTAGGTCTAAAGGAAAGAAAAGGATCGGCCCAATATTCTCATGCATGCTCACCATTTCATTTATCGGTCGAAGTCATTGGGCTTGGATTTCGGGCCCAAGACCGAAATCACCAACGACGTCAAATTAACAAATGAGCATTTTGCGTTTCCGTAACCTTCCACATCACACCTACATCTGCAAGCCCCAAAGATGCGTGGATGTGGCTTGGGTCCACATTAATGGGCATATTTGCTTAGCGTGTTAAAATCCTAATTATTATAGGATTTTGCATGAATTGCGTAACAAATTGTCGCGTGGCAAAGTGCATGATTTTTCGGGTATCAACACATGGGGCCCGGGTTTAGTTTGTTAATCAGTTTCACGTGCAGACCTAAAAAATTCGGTTGCACGTGAGAGAGAGTGTTGGAGAGGATAGATCCCACATTGAAAAATTGACAAATAAAATATAATTCATTCATAATTGCACCAAGTCCTTTTATGGTAAAAACCCAACACCTTTAAGGTGATTAAGTTGGGACAGTATCAATACAATGATGATCCACGGGCTACACTTGTCGTTATTTGACATTTGGGTGGCCTAATTTTTAGTTTTATTTTCTCACCGAAGAGTTCATAGATGTGTATTACGACCTTTACAAGGATTTTGTGGCCCAATTTTAATTTTGTCATTTCTAATTTAAGTTTTTATTTATTTATTTATTTGATTCAAATGATAATTATTTCATTAAGATACCCATGTCAACCACGCATACCTACAAGATAATGTTTAGTTAATAAAAAGTTTGAAATAAATCCAGATAACATTCTTGGATTGCTATTACCCTTCAGATATGACTAGCCACGAATCCTTTAGTCGTGCTCGATATGGTCAGACCTGACTAGAAAACTTCATTCCAACAATCTTTTGCCGGTAGGCTCTATTGCTCCAACATTTCAGATATGGTGTTTACTAAGATTTTCCTTGAAAAACTTTGAGATCAAGGTTGATTGATCCAAAGCTTCAGAGATATGGAAGTGGTTGCACAAAGAGATGGTGTTACAGATCCGAGAGGCAAGGAAATGTGGAGAGAAGGACTCCCGTTAGAGTGGAGGCTGGGATTGGCCACCATTAGAGAACCTAGAGATCATGGATTTTAGGGTTTAGAGAGCATATTCTCAATACACCTTTGATAGTTTTCTATATTTTAGTTTTTATTTTGTTATGATTAATGGGGGATATGCAACCTCTCTTATTGTTTAGATGAGTTGTCGTCAAAGCTAGTCATATTATCCGAGCAATTTTAATTTTCTTTGGTAGTGTAGGCTAGATTATGGATCTGCTTTACACTTTTTCAGTTTTGCTTTGTAGAAATTAAGTTGAGGTTTATGTGATTTCACCAAAGAATTAATGAATCGTCCCTAAGAAAAAAGCTCAAAAATGAAAATTGACAAATTTAAGAGTTACATATATCTTTTGTTTTTCTTTGACCATACTGTATATAATAAATTATTTTGTAGTGTAGAAGCTACATGCATATTGCCTAGAGAGTTCCTAACAAAAAGAATGCTTACTAATTAATACATCACAAACTAATTTATGCAACGTACTAATAATTTTTCTTGAATCTAAGGTCTAAAAGGCAACCCTCACGCCGTTGTCATTGATGAAACCGTAAAATACAAGAGGGGGGGGGGACGTAAAAACTAAACCCCATAATGTAAAAAAACCTAAAAACAATATCTGGAGACCCTACACAAATTATGCATTCGAGCAAGAACCATTTACCCTCACATTGTTGTCATTGATGAAACCGTAAAATACAAGAGGGGGGGGGGGACGTAAAAACTAAACCCATAATGTAAGAAAACCTAAAAATAATATCAGGAGACCCTACACAAATTATGCATTCGAGCAAGAACCATGGGGGGACGTAAAAACTAAACCCCATAATGTAAAAAAACCTAAAAACAATATCTGGAGACCCTACACAAATTATGCATTCGAGCAAGAACCATTTACCCTCACATTGTTGTCATTGATGAAACCGTAAAATACAAGAGGGGGGGGGGGGTGGAACGTAAAAACTAAACCCCATAATGTAAGAAAACCTAAAAATAATATCAGGAGATCCTACACAAATTATGCATTCGAGCAAGAACCATTTAGCAAAGAGTGCATCATTCGCGACTCAATTTGCTTTGCATAAAACATGGTGACATAACAGAAAGCTATGTATATCCGCTAGTCATATGGAGCCATAAAAGACTATGTATATCCGCTTTCCTATTATGTGAAAATTTCACTTTGTCGTAAGAAGACTGCGACCATTTGACAAAATAAGGAACTCGCTGCCTCAATAAATCAATCATGGGACGTTGCGTTTGCTTACCAGGACATAACCCACGTCACCATATAATGGATGAGCTCATTGGCGGCATGAAGCCACAAAAAAATGACCAGCTAAAAATTATTGAACTAAAAACATAACTAAAATTAATTAAAATGGCCCATATTGGACCCATAAAGGGGGCCCAAGCCCAAGCACCAAACCTAGGAAGATTAGGGTCACTTGCTGTTAGCCACCACTGTCCCAAACATGCTGTTGCCGTTGCCGTTGCCGTCCTTACCCTTACGCTGCGACACCCCCTCAGCGGGACCACAACCATCTAGAGCTTGTCGGCCACATCGCTCCTTGAGGAGGCCACGACATAAGCCGGGCTCGTGCCCTGATCAGACACCATAGAACCAATCCGGATTGAAAAAGGTTCATTCGATCCGCACTGCCAAGTGATCTTGATCTCACCTCCATCTGTCCGCCTCCGGATCTATGGTAACTTACCACTTCGCCGCCCAACCCAACAAGTGTTGAGCAAATACCCGACAACCGCCACATTCCCCATCTCCTTTACCTGTTCTGTAGCCATTAGAGTCCCCCTAAACCAGAATGATTAAGGAGCCCGGTATCACATCAGTCGGCAATGTACTAATCTTTCTTGTGGAAATGGTATTTGGGTCGGGGGAAGACTACCCGTCAATCCAAGAATATTATGAATCGTCTGTGACCCGTAGAAATTCATTTAACATCCAGGTTCACACCAATTTCCAAATGAGAGCAGTAAGACCCCGTTGGTCCAATGTTTTCTATTTTGCAAGCTCGCAGGCATCATCGGGTCTCGTGATGACCCAGACTCTTGTGATGCTGTCATGTTTTACTAGTTTCATGAGTACTCAATAACCTACCAATAAAGAACTTGTGAATGTTGGGGCTCGAACTTGAGCATGAGTGCTACTCAAGCAAGGGCTATGTCATTCTTGCCAACCCTCTATTAGCTCAAGCAGCATTAATACATGCTTTGTTTTGTTAGTTAGTTTTTTTTAGGAGCTGAAATTCAGACTCCCAAAAACACAATCCACACTTCTTTTTTTTTTTTTTAATAATATCTCTTCCCCACTCATTTTTTACTTTCAACAATACCCTCTCATCAGATTCTTTTTCGTTTTATTTTTTCTTTTCTCCCTCATCTTCTTGTATATCAGAATAAAGGTAAAATTTTCTTTTGAGGATCATTATTTTTTCCTTCATAACATGGCATGTCTATGTTATTCCAAACATAGACCATCAAAATCAAGTAAAAATAAAAAGAAGACAACAATTCTTCAACAGAAAACTTAATTCACACATGAAACAAGAAAAATTAAATATTTCCCTTAACCTCAAGAATCATTCATCCATAAAATTCTCATGATGTTACATAAAAACAGTCATGTCATCATTATCATATTCCAAAAAGTTTCTAAGTCAAGTTGCATTCATCCAAAAGAAAAGGTTGCAATAAGCCTCCTACAGTTAAATAGTTTGCAAACACCAAAACAAAATATGTGTTTAGGTACATTGAGGATATCATGTTAGACATTTTGAGTTTAAAGTACTCAAAAGAAAAATATGAATACTTGATGTGGAATGAACACACCCAAAAAAGGGACATCCTAGCAGTCCAACAACTTTTCAAGACATATTCTTGAGCTAATGACACAATCATAACAGAACTCCCAAATAATATAAACAAAGGAGAAAGGGAGCTGCAAACAATAACAAAACAGAAAGTTTAGCGTATTTGCAACTAAGCAGCCATAGACTCTTCTTCCATTGCTAAGAGAAAAAGAAACATCGTTCAATATATCTGAAATTTATTAGAATACAATACAAATTAGATACAAAACTGAAACATACAATAAAGAGATCATAGTAAAATTCAGAACATAGACTTACATATCCGTTTAGATCCAAAATTGCTAGTTGAAAAACTAAGCATTATTCCTCACATTTGGTGCAGAGACTTGTTGATTGATGGACACTTGTTACGATAATGGCCAGGATTACCGCAACCTCTACATTTTCGAGGTGTCTTATCCACTACCTCAAAGTATGAGGGTTCCCTCTTTGTAGAACAAGCTTCCTTTATATTAGTTGATCTTATCAGACGGCCTTTATGAGGCTGAATAGTAGGTTCAAAAAGCAAGGGGCAAGATGCACAAAGAATATGAGAAAGCTGCCTTATGATATTCTCTTTTTGCATAAGCTGCTGCTTTTCATATTTCTCTTTAATCTCAGACAAGAGATTAGTGAGAGGATATTCATGATCCAAGCTTGCATGCTGATCATTAGTGAAAGATCTTGTGTCAATCCTCCACTGCATATGAATCTGATTTAGAGAACACACTTCAATATTCATCTCCTTGATCATGTGCACACAAGGAAGACCCATGGTTTTGAAAAATTGGCCCTTACATTGAGATGAATAGTATTTCGTATTTGCCAGCAAATATTGTTTTTGTAGCTCATACAAAACATAGAATGATACCTTATTCACCATCTTTTTAAATAAGGGGATGCAAAGTTTTTGAGTAATACGAATCTTTTCACTTGCAAGTTGAGTTTTAATTTCTTGAAATTTGTTTTCAATAGCAAAACAAATATTTTTCTTCACTTCACGAAGACCACCCGTTGAAACTTGAAGATATCTCTTTATGGTTGCATTTGCACCTTCTGCCCTAGAAGTAACGCTATTACCAAAATGGGAAATCTGCCCCGTCCATGCAACTATAAACTTTTTTTTCTATGGAAGCCAACTTTTTTCAATATAAGTAAGAACTTTAGCATAATCTTTGTATTCAATTTGAAAACGATTCCAAGCTTCATTAAACAATGCCACATTCCAAGATTTCACTAAGGCAACCCAAGAAGACATAAAAGTAACCCAATAAGCTTCTTCCTTAAACTGACTTTTACAATGTGCAACAATATTTTTCTCAATATACCATATGCACAAAAGATTAGGAGTCATCAGGAACACAACTTCTATTGCTTTCATTAGTGCTAACTCCCTATCAGTAATAATGGCCAACAAATGATCACCAAAACCCAACAACTTACTAAACATCTCAAGAGCCCACTCATAATCCTCTTGTTCCTCTTTTTGCATGAAAACAAAGCATGAATAAAATGATTTGTTGAAGCTCAACACTCCTACAATCTCAAGTAATGACATCTTGTACTTATTTGTCTTATAAGTACAATCCATCACAAAGACATTAGGGTAGCTTTTAGTCAACTCAATGGAAGTGGGATGAGTCAAGAATAGATGAGTCAAATGAACATGGTGATCATACTTGACATTATGATAAAAACCAGCCATGCCAAGCTCATCCAATAATGCTTGAATAACTGAACGCCCACCTAGGTTCTCCTTCCTAAATTGAGCTGTCATGCTATATACATTTTTGGAAACAGCAAGAAGATCAGGGTTATTTTGTCGAAGTGAAGAGAGAATTTGGCGTGGTTTAATGCCAGCCCTAGTCATTTTGTTTAACTTGTAAAGCTTCCTCTTCAGAAAATCGATGACAATATGGATGTCCAGACATTTCAGTAGAAGACTCATGGTTATGTAGCAATGTAATTATCTCTACCTTCCACACCCCTTCTTTCTTTCTTCCTAAAATTTTAAAAGGACAATTAATCAGACGAGAAGATGAATTTCTTTTCTTATTCTCAGCTGCAATTCCAGTTCTATAACAGCCCCCTCTATCACAACCCATAACAACATATTTATTGGGTTTAGATCTTTTGATTACCAGAGCATACCCTTGCACAACCCTAAGATTACGAACATCTCTAATGAGGTCATCTCAATTTTCATTAACTTTTGTTGATAGTGAGAAAAATTCATCAGAAACAGCAAACATTTCTTCATTCCCTAAACTATAGATAACCAGATTTATAGTTAGGGCCCTATCTGACTAACTAAATGCTTCTTAAAAATTAACTAGGTTAAATCACGGTTGCTAACCTCTAATCCTTGCAAACCAAATTAAGCCACTACTTATTTCTTCTTGTAAGTTAGAGAAAACTAATAATATATAACTAAAAGCTAGTTCTAAATAGAAATAGATAGTTGTATCAGACAATGCATTGTAAAAAAACAAAAATGCAAGACGAAAAACTTACCAACGACAGTGAGACCCTCTATGATAGTAGACGAAAGATTAAGCAGCAACTCTTCTTCCATTTCAATGTTATTAAACGAATGATTAAACTACAACTCTTCTTCCATATTGTCTGAAGCTACCATATTAGCAATCTTTTGCAACTCAGCATCTAAAGACTCTTCGTCCATTGCTAAAAGAAATATGAATTTTGTCTTCTGCTAGTAATCTGCAAAGGCTAAGATACCAGAATTAATATTGCAAAATCAAAATTCCAAAGAAGTAAAAGGGGATTCTCTAGAACAATAGTATGAACAAAAAATTTAAATTGAGAAAACTGAGTGCAACATACCAAATACACTAAATGCATTTGTTGATGTTTAGAGGCTTGCAAAACAAAAGATCATACTAATTCTAGGGACCCTAATTCTAATGCTCCGCCATTTTTCACTCTAGAAACTCATATTCTAATGCATACCAAACCATACTCTAGAATTAACATGCAAAGACAAGGATTATTCTCAAGCCATTCTAATAGAAGAAGATGGAAAATGGGGCAAGTCGAGTATAAGCAATCAAATTCAACTCTTTTTGAATCTAGGAATAACACTTCTCCAAATATCGTAAATGAGTCAAATTTAACAAAGCCCATAACAATCTAAGAAGTATAAACCATCAATTTTGACAGAAATTTGAAATAATCCATCAATCGAACCTTACTCTAGAATTTGATATATGGTCACGTCAGCAAATACTTGCATTTAATCCTTCGGGTTAGCCTCAACAAGTAACACTCTTGATAGAGTATAGCCTTGTACGATCGAGTTTTTGTGGGTGAACCGGATCGTTTCTATGGAGAAGAGAGATTGAGAGTGAGAATAATAATAAAAAAAGAGCGAGAGGTGTGGTATGGGAAAGGAAGATGAGGGAGAAAAAGAGAAAATAAAAAGAAAAAGAATTTGTTTTGGCCACGATCCTCAGTGTGCGGAGCAGAGGTTTCTAGCGAATAAAGAGAAGGGGGTGTTGCGGGCGTGCCACCTCGCGGACGAGGAAAATGTTGATGGTGTGCGAGATCTTGACTTCTGATCAGGCGAATGGGTTTCAGGTGCCACCTCAGACGAGGATTTACGAGCACAAGCGATCGATACTCACGGCGGCGCGAGCAGAGCAACTATAGGGAGTTCAGAGAGAAGCCGGGGTAGAGTCCGGAGGGCTCTGAAGAAGGAACCTAGGCGGCGGCGCTTAGGGTTAGGGTTTCAGGGAGCTCAAAGGGTAATTGGTTTGCAGTTTGTATTGTGTTTTTGTGTTTGTTTGAGAGAGAGAGCTCTTCTGTTAGGGTTCGAGCCCCCTTATATAGTAGTTTGACTTGCGGCAGAATAAGAGTATAATTAGAATCCAAGTCGGACTCTGAAACCCTATTCGCACAAGGACACTGCTCCGTCCATGCGAACCACATCTTGTGACACATGTCCAGTTCGCACACTTCATTCCGCATAGGGCATTGCTTCCGCGCTGCCAACTGTAGACTCCTATGCGAACTGGATTTAAGAATGTCCTCATCCCGCGGGCTGTCACAGGTTGCCATTTCGCGGACTATTGATGTTTGCCTCCATTTCGCGGGCTATTGCAGCTCGCGAGCCTTAAAAGAGTTTTTTATATTTAATGGGCCACATGGATTGGCCCGAAGCATGTCAAAGACTTGTAAAAGTCTTCAACGTTTGTCGTGGTGCGCGCGGACTCCGCATGTGTCTTCCTCGCGAAGTCTCCTACGCGAGCCAGTTCGCCAGCTCGCTTCGCCTCGCCTACGCGGAGAGTCAATCTCGCCTCGCCTACGCGAAGTGTTGAATAGTAATTCCTCGCGAAGTCATTCCGCGCGAACTGCGTAGTCCGCCTATTTCCATTCCTCGCGCGAGCTATGTGTTCCAGTTCGCATGCAGTTCGTTCCGCGTGAAGTCTAACTCGGCTCGCGTGATCTCATTGGCGGGCCGACATTTGTAAACTTAGAGAACTTTGGGCTCGCCGGTATGACATGGACCAAGAATGTAATTAATATTCACATAGACATTTACTGTCCAGTAAAATATTAATCCAGGCGTAAACAGAATTTGATGAGATGATATCGTTAAAAGTCAAAAGTGAGTGGGGATGAGATATTATTAAAAAATAGAAAAGAGTGTGGATTGTGTTTTTGAGAGTGTGAATTTCAACGGTTTTTTGTGTGTGTCTGTGTTCGATGAAGGGCTGGTGCCGTGGCGCGCCTCCTCTGAAGTTTAAATTAATGAAACTGTTAAATTGTTTACATCAAGTTTCTAGAATATGTCATGAGATAATACCATGACTCTCTGGTCTCTACTATCTGACAAGTATTCTAAAAGCACCGACTAACAATCGCTCTATTAGCGACTATATTTGCTCTGACAAGATCATCTCCAGCTGAGGGTGGTAAATATAAAAACCCCGAGCTTAGGTAACTAAAATTACAGTTCACCACGCACGTGCGCGAGAGGGCTCGAACTAGAAAAACGCGTCCAAAGTACAAAAAGCCAAAAGAACAGAAAGTTTCTCTAAAAAAAATAAAATAACAAAATGACAATTCCCACATGTGCGAGTGACGGAGGAAACAGACACGACGACAGCCCAATGAAATCCCAGCATGTAATAAAAAATCGTATGGCTCAGGTAAGTAGTGGCAACAACGTAATTTACCTTAAAGCCAGTGGGCGTTTGCGCCAAAAGACAAAGTATAAAGAGAGGCTAACCCCTTCCGGGAGTTGGGTAGAGAGTCTCTGCTGTGTTCTCTCTCACGCAATTTCTTGGTCGCTTCCTCTCACTCGCTCACACTCGCCTTTATCTCTCTCTCTCTCTCTCTCCTTCCCACCTCGTCTTCAATCTGAATTTCTAGGGTTTCAATTTGACCTAAATTGAATTCGAAGGGATACCCGAATTTTCTGTAATTTCATCGCAATGGACTCTGATTCTTGGAGCAACCTGTTCTCGTCTTCGAACGCGAGGCGGTACCAGTCTCGATCCGGTGAGTTTTTTTTTTGACTTTCTTTAAAGGAATTTGGAATTTTTTTTGTTGATTTTGGGTTTTTGATTGTGGGTTTTGATGGGTTTTGCAGATCTGTTCGGGCACGAGGAGATAGAAGGAGACGATGAGATAAAGGCTGAGTTTTTGTGCCCTTTTTGCGCGGAGGACTTCGATGTCGTTGGGCTTTGTTGTCACATCGATGAGGAGCATCCTGTTGAGGCTAAGAATGGGGTAGGTTTGATTTTAATTTTGCAATCTTTGTTGCTTTTTGTTTTTTGATTTTAAAGTTTGAAGCTTTGTGCGTAAGTTTGTTGATTTGAGCTTGGTTTGATGTTAGCATTGTGTAAAAATTAGAGCTTTTTGAGTGTTTTCGAGCTTTTGAGGTGTGTTTCGTTTAGCTGAGATGTTATTGTAAGTTTTCGGGTGAGTTTTGGTTTCAGTTTGGGTTAGAAAGGAACGAACTTTGGAGTGATTGTTTCAGTCGCAGGAGTGTTGTTGTCTAGTTCTGATGGTAGACAAGGTATGTTTGTGGTTAAGTCTTGGCTTTTTCATGGGTTTTGGCTGTGGTTTTAAAAGAGTTGAATGTTTCATTGGGTTTGCTTGAGTAGGTTTCAGTTTCAAGTTTGTGGAGTGGGGTGATGTGTTTGAATCGTTTGATGATGGTGAGACATGAGAGTTGATCATTGGTAGAATGGAATATCTGTTAGATTGCTTTTTCTTTTATACTATTATGTGGAATGCTCAACACTAGACAAAGCATCTGGCGTCTTTTGGTTGAGTATGAACTTTGGACGTCTCTTTTACTTGTATGAACATGTTGGTCTTATAACCATTCACTTTTTCTCTTTTCCCAGGTCTGTCCAGTTTGTGCTAAGAGGGTTGGATCAAATCTTGTCACACATATTACCACGCAACATGGGAGTCTATTAAAGATATCCTTTTGAATTTCTATTTGGTTTTGAATATTTTTGTGCTTTCTATGTTTGTGGTTAATTTTAATAATTGGAGCATCACCAGGAACTTCAATATGTGGTTATTAGGAGGTAAAGTCGTCTAAACCCATGAATAACTGAGGTGTAGTTAGTTAAAGCCGTCTAAACCATGGTTATTAGGTGTAGCAACACTGAATCGTGCATGAATACCTTCCCCCCGCCCCCCAAATTTCATGGACAAATATGTTAAGAGTTAACAGCTCTAGTTCAATGGGGGCATTAAAAAGTTGATTGTTTTAAATGAGTCTTAGGATAGGCAACTTTATCTCATCTAATTCGGATAAGTTCTAGAATAAGTTAGCTAGTACACATACATTCATGTATCCTGCACACAAAGCAGTAATCATGTGATCGAGTACCGTCATCACCTTGTACTGTATTCACCCATTCTCTTGTCTTTTACAATGACTACCTATTTTCATCGGAACTGGGCTTTTCCTTCCATGTGCTTTGATATTCTATACATGTTTTAGTTGTTTAAGTCTCAGTAAAAGTGATGTGTTCCTTGACTATCCATTACGTTCAGCGCAAAAGGAAATTGCGCAGGGGAACTAATTCGACATTTTCAATATTAAGGAAAGAGCTGCGAGAAGGAAGTCTACAGGCCCTCCTGGGAGGGTCTTCATTCCCATTTTCCTCAAACACGGAACCTGATCCTTTGTTGTCTTCTTTTATATACAATGCACCTGATGAACATGTGAGCGAACAACCCCTTCCTTTAGTTGAAACCCCATTCATGAAGGAAAGCACAAAAGAAGAGTCCTCAGAAAGGTATGAGCTTATTAGCATGACTTCTTTTATCTTTCCTCAACTTCTCAACTGCAAATGAGAAATTTTAGGTCTGGATCAGATCAGCTACTGATAATGAATCTTCTAGCTTTTTTGCGTGTTATTTATAGCGAATTTACTATGGTTTCCTATGGGTATTAACGCTTCTCTGTGGTGACAGAATTGCTCAACAACCACCTCTATCAACTAAAGACCAAGAGGAGAAGGCTCGGAAGTGTGAGTTTGTCCAAGGATTGTTGATGTCCACCATTCTTGATGACTTATGAATCAAAAGCGTCTAGCAGAAACGGCCAATCCTTAATTAGGACCCAGAGCCCTAGTGTCAGACGGAAAAAAGATGGTGGTTCTATTTATGTAACAACCGGTAATAGTTAGAAAAGAACAACTATGTATTTGTATTGTACTTAGTTTATGTGGATAATGAAAATAACAACTTATCACCTCGATGTTTCCTTCTTTCTACCCTGTCAAAGTTCAATCTAATGAAGAACTAACTAAGAACTGGTGTGCACAAGTGTACGGATTTGGAGTTCATTCTTATCAACAACCAAATGTACTGATTTTGAGGCCAAAAAGAAATTCAATGGAACAAGACTAGGAACTGGTGTGCATCAAACGGAACTAGATCGAATACAAAAATTGAGTAAATAAAATGTGTATTTGGAGGCCAAAAGAATCAATGGAATATGACTAGGAACTGGTCCAAAACAGAACTGGTCGAGAGCTGGAACTACCCAAAACAAAATTTTAGTAAAAACAATATATATTATGCTCTCGTTGAGAGTCGAACTCAAGACCTCCCGCTTACTAAACGGGTGCTCTAACCAACTGAGCTACGAGAGCTTGTTGACTAAGATTCCGCCCATGTGTTATTTGACTAATTCAATGACATTCAATTTACTCTAGATATTTTTTCCTGTAAACCTACCACGTGAACGAACTGTATGGATGAATTTCATAGGTTAGAGCTTGATGTTTGAAGGCTCAGAGCCGCAGTCAATTCATTGATATGTTCAATCTACTACGACAGTACACACCTATGTCGGAAATGAA
This sequence comes from Fragaria iinumae, assembly GCA_009720345.1. Classification (NCBI taxonomy): domain Eukaryota; kingdom Viridiplantae; phylum Streptophyta; class Magnoliopsida; order Rosales; family Rosaceae; genus Fragaria; species Fragaria iinumae. Next base: position 24,021,194 of record CM019120.1, on the reverse strand, counting down.
AAGGACCAAGCAGGCTTCCTAAACCAGATAGCCCAATCGGAGCTGGAGACGAGTATCTACAGCAATGGAGTCATGGAACCAGATTGCGCAACTGGTCAATACTCCACAACTGTACCTCGGAGTCCTAGACCAGTATAGCAACACAGCCCCAACCTTAAAAATCTCTGAGATCTAAGGGATGGACCTAACTCCTTTCGATCTGAGATGTAGGGACTGTACGCCTTTTGATCGACTTCACAGAATCATGACATTGCATTCAGTTCATCAGAGGAACACATCATATACATAAGATTTTCACGTTGAATTGATCAGTCAATTCGTACAATAAGAGTAAAGGTACGGAAGAAAAAACACCTATACACACGTATACAGAAGCTAGCAAACTTTTTTCTTCATCATCTAAATAGTAGTAACAAAAGTCAACAGCCCGACATGTCCCTGAATGATCATATCATCTTAAGCTGTGAAATCGCAAACAAAGTACGACTAGTCATCAAAATCCCTGATCCAAAATACATGATGCCCATTCTGAAGCACACTCCCAATTAAAGGCCTTTATTATGAACAGTTTCATCTTCCCTCAGCCCTATCAAGCCTTCAGAAAAGCCACAATCACACTCAACTTTGCTTTGATGTAAATCTACATAATTTAAGGATAGGGTGCGTACACTTATCCAACCACTAACATGAAAAACGGGCCGGTGAACATGATCCTTAAAAGTAGATTATATCCCGCGTTATATATTGGGATAATAACTTCAAGCTGACGCAATATAATTCTCCTCACCTCCTTGGTGTATTGTGCGACACAAAGAAGTTAAAGTCAGGATGATGGACATGCAATAGCCTAAGCCAGTTTTCAGCTGCTCGCAACAGAGAATTTGCCTTTTGAGATTCGTAGACTCCATTAGGGTTCCAAAAGGAACCCTTGAACTTGTAGGAAGCCAATCCAAAGGTTGGCAACGAGAGTTTGAAGTCGGCATTTTGAATCTCTCTAGGTCGTGCACTTATGGGACGGAGCCTATCAGTGCTTGTACCTGCACCAACCAACGTTATAACTTATAACCAAATCGAAACTTCAAAAACAAGCAGGTGCATATACATTTGAGACAGAAAAAAGTACCTTTTAAGGGAGTGGACAGGGAATGAAAGGTCAAGAAACAAGCATCCAAGCTCTGTAATGTTGGACCTGTAGGTATCCGATATATGGGATACCTTTATTTAAGAATGCACAATGCAAACTTTAGATCTATAATCAAATATGCATCCTTCCTGTATGTTTACTACCGGGAAATACAATAATAAATGCATACCATGCTACAGAGATCCAACTAGAAGGTGATAAATCACAGCTCTTGTAAGTCCTAAGCTCTGGAAATTGGGATGCGAGAACTTGAATCTGTTGGATGGTAATGAACTTTGTGTTACAATATAAATTTAAAAAAAAAAAAATTACAAAAAAAAGTGAGTTCTTTTGTGTAGAGTGTTCTGACAAAATACTTGCCTTATCAGCCAAAGGTTCACGGCCAAACGGTTGATCGTGCTCCAAATATTGAAATACAAGCTGACCAGGAGGGTTGCAAATCTCACTTTCATCACTAGAGGAACCAGTTAAGGGTTTATCTCTTGGTGCGACTCTATTCCAACCAAGGCCATTTACATCAGCAATATTCTGCCGACTCCAAGCATTATCAACAACACCATTTATACGTCTTTCTGCTCCATAGTCACTGCTGCCATCACTACTTGTCTCCCTCGATGACTCTGCATCACTGTCATCACCATGCCTCCTGTGAGAAAAGCAAGATTATCTATCAAAATTGGTTTACTGAAAAAGACGTGATTGGTTATTATGCTGATTTCACCAAATCCAAAGAGATACAGTTCTTACTAACTATTAACATGTGAATTCTGCAATGTGCTGCCAAAATCCCACATGTTACCGTACCACCAAAATAACACCTAAACCACTAATCTGTCCAATTACTACCATGTATTCTATCAACACTTTGGGTTATCAATGCCTATAAGATGCCTCACACGGCAACTAGATCAATCCTAGTCCATCACCATAATTCATCTTCACAAGTTAGTTTTTTCACTACCTGATACCGCTAACAACAACTAGATCAATTCTAGTCCATCACCATAATTCATCTTCACAAGTTATTTTTTTCACTACCTGATACAACTAACAACGGCCATTGTTCCCTGTATACCTTGACAAGACTACAATTCCTATCCTCATAGGCCCTACTAGAAATGAAGAACATATTGCAAGCTCACCAACCTAGCTGTATTTAAGTTACCTTGAGCATTCCAATTAGGATTCAGGTGGGTTTTGTATAACAGACTTTAAACTACTAGAGGGTCTAGTGAATGAAAACATGAACGTTCTGGTTACAGAAATATCATGAGATATTTCGCCATTACAGAGCTTATAGGTCTACCTTGTAATTGGGAAGAAGCTTAAACATGTGATCGACACCCCAAACTAAATAACCTCAAGACAAATACAAGGAAGTCCTAATAATAATAATAATAATTAACAGATTAATCAAATGAAAAACCAACACAGACTACATGTTTTATTAATATTGACAATACATAGTACTGTATCAACAACATCAAAAGCACTGCATCTGCTTTATTCACAAAATTTCTAGTTCGTTGAGTGTGGCAGAAGAGATAACAGTTATTTCAAAACATACAAATCTGACTACATCAAAGTATCAAACCAATGCATGAACACATTTCAAGGAGGTAGTTTCTACAAACATAATTATAGTCCACAGTGCTCAAGTAAAAACTCATACATACTGAGAAAGCTCGAAAGTAATCTAATTCAACAAACTGCTGACCTTATCCTTGCGGGAGGCTTTGATGGGTCTACGTAGAGCTGAATGGCAGACAAGTAAGGAACATAGTACTGTATGACAGAGTCATTCCCATTTAACAAAAGCGGGACACCCGCGCCGTACGCACTCCACTCCTTGAAAGATTCCCATAAATCTCCAAGCACAAAATAAGGATGTGACTCTGGCTCATGAGACCTCCATCCCCTGATACTCGTCTATCAATCACAAAAAAAAAAAAAAAAAAAAAAAACACCAAATGTTCAATTACACAGCACCAAAGTTCAAACCAGTGAACTGAAATTGCAACAAGAAACCAAGTCAGAACATTTCGAATTCTAAGATTGTATGAAACATCATATAATTAGCTCGATTTTGAAGCATTTCTAAGTTCCCAGCATCAGAAATTACGAAATTATCAGCAATGCCCCATGACCATATCTACTGTTATCTCCTGCGAAATCGAAAAGCCCGAAAGCCAACGATGTTAGTTATGATTTTGCATTACCTTGGGCAAAAACTGAGCACGAGCCAAGGGCGTGGTGAACTCAATGAACCGATCTAAATTGGCGGCCTCGCTGAGGGCTTCCCGACCCGACCCGGAACTATGCGACGTGGCACAGTCCTCGGACTCCACAATCACCGAAACCGACACCTGCTGCAGCCGCTGCTGTTTCTTCTCCTGTTCCAGCTTCTGTCTCTGAAGAAGTTGCTGTTGTTGTCGTTCTCGAATCGGGGGCGGGTTGTAGAACCGGTTCTCGCCCCGAGCCCGACCGATCGAAACTCCGCCGCCAGACATTTTTCTGCCGCTGAAATCAAATACGGCGTCGTATGAGGGGTTTGGGAAGTGTGAAGGGTAAACAGAGAAAGAGAAGAGACAGGAGCGCACTTGGGGTCTTGAGGGAAACGGGGAAGAGTCCAGAGACAGTTCGGGAGTTTTGGTTCCAGAGAAGTCGTCTATATATATTGGTCGGGAAATTACCGTAAGGGGCTTGGTGTGTGTGATAATGACCTACATGTCCTTTCGTTATGTGCCGGTGGAGAAACTGGAATCGACGCTTATGCCACGAATATATATCAGATGCTGTTCTTCTGGGTAATTATTGGGTGGGACCTGGAATTCGGAAGTGGGTTTGGCCCAGATCAGCTCTGGTGGGCCTTGAACTAGCCCACTGTCAGAATGATTGCCCTAATTTTTTTTACTGAATTTCTTTTGGTTGGTGTCTGATGAATTTGGTGAAGAGATGAATGATAAAAATCATAAAATCACTTGAGTGAGGTTAAGTTCGAGACACTGCAAGCAGTCCTTGTTGGTATAACAAAGTAGAATTGGGAAGAGACAAGATTTTACATATGTAACCGTTATATATAACATCTCTTTCACGATTTGCATGTGAAATTTATTATTTAGAATAAAAATTTATGTACAAACAACATCATGCAAGTTAAGAAACATGAGTTAGTTATGAAGTAAAAATTGACAACCGAGCAGCACTCATAGGTTCACTTATGGCATGAGTTTTTTCAATGGTTTACAAAAATGTAATGCAAATTTGGAAAACTTGTCGTGTGAGACTATGAGGGTTATAGGACAACTTTGTTATGTGAATATGAGACCCACCTTAAGTTGGCTGCCCAGTTTGAAACTTTGAATGACTGCCCTATGAACTCAAATTTGCTCAAGCAGTACTCGTGGGTGCTATAGGGTATAAATTCCCAGATGGTTTGTTAAAAACAAATTCTGAAGAGCAAAACGCACTATTATTATGTGATGAAATATATGCCTTGAGTGAGCGTTAGTTATCACTTATAGGTAAGACTTGTTCATGTGGTTATAAGATTGTTGTTCATATCAAAAAAAATAAAAAATATGAACATTGCAAATATGATCAAATCCATGATTTTCATTTCGTTTATTTCAAATGGAAAATAAATACAACATTCACTCTTGGATCAAAGCTCAAAGTACAAACCAAATAGTGTTGAGCCGACACTAATTAAGCAAAAACAAAACAAACAAACAAAAAACTATGAAAACCACACTATTATTTGAAGTCACAAGAGGAGCGACTTAACCCCATCACAACAGATCTAGAGCATCAACACACCAAATTTAGTTGTAGGCATCATGGTGCTCCAAGAGGTAGGCCTCGATGACCTTAAAGAGGTGAGAAGCCTTCTCTTTTCCGGCCTTGACATGCTCTTCCTTGATCTCAACATCACCCTTGACATGGTATTCACTAGTGCTCTTGATGACGGTACCACTGCCGGATGCTACCAACTTAGTCTCGTAGCAGATCTTCTCGATTGAGTCAGGAGCTCCCTCAATCACACTGTAGCTGTAGACAAAGTTCTCACTGTCAATGGCATCAATTCTGTGCTTCACATAGCTGTAAGTGCTACCTGAAAATATCATGAAACAAATTAGTTAATTAAGTATGAATGCATGATCCATCTATTCTGTGTTGTGCCTCAAAATAAGTCTTGGATTTTGCTTTACTATGAATTTGTATCAATGTTAACGTGAGCTAGACTAGTTACCTTCGCCGAAGGTGATCTTCTTGATGGTTCCAACACCACCATCTCCTTCAAGGATCTCAGCGGACTTAACTGCCTGGGGGGCAATCTTGGGGATGAGGTTGTCAGCATCGAGAACGAAAGCCTTGAACAACCTAGCTGGGGCGATAACAGAAGTGTATTCAGCCTCGTACTTGAAGACACCCATGATTAGTTAAGTATTTGGAAACTGAGAAAACGAAGGAGGGGAAGATCACTGAGATTGATGATGTTGTAGTGGGAGATTTTGAGCTGTGAAGAACTGAGTAGTAGCTACGGGTATTTATAGGTTCGACGATGAAGGTTTTACATTACAAGTTCCAAATTGTTTAATTGGTTGTGAGCATCGTGACGTGGTGACCATTACGTTTGTACATGGAATATCTTGAAACTTAGTCAAGGAAGGCACCTTGGTATGAATAAGAAACATCCAATTAAGCTCACGAGGTGGACTATAATCTTAAGAAGTTTCTTCCTATTGTTTGATAAAAGGTACAATATCCATGTGCAACTAACCTATGATTTTCGATGAACCATGTTCTCTCCGATTTTAAAATTTCTAACAGATTGATCATCACTCTGTCTATCGATACAGATCAAGGTTCACAGACATTAGAATTCTCTTCAGAAGCAGCTTGAGTTGATTCATTCCCATTAATAAGTTTCCAGTTCCATGTTTTCATTTCTATTCACCCTCTCATTTTCACTATTCACCATCCTTATCAGTTCAAATAGTAGAAGCAAAGAAGATCATCACAGAGAGCCCACAAAATTAACAATGTTGTTCCTTGCTGGCTAATGATCCCACTAGCTTACACCAAAATCCCATGTTTTAATATTAGTATGAATATCATTTAAGCAAGTTGAGAGAAAATTATATCCTCTGAACAATAATATAGTTTCTGTCCAGTGACTCCATATAATAGAACTGCATGGACCCTTCTGTTTTATCAAAAGGACTTGGAATAATCTGTATTGGTTGGTCTATATATATGAAAAAAATATATACATGCAATGTATCGACAAGAATGAAAAGTTAAGAACGTGAACCTGAACTGGATAAGAGCATGTTTAAGAGGAGCTGTTGAAAATGGAAGCTTTCGGATCTAGCAGCCGATGTTGAAATGCAGGTCATTCGATCAAGTCCAGTCATCCTAGCAATTTCTGTGAAATATGCAATTTTTCCATTTGATTCCAAGTAATGCACGTAGTACTCGATCTTAAACCCCACTTATAGATCTTACTGTCTCATAAAGTCATAATTTGATAGCTCTATAGTGAAATCTAGAGTGCTTTACTCTTGGTATAGTTAAAAAGTTTTCTGCACCGACCACACCATTATCGCACATGTTTGAACTTAGAAACCAGCTGAGTAGACAGAACTGTCGACTGAAGTTACTTTGCCAAAGGTTAATGAGAGCACAAGTAGCTGAAAGCAAGAAACAAAATATAAAAACAAGGACAACGAGCGTGTATGAATCAATTCCGATTAGAAGCTTCGTTTTACGTTCAAGACTTGAAAAGCTTCAGTCATTCAATAATGGCAACCACGGTTGATTAACATTTGTTATCAGTATGATCTGTTAACAGTTCCATTATGATGAATGAGTTTGAATCCCCTTTCTCCCGAAGAAAAAAGGGAAATGAGTATAAATTAAAGTAGAAAAATGATCGAGTTCCTTCGACTCCTTCGACTTCATGATCATCGATCCTACTCTAGGATCCAGTACACATTTTTTTTTTTTTTTTTTTTTCGAGAATGGGATCCAATACACTTGTTTCTGATCTGCTTTGGGAGTTCGCGTACATGCTACTGATAACTATAATTATTCACAATCTGATTAACTTGTGTGTACATGCATCCTTAATTTGCAAGTCTTAACGTACATGAGAACTTACACACCAACATAGTGACTGGGTGGGAGTCTGAAACTTATAGGGTCTTCACGCACTGTTAATATACCCTGTAAATACATATCACTCATCACCATGTAAACCCTCCTATATATTCTCGTTTCCTCATCTCAAAAATAAACATTCTCACCTTTTACTGGCTAGTCAAACTGGTTTACAAATGACAAATGTGCTGAAAATTTGGGGAAAATGCTTATTTGCACAAAAATAACAAAGTCAGACCCCAATCCAATGAAAAAAAAGAAGTCAAAAGCCTATTCCAATCAATCTTATATAAAATACTATTTTACCCTTATATAATATCTTTCATCTCTCCTCGTATCTAAATTCTCTCACCCTCAACCCTAAAGTCTCTCTCTCTCTCTCTCTCTCTCTCTCTCTCTCTCTCTCTCTCTCCAGATCCCTTGCTTCGTCTCCGCCGACGATCCCCCGCCGGCTTATCCTCCCTCCACAAGCTTGTCGTCTGCTGCCCCAGCCTCCTCCACTCCGGCGTCCTCTTCGACCACTCCAATTTCGGCCTCGAACGCGAACTCGGCCCCAATCCTTCACCTCCGGATCAATCTAGTCTGCAATGAAGTTGGCGTGGTGGTTTTGCGGCGCACGAGGACGCGGCGGCCAAGGTCGATGCGGCAGACCACATCGTCGACGACAATCAGGTCGGAGTTGAAGTAGATGATGCGGCGGACGCCGGAGTGGAAGAGATCGGCAAGGTAGATGCGCTCGTAGTTGAGCGGCTGTTCCAGACTTGATCGAAATCTCCATCGACGACGGTCGAGGAGCCACCACCGCCACCAGCGTCAGGCGAACGACGCCGTTTTGTCGAGGAAGCGTCAGTTCTGGGAATGGGGGAATGGCAGTGGTTAAGCTGTAGTTAATTTTTTTTAACTAGGGGTACGTAAATATTTTACTGGGGGTCATTAATTTTTCCTTTAGTTTCGTTTTGGTTGGGAATTGCCTTCTTTTTCTATTTTCTTTGTTTTTCTGTGTTTTGATAGATTATTGGAGTCAGTACAAAGGTCAATAGAAAATTACTGGGGGTCAGTAATTTTTCTTTTGGTTTCGTTTTGGTTGGGAATTGCCTTTTTCTTCTATTTTCTTTGTTTTTCTGTGTTTTGATAGATTATTGGGGTCAGTACAGAGGTCAATAGAAAATTACTGGGGTCAGTAATTTTTCTTTTGGTTTCGTTTTGGTTGGGAATTGCCTTCTTCTATTTTCTTTGTTTTTCTGAGTTTTGACAGATTATTGGGGTCAGTACAGAAGTCAATAGAAAATTACTGAGGGTTAGTAATTTTTCTTTTGGTTTAGTTTTGGTTGGAAATTGCCTTATTTTTCTTCTATTTTCTTTGTTTTTCTGTGTTTTGACAGATTATTGGGATTCAGTACAGAGGTCAATAGAAAATTATTGGGGGTCAGTAATTTTTCTTTTGGTTTCGTTTTGGTTGGGAATTGCCTTCTTCTTCTATCTTCTTCGTTTTTCTGTGTTGTAGTATATTTTTCTGGAGACCAGTGACCGGAAAAAGTCCGACGACGAGAATCCGGTGACTGAAAAAAATCCGGCGACCGGAATCCGGTGACTGGCGACCGAATACCGGAATCTGGTGACCGGTGAGGTTCCGGCCAAGTTTTTTTTTTTTCTCTCTCTCTCTCCCATTTTCTCTCTCTCTCTCTCTATGCATCTTTAAAGGGTGAGGGCAAAATAGTCATAAATTAATAATGTTTGTTAAGACTTTAAATAAAGATTTATTCATTTGGGCATAAAATAAGTTACCTTATATTCAAATGGGCTCTTAAAAAAGATATTCATTCAAATGAGCTCTTAAAAAAGATATTCATTGAAATAGGCAATGAGGAGCTAAAATTAGTATTAAATGAGTATTTTTCCAAAAATTTGAAGTTGTAGTGAATTACCAATTCAAGTATACAGCATTGAACCACATGCTATAGATAAATTAATTTGTCAAGTTAATTTCAAGGAAAATAAAAATATCATCATCTTTACTATTCAATCTCTCCTACAGTCACACATGATTAAAGATCTTAGGATTGCAACACTAATTCTGTTGATCTGCACTCAAATACATTAGTTTTGGCTCGAGGGCTCAACTCAAATATTCTATGGGTATTTCATAAATGAAAGAGATAATCATTACTAGTTGATATTTCACAACGATGTAAGAGACTAAGCTCAGTACTCATATGTACCAATAACCAGTGATTTGTTAATCTACAAGTTACACTGAGTTTTGAGATTTTTTGTTATTATTTATTGTCTACTATAAGAATTTAATTTCCTCCAACATTTCAAAATAAATTAATGGAGAAAAAAGTGAAGTTTAAGAACAAAAAGTGATGCATCATTCTGTTAGAAGGATCTAGAAGTCCATGGTAATTATTATTTGGGATTTGGCTTTGCATGTGCATGATCAATAAATACTGGAAATAAATGTGAATTAGATTGAGCAACTGAGCAAGAGAAATCAAATGAATATGAGAAGGATAGTGACGCGAGTTGTATGAACGAACAATAGAAGCCTTGTCATTTAGACCAAATTATTGTGACTGCAAATTATAGTGTAAAAAAGAAAAGAATATGACTAATTTGGTGATTAAGATGATGATTATTTGTTTATTTTATTGAGATTATTATCAAATACCGAGTACATTACTCTTTCATCAAAGTGCTCGATCAAAATGATCGCCTCGACAAAAAAAAAAAAAAAAAAAAAACAATAAAAGGAACCGGCACAAACAAAGAAATGAGGACAAATGATGATTATTGTGTCTAGAATGTGTAGCTAGAGAGTTCTAGTTGTAAGCTTCAGGGTTGGCCAGAAGGTGGCTCTCAATAATCTTGAACAAACCAGCTGCCCTTTCTTTGCCGGCCTTAACATGCTCTTCCTTAATCTCGACATCTCCCTTGGTGTGGTAGTTGCTGGTGCTCTTAATAATGGAGCCTCCATCAGAAGAAGCCACCAACTTAGTCTCATAGGAGATTTTCTCAATTTTGTCTGAGATAGCATCTCCTTCGATCATGCTGTACTTGTACACGAAGTTATCTTTGTCAATTCCGTCAATCTGGTGCTTCACGTAGCTGTATTCGCTTCCTTCCCCGAGGTTGATCTTCTTGATGGTTCCGACTCCTCCATCTCCTTCAAGAATCTCAGCACTCTTAACTGCTTGGGGAGCGATCTTGGGGATGAGGTTGTCGGCGTCAAGAACAAAGGCCTTGAACAACCTAGCCGGTGGGATGACAGAGGTGAATTCAGATTCATAAGTGAAGATACCCATGTTGACGATTTAAGTTAATAGTTTGATGAATGATGAAGGAAATAATCATTAAGTAAAAGTGTGGAGGTAATGGAGAAGGTATTAGATGCGGGAAAGTATGAGCATCACCAGCGGTATTTATAGCCTTGGTCCTTGGAGAAAGGAAAGCATGATATGATCGAAATATGAACGAATTTCTTAAATTTTCAGTAGCTGTCGAATGTTGATTATATCCATGTGAAATTAGGGTATATAATTTTCAATTCAGGGTGTTCATCAATACAATAGTAATCTAGTCAAGTCATCCCAGTTTGAACTTTGAAGTTCTGGAAGTAGGATTAGTCGTCAGCTATGGACAGGCCGGGCAGGCCGGAACTGTAAAAAAAGTTCAGAGTTGTGATTCCTAGTACGCAGTCTCAGACTCACAATAACCTACAGAGAGAGTTTCTGACTTTAGTTTTAGCCGTTGAGAATTATACTAATTGCCAATCATGTTTTTATATTCGTGAAGAAACGTACTATGCACTAGCTACAACAATAAAAACTAATCACCCTAATGCTTTTGCAATCAGCCTCGCCTTATAAATACTAGCTAATTCATGCTTAGTGTGATTGATAATCCAATCGTATTTGTATAAAGTGTTAGTTCATGAAGAAATTATCAAAGTAAGGAAACACCTTTAGGAGAGATTCACTAAATTCCTTGATAGCTAAATTAAAAGCTATTTATTTTCCTTATTCTCCTGCAAATTTATCGATTGTAATTGTTTTGGCCACGATTCTCAGCAGGGGCTTTGAGAGACAGTAGCAGTCAATGCTTCTTGGGAATGCGGGGCGTGCCACCTCGCGGACGAGGAAAGGGAGTGGGGTGCGTCGGGTCTTGACTTCTTGAACAAGCGGGGGGTTACCGGTGCCACCTCGCTGACGAGGAATTTACAAGCACAAGGCAATTCGATACTCACGGTGTCGCGAGCAGAGCAACCAAAGAGAGATCATAGGTGATCGGAGTAGAGTCCGAAAGGGCTCTGGGAAACCTAGGCAGCGGCGCGCTTAGGGTTAGGGTTTTTTAGAGAAGCTCGAAGAGGTTCAACTAGGTTGAAAGTTTGTTTTGTATTGCGTTGTTGTAATTTTTTGAGAGAACCTTCTGTAAGTCTTCGAGCCCCCTTATATAGTAGCTTGCCTTCGGCCCAAGGAAAGATATTCATAGTCCAATTCGGACTCTGAAACCGAATACCACAAGGACACTGCTTTATTTGCTTATAACAGTCATCTGCATGACACGTGTCCAGCCGCGTGAGTCACTGCCTCCACGCTGCCCAACTATGCGAACTCAAATGATCCCGCGAGATGTCACAATCTTTGTGGAAACCTATCTCACGCGGGCCGCGGACTAAAACCAACCCGCGAGCTCTTGAAGCTTGATTCCATCTCGCGCGCCTCTGAAGCTCGCGAGACTTAAAAGGTTTTATATTAAATGAGCCACAGGTATTGGCCCAAATGTTACACAAAACTTATTATGCAGTCTTGGACCAAAATATCCACTGGGCTCAAACATTGCCCCCTAGGCCTTGAGCTTTTGTTTATCCAAAACGTCTAAGCGTAAAGGCCTTATAGAGCACGTTACGGAAATTTGAAATTTGAAAAGTCCCGATGTATCGGCGTTATCGCGTCCCTTGATTGAAAAGACGTTACGGTTCGTCTCTTTAAAAATATGAAACGGGTCCCAACATTTCGTCACACCATCCCTTACTTTTCCCTTCTGCAAACAAATAATCCTTCGCTGCCGTCACCACTCTACCCAGAAAACAATGCCTCCCAAACCAATCGTCCGAGACCCGAATCTCAACATTACGGCGGCGATCTGCTGGTCTACTGATTTCGGTCGGCGTTTATCCACGAACCCCCCTCAAGGAGCACCCATCTATTTCCTCGAGAACGGGCAAGCCCTACTCGGCCCGACTCCTTCTCAGCCTTTCTCTGCCGCCAACCTCAATTCATACACCGATCCCGTGCGGCGCCCTATCTTTGCTCACCGTTGTGAACCTGGCGACTTTGCGACCTGGGCTCAGCAAGCTCGCTCCCATGTCAACATCAGAGTGGGAGAATGGCCGAACACCACCGGCGAAGAACGAGCGTGGTATGAGGCTCGCCTCCAAACCGATAAGCCGATCTGGGAGGCGGCGAGCATAGCCGAGGCTATCGCCTTGAGCTTTTCGCTGCCTTCCTCTACTGACAGGGCGCCGATCGCTGCAGCAACGTGTCTATGGAACAACGCCACCAACACTTTCGACTTTCCCTTTGGGCAGATGAGTGTCTCCTTGCTGGATATTCTTGCTATCACGGGGCTGCCAATCCACGCGAAGCCATTCGCGCCAGGTGATTTTGCGACAACTGAGTTCACCTACACCTGCAACCTAGGAGCACGCCGTTCCCTGAAGGCCTCATTCCCAGTCTGGAGGAACTATTTTATCCAGCATGCTGAGCGGCACGAAGGAGGTATTGCTTTCCTTGAGTACTGGCTAAATAAATTTATTTTCTGTGGTAGCGCTCACAAGCCTACGGATAAGTGGACGAAACTAGCCGAAGCCCTCTACAATGGAATTGAGGTTGGGCTAGGGCAACCCGTATTGGGTGCACTCTATCGGGCCCTGCACACACTCTCCTTGAAGCCTTTCCATCTGCCGGCCGGCCCGCTATGGATCATGGATCTATGGCTGCAGCTATATTTCCCTCTCTTCAGACGTTTCCCGCTAGCCTTTCTACCAGAGGACCAACTACTTGGGTTTGCGGTATGCAAAAGTCCGGCGAACCGCACTCCTTTGTCCTTCTTCACCAGCCTATCCATCCTTTACAACCAATTGGAGCCTCCCCCCACCATAAACATGATGGTTTGCCGGCATCATCCTGAAGTCTTAGCGGAGGGCTTCTTTCCTCGTCCTGACTCTGGATCCGATGCCAAGACGAGCTTTATGAGGGCAGTTTCATGCTGCGATCTTCAACTTGCTGAAGAGGACCAAGGTTTTGAGGTGTATGCTCCCAATCATTTTGCCAGACATCTTGGCTTTATCCAAGGGGTTCCTTATCCACTCCTTCATTCAGTGAACAAGTACACATCCTGGCGCAAGATCGGCGAGGCGGACCGAGTCACTCCGCTAGCGAACATTTTCTCGCTCACTCCGGGCCTGCTTGAGATTGAGCCTGCCTTAGGTGTTGACCCCGTGTACCTCTCTTGGTGGCGCTCCCTCTCTGATAATCATTGGGAGTATGCAGATGATGACGTCTTTGCCGCCATCTTCTCTCCCCTATACGACACATTGGGGGAATCGGACCGCGCCATCCTTGACGCCCCGCGTGGACAGGCAAGGACATCACAGAGAGCAGCGACGAGGCCCAGGCTAGCAGTGCTTCCTGACGCCCAAGTGCCTCGCCGGCCAACTGGAATCGTCATCAGGGAACGCGACTCCGCTCCTGTGGTATGTTAATGACTTTGTCATTTATCAACATTTTTGTCTATTTCATGCGAAGTGACTTCCTTTCTAATTGTTTATCCCCCTTTCACAGGCTGCATCTCGCCTTAGATCTTCCAGGAGACTTGCAGCTGCAACAAATAAAAGGAAAGCTACTGCGCAAGAGGAGCCCGCGGTGGACCCCGAAGATGAGCCTGTCTCGACCATCCCTCGAACGACAGGCGGCGAGAGCTCGCACAAGCGTCCTGCTAACGATGAAGAGGAAATGGTGGAAGACTTGCGCTATCAGCGAGAACATGGCTTGGTAAATTCCCTTTTCTCTTGTAACCAATTTGTTCAAGTCAGCAATGACTTACTATCTCTCCATTTGTAGGTTCATCGCCGCACTCGCCCGCGCTTCGACAACGCTGAAAGGGAAGCAAGTATAACTGAGACCCCTGTCCTGGAGATGATTGTGGCTGGAGAGACATGCGTTATACCTGAGGATACTGAAGAGCAACCTCCTTCACCAACCGGCGCGCCGGACGACTCAGGCTTGATGCTGGTGTCCTCTCCTGGTCCTATTCAGGACCAAGGACTCGGCCATCCAGTCTCAACTCCAGACTTCGCTGCCTCTTCTGCAATTCCGCCAGAGGAGACTCAACCAGAGGTGATGCCTTCCCCACCGAGGCTGGAGCCGGTCGTTCAAGAGCTTGAAGAACGAGAGATGCTAACAGCGTCCGCCGCCCCGCCAACTGTCTCGGAGGTTGAGCCGGTCACTCCTTCTCCGGTGAAACTGACCACCGGAACAACTTCTTCTCTGGCCACCCGGACTGCCCGTCTCCGAGCTCGGTAACTCCACCTGCTGATCCAGAATCGGTTTGCCTGGCCCGAGGCTTTCTTCATGGCCTAATAAGACAAGGCCCCAACATGGATGTGTTTGAGTTGGTGCGACGCGCTCGTGAGGCTCATGGTGTCTTGGTCCGCCACGTCGCTTGCAGTAACCCCACACTGGACCAATCCTTAGAGTTGATCAATGCGGTCGAGCTGCAAGCTTGTCGCGTCAATGATGCGGAAGCCCAGTCAACTGCTAAGGAGAGAGTCCGCCAGGTCTTAGACAACCAAATGGTGGCTCTTTTGAACCAGCTTGAAGATATGGAGGTTCCTGAAACAACTTCAGAAAACCCCTGTACCGTTTATGCTAGGCAAGTGGAGACTTTGGAAGCTCAGATAGCGGAGCTGCAGGTTCAGCTTTCTCAAGCTCGCCAAAAACTCGCGTAGGCTGAAGTTGCCGAGGCGCGTGTACAAGCCGCAGAGGAAACTCAAGAAGCTCTGGACTCAGCCACAGCTGCTGCAGACGAAGCCCAAGCCCAGACGGATGTTGAGGAGTTGGCCTTGGAAGGCCTTCTCCTGGACTTGTATAGGGCCTCTAGGAAAGTCTAATTTCATTTCCCTTTTTGTTGCCCCCATGTATGAACCTTTGTATTAGGTATATTATTTAAGTATTTATTACCCATTAACTCTGTCCCGCGCTTGCTGAATCTTTCGTATTTCCAACAATAAATGCCTCGGTTCAAAACAAGTTTTCCATTGAGATTGGGTAAAGGTCTCTGCGTGACTATTTGCTTGGAAAACAGGAAGTCACTATAGATCTGTGCATTCACCTTATCTAAAGCCCATATCTCGGAGCAAAGCTCTGCATGCAGGACACATGTCAAAGGGAATAGGTCCTTTCTTTCTATAAAAGAAATCCATTGGCCAGGTTTGGGACATCGATCAAGTCTCTTTGCCCCCTCGCTATGGCTCCCTCTTCCTTTCTGTTCATCCTTCTATCCCTGCTTAAAGCGAAACCACCATTCCTCCTGCTCATCGTTTGCCCTGATGAGTTTTGAAATCTACTCTTAGGCCGAAGGTGGGTTTCAAAATCTACTCTTAGGCCAAGCCTCCGTCTGGAAGAACAAATGGTCTGGGTACCTTCTGCCTTGCGCTTGCTGTTCTGTCCACGCATGAGGTTTCTGAGGCCCTTCACCCCTTCGTGCTTCGGGAGCTTGCCAGTGTCCTTGAAGCACCCTCCGAAGCTTGGCTGGTAGCATGAGGGTCCCTGTTCCAGTGGACCTCTAGCCTCCTAGTGCGTCGTCTCTTATTCGCTCTTTGTTCCCAGATCTACGCTTGTAGGCGTGGTAGATCTATGCGCTTAAGCGTAGGGAAATCAGATTCCATTATTTTGCTAATGTGTTTGCTTCGGCCGCAAAGCCGCTTATGAAACCTGTATCAGAAGGGAAAAATATGTGATTTTCTTTATTTAGGGCCTTTGGAATAGGCTCCAATCTTGTACTTGTCTTTTGTCTAGACTTCGCACGTTTACACATGAAATAAAGAGAGGAATGAGGAGATTAGCATAACTAAATTGCATGTAAAACTTTATTTAGGGCCTCTGGAATAGGCCCTAATCCTGTACTGGTCTGTTGGTTAGACTTTGTATGTTTTCAAAGAAATGATTTAATTACATGCTTCTCTCTCGGGTTGCCCCCTAGTGTGAGGTGATGGAGTGTAAGCGCGATGGCGCGTAACACTAATAACAGTGTGCGCGGGATCAGGAGGAGGTGGAGGATCCGCGCGCTCCCAAACACCAGCGATATGATGCTTTAAGAAATGATCATTAATAGGATTGCGGTGGACGGTGCCGTCAAGGTCGCGCAAGTGGTATGCCCCCTGAGGTAAGATGCGATGAATGATAAATGGTCCTTCCCACCGGGCGGACCACTTGCCCCGGCCCTCGGTTTTCTCCCCAAGTGGTAGCACAGCACGCCATACTGTTTGGCCCTCGGCATAACTCCGACCTCTGGTGATTTTATCATATGACCGCGCAACGCGCTGCTTCTCGAGGATGAGATTGTTGAAAGCAGTGATACGGTGTTCATCGAGGTCTTCGAGCTCCTGCCACATTGCCTGAACGTAATCGTCACAAAGTAATTGGTGTTGTTCCTGGACGCGAACCTCAAGGGGGAGGACGACGTCATGACCAAACATGAGAGCATATGGGGTGGTATCTGTCGGACCGCGCTTGGAAGTGCGGTAGGCCCACAAGGTATGGTAAAGCTCTAGATGCCAGACGTGGGGGTTTATTTCTAGCATCTTGCGTAAGATACTGAGGATAACTTTATTGCTCGCCTCCGCCTGACCATTGTATTGTGCATAATAGGAGGATGAATGCAGGAGCTTGATACCATAGCCGGTGAGGAACTTGACCACAGAATCGGCCATGAAAGCTGCCCCCTGATCCGTCACGATGCACTCCGGAAGATTAAAGCGGGAGATAATGTTGCAAAAGATAAAGTTGCGGACCGAGGTCGCCGAGGCGACTTTGAGTGGTTCGGCTTCAACCCACTTGGTAAAGAAATCGGTGGCCACGATAAGGAACTTGTGCTGTTCGGAGGAATGGGGGTGAATAATGTCGATGAAGTCTATCGCCCATCCTCGACCTGGCCATGGTTTAATAATCGGCTGCAACAGAATGTTGAGGATGTGTTGCACTGGTCCATGAGCCTGGCAATCCTGACAACCTTTGGCGAAAGTGATACAGTCCTTGAGAATGGTAGGCCAGTAATAGCCGTGGCGACGGATTAACCAATGCATTTTAGGCCCTGCCTGGTGCGAACCACAGACCCCGCTATGAACCTCGTGCATAAGCCGCTTAGCTTCGTTGCCATACATGCAGCGGAAGTCATTACCGTCTTCGCCCCGCCGACGAAGCCCACCATTGCGGAGCACGAAGTTGAGGGCGAGAAATTGCATTTACCGCGAATGAGTGGCGTCTTGAGGGTTCGTGAGATAGGCGATGAATGGTAGCCGCCAATCCTCGTCGATAGGGTCTAAGGTAGCGACGTCAAGAGAGCCTGCTTGATATTGCCCCTGGCAATAAAAGAAGGAAGAGTGCGTCGCTCGACCTTGAGTATTCGTTCGTGCACACCGTCTCGCAAGCTGAGGCCAGAGGCAATTTGGGCGAGCTCATTCGCCGCGAAGTTGAACTCGAGCGGAATATGCTTGATGTGAACGTCATCGAACCGATCCAAGACGTCAAATGCTTTGCGCAAGTAAGGCTCGATAGACGAACTCAAACATTTGAACTTCGTCACCAACTGGTTGACAGCCAATAAAGAATCGCCGAAGACTTGAATCTCGCGGACCCCTAAGTCCAGCAAAATTTCCAGTCCGATGATGAGCGCTTCGTATTCTACCTAATTATTTGTACATTTAAAATCCAGCTGGAAGGAATAAGAAAACCGGTCTCCTGCAGGGTTTTCAATGGCGATCCCGGCACTTGCAGCTAGTTCAGTACGCGATCCATCAAAGTAAAGAGTCCATGGGGTGAGTGAAACAACGGCGAACTCTAACTCGCGGAATGCTGTTAGTTCGGTTGGTGGGTGATGAGCGAGAAAGTCCGCTATGGCCTGTCCTTTTACTGCTTTTTGCGGAACATATTGCAGGGAGAATTCAGACAAAGCCAATATCCATTTGCCTATGCGTCCCCGTAGTATAGGTCGGGAAAACATGTATTTGACGAGATCGGACTGAGCGATCACCGCAGTGGTAAAGGCTAACATGTAGTGGCGGAGTTTGCAACCTGCAAAGAAAAGGGCGAGACACAACTTCTCCATTGGAGAGTAGCACGTCTCGTAATCGGTTAACAACCTGCTAAGGTAATAAACGGCGTGCTCTATCCCGTTCTCATCGTCTTGTGCCAAGAGTCCGCCAATGGACAGATCGGCCGCGACGATGTAGAGTTTAAGCGGAACGCCTGGGCGAGGTGGAACCAAGACAGAGGGTTCGTAAGGTAATCCTTGATACGATTGAAGGCGTCTTGGTGTTGTGGCTCCCATACGAACTCGGTTTCCCCCTGAAGCTTGAGCAAAGGCGAAAAGGGTTGAACTTTTCCTGCCACGTTTGAAATGAAACGGCGGAGGAAGTTGATTCGCTCGATCAATTGTTGGAGCTCTTTCTTGGTTCTAGGGGGTGAGGCGTTTATTACCGCCTGTGCCTTGTCTTTGGGGATCTCGATACCCCTTTGGTGGACCAAAAAGCCTAAAAAATCTCCTGCTTCTGCGAAGAACACACATTTGGCGCGGTTCATCTTTAGGTGATGTCGTTGCATCCGCGTGAAAACCTGTCGGAGGTCTTCAATGTGTGTCGCCCGCGTTTTGGTTTTAACCACCACATCATCGATATATACTTCAATTAGCTTTCCCAAGATGTCGTGAAAGATAAGGTTCATGGCGCGCTGATACGTTGCCCTCGCGTTCTTGAGCCCGAAAGGCATGACAACGTATTCAAACGCACCTGCGAACCCTGGGCAACGGAAGGCGGTCTTGTGACGATCCTCTTTGGCAATAGGAATCTGGTGGTATTTGGCGGTTCCGTCCAGAAAGGATAGCACCTCATGCCCCGCAGCTACATCAATGAGGAGGTCGGCGATAGGCATGGGGTATATATCCTTGGGCGTTGCATTGTTGAGGTCCCGGTAGTCAACACAGACGCGTATTTTGCCGTTCTTCTTGCAGACGGGCACAACATTGGATAGCCATTCGTTGTACTTGGCCACGCGAATGATACCTGATCGATGCATGTTTTCAATCTCTTCCTTGACTACGATCTGGGTCTCAGTTCGCATAAATCGGCCATCCTGGCGGACTGGACGTCGGTCAGGATAAGTGGGCAGCCGGTGACAAACTAAGTTCGGAGACAAACCATGTATGTCTTCGTACTTCTCGGCGAAGTAATCCCTATATTCGTGTAGGAGGGTTAGAAGAGCTTCTCGTTCGTCCGCCGCCAGCTTAACACTAATGGAAATGAGCAAGGGCTTCTCAGCAGTCCCTACGTCAACTTGTGAAATGGGGTCGCGTACTTGAGATGGCTTATCGTCCAAAGCAGCGGGAGCTTACTGAATAACTTCCTCTTTGGTATCGGTATAATCCACTATCTCGTCTACGTATTCCATAGTGGCGACCTTGTCGTAGGCTTCGCGTTCTGCCCAATATGAGAGGAGTTTCTCACACAAGGACTCGCCAGCCTCACGTGCTTCTTCTGAGGAGGCATTATCCATCAACGGGTTGCAAGGGATCCGTGATGGTGTGAGGACGTTGTAAGTCATCCCTCGCCTGGGTTAGCCCCCATTGCGTTAAATTGGAGGCTGTCACCCCGTAAGGGCGGCCTTTGGAATCGACGCCTTGGATGTCCAATGGGCCCAAGTTGGTATTGTAGTAGCGGGCGTCATTGAAGTTGGCGGAAATGGAGAAAGGACACGGATCCACTTTGATGAGGACCGCCTCACGTTTCTCAGTATCCCATATCATGAGTTCTTGGTGGATAGAGGAAGGCACACAGAAACTTCTATGGATCCAGTCGCGGCCTAAGATCATACTGTAGGATGAAGCGCATTCGGCGGCGAAGAAGGTATAGACCCGGGATGCCGGACCTACCTTGACTCGTAGAAATAACAAGCCTAAAGTTATGGAGACTTGTCCGGTGAAGTTCTTGACTGTCAGAGATGAGGTTTGAATCATTGAGCGCGGGATACCGAGGAGGCCCATGGTATGTGTTGTAATGACATTCACCGCAGCTCCCGTATCAACCATGACTTTGTTGACCATGATCCCTTCAACTTCAGCCGTAATGTATAATGGCCTCATGTGAGTGGCCATGTCCAAGGTTGGTGTGGAGAAAGTCAAATTCTGCATGCGTGTGACGCCGTGCGTAGCTTCCAATCGTGGAGCATCCTCAGGTTCCGCTAAGACTAGACCCATTTCGCTGCTACAAGGCGGGAACATATCGCAGACATTTTCGCTACCGTTGGAGATATCCGCCGCGTTGCATGTTGAGTTTGGCGGGAGAGCATATCTTTCCGATATGAAAAACACCATCCCGACCTGAAAAGAGAATTGCTCACGGACTGGGGTCAGTGGAGTCTTAATGATCCCATGTTCTCCTTCGAGCACAGCGAATGCGCTCTCCGTTGGGTTGAACTCTTCGTCCTCAGGCCATGCAGAGACTTCGAGCATATTGCAGGTGAATGATTCCCCTGCTCTTCGGCTTGGTCTTTGTCTAAGTCAATGCGAGGCTCGGAACAAGCCTCGTCGTTCATCGACTTCTTTCGGAAACGTTGGGCCATCAAATCCGCTAAGTTAGGGCTGGAGGTAGTACTTTCGGCACCTGGTGATGCGTCAGTCTCAATCCGCCGTGGTCGCTACACAAGTTTGGTCGAGGGCTGTTTATCCTCAGCTGGCTTCTTATCCGCGGCTAAAGGAACTTTGGCATTGTCATTTTCCTTTGGCAGAGAAAGGGCGAGGATGCGAGATTCCTTCTTGGCTTCCGGCTCCGGGTTAATATGTGGCTGGGGCTGACGTGTTTGTGGTGTTTCCCTTCTTTCCTCGGGATTTTGGCGAAGAGGCTCCCGGGGCCGTGATGGCCGGGACGACTCGTGCCTTGGCTCGGGCTCCGGGTTCGTGAATAATCTTCACCTTGCTGGAGGGAGTGGTTCCCTTCTTCTTTCGGCTTCTGGCGATTGCCGGTGCCTTAGTTGAGGAAGCGGTTCCCGTCTTCGGTCAGGCTCCGGTGAGGGCCTGCGCCGAGAGGGCTGTGGATTCCTTCTTTCTGGCTCCGGAGATTGCCGGCGCCTTGGTTGAAGAATTGGTTTCCTTTGCCGGTTAGGTTCTGGTGAGGGTCTGCGCCAGGAAGGCTGTGGATCCCTTCTTTCTGGCTCCGGAGATTGCCTATGTCTGGAAAGCTGAGAATTCTGTCTTGGTGGTACGGCGAGGCGACATAAGACGTTTGCCTTTGGAGCAGGGTCATCTGCTACCTGTGCACATACCCTTGGAGGCGTTACAGGTGGCCTTTGGAGTATTGTGCGTAGGCCTTCCGCTTCTCTCCACATCTGCTTAGGTGCTTGTGCGAGCTGCGAGGGTCGTATGGCGCCATCATCGATAGCTCGCAAGGCACGCAGGATGCTAGCATACTTTTTCTATAGCTTCCTCTTCTTGGACCTGCTAATGGTAACTGGCTTGCCCCCTTGCTGCGTGTACCATATCCCTTCCTTGATCGCTGATTTGGATGTCGGGGGAATGTAGGGGTCAGTCAAGATACCTTGACGAGGGCTTAAAGCCTCGTTTACCTGATACCCGCTGCCGGAGTCGGATATGTCCATCTCGCCTGAGGCTGGAGAGAAAGGTACTTCATCTGTCCAGTGTGATTGGACTAACGTCTCGAGGCGTTTGATCCTTTGTTCCAGCTCTTCGTGAGTCCTGGGACTCATGGGTTGGTAGTTTTCAACGGGAGACGGTTCATCGTCCCTCATAATAGCTTTGCCCTTATCTCTTCTTGAAGGGTATTTGCGCTCCAGTCTGGCGATTAATGGCTGTGCCAGGTCATGGTTTCCACTTCGGTTTGCCAGCAAGGTATAGTCATTCGCCGGTCTCTTGCGGTTTCGTCCTGGCGGTTCGCGCGGACTCGCGTTTGGAGATATGTCTAATGTTATCGCACGCTGGCCGATACGAGGCCAAGCGACATTAGCAGTCGCGATCATGAAACCGCCTTTATCCTCAAAGCGAATGTACTTGAGGTCGAGCCAATCTTGGAGTTGCTCGCGAAGCTGGTAGCAATCGCGAGTTCGATGTACCCAGCTACCATGGAACTTGCAGTGCATGCGGCCTTCCTTTTATTCGACGTAGGGTAAGGCCCTCGCCACCGTAACGAGTCCGTCATCAATTAGGTCGTCCAAAACCTCGTGTGCGAGGTTGACGTTATAAGTATACTGGCGGGATGGCCGACATGTGTCATCATTGATTTCCTCACGGTCTCTCTTAGGTGTCCGGTGTGGGTTTTCGTCTTGACGTTCAGACAAATCCAATGTGACTCGCCATTGGCCTGGCTTCGGCACCCGGCGGCGGTTGTTCTCCTCCGGCTGGTCGGCCCAGTTTACTTCGACCATGCCGACCATGGGCAGAAAAGGGTCCACATCCACCATCGAGGCTGTGCTCCCCGGCGTCTTCAGTTTCAGGGTGCCAGAGTTTAGCCAAGTCTGTAATTGGTCTCGGAGCTTGACGCAATCTTTAGTGTCGTGATTATAGGCGTTGTGGAAGGTGCAGTACTTCTTGTCCTTCAGCTCCTCTTTGGATGGAATCTTATGATCTAGGCGCACGTACTTCGCCTCAATCAAGTCATTAAAGACCAGATGGGCGTTTTTCGCGTCATACGTGTATGACTCGTATTCGGGCTTGGTCCATGCAAAAGACTAGATGGTGACTGGCTCGCGGGTCATTTTAAGATTCTTCAGTTTGTGAGCCAATGGCTTCCCAGTCAGTTCTACTGCTCCTACATCGTTATAATCTGATGTGGCTTCAGTTTCCTCCTGCCTTTGATAATAAGGATCATAAGTAGGGGATTGCAAGTTCAATGCCCCCACAATCCTATTCTTTCCTGGCATGTAGGTCCCTTTAGAGGCATTCGCCTTCTCATCCATCTCGTTGAGAATCAGTTCATAGCTTCCGACCTTATTAATAAGGGCACCCATGGACGTGAAGTGCTCCCCATGGTGCTTCAGTCGCTGGCGATGCTCAAGGCCTCAGATAGCTAACTTGATGGCTTCCTGCTCAGGTAGTAGGAAGTCGCACTTGGCTTGTTGGATCTTAAAGCGTTGGAGGAATGAGACTCCGGACTCCATGCTTTGCTGACTCATTTGGGTGAGGGAGTCGAGGCCAACCTCTGGCTCGATGGTGCCATAAGTTTCTCGGAACAATCTCTCCATCTTAGGCCAGTCTGTAATTGATCCAGGCTTCAACCTGGAATACCAGCTGAAAGTAGCTCCAGACAGAGAAGTCCCAAAGAGCTTGAGTTTGAGAATATCATTACTCCTATATTGGCCGCATTGGACTTTGAAGTGGGCCATATGGGTTGCTACATCTTCCCTTGTCTCCCCATAGAATGTTGTGAAGACAATGTTTTTAAACCCGTGGGGAAAAGAGTACTGCGCCACACTATCAGGGTAGAGGTCGCGATATTGCAAGTCAGCATCACCTTTTCCTGTTTGCTCCTTGACTATGTTGGATATAAGTTGGCGCCAGTTGGCTGCCGTCATAGGTGTGGGTTCTGCTCCCTCTTCATGGTTTGGCCATGCAGAGAAGCTAAGAGCCTGTCCGACATTCTTAGGGGCTGGACTGGAGTAAGCTAAAACTGGGTCATCTGGTGTCCCTGTTGCCTGATAAGGAAAGCTACCAGCGCCCTTCTGTGTGATTCTAGGGCTGCGCGGAGGAAGTAGAGGTGGTGGTGTCTTTGAAGAACTAGCCCCCAACGCGAATTGAGGGGTCTTCTGAGTCCCAACCTTTGGGTTAGCCCTAGGGCGCTCATTAGGTGGAATGTACCTGGACGGGCCCTCAGTTACACCTGCACTAGTCAAGTCAAGGGCAGGATTCTTTGGTGCTTGGGACCGCACCCAATCTTCCACTTGTAAGACCCTCAAACTCAGATCATCATGCCGTTCCTTGAAGTCTTTAAGCCTTTCCTGGTTGTTCTTACTTCCAAAGAAGGATGTGTTTTGCTAGTCGTGCAACTTGGTATCGTGTTCGTCCAAGCGACGAGTTTGCTCGTTCACTGTCGTGCGAGTGAGCGACAAAGTCTCCGCAGTCTGCTTCATGGTCTCCGAGTTCTGGTCCAAATCCTTTCGGATCTGTTGGAGGGAACCTTTAACCAGGCTTTTGGTTTCCCTTACTTCGCCTGCAAACTGGTTGAAATCCTCGGTGAGTTTGGCGAGGTTGTGCTGATCTGCTTCCCAAAGGATCTTGTCCCTCGTAACCTGTTCAGCAAGGTCGTTGACCTTTTCAGCCAGTTCGATGACATTCTGTCTGGTAGCAGTGGCCTTGAGTCGGCTCTTCAGTTCTTCGAACATCTGGAGGATTTGCTCCATAGGCAGAGCAGATCCTGCATTCTGGGTTGGCTGCGAGCCTACCATTGCGGTCTCGCTGAAGTCTGTGTTACCAAACTGAGCAAGGACATGTTCCGTAGTGAGAGATCGACAAGCCGCGCTGTTATGGGGCTTGTACCGTGGTGATCTGTGCTTGAGACAAGAAATCTGAGGTTTCCTCTATAGTGATTCTCTAGGTTTCCTTATGGTGAATCGCTTGTACTCCCGGTCCCACTGGGCGTGCCAATGTTTTGGCCACGATCCTCAGCAGGGGCTTTGAGAGACAGTAGCAGTCAATGCTTCTTGGGAATGCGGGGCGTGCCACCTCGCGGATGAGGAAAGGGAGTGGGGTGCGTCGGGTCTTGACTTCTTGAACAAGCGGAGGGTTACCGGTGCCACCTCGCTAACGAGGAATTTACAAGCACAAGGCAATTCGATACTCACGGTGTCGCGAGCAGAGCAACCAAAGAGAGATCAGAGGTGATCAGAGTAGAGTCCGAAAGGGCTCTGGGAAACCTAGGCGGCGGCGCGCTTAGGGTTAGGGTTTTTTCGAGAAGCTCGAAGAGGTTCAACTAGGTTGAAAGTTTGTTTTGT
The DNA here is from genome assembly GCA_009720345.1 of Fragaria iinumae. NCBI lineage: Eukaryota > Viridiplantae > Streptophyta > Magnoliopsida > Rosales > Rosaceae > Fragaria > Fragaria iinumae. The sequence continues at coordinate 23,995,613 of CM019120.1, read as the reverse complement.
ATTGAGTTGTTGTAATTTTTGAGAGAGCCTTCTGTAAGTCTTCGAGCCCCCTTATATAGTAGCTTGCCTTCGGCCCAAGGAAAGATATTCATAGTCCAATTCGGACTCTGAAACCGAATACCATAAGAACACTGCTTTATTTGCTTATACAAGTCATCTGCATGACATGTGTCCAGCTGCGTGGGTCACTGTCTCCGCGCTGCCCAACTATGCGGACTCAAATGATCCCGCGAGATATCCTAATCTTTGTGGAAACCTATCTCGCGCGGGCCGCGGACTCAAACCAACCCACAAGCTCTTGAAGCTTGATTCCATCTCGCGCGCCTCTGAAGCTCGCGAGACTTAAAATGCTTTATATTAAATGGGCCACAGGTATTGGCCCAAATGTTACCCAAAACTTATTATGCAGTCTTGGACCAAAATATCCACTGGGCTCAAACAGTAATATAGAGAAATAAGGATCTCCCGCAGAGGATTACATTAAACTAAAAGCTTCAACAAATGTCACAAAACGTGACTGCAGCTCCTATTGAACATCAGTCGAAAAATAAAAGAAAAACCTAAACTAGATTGCTCAGAAAAATACGAAAATTTACAGAGGTGTACTAGACACACAGAGCGTCTATCATACAAAATTTGGGATGGTTTGGAGTTGATTTGATAGGAAAATAAAATACAGGAAGATGACGGACAGAAGATAAGAAAACTGAAAACTGATTTCAAAGTAGTTGAGAATCAAGATAATGAGACTAGCTAGGGAGAAAGTATCCACCCCCGACAATCACACACAACACACTTTGTCTAATTTGTGACCAACTAACTCAATTGAAGATGCTCAGATTGACTCGGTACGTTTGAGCACAATCTATTACTTTTTCTTACTTTGTACGTTAGGCAGGAAGTGCTATACACCTAAACTATTCTCAAACATTGTAACCTAAAGGTACGTTTATTAGGCTAAACAAGCAGAGATCAATGAGCATGAAAAGAGTTTGAGCAATCACTAGGCATCACAATAAACTTAGCGCCTTGCTAAACCTAGGGTTTCATCTACTCGGTAGTGAAACTACCGATTACTTCTCTAGACAATTTGAGGGATCCGATATTGACCCAAACATCAAATAATCAAAGTATTAGAATCCTAGCATGTATACTAAGTAGGCCTCCAAAACACACACACAAAGAATTCATCAATGAACAATCGGTAAACAAAACCTCAATCTTATTAATTGGAAAAACAAATTGAAAATCAAAGCATGTTATAAATCATGTCTAGGGGATTCAACAGCCCCCTAGCTACTATGAATTTAGTTGCACATAATAAAAATTAAAAACACAAAAGAGTTCATGGAAGAGGAAGACAACAATAACCAAGATTGGAAAATCCCTTAGAAGAGCTTGATCGTCTGATTCTTGCGTTCTTTTTCTTTCCGACTTCCTCTGCTGCCCTCCTCGTCTTGTGTATTAGATGATATTAGGGTTAGAGAATCCTCAATTTTCGTCCAGGGCTTGCTGATTTGGTTTGGGCTTTGAAATTGAAGTTTCGGTCCAAATCAGAAATTCGGGCAGACTGACCTTCGGCCACTAAAATGATTATAACTTCTTCTTCAAAATAGGTATTGACGATCCGTAAAAATTTTTAGAAAGTAGACTTTTGTAGCTTTCTATTGATATATAACTCATTGTCTGAATCGTCGTGAGCTAATCACAATCCTCTGTCGAAGTTAGATGATAATTTCTGGCAGATCTCATAATTCTTTCCTTTCACGACATAGATTCTTTTTCCTTTAAGATTTCTCCTCTTTTGCTTCATATTCCCTTCTTTGCTCCGAAACACCTAATAAACATAAAAATAACTAAATCAAATGGAAAGTACGATAAACTAACAAAGTAAAGAGGAGAATTAACCATTATATCGTCACATATTTATGCTCCCATAATTCCTGAACAAATAAGAAAAGAAATCAATTGAGATATTAACACTTCCGGACTTAATTATATGCTAAATAAGTTAATTTCCTCCAAAATTTCAAACTAAAATTAGAAAAGTGAAAATGGCATGCATTATGTGAATGCGCAGCAGATTGGCGTGGCGGTCATTCTATTTGAGAAAAAAACATGCATTATGTGCATGCATGCATGTGTGTGTATAAATGTACAAATCATATGCAAACCACACCACCGAGGAAAAAAAACGAAATGATGGTAAGAAGAATCGTAGTGAAAGTTGTGTGATGAACAGCGAAACCCGGCCAATACAAAAGAAATTCATGCGAATTAATGAAAATAACTGCACGATCAGAATCCATATTTACCAACGCAAATGAATAAGGTTGTCAAGTGTCAACTAATCGAACTCTAACTGTTATTAGCCATGGTTTACCGACCATGCATGCATGCACATCGAGTTTGCATTTTGCAGAAACAATTAACGTGTATTTTTTCTTTATTGAGATCGATTGAAATGAAATACAAGTACATTACTCAACCAAAATAACTTGACAGAATGATAAACAAAAATGAAAAGCCACACAAACATATAGAAATGGGAGACATGCGTATGCCTCTAGCTAGTTTGGAGTATCGTAGAGATCGAGATAGTTTAGTTGTAGGCATCAGGATTGGCTAGAAGGTGACTCTCGATGATCTTGAACAGACCAGCGGCTCTTTCTTTTCCGGCTTTGACATGCTCTTCCTTGATCTTGACATCTCCCTTGGTGTGGTAGTTGCTTGTGCTCTTAATAACGGAGCCTCCATCGATCGGAAGATACCACCATTCCACCAACTTAGTCTCTTATGCGATCTTCTCAATTTTTTCTGAGATAGCATCTCCTTCGATCACGCGCTGTACTTGTACACGAAGTTGTCTTTGTCAATTCCGTCAATCTGATGCTTCACGTAGCTGTATTCACTTCCTTCGCCGAGGTGGATCTTCTTGATGGTTCCAACTCCTCCATCACGTACCTTCAGGAATCTCGGCATTCTTAACAGCTTGGGAATAGAACCTAATTCAGTGAGATATAAATAATTACCAACTGGATCCGGCTCCTCTAAAATGAGGAGTATGTGAAGTTAGTTTAAGTTCATAAAATCTAGGTTTTCTATCTAATCCAAGAGTCTTAAGAATTGACACATCACCATTACTTAAATTTTTGATTTTTAATCTAACCCCAGTTAACTTCTTCTTAACTATATTGTTAACTCCATTGCAAATATATGTTGAGTGTTATAGGCCAGATCGAGAGGTCAATTCTTTAAATTTTGGACGTCTGGACTACAAAACAAGCAATTCAAAGCTGTATCCCTCCCAAGTATGCCGTTCATTCATGACGGATGCCAAACTCGTCGTCTCAAAAACAAAACATAAGAAACCATCCGATCCCTTATTAATGGCAAAAAAAAAAAAAAAAAAAAAAAAAAAAAATCCACACAGATCTATCTCAGCTAGCGAGCTTATTATTGAGCTCTGATCTGACTTGTTCACCATTCTCCCGTTCAAGCTAAGTTCTAAGCGAGTGATCAGCAGCCAGTTAACCACCTTCGGCCGTCGTACCCCTCGTCATATGAAAGATGATGAGAGGTGAACTCCAACGCGGCCATGGAAGAGGGAGAGAGCATGAAGGACGAGATATTATATAGAGGAGTCCGGCGGCAGTCATGGGGGAAGTACACGGCAGAGATAAGGGATTCAAGTCATTCAACATGAAAAGGGGTGCGAGTTTGGTTGGGAACCTTGATACGGCGGAGGCAGCCCTAGATAGCTTAAGACCAAGCTGCATTTGCAATGGAGTACTTAACGATATAGTTAACAAGAAGTTAACTAGGGTTAGACTAAAAATCAAAAATTTAAGTAACAGTAATGTGTCAATTCTTAAGACCCTTGGATTAGATAGAAAACCTAGATTTTATGAACTTAGACTAACTTCACACATTTCTCACTTTAGAGGAGCCGAATTCTTATCGGCTGGTATTATGGATGTATTCATGAGATCTCACTTATCTTTTCTTTATTCCTTTTGACGATTTTTGTATCTTAGTAGCACCAATTTCGTTCATGTACATATTTATGTTCTTTTAAATGAAGTTTTGATTTTACATGCATCTATATATACATATATAGTCACACAATTTGATTATGGTGGTTTCTCATTTCCATTATATTTCTATATTCACAGTCTACATATGAAATGTAAATAAAAGTCAATGGTGTAACAAAAACTATGATACTTCTTTGCAGAATCTAGAGACTCAAGTAATCCATGTACGATAGAACTATAGCTACTCAATATTGTTGATTAGTCTTTGCTTTATTATTTGTGCCAATTGGTTAGATGTTCCAGTTTTCACTACATTTTTCGTTTACAATTTTTGCTCTCTTGTCTTGGACTTGGAGTTCTACACTAATGTGCATATATAGTGAGATAAAAAATTAAGAGCAATGCAAAGACTAAAATGATCTTTCACATACTTTATTCAGACTGAAATCAAATACAAGTAGATTTTTCTTCGATGAAAAATCCAAATGCAAACAAAGAACCTTAGGGTTTAGAGGAAGAACACAAATGAAAGCCGTAGGTTGTTGATTGAACATGGAGAAGATGACACGAGCATGCTCATGGCATGCAATATCTAGAATGACAATTTTAGTTGTAGGAATCAGGATTGGCCAAAAGGTGGCTTTCGATGATCTTGAATAAACCTGCAGCCCTTTCTTTTCCACCCTTAACATGCTCTTCCTTGATCTCGACGTCACCCTTGATGTGGTAGTTGCTAGTGCTCTTGATGACAGAACCTCCATCAGAAGATGCAACCAACTTGGTCTCATAGGATATCTTCTCAATTTTGTCTGAGATAGCATCTCTCTCAATCATACTATAACTGCAAACAATGTTTTCCTTGTCAATTCCATCAATCTGATGCTTCACATAGCTGTATTCACTTCCTTTCCCGAGGTTGATCTTCTTGATGGTTCCAACGTACTCCTCCATCACCCTCAAGAATCTCAGCACTTTTAACTGCTTGTGGAGCAATCTTGGGGATGAAGTTGTCGGCATCAAGAACAAAGGCCTTGAACAACCTAGCTGGGGGGATGACAGAGGTGAACTCGGTTTCATAAGTGAACACACCCATGATGATGTTTAAAGAGCTTAGATGGTAAACATATAAAGAAAGAATGAAAGCGGAGACAATTGATATTGGTGTGGGAGTCTGAGTACAGGAGGGGCTAGCTATTTATAGATCAAGGGGAAAAAGTATGTTAGGCAAAGAGTCTAAACTTTGGAAAAGTTCATAAATTATGAATGGTTGTTGGGAAAATTATACAGCGCACCCGGGTGCGCGGCGCACCCGGGTGCGCGGCGCACCCGGCCAATCTCACCGTCCATTCATTGTGCCCGGCCCCACCCCGTGATCTCACCGGCGATCTCACCGTTAAATTTCCGGGTGCGCTGAATAGGCTCTCATGGTTGTTGTCCATGTGAAAATGAATACAAGTTCTAATTTAGTACATAAATAATTTAGTCAAAAAAAGCCACCCTTAGAAACTAAAATACTTCAAAATTTTCCTACTGGTGTGCTAACTGAATAGTTTTCTTCACTGAACAGAAAACTCCAGAGTCCTTTCCACAAGAAGACATTCACTGAAAATTTTACTTGTAGAACACAGCGTCAGTCGAAGTCCCAATTCTTCTAAATTTCCATTCTTTGACAAGTTTTCTGCATCTCTTATATATTCATCGTTGGTGTCAGTGGCAGAGCCAGGATGAAAGTATCACCTGGGCTAATAACACCCAGAATTTTTTTTGACACGATCGGTATATGTTCATGAGACACTCTGTAATATACAACAATATCATCATCTTAAATTTAAAAGAACATCTAAAAACACATGTTTAGTAGTTTCTTTTAACCTTCAAATTTCACGAAAAGGTAAATTAATTTAGTGAATGTATTTTATAGATGCAAAGAGGCAAATAATATGTCAATAAGAAAAATAACTGTAATCGCTGATTGGGGAAATTGGGGATAGTGAAGAAGAGGGCTAACATCGATTGGGTTTGACGACGGCGTCTGTTACGGAATCGTTAAAAAGGGCCGGGGGGGGGGGGGGGGGGGGGGGAACCCCAAATTACTAGGAATTTATTTATCTGGGAATGGCCGAATGGGTTATAGTTTCGTTGGAAGAGCCAAATTTGGTCCAAGTCAAATCAGCAGATGAGAACTCCTCCACTGGTGGATCCTGAACTGGAAGATCATGTATCGATTCAACAACATCCATGCATTTTTTTTTTCTGGGTATCAAATTTTCACCTAGGCTCCAGCCCAGTCAAGACTGGGCTGGCTCTGCCACCAGTTGGTGTCTCCCCTTAGGAACCAGAGTTCACTTCTGTTTGTTGAGATATCAATCCCACATTGGGAATATAAGACATTACCTGTGAGCTTATAAGGATTTATGTCACTCCACCTATTACCAATCGGTTTTGAATGTGAAATTCATACTGCTTTATCACTGTTACATCTCTACCTAGATTAAGGCAGGCAAAGAAGATCGCCTTGGTTTTGTTTAAGCCACTGTACACTAGTAGAAAAAAGGCTTAAGCGACGGGTACTTTCACATTTTGTCGCTTAAGCAACTCCTAAGCGACGAAAACGAATTTTTTTGGGGCGACAAAATACATTTGCTTAAAACACATTTTTCATCGCTACAATTTTCTGGGGCGACAAAATTTTTTTGTCGCCTAAACTTCGTCACCACAGGTCATACTAAGGTGACAACAAGGATTTTGTCGTAAATTATTTATGTAGCGACGAAAATGTTAACACTTAAGCGACGAAACAGTTTGTCGCATGATATCCTTAACCTAACGACAAATTTACGTTTCGTCGCTTTAGTTTTACACTAAAGCGACGGAACTTTTGACTCTTGAGCGACGGAAATTTTTGTCGCATGATATCCTTCACCTAACTGACAAATTGAGTTTTCGTCGTCTTAGGTTAACACTAAAGCGACGAAACTTTTGACCTTAGAGCGACAAAAGTGATTGTCGCATGATATCCTTCACCTAACTGACGAATTGACTTCGTCATCTTAGGTTAAGGCTAAAGCGACGGAACTTTGAGTTTAGAGCGACGAAACTGTTTATCGCATGATTTCCTTCGCCTAAATGATGGAACTTAAGTGAAATCTTCTTTATATCCTCTGCATCCCTTCCAAATCGAAAAACTGGAGGAAAACAGATCGAGCTACAGTGAAAAAAAATTTGCACATGATCATCATCCGTGTTCTTCTAATGCATTGTTCATCTTCATCCACTAGTTTGTAGTTTGGTACATGCTCTTTCTCCCTCTTTTCTACCATTTTTTCTAATGATTTTTCCGGTGAAGTTTTCCGGTCAATTATTGTTATTCTTTGTTACTAATTTTTTTAGATGTGTTGGTTTTATGATGAATTTTGGTTACCTATTGGTTTTCTTGTTTATATATTACATTTTTTCATATTGCTAAATGTTGAATTTTGGTAATATATATTTATGAAAATATTTAGGTTGATTGTACACTTAAATCATTTCTATATGTAAATGATTATATGTGTATTTATTTGCACGATGAATGTAAGAATGATTAAATTCTTGCATTCTAACTACTTACATGTTTAGCCTTAGAAATCTCGTTCAAGAATTATTTTGTTACAACTTTGTTTGACAAAATGATTCTTGAATTGTCCCATTTTTGGCCAGTTTGGGAGAACATGACTTTGATTCGCACTGATTTATGTTTTGGTGGTTCAGTTTTCGATAGTGGGTAATTTCGACATGGTCTCCCGCTACTGTTCCTTGAGTGCACATTAGGTATAGAAATTGATGCATTTGGGGAACTGTAGGGAGATGCTGCCAAAATTTTCCCACGTCGGATTCGAAACCACAATAACATAAATCAGTGCGAAACAAAGTCATGTTCTCCTGAATGAGATTAAGACCCTAACCAGAGGCATAAGGTGATGAAGAAGAAGAATTGAATGGATATATGTGCTTATTTGTTGCTAACGATGTGCATTTTTTTTTTCTATTATGACAGGCATGCAGAAAAAAATGGACAAGAGCTGGATGCAGTACAATAGGGGACTACCCTTTATATATATAGGGGATCGTAGATTTTCTGAAATTTGTACAACAATACGGTGGTGGAAAGGAATGGCACAAGTGTCCGTGTAAAAGATGTTGTTGTGGTAGTTGAGAGACAATTCAGGGTATAGAAAAGCATTTGTCACATTACAGCATGGATCCGTATTATACTACATGGACTGAACACAGTGAAGTGCTAGTTAATGATCCTCTAATACCCCATTTCCTACCAAATAACTTGCATGAGGCTGGCTCATCTAGTGCTTCCGCCAGCCCTTATATGGATTCCACGTTGAACATACTACATGATACTTTTCCATATGCTTCAAGATATCATCAGGAAGAAACTTATCATGATGCACCCTAGGAAACATATTCTACTTTCTCGAACCTAAACACTGGTGATTACGATAAGTACAAGAGGATGCTCGAAGAAGCGTAGACCCCAGTGTATGAGGGATGTCCAAAAACTGTTTTGAGTTCTCTCATGGAACATATGAGTTTAAAAAAGAAGCACAAGACCTCGAACGAACATTTTGATGACTATTCATCGTTTATCAGACGTTTTCTTCCTCCTGCAAACAAACTACCATCGAGGCATTACAATGCAAAAAAGATCCTGAACGACCTTGGTCTTGGTTATGTGAAAATTGAAGCTTGTAAGAATAATTGTTTTCTGTTTTATGGAGATTACAAAGACACATTTAAATGTCCTAAGTGTAATGCGTTGAGGTGAGAAGATACTCTTTCCCCTAAAGGGAAAATGATTCCTATATAGGTACTTCGTTATTTCCCGTTGACTCCTAGGCTGTAACATCTCTACATGTGTGGAAAAACTGCTGAGGATATGAGATGGCACGGTATTCCGAGGGAAGATGACGATGCGCTGATACACCCCGCAGATGGGGAAACATGGAAATCCTTTGACTTATCATTTCCTGATTTCGCTGCAGACGTTCAAAATGTAAGGCTCGGACTCTCAACATACGGGTTTAATCCTTTCGAAAACATGAACTTGTCTTACAGTATCTGGCCTATTATTGTTGTTTGTTACAACCTGCCTCCCTGGATGTTAATGAAGAAGGAATATAACATGTTGGCTCTGTTAATTCCAAGACCAAAGTCTCCAGGAAAGTGTCTCGATGTGTATTTGAGACCACTGATTGATGAGTTGAATGGGGAAAATGGAGCATTGACTTTTGACAAGCTTACCAGTACTTCATTCATGATGAGAGCATCACTGATGTGGACTATTAACGATTTTCCTGGTTATGGGATGATGTCCTCTCATACCACTAAAGGGTACAAAGCTTGTCCACTCTGCTTAACCGACATCAATTCTAGTTGGCACGTTGATAGGGTGTGTTATATGGGAGCTCGTAGATGGCTTCCAGATGATCATGAATGGAGACTTGATGCAGTTAACTTTGATGGGAAACAAGAGTTTGGTCTGAAACCCCGAGAATGGAGTGGCGATGAAATTTTAGATTTGTTGAACTCCTTTGACTTCGAAAATCTGAGCAGTGATCGTGAAGTATTGGCTCGGAATTCTAAACGTCCTTCGTATCTTGACAATTGGACACTCAAGAGTATATTCTTTGAGCTGCCTTACTGGTCAAAGTTAAGAATAAGGCACAACCTAGATGTCATGCACATAGAGAAGAATGTTTGTGACAACATCGGTGGAAGAATTCTAGATATAAAAGAAAAGACTAAGGACACTATCAAAGCGAGGTGCGATTTGCAAAATATCGGTTTACGCCCACACTTGTGGGTAAAACGAACCGGCTCTAAAGTTGTTATGCCTATTGCACCTTACCAGGTGAAGCCGGCTTTGAGGCCTAAAGTTTTCAGCTGGATTCAAGATGTTAAGTATCCTCAAGGGTATGCAGCAAATATATCTCTATGTGTTAAAGTGGGGGAAGAGAAGATAATTGGAATGAAGACGCATGACTGTCATGTTTTGCTGCAGCGGCTACTTCCAGTCGTAATTAGACCATATATGCATCGTGATGTTGTGGAGCCATTAATAGCCTTGTCCCGGTTCTAGCAGAAGTTATGTGCTCGGGAGTTGAAGAAGTCAGATGTCCTTACATTAAAAGAAGACATCGTCTACATCCTTTGCAAACTGGAGAGGATTCCCCCCCCCCCCCCCCGTTTTTTTTCTATTATGGTTCACCTCATGATCCACCTGCTTGAACAAGTGTTGCTTACTGGTCCAGTACACAATACCTGGATGTTTCCCATGGAAAGGTAAAAATTTACTATTTCCTAGCACTTTATGTCTTTGATTTATATATTATTGACGAGCTCAATAAACTAACTCCGACTTTTTATTTTCTTTAAGATAACTCGGCGGATATAAGGGGTAAGTTAAAAATAAATATCGTCCGGAGGGGTCAATAGCAGAGGCATACAAGGCACATGAGTGTGTAACCTATAGTGAAAATTATCTCCATCAAGAAACATAGCATGTCAGTAGTGAGAATACACCTAGGTTCAACCTTTCAGTTGTTTATGATGATATCTGTTTGTTTGGGAAATTACTAATTTTTGAAAGATTAACCGATGATGAGATTGTTGAGGCTCATTGGTGGGTATTGCGACACTGTGACCAAGTCGACATGTTTAGACATCCACATGAACAACTTTACAAAATTAAATATGGTGACAGATGGGAAGAGATGCAAAAGAAGACATTTCCTAAATACTTCACAAAATGGGAGCGTTTTAGTTTCATGTTTTTACACGAGAATTTCATGTGTTTGTGATTCCAAAAATTAACAAGTTTTGATGTTTTTTTAGGTTGCAAAGTTGCAAGAAGAAAATAGTGTACACTACAATCCCGAGTTGTCGTATTTGGCTGGTAAGCCGCAACATGTGAATATATATGCTGCTTGTGTAGTTAACGGCATTAAGTTTTTGACATTGCATCGAGATTATGGTCGAAAGACACAAAACCGTGGCGTGATATGTGTGGGTACGGAAGACGGATCTGAATATTACTGGGTCGTTATATTTGTTGTCGAGCTAGTCTACGCAACTGGTATGCCAGTTGTGTTATTGAAGTGTAGATGGTTCAACGACCCAAATATACCGAGGAGTACCAAGATGGATCATGGTCTGTTATCAGTGAATACATGCACAAGCTGGTATGATAATCGACCGTTTATTGTTGCCACAATGACAAGACTAGTTTTTTTATCTTGATGATCCAAAAGAGGGTGGGGGTTGGAAAGTTGTTAACGTGATGTCACATAGAGGTATTTACACTGCAACTACATTTGAGATGGGTATTGCAAATAAAGATATTGAGAATGTCACTCTTGAACCATATCAAGAAGCCTCGACGTCTAATATCCCCGACACGGAGACTATTCGCATCAACAACGACATCCACTTCCAACCCCGCGAGTACGTTCCCATTTCTAATTTAGAGTTTGACTTCGGTTCACTTCCATTCATCCCACCAACTGAGGACTTCATTGACCACAAAGAGGAAGACTCAGACGATCATTCATATGAAGTGAGTGAGGATGATTTAGAAGACAGAGACTACGTTGATAGCGATTGAAAACTCATGATGTGTTAAAACGTCAAATTTTCGATTTAATTATGTCATGAATTTATTATATATGTAATGAATTTATTCTATTAGTTGTGATATGTATTAATTTATGATTCATTTAGTTTTATACTTTACTAACGTTTTATGAGTATTAATTAGCAGAAAGTGAAATATAAATGATTTTCCAACTTAAGCGACGAATTTTGTCATTTTCGTCGCTTTAAAACGTATATTCTTTGGTGGAAAGTCAAAAATTTAAGTTACTTAGGCGACGAAAAAAAAACATATCGTCGCCGAAGTCCCAAATATTTGGCGGGCTGCTTTTCATTCCCAAATTTTGGCCCAAATTTAAACGAACTTAAGCGACATAAGCTTTAAATTTTTTCGTCACTCAGTTGTCACTATGTATATTGTTTCAACGCGCATCACTTCCTGATCTCAATCCCTAACATTGAAAAAAAATCCCAAACTCCCCTTTTCCTCCTTACCGGTCCAAATCCCTTCACTCCCTCTTCCTCCTCTTGCCCAACCATCCTAAGCTTGATTCCTTCCTCCTCCACCGCCCAATTCCTAAGCCTGATTCCTCCAATCTCTAAGTCTGATTCCTTCCTCCTCCACCGCTCACAAAACCCAGCCACATCCTCCTCTCACTACCTAGATGCCGCCGGCGCTCGAGAAAAGGAAATATCGGGAGGAGGCGGAGGAGCGTCTGCGACTTGAGTGTGCGCAACAATACGACTCCTCTTCTGCCGGATCCAACCAAGCCATTGTGACGACGGCGCCTGCAGGATCCCTTGCTTCGTCGGCTACCCCTCTAACCGATGGCGAGTCAACAACCCAAGTAGCAGAAACACGGTCTGAGGGTGCACCTAGGGTTTTCAGCGCTTGCCGAAAACCGAAGAAAAAAGGAGGACCTCCCCAGAAAGGCAACCGGGGTGTGGTGAACAACGCAAAGTGTCTGATATTGTGAAAAGTATAGGGAAGAAGATCGACTTGGACTTTGATTGGGAAGTTATTGATGGACCTCGTAATTCTGATGTATGCAGTCTGTTTGTCAATAGTATTGGAAGCATCATACGAAAAAAAGTGGCAATGAAGATGGAATCATGGTATGATTTAGACAAGGAGGAGAGGAAGAAGCTTTTTGACGGTCTCACTGTAAGTTAAGATAACTTTCAGTTAATTTTTTTGGTATTTTGATTCTCTGCATCATTGCAACTTAATGGAGACTTGTTTTTTATGTCTTCCAGTGTTTTTTTATTATTGATTTTAATGATATAAAAACCATTAAATGGATCAATAAAAGGGCCGCAAGTGTATTCCGTGAATGGAAGCAGGAATTGTCCGAGATTCATAAGCTCAAGGGGAGAGATGTGATTCCGGAAGCGCTTTTGCACAGGTGGGATGAGTTGGAGTGGCTTTGCACACATTTTGAATCGGACAAGCACAAGGTATAAATTAAGTTTTGGTTATGAGATAGAAGAACAAGTACAAGGTATAAATTGAGTTTTGGTATAAGATTTTGGTTATGATTATGTGGTATATAGGTATCTTAGTTTGAATTGCATGAGCTTTGGATACGGCATACAGTTGGGAATTTGGATTTAAATTGGATATGACTGTTGAGTTTTGGCCTTGTGTTTGTGGCAATGAAGTTGGTACTTTGACTGCTAATTTAGTCTTAGTAGTATATAGGTATATATATGTAATTTCATAGTTCTATGATTGAACTTGGTTTGAGCAACCAAGATAGAAACTTATGAGAGCTTGAGAATCAGATTTTTAGAGAGTTATTTTTACACCCTATTTTGATCATGTACTTGGTCTTGTGTAGAGACGATCGGTTGCCAACTTCAGCAACCGTGGTAAAAAAGAGTTGGAGCACCACTCAGGGAGGAAACCTATCATTTACCGGGTGGCCGAGCTAAGGGATAAGGGTGTTTCATTACCGGTGGTTGACGTGTACTCGGTGACATACGACATCAACCAGCCTAAAGCTGCTGAGCATTATGTAAGTATCAATACCTAATGCCTTAAGGATAATGGTTTAGTTTTGGCTACTGTGTGTAGTGTGTGTATTGTCTAGTTGTTTGATTTGTGTGTATTGTCTATTCATTTTTGATTTGTGAAGTGAGCTACTGCATGTGTATATTGTGTATGGGGTACCCTAATTGGTGGAGTGAGACTGTGAGAGAGATATGTCTTGCCAACTATTCAATTACCCCAAATAGATGAGATTGATAATTGTTGGAGGCGGAGTAGCCCTAAGTAGATGGAATTATTTTTTTTAAGTGTAGGTGGATGAGTTAGTGTGATGATATCAATGCATGCAGGTGCAACCAACCCTTATTATTAAGGTAGCTGAAAGTTGGGCAAGGACAGTGAAGCCTTGGCCCCTGAGTTGCTATGCTGGTTCTCATCTCCTTGATGGCTATTAATGCTTACTTCATTATTTTGGGGGGGTTTCCTGGTTTATTCATATGAGAGTTGTAGATTGTTAGAGATAGAAGTCTATATAGAGATTGTTTCATGGTTTTCTGCTTCATTATTGTTTGTGTTTTGGATGGAAGTTGCTTCTAGTATTGTAGAGATTGAAGTACTATTAGGTGGGCTTGGAGATTAGTAATCTTGATAGGAGTCTATATAGAGATTGTTTCCTGGTTTCCTGCTTACTTCATTATTGTTTGTGTTTTGGATGGAAGTTGCTTCTAGTATTATAGAGATTGAAGTACTATTAGGTGGGTTTGGAGATTAGTAATCTTGATAGGAGTCTATATAGAAATTGTTTCCTGGTTTCCTGCTTACTTCATTATTGTTTGTATTTTGGATGGAAGTTGCTTAGTGCTTCAGTTATATTGATAGAGTCTATATTGATGTTTATTTGGTAAAGTTGATTAGTGCTTCAGTTATCATGTTTTGAAGATATTATAATAGTTGCATAACTTGTACATATTATTTTATAATTGTAGGAAAAGTTGAAGGAACAGATTGTTATTGTCAAGAGTTTGCAGAGCACTCAACACCCGGACATCCCACCGGATCAGCTATCTCCTTTAGACTGGTCAACTCAACTAAGTGTTGTCAAAAACGCTATGGGAGAAACAAAAAGGTCTTACCTTTGTGGTATTGGACGAGCAGGCGTCCTAGAGAAGAGCACAAGGTCAACATCTTACCCTTCACGCTCTCGACCGAATAATGAGGCTATGACATCGATAGAGGCTGCTAGAAAGGAGGCGGCTGAGGCACAAGAGAGGGCCCAAAAAGCCGAGAAGATCGCTGAGCAGTCTGCTGCAAATTATCAAGTTTTGAAGTTGCAAATGGATCAAATCATGGCTCGAATAGGGCTACAGCCTATGTGTTCACCCTCGGCCCCAAGCCAACAACCTCGAGACGACGATGATGATAGGGGCCTTGACACTTCTCCGATTAGTTTAGGAAATCAGTAGATTTTTCTAGTTTAAATAATTGTACAAAC
This sequence comes from Fragaria iinumae, assembly GCA_009720345.1. Lineage (NCBI taxonomy): Eukaryota > Viridiplantae > Streptophyta > Magnoliopsida > Rosales > Rosaceae > Fragaria > Fragaria iinumae. The sequence goes on along the minus strand of CM019120.1, from coordinate 23,980,450 downwards.
AATACTACCTAATATTTCTTTTGGTCGGTACGATAACTTTATTATTATTAGTAATATAAATATTTCGGTTAATTTATTTTGGTTTTATAGGAATTAATTATTTACTTACAGTAATATATTTTTGAGTTATTATATCTCTTAATAATAAAAATAATATTTTTTTTTTCAAAAAAAACTAAAACTTAAGCAACAAAAATTTTGTCTCTTAAGATTTGTCGCTTAAGGGTAAAAATTATGCCGCAAAAGTTGACAGACCAAAAAAGTGTTCTGTCACATAAGGCTATAGCGACGGAAACTTTCGTCGCATTAAATCTAGCGAAGAAAACAAAATCGTCGCTTAACTAAAAAGTTTTGTCGCTTAACAGTAAAACGACATGAAAACATACGTCGTTGAACAACTTAAGTGACAAACAGTTTTCGTCGCCTAAATTAATTATTCGTCACATTAAATTTAGCGACGAAAACAAGATCGTCGCTAAACTAAAATGTCACACCTCCATTTTTGAAGGATAAATTTTCAAAAATTTGGGCATGATAACTCACAATAATACACTTCCCAAGACCTGATCAAACAATTTAAAGAAGACCAATCTAAATTTCAGAAATGAAATGTCAACACAACTCAACATCGAGTTAATATTACATTTCATTAATTACATGAACTTGAAATTAATGAAAACACTTGAATAAATTTAATGCTGCCTACCAGTATAAAAATATCAAGTATACAGCAAACTAAAAACCCTGCCACTATGCCTCCGCCTCAACCTGCTGATCAACACCTGCAGGTCTATGATGTGCTCATATTATCCTATATTTATATGTCTCATAATCTTTTGTTTTTGCATTAAGTTTCTTTATTTATGATTGATTTACGTTATTTTAGTGTTTTTGTAGGTTTGTGTCATAGAGAGAATAAAATGAGCTAAAATGCGCAAAAAAAGGATTGAAAGGCTACTGCAATCCCAAGTCCCAGAATCTGCCTGTGCAGAACATCCAACTTTGCCGAATTACTGGGAATTACTCGGACCGAATCAGACTATAAGCCTTATATCATTGGAAAGCTGCGGAAGTTTACTTTATGTAGAAATTTACGGATCTCGATTTCGATACTTCTAGACTGAGTTATGATTGTTTGAATGAAGAAAGGTCAGATCAGCAAATCTGCTCGGATTTACAAGCTTTTGTGGAGAACTCAAGTTCTGTGTCACAAGACCGGCAACCCTAAAACTTCAAGGACAATAATACAGATGAGGATTGAAGGAGTACATATATTCCTAGTTCTACAAGAGATATCTCAAGGTTTTCCCATTCCATATCAAGAAAGGAGTCTGAATCCAAGTTCTACAAGGAAAAATGAAGTCAAAGATGAGCAGGAAACTTCTCTATATAAAGGAGCACAAATTTCACATGAAAAGGGAGGTCTCAGAAGCACATTGTAGACGCCTAAAGGAGCAGAGATCCATCCACCCTTCACCTTTCCATTCTTTTTATGTTTTTGTTGTGTTTTACTTAGTTATGTTTTGTTAAATCTTTTCTAGGGTTAGGATGATGCCCTAGCATGATTGTTTATGTTTTTGATGATTGATTAATAGATTTATAGTTTCTTTATAATGAATTCTTAGTCACTATTTTAATTGATGCTATATGTTTGTGTTCTTTGATTGATCACCTTAGGGCTTTGAATCTAGTAAATTAGAAGATGAATTTGAGGCGTAACTGTAATATAATTCAAATTAGCTTCTTGTGATTAAGAATTGTGAATTACATTATTGTCGTAACTGAAGTAATGGTTTGCATGATTCTCTTGTTTTCTAGAACGTAATGAGTCTTACATGTTAAATTTATGCCGTAATTGGATAGACTGCATGCTAGGATATATGAACTCTGCCGTACCGGGAGAGAATCATACACTTAAGGAAAACTATGGTCTAAGTGTCGTAACTGGACTTATATACGGGAATTGTCATCTAGAGAAACGAAAGAGTCTGTTAGTTGCATCAAAGCATGAATATGATTGTTAGTGGTTGATTCTGTGTAGTTAGTTTAGGTATTTCATAATTTGAATAGAACTAATAATCCTCGTGGGAACGACAACCTCTTTTCTTCCATTTACTATACTACATCCACCCTGTATACTTGCATGAATTCCATCAGTCTAAACCCTACACCATGAATTGGTGCACCCGGTTGTAAACAACAAGCCCGGTAAGCTAAAAAGCCCGTATGAGTAAATCTCAAAATTAACACAAAACCTCCAACATCCAATTATATCACAAGAGCAAAATATATCAATAATTAAATCCACAAATCCAACCCTTTTTCAATTAACATGTACCCATGAGTCCCAGGTATAAAAAAAATACCCCTCATGACCTACAACAAAAAATGTGTACCCATGGGTCCCAGATACCATACAGTATCTCCCATGACCTACACTGACAGACGGACTAGAGCTCTATTCCTAACCGCAACCAATCACCCGGCCAAAGGCTTGGAACCCGGTTTGACTGTCCCATAACAAATCACAAAATAAAAATAGCGTCATAACTGTAACCAATCACCCAATTAAAGGCTTGGAACCCGGATTGACTATTTAATATCAAAACACAAAAATGATAAATAGTATCTTAACCGCAACCAATCACCCGATTAAAGGCTTGGAACCCGGTTTGGCTATTTATCCAACAACCACAATATCACAACATCATCATCAACAACACAAGATCACATGAACCTTAAACATAATCCTAAAATAGAAAAACTTGTTTTAACTTACCTATGAGCCGTTGGCGATCAAGCTCATATATTTTAAAACAACAAAAACATAATTTTTTTAATTATAATCATCATCAAAATCATTATCAAAAATCGATCATCATAATAATTATCATCATCAAAATCATCATCATCATCATCATTCTCATCATCAAAATCAATGATCATAATAATTCCATAAGAAGTTGGTTCCAAGTGAACCTTGGTGAGATGTTACTCACCTAAATACTCCCGCTGCGTCTTCACAAAAACACAAGAGCCAAGCTCACTAACAATTCCACAAGCTACCTAATTAACACAAATTATAACCTTATTAACCACTCAAAAAGAAACAACGTACCCTTAACCAACCCTTAGCCTAAAGGTTGCCCAAAGGAGGTAATCCTTCCTCCGAGACCTCCCAAGGTCATTGGACACTCAACAACAAATAATACTACCTCCAAGATCAACCTTTTCAAGGTTTAAGACCTAATAACACCAAGAACAAAATATCACCTTAAATGCCAAAATCAAAACAACACTTAGCCTTCACACACAACAACAAACTAGCAACTACAAGGACTAGCTAACACTGCATCCAAAGCCCCCACACTGCCCGGACGCGTTCCCACGCGCCGTCACAGGTGACGGCGAGTGAGCCTCACGCGCCTCCACCAAACTTCAAAATTTGGGGAAACTCAAAACATGAAACTTGTAGATTGAAGGAAGGTGAGTAACTTTAATACCTGGTGGTTCAACCCGTTCAGCCCGGATTGGCTGGAAAATGCCATGCAATACCAACCCGGAATCAAATTCCAAACCTATAAAACCGGCCCCAAAACTTGATTTCTAGATCACCAAAGGGGTACAAACATCTCTAGAAGAGAGAGGGAAGCAACACTCACCTAAACTTGGCCGGAATCGGCGTCAAAATCGCCGGCTTTCCGGCGGAACAGCAGCAGCTCCGCCGCTTCATGGAGGCTTCCAAGCGGCGCGACGGCGAGCAAGGCTGCCCTAGCAGTGGAGAGGAGACCCGTGCCGACCCAACGGAACCGGTGGCGTCCAATTTGGTGGCCGGATGAGAGAGAAATCAGTTGGAGAAGAGAGAGTGCGGGGGAGCTCGGGAGAGAGAGGAGAAAAGCTGAAATTTGGGTTTCCAAAATAACCCCCCACACTTTTCTACTTATAAACTTTCCAAACCCGGAAACTAACTTCCCCTGACCATAACTTCTTCATACGACGTCCGTTTCACGCGTGCTGCATGTCTACGAACTCGTATTGACGAGCTCTACAACTTTCATGAAGGAAGTTTTCGAAGATAACTTATGGAAAATAAAGTCAACTTTTTGGTCCCTTAAACGTCAAAGCACCTTAAAATAAACTCCCGAACTTCAACTTCGCATAAACCAATAAGAATTTCCATAAATATTCCTTCATTAAATATGGGAATAATAGAAGGAAAAATGATATGAAAATCTGGGGTATTACATAAAAAATTTCGTCGCTTAACAATAAAACGGCAAGAAAACATACGTCGCTGAACAACGTAAGCGACAAACCGTTTTCGTTGCTTAAGTTAATTATTCGTCGCCTAGGTCTGTGGCGACATAAACAATCCCTGTCGCTTGTTTCGTTTTCTTAAGCGACGGATTATATGTTTTTGTCGCTTAAGTACCTATGAGACGCGTCATATGCGACGAATCTTTAGCGATGCCGGTTTCGTCGCTTAAGTCGGAAGGCGACAAAAATGGGCACTTAACCTTTATTTTTTCCCGTCGCTTAAGCCTTTATTTCTATTAGTGGTAGTTTCTAGCATGTTTCAATTACAAACTATGTTTTATTCTCAATAAATACAGCAAAGATCATTTGATAGATTTCCAAGTTGAGTTTACGATATTTTCACTTTTTAGTCACATTTCCAGACTTCATGAATTTCTCACTTTTGAGGTTGTCTGCATTAAGGACAAAGGCCTTGAACAACTTAGGTGGTGGGATGACAGAGTTAAACTCAGTTTCATATGGGAAGACACCCATGATGACTTGATGATTTTGATACGAGCTTAGAAACTGATCAAGGAAATAACTGTTAAAATGTAAGGAATTAATCTAAGAGAGAATTGGTATTGGTGTGAGGAAGTAAGGGATGGCAGTGGTACGAGGGAATGTCTATTGTGCAATGCTTAATGTCATACATCCTTTAATAGGAGTTGTGTGCACGTGCTTTGTAGATGGGGGTGGGTGTTTTGTTTTGAAATTTTTGACCTAGAAAGCAGGCTGCATGGCATAGAGCGCTGCAGGACAGAAATTTCCGGTATTTATGGGCTGAATGTATGCTGTGTAAGGCGGCTCTATGGATGTTGGCCATGTGAAGAAGGGAATAATCTTCAATTCCCATTTCATTTTAAACAAAGAAATCCCAAAGAGTGTCTAAATATCAATTTACAAACAAAGAACTGGTGTGCTGCGTCTACAATATCCTAATTCGTACTAGAATGTTCTGAATTATACACTGCAGGCTACATATATGCTATAGTATAATAATATGTTGGAGTATTATGATGATTGGAATCTGGGCCATCTGGCATTTATCTGTAGTTAGTCATTTTTGAAATATCTGTCAGAAGAAAATTAAATTTTTGCATCCTATTATTAGCTTTGCATCTGCAACACCCAGAATTTCACCCTCACAATGCTTTTTCAAAAACTTACGCAGATCCTTTGGTTCTCTACGTCGTTTCTTTTGCTTGCTCCTGTTTTGGCCACTATCCTCAACAGGGGTAAAGAGGTAATTAGCGGATCCAAATGCTTATGGAGGGATGCGGGCGTGCCACCGTGAGGACGCGGAATGTTACGGATGTTGTTATTGTAGTAATGCGAGTAGGGCTCTGGTGCCACCTCGCGGACGAGGATTTACAGTAGCTTCTCCACCATCAATATCAATACTCGCGGTTGTAGCGAGCAGATCAACCAAATGAAAAGTAAACGAGAACGCAAGGGAGCTTCAGGAAGCTTGAAAAGTAAAAGGACATGGACTCCGGGGAGCCTGGACAGTAAAGAGACAAAGCTCCGGAGAGCTTGAAAGGAAAATGGTTGCTAGGGCGAGATGCTTTAGCGTTGGGGGTTTAACTATGTTAAAGGTACTGTTTTTGTGTAATTGTTGAGTTGTTAAGTGTGTCCTAGACCAGATCCTCGAACTCCCTTATATAGAGGCGAATTCGTTTAGTTGTTGATAAGGATCGGTCCTTGCTGCATAGTTGGTTGAGTTGCACAAAGTTTTGTTTTACTTGACAACCACGTAATTGGGTAACACAGTTCCATTATGTATGTAAACTTACTTTAGGGCCACAAGTATTGGCTCAAAGCATATCAAAGACTTGTGGAAATCTCAACGTTAAATGTGGCGCAGGCAATATAAATCACCTCGTGATCGTCGCTCTGTTCTAAACAGTAGAGTTCGCCTAGAACACTTCTTGGACGTATGCTCCTTCTAGCACTATATGAGTGCCCTTTGAATACTAGAAGTCTGGACGTGCATGCAAAGTAGATATGCATAGCTTGCATGTTTATTTCCTTAATCAAATAGAACTAGGAGTGATCATATGCTTCACGTCTACACCAAGCTTAATTGCACCACTTCCGTCCAAACTCATCTAACATGCAAACCTTCTCTTCGCACGCAATCCTTCTCGCATGCAAACTTTGCTCTTCGCATAGACTCCGCCAGCAATTAAACATTGGACCAAGTCAACTTGAATACCTCACGTCTCCTAGTCTTTCTATGCGAAGTCTCCTCCTCGTGAAGTCCCTTCCTCGCATGTGAACTGTACATCTAGCTCGCATGATTTTTTTGGTGGGCCATCACTTGTAAACCCACTATTTCAGGCTCGCCGGTGTGACGTGGACCATGAATTTAATTAATATTCACTTAGACAATCACTGTCCAGTAAAATATTATTTGGGTGTAAACAGCTCCATCATTCTAATCATAAAACCCCATATCTATTCCTATGAATGTGAATGAATGAATATGAGGGTAGAGTGATAAGCGTGTGACTGTGTGACTGTTTGAGAGTGTGAAGGAGTCTTTGGTCTCAGCTCCATGTTTTCAATGATTATATACAAAGCTAAAACCTTTTTTTTTTTTTTTTTTTTTTTTTTTAAAAATTTATTAATAACTCACACACCTTATATATGTTAGTGAAATTTGAACTCATCATCTCAAAGTTATCAGTTAAACACCTTAACCAACCAAGTCACGGCTCACTGACAGCTAAAACCTTTTCATTGGTTGTTTAGACTTATCACTTATCCTTAAGAGTACTATTTACACTTGTGGCTCTTTATATGTCTTTAAGAAACTATATTGCTTGCGTTTCACATATATTTATTATATATATTATTATTATTAAAATAAAATTTAATTAACGTGTCCACCGCATGTCTATTCTATCAAAAAAAAATTTAGCATGTGCGCGTATCGTACTGTGTCAGACTCGGACACGCGTACTCGTATCCGTGCTACATAGCAAGTACGTAACATAGATGATCTATGGTCTACCCGTATAGTTACAAGTCTGTATGTAATTCTAGTATGCCATTGAAAATTGATGTGCTACAGGCTAGTTTCAAAAACTTTGTCCTGACAGAAATGATATTGTTTGACAATATCATCAGTCATTACCAATATTTAATGTTCTTCATGAGATAAGATAGTTTCAAAAGTTTCACCCAAGTTCGTTCTTTCATTCTATTCAAGAATTTCCAAGATACAGTATTGCATTAGAAGTTACTTTCTTAATCACATCTAATTGCTTACTGAAGATCTTGTTTTCTTTGACCAGAATATATTTTTTGAACAATTATAGTCGAAAAATTAAGGTCACCATCACCAAAACAGAAAGTGATACTAAACCATGCTTGAATTATAGCCATCCATTAAGAACTGTGAGTCAGGTGTAGAAGTTGTAGATCCTATGTTCAAATCCTATTTCTAACTTAAAACAATCTGCATAGCCTTAAAAGATTTGGAAGACATGTTAAGTTTCTTGTAGATGAAGCAGTGAAATCAAAGAAACTAAATGCACACGAAACTTCGGAAGCTAACAACAATATATTACCAGAGGATTCTCATTATTTTTAGAAAATACGACAGTCATACATTCATTTTCAATACTCAGTATTCCAAGTGGAAAATGATACTGATGGAAAGAAACTGGAAGACGTGAAAAACTGGACTCAAACTGATAACAGTAGAGTTTAGCAGTATTCATTAGGATTGGCCAAGAGGTAGCCTTCAACAAGCTTGAAGAGGTGGGATGCCTTCTCTTTTCCAGCCTTAACATGTTCTTCCTTGATCTCCACGTCACCTTTGGTGTAGTAGTTACTGGTGCTCTTGATGACGGACCCTCCATCGGAAGATGCCACCAGCTTGGTCTCATATGAGATCTTCTCAATCTTGTCTGAGATAGCATCCCCTTCAATCAAACTGTAGTTGTACACAAAGTTCTCTTTGTCAATTCCATCAATCCTGTGTGTCACAGAGCTGTACTGGCTGCCTTCACCGAAGGTGATCTTCTTGATGGTTCCAACGCCTCCATCTCCTTCAATGGTTTCAGCACCCTTGACTGCTTGTGGAGCAAGCTTGGGGATGAGATTGTCGGCATCAAGGATAAAAGCCTTGAACAATCTAGCTGGTGGAATGACCGAGATGAACTCGGTTTCATAAGTGAAGACACCCATTATCAGTTTATGAGTTGGGAAATGACACAAGAGAAGAAGAGTAGAGAATTGATGTTTGAGTTGTGAGAGAAGAGGATGGTATGGTCAGTATTTATAGATTACTGATGACTGAAGGTTTACCAATAGCTCAATGTGAACTAATGATTGCCTCGGTAGATGCAAGCTGTGATATTCGATCTCTTGGATATGTTCAAAATGGTCAAAGAAAGCATAACAATCCCATTAGCTTATTGTACCTGTTTGGATTTGGACGGTGAGTACTAGACTACCAAAACTTAAAACTATGGTAGAAGACGATAAAAAGAATTAATGGGGTCGTGTTCTAGATGACTTTACTTCAATTGCACTTTGAATTTTCAATATCATCCTTCACAATCAAACATCAATTGGCTATTCCATTATGTATTCTCAGCTCCAAGATTTGCAAATTACTAATATCTATTACTTCACAGTCAATAATACTTGACATTTTCTTTAGTTTCTCCTTCCCCTGTTAACTTCAAAACAGAGACCTCTCCTTCCCCTGCTTTAGTTTCTCCTTCACCTGTTTTCTTCAAAACAGAGACCTCTGTATATGGCAGACACAGTTCCTCCTTAGTTCTATTATGTGAAATAGATATATAGTTCAAGTATGACAGTTCAAATGATTTTAATGCATATTAGAATCAACGGCATAGCAAACTTCAAGTATGACAGTCCAAGTCTGCCAGTTCAAATGACTATGTACCACAATCAATTGGCATCTTTCCATTAGGTCTAGTCTGCATCTCTGCATGCTCATAAAACCATACCGGAGTAGTAATGCACCATATAACTAGCAGCTTATTAATCTGGCTGTGGAATTAGTCAATAAGGATATGACAGTGCTAAAATGCTATCTGATCTAGGGTATGACATTAGATGTTCAATGGTAATATAACATGTTGTCAAAGCTGCAGAAATCTAACATCTCATATTAAGAAAGCTCTGTTTCAAACATTCAAATCAGATTTTTCAATACATCTTTGGTAATAAAAGCAACAAAGGAGGACGGCGGACCTACTATATATGCATAGACAATAAACCAACCATCAATCTCATCTGGAGTGAAGCCTCACTCCACCATTTCTTGAACAAGTTTCATTGCGCTTGATATCTGATTGTATAACATACAAATGCATTCGCGAGGAGAAATAGACCAGGCAAGACAAGTTTTTGATCATATGGACGAGGCAAGATAAGTACTTACTAATCATAAAATCCAAAACTTGTCTTGCATAGTCAATTTCTGCTCGCAAATGGGAGTAACTCCTCAGAAAATGCAGCAACCCTCATCTAAGAGGATATGCAGAAATTCCCGGGGCTATTTGACTGTATCTCCGCCATGCCATGAAAGATGCATATTCTGGCTGTCTCAGCTTTCTCTGTAAATTCCATCCAAGGTACAGAAAATTTTTTCCTCCACCGCTTGGTTCCCCCTAGTGTTGTTGTAAGAGACATGTTTTCCTCTGTACAACCGCAATGGCTTTCCAACACAAACATTTGTTTAGACAAGGAGATGGCAGACGAACAATGTGATCTTGACCGAAAGGGATAAACCCAAGATAGTGGACGCGAGCTGGGTTTACTCACGTTGGGTCGGTTACGCACAAGAAACCCCAGATGAGGATCTGAAGATTTGGTTGGGTTTGGGATTGAGAATGAAACCAGGCTATGTAGTTGCTGACGGAAACAACGAGACTAGAAGTAATACAGGGAAGGCAGCAAAGCATACCTCTTGTGATGCTATTGCTGCAGTAAGAGACTCTGGGACTCACGGAATTCTAGATCTGGTTCGGCGGAGAAGGCTTTGTTCTAGCTGTGTGTGAGGTAGAAGCTTTGGTTTTTATATCATTACTAGAAGCTCTGCTTGGGCTTTCGTCCATCTGATTTTGGTTCAATGCCAATTTTTTCTCTTTGGGTTAAAACTTACGAGTGACCCAAACAAAAGAAAACTAAAGAGTAAAGACCGAAACTTAAAATTACGTCGAAGAAAATCACCAATCTTACTTTTGATATGATACAGTAATATAGTAAATTAGTACCTAACCAGCTTCTGAAGCAATTGATCTATGATACTTGGAGTGAGGCAAACTTACCTCTGTTTAAACCAGGGAACTGTAAGAAGGATGCAACTCCTACACCTTCAAGTGTTTTGGAGATTGTCACAGTTTTGGAGTTAGGTATGGTAAATGACAACGGAAAATTTCTTGTTTTTGAAATGAAAATTCTTGTTTCTTCGGTGGAAGAAAAGAAGTATTGGAATTAATGGAGTGGTTAATTGGGGTAATATCAATCTCTGGCTAGTTGAGCTTGAGGTTTCCAGCTTTTTGTTGTCCCCCTTGACAAACACAGTCTCAAGTTGAACTCTTCCTGAAAGAAAGTTGTTTCCAGTTACCTTCAAGAAGATTGAACTCTCTCTCAACTTGAGACTTAATGAAGGTCAATATTTTAATTTATGTCAAAGAACTTCATGAAATTTCGAATTGCCATACGTACACTCCAAGTTTGAGTAACAACTTTAAGGATGTAAGGCTTGAGTGACTATCGGATTTTTATTTTTCCTTTCCAAAAGCAATATTGATAGGATTGAAGGCAACTAAATCGGCTCTGTGACACATGAAGATCGATGGAATTGACAAAGATTACTTTCCATACAGCTACAATTTGATTGAAAGGAAATGTTTTTCTCATCAATCTTGTTGCACAAGGCATTTCCTTCTGTCATACTGTAGCTGTCGACAAAGTTATCTTTGTCAATCCCATTGATCTTGTGGGTTACTGAGACGAATTGGCTGCATGCTTTCCCCAAAACGATGAGATCTTCTTGATGATTCCAACACCTTCATATACCTCCTAACTAAGGTGAACTTGGTGGTGGAATAACGGATGACTTGGTTTCATAAGGGAAGGTAACCTATACCAGCTTATGACTTTGGTAATGATAAAAAAGAAAGAGTAACATGGAAAATGGTGTTTGAGTTGTGAGAGATGAAATTGTTGTGGGTGGTATTTATAGATTACTCATTGGATCAGTTATGAATTGTGAGGTTGAAGGCTACCTGCTGTGAATTAGCAAGTGTCCCTGTAGATGCAAGCTGTACTATTCTCTTGGATATATCCAGAATGGTCAAACAAAGCATCCCTGCGCCAGTTATGTTATAGTATGTAGCTAATTGGCTTAAATGGAATGCGTCATCATGTTCTAGATTTTCTTATATATTAGCAGTTTCTCTTTGAAATTTCCAGTACTTAATACCCTTCACATCATTGCTAGCTAAAGTCTTAACAGTTTTGAATGAATGATATCCTTTCTCCACGTTAGGATGACAAAAATGGCTTTTGACAACTTAGAATGTGCTCGATCCAGACGGCTTCTTAGACTAGAACGATAATTCAACATGGAAATATTAATTGTTAGAAAAATCCTCTTGCCAAAGCTCAAGCTCTGATCTATAGGGCCGGGTGAGCTACCGAGCTTCATCCTTAACTTATAAATACCACCTCCAGGGCTCATACTTTCTCACACCAATATCAATATTCTCTTACTTCCTCCACATTTCAGTTTTCTCAATTCAGCTCCTTAATCATCATCATGGGTGTGTTCACATATGAAACCGAGTTCACCTCTGTCATTCCACCACCAAGACTCTACAAAGCCTTTGTTCTTGATGCGGATAACCTCATCCCCAAGATTGCCCCACAGGCTGTGAAGAGTGCCGAAATCGTTCAAGGTGATGGAGGTGTTGGAACCATCAAGAAGATCCACCTCGGTGAAGGAAGCGAATACAGCTACGTGAAACACCAGATTGATGGACTCGACAAAGACAACTTTGTTTACAACTACAGCATCATTGAAGGTGATGCTATCGGGGACAAAGTTGAGAAAATCTCGTACGAGATCAAGTTGGTAGCATCTCCAAGTGGAGGCTCCATCATCAAGAGCACAAGCCGCTACCATTGCAAGGGTGAGGTTGAGATCAAGGAAGAGCATGTCAAGGCCGGAAAAGAAAGGGCCGCTGGCTTGTTCAAGATCATTGAGAACCATCTTTTGGCCAACCCCGAGGCCTACAACTAAATCGAACTATGATAATGCTACTGCATTATAATATTCTGTTGTGTCCTGTTTGTTTTGTCATTGGGTGTTTGATACTTTTTTCCCTTCTCTATTTCCTACCAAGCCATGGATTGTTTCGGCTGCACTTGTGATGGTGAATTGTAATGTCACATTGGATTTCGTTTGAAAAGTAAAGAATAAAACGCATGTTCCACTTTATATTGATTTACTGTGTTTAAATTTTAAATACTATTTGTCAATGCTTGGCCTACAACTACAAGTCTGTAGCTGTACTAAATTCAAGAGCTACTTCTACATAACGAGAAAAGTGATCAGCATTGCGGCATCCATTGCATTTTTAATAGAGAAAAATTCATCATCAGTCCATGAACTTTAGTGGCAATGTCATTTGATACCTACGCTCAAAACTCTATCAATGTGATACCTGAAGTATTAATATGCTACCAGCGAGAGCCTTCCGTCCAATTTTCGTGACAGACCAGTCTAATTGATGATGTGGCAATCACGTAAAGATAAAAAATTAATCAAGAGACCAAGATAACCTTTTTTTAAATTTATTATTCTATCTTTTTTTTTTCTTTTTTTTTTTTTTTTTACTGAGAAACTATATATAGATTCTTCTTTCTCGTGCTATTTATTTTTTTTGGTTACAGAATCTTGTGCTATTTATCAGAACCCTTTTCCTTTTTTCTATGGAATTTTGTCTTCCTTCTTCTTCGATTCTTCCTTTATAAAGATTGTTCAAGGCTTAAAAAGCAAGCAAAAACATCAATCCATGCATGCATAAAGATGACGATTGAATTCGAGATGGCTTGGATTAAGAGACTTTAAGGAACACTCTTTGAGTCTGAAGAATCAGGGTAGGCTTCAAAGGCAACTAGGCAAGCTCCCTTAGAAGCTTAGCAATCTCAGCATTTAATGGATCTTTTTCCTTCTTCGTCCCAAAACCACCATTTCTATATCATCATTAGCTGGCAGATTTGGATTTCCATCGCTGGCTGTGTCACGCGGCTGGACTGCCGAACCCACTTCCACCTCTAAAATCCCTCTTCAAATCAGATCCATTACCACTCTCATTTTTCCCACTGCTTCCACATCTAAAACCTCTCTCCACTTCTACCTCTAAAACCCGCATCCAAATCTATGCAAATTGTCGCCGGCGAGGAAGAATCGAAGACTAATGAGGGCGATAAATTCAGAGGGTCGCGAAGCTCTGACTGTCTCGTTATCTCGATAAAAATGACAACTTTATCACTTAATATTTAGTCACATGTATGACACATCAACACTTTTAACGGTGTCGTGATGGAATATAGACATAAGCATCATGTTTATATGAAAATATAACTTCAGGCATCACATTGGTACATTTGTAAGTATGGGTATCAAGTTAACCTTGCCACCAAAGTTCATGGACCGATGTTGAATTTTTCTCTTTTTAACTTGAATATTAATTATTTTGATTGGGAAAGGCTGATTCACTTTAGAAGGATAAAGTAATGTAAAACCAATTCCATTCACAGAATTGGGAAAGGTTGTTTAACCATTAGTTTTGGTAGTGTGCTTAGAGAGATCAAAATGGCAGGGTTAAGAAGCTTTTGTACAAGTGCTATAGGAGGCCTTTACCACTTTTTTGTTTACTTTTGTAACTGAGGATAGCAATATATGATGCAATCCCAAGATAACAAAGATACGAGTGCATAAGAGAAAAGTGTAGAATAAACAATGAACACGAGTATGTTTTTTACTTGCATAAACCCTGAAATCAGGAAGAAAAACTGCGTGCTCCTTTTCTCTTGAGGTACAAACTTTTCACTATGAAAAACCCCTTCTTACAAGAGGGGAGTTCTAGGGATACAACAACACTTTGTTATCCTACCTGGTCAACATACTAGTCTATATCTACACTTATGTTTTTGTTTCGAAGCAGCAACATACAAAAGCTCTTTTAGAAGTCTCTGTTCTTGAACCCAACTACTCCTTAGCTGATTCAACTATGAACATTTCATGGGTTGATTGCACTACCAACACATCTCATGGTATGAAATGATACAATGAGTTTGTCAAAAGGTTTTTCGTCCAACTCTAAGGTTTATATTCACAAGGAAGACTTAGAGAGCATTAGACATGCAAAGCTAAAGCTAGTCTCAATAATGAAAACGCAAATAATAGTTTTCATCAACCATTGAGCAAAGCCAAGGCTTTCTCTATATATAGGCATATGAGACATCAAAGAGATGCAAACACATCCGCCAAGACGTTTCAGAAAAAGTTTTTGGACACAAGTTCTTGGGCAAAGACAAGGTTTTCTCTAACTGACAATGATGTAACCAAAAGAGAGTTGTCACAAGCCAACTCAATGAGACAAAGAGACATTTGTCACGCCCCGACTCTTAAATTTTTACCTTATTTACTAGCATGGTGTTAATAAGAGTTTTACCGTCTTCGTCAATGAGTTTATAGTTTAATTGGTCCCTAGAGGGGTTTTTGGGGACAACTGTTACGGTGGAATTATTCGTAAGAGAAAAATGTGACGACGGTAAAAATGGTAAATTTTAGCTAGTAAAATGTAAGTTTTATTAGGGTATTATTTTTGGGATGTTAAATTTTCGAGTTGGGTTATATGTGTGGGTTGGACCGGTTGGGCAAAAGCCCAAATCCTTTCTCTCCTCTCTCTTCTCTCTCCTCCCTCCCGATTCTCTCTCCCTCTCCCTCTGCCAGATTTTCTTCCTGGTCGTTCGCCGCCGTCCGGCCGCCTTAGACCGCCGCACCAGTTCCAATCGGTCGGCCCTTGTTCCCTCTTCCTTCTTGGACCGGTGGCAGCCTTCCTAGCGCCGCCATGAGAGAGAAATCAAGCCTGAAAGTCTCGACTGCCCAAAGCTCTCCGTCGTCGGAACTTCCTCCTCCGGCCACCAATCCGGGCAAGCCTTATATGGTTTTGAAGGTCTTCAACCCAGTTGCCTTGCCCTAGAAGGACTCGGTCCAGTTTGCTTCAGGTGAGGAGAACCGGTGAGTGGAAGTTCTAGGGTTTTTCGTAATGTTTTCGTTCGATTGGCATAGTTAGGCTTGGAATTTGTGTTTGTGCTAGTTAGGAAAGTTGTAGAGGGAGTTGAGAGGAAGATGCTGTAGAAATTTGGTAGGCATTGGAGGCCGCCGACCGCCGCTGCCTGCGGAGCAGACGGCGCCGCCGCTGCTGTTTGGGGAATTTTTATGGTTTTAAATGTGTGTTGTTAAGGGGAGTATATTGATGTGAAGTTTGGAATTTTTGGAGGAGTTTTGGATAGGTTTTGGATTTTTATAAGATTTATGAAATATGGCGGTTAATGAGATATAATGCAGCTGTTGGTTAATTGTTGTTAGGACTGGAGAGAGTGGTAGTAAGGATGTCGATATTGTGGTAAAGTATGGATCGAAGCGAAGTTGAGAATTAAGACGTTAGGCATAGATGAGCGTGCAAAGCTCATAATTAATTTTTCCTAATTTTATATAAGCGTTGGGTTATAGTTCAAGATTTGATTATGTTTTTGGAACAGGATGTGAGGAGGCTCGAGCAGAAGAGGCCTCGGACCAACATCAGGCTTAGGCCTAATTTGTGAGTGGACTTTTGTTTTAAATAATGTGCATGCAAATGGTTTATTGATGAATAATTTCTTTTGTTGGAGAATAACCGAAATTGAGAATTTCGGTGATTATATATTCATATATGGATGATTATGAGGATAGTATGTATATAAATAAATGCTAGCTAGCTATACGTGCTTTTCCGCCATATTGAGGTAAAATACCATTATGGTGTGACGTGAGCGTTAGACGCAATCGTCGTAGCCCTATATGAATATAATAATAATTCATATAGGGAATATGCACGTATATATACACCCGTCTTTTCCGCATAATGAGGTAAAATTCCATTATGGCGTGACGTAAGCGTTAGACACAAGTGTAGTAGCCTTGTATGAATTTCTATTTTTCTTATATTTCTTCATAAGAATTCATACAAGGAGTATGACGAGTGTAAATACATACATATATATATAGTTTAGCCTGAGAGGCTGTATTTAATTAAATTTCGGAGATTAGCCGGAGCTAGTCATGTATTTGCCAGTTTTTGAGTTGAGAGCTTTTAAGCTGTCGCATGCATCATAATTTCTATGGAAATTAAATTGGGAAAGCATAAAGAATTATTTCTTTTAAATTAATTTTTGTCCACTCACTCTAACGGTTTCAAATGTTTTCCCCTGGGCTCTTCGTTTTTAAAATGCCCAGTCTGCAGAGTGCGGGTCGGTACTACTAGGAGGAGATGAGGCATAATTAATCATCTATCAGCCACTTTTCACCAGTAGGTTACCTGCTTAACCTACTAGGATATTTTCCTGCTTCCGTTGGTTTTAGTAGCTTTGAATACTCTTGGGATTATTATATAATATTTTAATGGGGTGTGTTAAGATTTATGTTATATTATTTGGATTTTTATGGGTAATTCTTGGATTTTCCGGGTTAGAGTTGTCTATTTTCAAGGGAGGTTTACCGAGTGTTTCAGTAAATTTTCCATGGAGGTGGACCCCGCAAGACTTACTTCGGATTTCAAGGTGAAATTCGGGGTGTGTCTTGACATTTTTCAAAACAAAGCATCATATCATAGCTTGGTGATACCAAGAAGACTAGAGAACATGATTTAGATTCACGGTGGGAAGTACCAGACGTTCTAATGGCTCGGTACATGTAGTACTCTGTTGGGATAGCAGGCAACACTGGTATATTTTATAGAAGCAACCTATTTGTGGGGTATCTTGCTGGTTTGGTGATACCAAGAAGACTAGAGAACATGATTTAGATTCACGGTGGGAAGTACCAGACGTTCTAATGGCTCGGTACATGTAGTACTCTGTTGGGATAGCAGGCAACACTGGTATATTTTATAGAAGCAACCTATTTGTGGGGTATCTTGCTGGTTTGGGATGTAGGGGTCAGTATTATACGAACCAAAAAACCTAGAGCATTAAACCACTAAGACAGATTAGGAGCACTGTGAGGAGTGGGAGGATGTGGATGAGCCTTTTTGTTAAGGTCTGCTGCTAACTCCTAGACGGTGATTTTATCAAGATCGTCCTTAATAGTCACCATGGCATTGGGCTTAGTCTCAGGCAAAGTCAGACAAGCTTGTATACTAGCACTACTGGAAAATTGCACCTAGCCGATAGAACAAATTTGTCGTTTATGAAGTGATATTCGTCTCCTAAGATTCTAGGCGACGGAAGGATCGTCGGCAAGTTCCGTCAGCTAACAACCGTCAGGTAGGTGTCTAGTCGAAGGAAAGATACAAAGTTTGTCGGTTAAGATCAATTCTAGCCGACGAACAGTTTCTTCCCTTGCAGACCGGATTTATCGTCAGAAATCATTATTGTCGACGAAATAGAAGCGTCAGTAAAAACCATAGCAGACGAATTTTGTTTACACCTTATGGACGGACTTTTTGTCGGTAAAAATCTAAGTCGACTACTGTCTAGGTTACTTAATCGACACAGGATTGGTATGTGTCACACCCCGGGCCAGGTGTTGATGGTTTCCAAGCACTCAACACCGAATCCGAGGTGTGAGCGGAAAAAGTAAAAGAAAATAAAACAAATTCAAATATTTTTCCAGAAATTGTTAAAAAAAAAAAACAAATTGTAATAACAAAAACAATTACAAAGATGAAACAAACAGGTTTGGCGGTCTATCTCACTTCTAGTCTTCCATAATCTTTTGGACTCGCGTACAGGTCTACTAAACGTCATTGTTAGCCTTCTAGAAACACGAGTCCTCATAAGTACCTGAACAAGACTCATAGGGAGTGAGCTTACACTCAGTAGGGCCAAACCTCTTTAGTTATTCTTAACTACGTCACACAATTAAATTATCAAACATCAAACAATACTTTACATAAATAATAACAAATTGATGCATAAATGCTAATGCACTCCCTCCAGTCTATTACTGGCTAATTAGTCCATACACCCAAGACATATGTACATACACGTCTCATACCATGTAGATGTCTCAAATATACGACCTAACAAATTAGTAATATATAAACTCCAGTAGTACCTCTTTTGTTAGTCTTTTGTTAACCTCATGGTCCCCAGTCCCAAAACCCGAAATATCGTTTTATCGACTCATACTTCGAAGGGGCATACTTTCCTCACTCATTTGCGCAGGTGGGTTGATCATAGCTACTGGAAGTCCCCATGAGGAAACTCAACTACACAAAATGTATTTGTTCTAATGATTTTACTTTCCTCTCCAGAATCACCATTCTCACTATTTCTCATAATTCCTCACAATGCATTATGTATGAAATCAAATATCGATGCCCGTAATATAATATTAAACAACATGCTTTTTATAGAAAGCAGTAACATCGATCACATAAATCAATGATATTACGTACTTTATCGAAAATGATAACGATCAACAATTAATCAATCAATGTCACACAAAAAACTCATTTCAATTATAACCTAACTATCAATTTAAAGAAAAAGTTCCTGTTTTGGCCACAATCCTCAGCGCGCGGAGCAGAGGTTTCTAGCGAACAAAGAGAAGGGGGGGGTGTTGCGGGCGTGACACCTCGCGGACGAGGAAAGAGTAGTAGGGGTGCGCTTGACTTCTTGATCAGGCGAAGGGGGTTACAGGTGCCACCTCAGACGAGGATTTACGAGCAACAAGCGATCGATACTCACGGCGGCGCGAGCATAGCAACTATAGGGAGTTCAGAGAAAAGCTGGGATATAGAGTCCGGAGGGCTCTGAAGAGGGGAACCTAGGCGGCGACGCTTAGGGTTAGGGTTTCGAGGAGCTCGAAGGGTAACTGGTTTCAGTTTGTATCATGTTTTTGTGTATTGTTTGAGAGAGAGCTCTGTAGTTAGGGTTCGAGCCCCCTTATATAGTAGTTCGACTTGCGGCAGAATAAGAGTATAATTAGAATCCAAGTCGGACTCTGAAACCCTATTCGCACAAGGACACTGCTCCGTTCATGCGAACCAACCATCTTGTGACACATGTCCAGTTCGCACACTTCATTCCGCATAGGGCATTGTTTCCGCGCTGCCAACTGTAGACTCCTATGCGAACTGGATTTAGGAATGTCCTCATCCCGCGGGCTATCACGGGATGCTATCTCACGTGCTCCTGATGTTTGCTTCCATTTCGCGGGCTATTGCAGCTCGCGAGCCTTAAAAGGGCTTTTTATATTTAATGGGCCACAGGGATTGGCCCGAAACATGTCAAAGACTTGTAAAAGTCTTCAACGTTTGTCGTGGTGCGCGCGGACTCCGCATGTTGCTTCCTCGCGAAGTCTTCTACGCGAGCCAGTTCGCCAGCTCGCCTCGCCTCGCCTACGCGGAGAGTCAATCTCGCCTCGCCTACGCAAAGTGTCGAATAGTAATTCCGCGCGAAGTCATTCCGCGCGCGAGCTAAGTGTTCCACGCGAACTGCGTAGTCCGCCTATGTCCATTCCGCGCGCGAACTAAGTGTTCCAGTTCGCATGTAGTTCATTCCGCGTGAAGTCTAACTCGGCTCGCGTGATCTCACTGGCGGGCCGACATTTGTAAACTTAGAGAACTTTGGACTCGCCGGTATGACATGGACCAAGAATGTAATTAATATTCACATAGACATTTACTGTCCAGTAAAATATTAATCTAGGCGTAAACATTGCCCCCTAGCCTCGAAGTTATGAAATGTCGAGAATGACTGAAGAGGTTTATGTTCATGTTACTCCAAAGTCAATAGTAATGGCTTGGGTCATACGTAAAAGGAGTGTGAAGAAACAAGCCTGCGAATAGGTCGCTTAACCAACGCATTCAACTAGGCATTGTAGTGAACTGCTCTATGGCTCGCCTCAGCACCTTGGACTTGAACTTCAAACGCATTCGCCTGCTCAACTCAAAAGACATAGTACATGGCATGTACCGCTAGCGAATGTAGCTCGCGTGGATGTATCTTGAGCAGGCGCACGTAACTTGAGTAGATTCTAAAAATTAGCCCTTCACGAGCTCTTGGCGATGGCGGACCAACGTGGAATGACAATGGCTATGTACTTCGCTGCCCCCCAGTGCGAACCAATGAGAGACAAACAAACAGAGTCGGCGAACTTTAAGAGGCCATGCACTTCGTTGCCCCCAGTATATTCTTCGCTGTCCCCCAGTGCGAACCAATGAGAAGTAAATAAAGGAGTCGGCGAACGGCCACATAAAGCTGGCGAGCCAAGTTTGAAAATTTGGAGGCCACGGGGATTGGCCTAAATGATGACTAAGAAATACTTGAATGAAGTTGTTTTTTATTTAGGGCCTCAGGAATAGGCCTCAACCCTGTACTGGTCTGTTAGTTAGACCACACACGTTTACAAAGAGAAAACTGATGACTGAGAAACATTTGAATTAAAATTTTTATATATTTAGGGCCTCAAGAATAGGCCCCAATCTTGTACTGGTCTGTTAGTTAGACCACGCACGTTTATGAAGAAAAAACTAATTGCATGCTTCTCCCTGGGGTTGCCCCCTAGTGTGAGGTGATGGAGCGTAAGCGCGACAGCGCGTGACACTAATGTCAATGGTCGCGGGATCAGGGGGGAAGGAGGGTCTGCGCGCTCCCAAACACTAGCGATGTGGCGTTTTAAGAAACGACCATTAATAGGATTAGGATGGAGTGGACCGTCAAGGTCGCGCAAATGGTATGCCCCCTTAGGCAATATGCGATGAATAATAAAGGGTCCCTCCCACCACGCGGACTATTTCCCGCGGCCTTCGGTTTTCTCCCCAAGTGGGAGCACAACACGCCATACCGTTTGGCCTTCGGCATAACTCCGACCTTGAGTGACTTTATCATAAGACCGCGCAACACGCTGCTTCTCAAGGATGAGATTGTTGAAAGCAGTGATGCGATGTTCGTCGAGGTCTTCAAGCTCTTGCCACATTGCCTGGACGTAATCGTCACCAAGCAACTGGTGCTGCTCCTGGACACGAAGCGAGGCGACGTGAACCTCAAGGGGAAGGACGGCGTCATGGCCATACATGAGAGCATATGGGGTGGTATCTGTCGAACCGCGCTTGGAGGTAAGGTAGGCCCACAAAGTATGGTAAAGCTCTAGATGCCAGACGTGGGGGTTCAACTCTAGCATTTTTCGCAAGATGCCGAGGATGACTTTGTTGCTCGCCTCCGCCTGACCATTGGACTGGGCATAATAGGGGGTCGAATGCAGAAGTTTGACACCATAGCCGTTGAGGAATGTGACTACCGAATCCGCCATGAAAGCTGCCCCCCGGTTCGTCACGATGCATTCTGGAACACCAAAGCGGGAAATAATGTTGCAGAAAATAAAGTTGCGGACCGAGATCGCGGAAGCGACCTTGAGTGGCTCGGCCTCGACCCACTTGGTAAAGAAATCGGTGGCCACAATAAGGAACTTGTGCTGCTCGGAGGAATGGGGATGAATGAGACCGATGAAGTCTATCGCCCAACCTCGACATGGCCAGGGCTTAACGATCGGCTGTAACGGAATGTTTGGAATGTGTTGCACTGGTCCGTGAGCCTGGCAATCCTAACATCCTTTAGCGAAAGTAATACAATCCTTGAGAATAGTAGGCCAGTAGTAGCCGTGGCGACGAATTAACCAACGCATCTTTGGTCCAGCCTGATGCGAACCACAAACGTCGCAATGCACCTCACGCAGAAGCCGCTTAGCCTCGTTGCCATACACGCAGCGGAAATCGTTACCATCTTCACCGCGCCGGCGAAGCTCACCATTGCGAAGCACAAAGTTGAGAGCAAGAAACCGCATTTGCCAGGAATGGGTAGCGTCATGAGGGTGCTCGAGGTAGGCAATGAACGGTGGCCGCCAATCTTCATCGATAGGATCTAGGGCAGCGACGTTAAGAGGGTTTGCCTCGTATTGCCCCCTAGCAAGAAAAGAAGGAAGTGTACGTCATTCGACTTTGAGGAGTCGTTCGCTCACTCCATCGCGTAAGCTAAGACCGGATGCGATCTGCGCGAGCTCATTCTCCACGAAGTTGAATTCGCGCGGGATGTGTTCAATGTGAACATCGTCGAAGCGGTCCAAGACATCAAAAGCTTTCCGCAAGTAAGGTTCAATGGACGAGCTTAAACACTTGAACTTCGCCACAAGTTGGTTGACGACCAGTAAGGAGTCGCCAAAGACTTGAACCTCGCGGACTCCTAAGTCCAGCAAGATTTCCAGTCCGATGATGAGCGCCTTGTATTCCGCCTGATTATTTGTACATTTAAAGTCCAGCTGGAAAGAATAAGAAAACCGATCTCCTACAGGGTTCTCGATGGCGATCCCGACACCTGCAGCGAGTTCAGTACGCGAGCCATCAAAGTAGAGGGTCCATGGAGTAAGGGAGACTACTGCAACCTCCAACTTGCGGAATGCTGTCAGCTCGGTCGGCGGGTGATGAGCGAGGAAGTCCGCTATTGCCTGTCCTTTAACTGCCTTTTGCGGAACATATTGCAAAGAGAATTTAGACAAAGCCAATATCCATTTACCTATGCGGCCTCGTAGGATAGGGCGGGAAAGCATATATTTGACTAGGTCGGACTGAGCGATCACCACCGTGGTAAAGGCCAACATGTAGTGTCGGAGCTTGCAACCTGCAAAGAAAAGGGCGAGACACAACTTTTCCATTAGGGAGTAGCGCGTCTCGCAATCGGTCAACACCCTGCTAAGATAGTAAACGGCGTGTTCCACTCCGTTCTCGTCGTCTTGTGCCAAGAGTCCGCCGATAGACAAATCAGCAGCGGCGATGTAGTGCTTAAGCGGAACGCCAGGGCGAGGAGGAACCAAAACAGGTGGATTCACAAGATAGTCCTTGATACGATCGAAGGCCTCCTGGTGTTGGAACTCCCATACAAACTCGGTTGCCCTCTGGAGCTTTAGAAGAGGCGAAAAAGGCTGAACTTTCCCTGCCGCGTTCGAAATGAAACGGCGGAGGAAGTTGATTCGCCCGATCAATTGTTGGAGCTCCTTTTTGGTTGTAAGAGGCGAGGCGTTTATTTCCGCCTGCGCCTTGTCTTTGGGGATCTCGATACCCCTTTGATGGATGCGAAATCCAAGGAAGTCGCCTGCCTCCACGAAGAAAACACACTTGGCGGGGTTCATCTTCAAGTGATGTTTTCGCATCAGCGTGAAAACCTGCCGGAGGTCTTCAACGTGTGTCGCCCGTGTCTTGGTTTTAACCACGACGTCATCGATGTAGACTTCGATCAGCTTGCCTAGGATATCGTGAAAGATAAGGTTCATGGCGCGTTGAAATGTTGCCCCCGCGTTCTTGAGCCCGAATGGCATGACAACATACTCGAATGCACCGGCAAACCCCGGACAGTGGAAAACAGTCTTGTGGCGATCTTCTTCAGCGACAGGGATCTGATGGTACCCAGCAGTTCCATCCATAAAGGATAGCACTTCATGCCCTGCGGCCGCGTCAATGAGGAGGTCAGCAACAGGCATGGGATATATATCTTTAGGCGTTACGTTGTTAAGGTCACGGTAGTCAACACAGACGTGCGTTTTGCCGTTCTTCTTGCGAACTGGAACGATGTTGGATAGCCATTCATTGTATTTGGCCACGCGAATGATACCTGATCGGTGCATGTTCTCAATTTCTTCCTTGACCACGATCTGGGTCTCAGTTCGCATGAATCTGCCGTCTTGGCGGACTGAACGTCTGTCAGGATGAGTAGGCAGACGGTGACAGACTAAATCCGAGGATAGGCCAGGCATGTCTTCGTACTGCTCGGCGAAACAATCCCTATACTCATGTAGTAAGGCGAGAAGGTCTTCCTTTTCTTGTCTTGCCAACAAGGCACTAATGGAGAGTAGTAAAGGTTTCTCTGCAATCCCCACGTCGACTTGTAAGATGGGATCGCGGACTTGAGGCGGCGTGTCGTCCAAGGCAGCGGGAGCTAATTGAATAACTTCCTCCTCGGTATCGGTATAGTCCACTATCTCGTCTACATACTCCATAGTAGCGACCATGTCGTAGACTTCGCGTTCCGCCCAGTATGAGAGGAGTCTCTCACACAAGGACTTGCCAGCCTCGCGTGCTTCTTCTGAAGATGTACTAATCATAAGATGGTTGTAGGGGATCCGCGATGGTGTGGGGACGTTGTAAATCGTCCCTCGCCTGAGTGAGTCCCCATCGCGTTAAGTTGGAGGCCGTGACCCCATATGGGCGGCCTTTAGAATCGACGCCTTGGACGTCTAATGGGCCCAAGTCAGTATTGTAATAGCAGGCGTCATTGAAGTTGGCCCAAGTCAGTAATGTAATAGCGGGCGTCTAATGGGCCCAAGTCAGTTGGACGCGGATCCGCTTGGATGAGGACCGCCTCGCGTTTCTCAGTATCCCAGATCAGAAGCTCCTGATGCATGGATGAAGGTATACAAAAATTTCTATGGATCCAGTCGCGGCCTAGGATCATGCTATAGGACGAAGCACACTCGGCGACAAAGAATGTGTAGACCCTTGAAGCCAGTCCCACCTTGACCCGTAAGAACAACAAACCTAGAGTCCTGGAGACTTGTCCGGTGAAGTTCTTGACTATCAAGGACGTGGTTTGGATCATCGAGCGTGGGATACCGAGGAGTCCCATAGTGCGGGTGGTGACGACATTCACTGCAGCCCCCGTGTCGACCATGATTTTATTGATCATAATCCCTTCAACTTCAGCCGTGATATACAATGGCCTCATGTGAGTGGCCATGTCCAGGGTTGGAGTGGAGAAGGTCAGAGTCGGCATGCTTGTGATGCTGCTTGTGGCTTCCAACGGTGCAGCCTGTGCGGGCTCCGCCAGGACTGGACCCATCTCACTGCTGCAAGGGGGGGATATGTCACAGACACTTTCACTATTGTTTGGAATATCCGCCGCGTTGCATGTTGTATTTGGTGGGAGAGCGTATCTCTCAGATATGAAGAACACCATTCCGACCTGAAAAGAGAACTGTTTGCGGACTGAAACCAGTGGCGTCTCAATGCTCCCGTGTTCTCCGCCGAGCACGGCAAATGCGCCCTCCGCCGGATTGACCTCTTCGAGCTCGGGCCATGCAGAGATCTCAAGCATATTGTAGTTGAATGATTCACCCTGCCTTTCTGCTTGGTCGTCGCCCAAGTCGATGCGAGGCTCGGAATGAGTCTCCTCGTTCAGTGAATTTTCGCGGAAGCATTGGGTCATGAGTTCTGCGAGGTTAGGGCTGGAGGTGCTACTTTCGACCCCTGGCGAGACGTTACCCTCTGGCTGCCGTGGTCGCCACACGAGTTTGGTCGAGGGCTGTTTGTCCTCAGCTGAAAGCTTATCCGCGGCTAGTGGAGCTCTGGCATTGTCCTCTGCCTTAGGTGGAGGAAGGATTGAGACCTGAGGTTGCTGTGCGGGTTGAGGTTGGGGCAGACTTAGTCGTGATAGTTCCTTTTTAGCCTCAGGTTCTTGGCGAATAGGCTTCTGGGGATGTGATGACCGAGGCGGCTCGCGCCTTGATTCGGGCCTTGATGCAGCGAACAGTCTTCGCGTCGCTGGGGAAGACGGTTCTCGTCTTCTTTCAGCCTCTGGCGACTGCCGACGCCTTGGTAGAGGTGGCGGGTTCCTTCGTCGTTCGGCTTCCGGCGACTGCTGGCGCCTTGGTGGAGGTAACAACTCCCTTCTTCTTTCAGGTTCTGACGAAGGCTTGTGCCGAGAGAACTGTGGCTCCCTTCTCCTTGCTGGCTCCGGAGATGATATGTGCCTAGCGGGGCGCGGTTCCTGTCTTGGTGGTACGGTGAGGCGACAGAAAACATTCGCCTTTGGAGCGGGGTCATCTGCTGCCTGCGCACAGACACGTGGAGGCGTGACAAGCGGTCTTTGGAGCAGAGCGCGCAAACCTTCAGCCTCTCTCCACATCCTCTCGGGTGTCTGCGCGAGCTGTGAGGGTCGGATGATGCCATCATCAGCCGCTTGCAAGGCACGCAGGATGATGCCATACTTCTTTTGTAGCTTTCGCTTCTTGGATCTGCTAATGGTGACTGATAGGCGCAAAAGCACCTACAAAGATACCCTATTATCAAATCAATTATATCAATGTAGTAAATGGCAAATAGGGGTCATTACCCGCAGAGGATTGGTGATACTAAAACTTAAACACACAAGAAACACAAACAGACGCGTAAACCAGAAATCTGGCAGACTCGACCTAGGAGCAGAAATCTAATTAATTAGCTAATCTAGACTCAACCAAAAATTATGAAATTAAATACAAAGTAACTAGAAACAGTGGCGGACTACCACACAAATTTTGAGGGTATTCGGAGTTGTTTTGATTGGTGAACAAAAATAGATAAAACAGAAGTACTGCTGAAAACAGAATATTAAAAAGTGAATATGGATGTAAATATGAGAGAAACAATAGCTAGGAACTTCTCTCCACCACTAGATACGCTTCAATCACCCCAAAACAATGTCAATGACTAAAGATGAATGCACTCACAGTTAAGCCAATGTCGTTAGGTCATTAACCGTATTACGTTCTCTTACTTCCATGTTAAGTGAAATGTCGGTATCGACTTAACTATATTCCCAATTAATTGATCTATGAAATGTCGGTATCTAGATCAAAATAACTGAAATCATGAAGATCTAAGAACGTTTGAGTAGCAACAAAGAATCTAAGGTCAATGTCGGTAGCCTTAGATTACCAAGGAATCACTTCACACAAGTACCTGGAAAGAACTTGTTATCTCTCATAGAATATGCAACGATATGTCAGTCATAAACACATTCAAAATAATAAACCCTAAAACATGCATCAAAGTGTCGACTCAATGAAACATGCAATAGAATTATCAATGAACAATCAGTGAAGAAATTCTCATCTAAAATTATATAAATCAATTGGGGTTCGAAATCGAAGACATATCTAGGGCTTTGATCAGCCCCTAACTACTAAGGAGTTTAGTTACACATAATCTTGATTAAGAACATCAGAGAATACATGGAAGATGAAATAAGGGTGAGAAGAAGAAAACTTGATTGAAGAAGATCTTTGCCGATCGAGTTCTTTTTCCTCTCCTTTCTTTCTTCTCCTTCTCTCTCTTTTTCTTCTCTTTCTTTCTTCCCTTTCTTTCTTCTCTTTTTCTCTCTGGTTCTTGTTCGGCCTCCCCCTTGTTTAAATAGGTTAGTTAACCTATATCTCACGTCCATCACCAATCCAACTAGGATTAGGGATCCTAATTAAGCCCAATTATCTCCTTTTTCTTTGTTTGACTTCAAAACACCTAAAAACAAATAAAGTTAATTAAAAATAGGAAAACATCACAAAATAAATAAGTAATAAGAATAATTAGCATGATAAAAGTCGCACAAATATGCAACTATCAAAATACCCCACACTTAGCTTTTGCTAGTCCTCGAGCAAAACACTAAACTAAGACTCTGAAAAGACTCAACAATAGCACAGACTACAAAACTCTAATGCCCTTAACACTTTGTCTCAGCAACCTCCTTAACATTGCAACACCAAGATCACATGATAATTCAGTTCAATCCACGGAATTTCGAAGGTTAATGTCAATACATGACACACATGTAACATGTAGGACGAAGACATAATCATGGTGAATGTAAAGCTGTAGCATGCAGTAAACATGTTAAGATTCAACCTCACATGGTATGCTATAAGTGTTTCTCTCAATATATGTCTAAGGTTTTCACTCAACTCAATTACTTGCCAAATGGACCGAACCATATGCTTAGCTCTTGTGACTTATCTCCACAGATCAAAGGCTGCCTATCTTGAGGATCAAAAAGGACTTTATAAAGTTGTAATGGGGTTAAGCTCATAGGTTTATAGAACAAAAGGGATATGGAATTCAAACAAGTTCTAAAACCTAGTAGAGCATCAATGAAGAGGCTTTTTCGAACTTTACAACCATTGAAGCATCTTCACCATTGAATTCTTCCAAATATATCACCATTGTGGCCGAATTTCATCTTGTTGGGCCTTCACCTCATTCTTTTCATCTACAGTTAACTTGGGGTATCAAGCTAGACATCACAAAAGAACAGTATATTTTTTTTTTTCGTCGATTTTCTCTCTCTTTTTTTTTTTTTTTTTTTCAATACAACACAACTAGCTTGATATCCCACCCTTATTCCTTTGCTTCATCTTCACAATCTTCCACCTTGGTCTTCATGTATATGCCTCATGTACAGCTCTACTAAGTTCTAGAACAAAGGTAGAGATATAATTATTCTAAGGTTCAAGGTTAAGGTTGTGCGGGTGATGACAAAAAGACCATAATGTAAGCTCAAAGTGGTTAACTAAGGGGTGCACATCTTGTGTACACAACATATGGGTCACAGGCTATATATGGCAATAGTGGTAGCTCCTAAGTGCCTTTATCACTTCCCCAATCAAGATATATAATGACTATAAGCTTTGACAAGCACAAGAGCAAGTTCTAGTAATCTCTAGAGTCCATTAACTTAATCTGCGGCAAGCAATTGACACACAATAAAGAAAGCATGTAAAATCACATTTAGGCTCAATCGCTCACAGGTTAATGAATCTCAACCAAGTTTAAGCATGCTGAGAGATCTGTACCATGTTAACTCGTTTCTACATTCACTACATATTAACACATGCACCATATATCAAGATTAACCAAAGAAACTCAAATAACGTAGTCACATGTTTCACTCTTAGTCACAATTTTAGAAGATATAAGCACATCATAGACTAGTTAAGGGCCCTAAGACTCAAACAAGACTAAAAACAGTTTTTATTTTTTTGTTTTTTTTTTTTGTTTTTATTTTTTTGTTTTTTTTTTAGCTAAACATAGACGCTAAAGATATCATATAAACCCCACCCCACACTTGAAATTTGCATTGTCCTCAATGTAAAACGAAACCAAAGCATGCAATACATCAAACAAGTATGACGCATAATACAAATGACATCGCAAAAACACACTAAACATGAAGAAAAATAACACAAGAGAAAGAATGAAGAATGCAAATCTGGAATCCAAGCTTCTCCATCAACATGGGTTGCCTCCCAAGTAGCGCTAAGTTTAACGTCATCAGCCAGACGACACTCATAATCATTGCTCTACTGGCACTGGATCGCGGAGCTGTACTTCTTCCACATCTCTCACCTCAGCAGGCTCATAAAACGGTTTGAGCCTATGTCCGTTCACTTTGAATGTGTTCCCATTCTTCGGATTTTGTACCTCGACTGCACCATGAGTAAACACATTAAGTATAACAAAAGACCCACTCCACCTAGAACGAAGTTTACCTGGAAATAATCGTAGACGCGAATTGAAAAGCAAGACTTTTTGTCCAACAACAAAAGATTTGCTTTTAATCATCTTATCATGAAACATCTTGGTTTTCTCCTTGTAGATTCTATTGGACTCATAGGCATTGTTGCGAATCTCATCTAGCTCATTCAGTTGTAACTTCCTATGAACACCGGCATCATCAATATCAAAGTTAAACTGCTTAATAGCCTAATATGCCTTGTGTTCAAGCTCCACCGGAAGATGACAGCCTTTTCCATAGACCATTCGATAAGGAGACATCCCAATCGGTGTCTTGTATGCCGTCCTGTATGCCCACAACGCCTCATCTAAGCGTTGACTCCAATCTTTCCGGGTTGGTCCAACAGTCTTCTCCAAAATTTGTTTTATCTCCCTGTTGGATACTTCTACCTGCCCACTCGTCTGAGGATGATAAGGTGTTGCCACCTTATGATGAACATTGAATTTCCTGAGCAAAGCTGCAAAAGACTTGTTACAAAAGTGGGAACCTCCATCACTGATGATGTACCTGGGAATGCCAAATCTAACAAATAGTGATTTCAAAAATTTCAAAACAACAGCAGCATCGTTAGTACGAGTGGCCACTGCCTCCACCCACTTTGAAACATAATCAACTGCAAGTAGAATATAAAGATTTTGCTGAGAGCTAGGAAAAGGACCCATAAAGTCAATACCCCACACATCAAAAATCTCAACAACAAAAATTGGGTGCTGGGGCATCTGATCTCTAGGACCTAAGTTACCTGTGAGCTGACATCTGGCACATGATTTATGGAACTCATGCGCATCTTTGAACAAAGTTGGCCAGAAGAAGCCACTTTCAAGAACCTTCATTGCAGTCTTCTTTCCAGCAAAGTGACCTCCCTCTACATGTGAGTGACAAAAAGTGAGAATAGATTGAAATTCAATTTCAGGAACGCACCTTCTTATCAACAAATCTGGACAATGTTTCCATAGATACGGCTCATCCCACACATAATGCTTAGTTGTCTTCACCAACTTGTCCTTTTGAGCTCTACTGTAGTCGCTTGGTACTCTTCTGGACACAAGATAGTTAACAATATCTGCATACCAAGGCTCGGAAACGTTGAGAGCAAAAAGTTGCTCATCCGGGAAGCTATCACACAGAGGCAATGAGTCATCCTCTGTGTTAGATCCATGTGTGATCCTGCTCAGGTGATCTGCCACCACATTCTCAGTGCCTTTCTTGTCTTTGATCTCAATATCAAACTCCTGAAGTAGTAACATCCATCTAATCAACCTGGGTTTTGCATCCTGTTTAGTCATCAAGTATCTCAAAGCAGCATGGTCAGAGAAAACAATAACTTTAGTTCCAAACAAGTAAGACCTAAACTTTTCTAAAGCAAAGACCACAACTAAGAGTTCCTTTTCTGTAGTTGAGTAATTTAACTGTGCATCATTTAAAGTCCTGGAAGCATAATAGATGACATAGGGAAACTTAGCTGGACGTTGACCTAAAACAGCACCAACCGCATAATCAGAAGCATCACACATTAATTCAAAAGGTAAGTTCCAATCAGGTGCCTGTATGATGGGTGCGGTTGTCAGAAGCTCCTTGAGCTTGTTGAATGCCTTCAAGCACTCATCCGTGAAGTTGAAAGCTACATCTTTATGGAGCAGTGCACATAATGGTCAGGCTATCTTGGAAAAGTCCTTAATAAATCTGCGATAAAATCCTGCATGTCCAAGAAAAGATCTCACCTCCTTCACAGTTGAAGGAGGAGGTAAAGTACGCACAATATCAACCTTGGCCTTATCAACCTCAATCCCCCTAGCAGATATCACATGTCCTAAAACTATACCTTGTTCAACCATAAAATGACACTTTTCCCAATTCAAAACAAGGTTAGTCTCAACACAACGTTTCAAAACCATGGATAAATGATGCAAAAACATGTCAAAAGAATCACCAAAAACAGAAAAATCATCCATAAATACCTCAGTGATTTTTTCAACCATTTCTGAAAAAATACTCATCATGCATCTTTGAAACGTTGCAGGCGCATTGCATAGGCCAAAGGGCATCCGCCGATAAGCAAAAGTGCCATAGGGGCATGTAAAGGTGGTCATCTCCTGATCATCCTTGTGTATGGCTATCTGGTTGTACCCTGAATAACCATCCAAAAAACAATAATATGCATGACCTGCCAACCTTTCCAACATCTGATCAATGAACGGGAGGGGGAAGTGATCTTTGCGTGTGGTGGCATTGAGCTTGCGGTAGTCAATACACACTCTCCATCCCGTTTGCACACGTTGAGGCACCAACACGTTCTCATCATTCTTTACCACTGTAATTCCTGAACGTTTGGGAACTACCTGCACAGGACTAACCCACTTGCTGTCAGAAATAGCATAAATTATACCTGCATCGCGGAGTTTAATCACTTCTTTCTTGACAACTTCCAACATGGGAGGGTTCAGTCGACGTTGAGCTTCTCTTGTTGGCTTAACTCCCTCCTCCAAATGTATCCTGTGAGTACACAAAGTGGGGCATATTCCCTTGATATCTGCTACTATCCATCCAATTGCTTGCTTGTACTCCCTAAGAATAGACAATAGCTTATCCTTTTGCAACTGTGAGAGCTTTGAAGAAATTATGACCGGTAAAGTTTCACCGTCTCCAAGAAAAACATACTTCAAATGCTCAGGTAGAGGTTTGAGCTCTAACTCGGGCGCTTTCGGAATAGATGGAGCAAGCACGTTAGTTGAAACCGGAAGAGGAATGAGTTTACGAGGCATACCTGTCATGTATGGTAAAGATTCAAATGCCTCCTCCATTGCATAATACTCCTCCTCCATCTCAAGGTCGTCAGTTGAAGCAATCTCAAATACAGGCTCAAATTCGACAGGTTGAGGAATTTCCTCAGTAGATTGAACCGGTTGTGTTGGAACTTTCTTTTTACCAGCCATTTCGATGACTTTTCGCATGGGATCCTCCCCCAATGAGTACTGAATGAACTCCTGCACAAAACTCTCAAAAACATCAATAGAACAACAAGAGTACATATCATCAGTATTTACGTGCTTGAGGGATTCAAAGATGTTGAACTGGATCTTTTCTCCAGCTACTTCCATGCTAAGTGAACCTTCATAACAATCAATTGTGGTACGAGCTGTTCTTAAGAATGGTCTACCAAGAATCAATGGTATCTCAGAGGGCATCTGTTCACCTTCCATCTCTAATACAAAGAAATCTGCTGGAAAAATCAAATCACCAACCTGCACTAACACATCTTCTATAATACCTCTAGGGTAACAGTTAGATCGATCAGCAAGTTTAATGGTTATCCCAGTAGGTAAAAGTTCTCCCATATTCATTCTATCATACACGGCATATGGCATTAAATTTATGGAGGCATCTAAATCAAGAAGAGCACTAGCAAACCTGTGATCACCAATAGTGCATGGAATAGTGAAACGTCCCGGATCACCTAACTTTGGTGGCAACTTTCTTTGCAGCACAGCGGACACCCTCTCACTCAAGGCAACTGTTTCGGTTCCTTTGAATTTTCTCTTTGTAGTGCACAAGTCCTTGAGGAATTTTGCATATTGAGGAATCTGCTTGATCACATTCAACAATGAAATATTTACCCCAACCTTCTTGAAGACGTCTAGGATCTCCTTGTCCTTTTCCTCTTTCACCTGTTTTTGTAACCTGCTAGGAAAAGGCACATTAGTGATAATCAAAGGTGAGGTTAAGGGACATACCATGGCTGGTTTTGATCTTGACTCAACTTTTGTTCTAGGTGCATTCTCAACAGGTTGAGAGAATTCCTTAACGGATTGGGTTGGGGTGCCTAGACTGACTTTTGATGGCTCCTCAGGCACAATCTGCTCTAATACAGGCTCTTCCCACTTTCTTCTTGGCTTCTTAACCACTGGAACTGCATCCACCACCTTCCCACTTTTCAGAACCATTGCATTGACTTCATGTTGACCCTTAGGATTAGGAAGAGTGTTGCTGGGAAGACGTTCTGGGTTGACTTGAGCAAGAGTTTGTTGGATTTGGCTCACTTGGCGCTCTAACAAGTCAATTGCCTTCCCTTGTTGCTGAGTGGTGGACTTGATCTCTTGGCGGAAGGCACTGCTTTCCTCTCTTTCCTTTTTGCTATCAAACATCATTTGTTGCATCATAGCTTCCAAAGTTAAAGTTCCTGTTGATGTCTGAGCTGGAGCCTGTTGTTGTTGAGGCACACGTCTTTGGCCAAATTGCTGCCCATCCCCAACAGGTTGTCTTTGTTGGAATCCAGGTGGAGTAGTTGGAGGATTGAGCACATTATTGCTTCGGTAGCTAAGGAAGGGATGATCTCTATTCCCATTATATGTGTTGGGCTGCCGATAAACAAAATTCAAATCCTCCTCTTGGGTGTCTTCCTCAACTGCTCTGCTTTGGACAATCTTCTGCAAAGTGGTTCTTAGCTGAACAAATAGTACACACCACTTGAGATGCAGCAATGGTTGCTTTCTTATTCACCTTCATAGCACTAGCAATTAAAGCAATGTCATTCTCCATAGAACTCAATCTCTTCTCTATGGCTCCATCTATGGTAATGGCATTCAAGGATCTTCTGCTGGCACCCATAGATCGGTCTCTGGACTGAAACTGTCTTGAATTCTCTGCTTGATTCTCCACAATTTCCTTAGCTTCAGCTCCAGTCTGATTCCACCAATTTCCTCCACAAGCCGAATCAAGTTTTTGCCTGTTGATTGAATCAAGTCCTTCATAGAAGTACTCCATTTGAGTGTTGAGATCAAACTTGTGATGGGGGCATTGGCGTAGTAGACCCTTGAATTGACTCCACGCTTCATGTAATTCATCTCCATCTCTCTGCCTGAATGTACTGATCTGCTTCTTTAAATTCTTGGTGCGAGAGGCTGAATAGAATTCCTTCATAAATGCAGCACACATATTGTCCCATGAGTCAATAGATTGGGAAGCCAATGAGTTGTACCATGCCTTTGCTTGCTCTTTCAAGGAAAAAGAAAACAGAATAAGTTTCACAACATTCTCATCCACCGCCGCTGACTTCTGTATTCTGCACAGTGCTGTAAACTCATTAAGATGGTCTTGTGGGTCTTCAGTTTGAGTGCCTCTAAAGTGTGGTAGATTCGAAATCAGAGATGGGGGAATTGAGTAAGCCCCTAAATCGTCTGGTAGCACAATTGGTGAATCTGCTGCACCTGTTCCTGGAATAAAGGACTCCTTAAGTTTTGCAGCCATTGGTCTTGGTGATGGTGGAGGTGTTGGAATATGTTGCTCTTCCAGT
Organism: Fragaria iinumae; assembly: GCA_009720345.1. Classification (NCBI taxonomy): domain Eukaryota; kingdom Viridiplantae; phylum Streptophyta; class Magnoliopsida; order Rosales; family Rosaceae; genus Fragaria; species Fragaria iinumae. The sequence goes on along the minus strand of CM019120.1, from coordinate 23,945,223 downwards.
TCCTCGATCTTTGAATCAGAATGGTGTTCAGGCTCAGAATTCTCACCACCACTGTTACTCGTGTTCACTTGTAGTCTCTGCTGTTTCCTGTTTTGTTTTGCTGCTCTCTCAATCTCTCGATCAAATAACAGTGGTTCAGAGCTTGTAGAGTGACGAGTATGCATACACAATGCTCCTGCACACAAGTATAGACGTAAGACTCAGAAGAAAAATAAAGTAAACAAAGCAAAACTAAAAACAAAAGACACTTTTAAGACTTAGAATTAAACAATCCCCGGCAACGGCGCCAAAATTTGATAGGCGCAAAAGCACCTACAAAGATACCCTATTATCAAATCAATTATATCAATGTAGTAAATGGCAAATAGGGGTCATTACCCGCAGAGGATTGGTGATACTAAGACTTAAACACACAAGAAACACAAACAGACGCGTAAACCAGAAATCTGGCAGACTCGACCTAGGAGCAGAAATCTAATTAATTAGCTAATCTAGACTCAACTAAAAATTATGAAATTAAATACACAGTAACTAGACACAGTGGCGGACTACCACACAAATTTTGAGGGTATTCGGAGTTGTTTTGATTAGTGAACAAAAATAGATAAAACAGAAGTACTGCTGAAAACAGAATATTAAAAAGTGAATATGGATGTAAATATGAGAGAAACAATAGCTAGGAACTTCTCTCCACCACTAGATACGCTTCAATCACCCCAAAACAATGTCAATGACTAAAGATGAATGCACTCACAGTTAAGCCAATGTCGTTAGGTCATTAACCGTATTACGTTCTCTTACTTCCATGTTAAGTGAAATGTCGGTATCGACTTAACTATATTCCCAATTAATTGATCTATGAAATGTCGGTATCTAGATCAAAATAACTGAAATCATGAAGATCTAAGAACGTTTGAGTAGCAACAAAGAATCTAAGGTCAATGTCGGTAGCCTTAGATTACCAAGGAATCACTTCACACAAGTACCTGGAAAGAACTTGTTATCTCTCATAGAATATGCAACGATATGTCAGTCATAAACACATTCAAAATAATAAACCCTAAAACATGCATCAAAGTGTCGACTCAATGAAACATGCAATAGAATTATCAATGAACAATCAGTGAAGAAATTCTCATCTAAAATTATATAAATCAATTGGGGTTCGAAATCGAAGACATATCTAGGGCTTTGATCAGCCCCTAACTACTAAGGAGTTTAGTTACACATAATCTTGATTAAGAACATCAGAGAATACATGGAAGATGAAATAAGGGTGAGAAGAAGAAAACTTGATTGAAGAAGATCTTTGCCGATCGAGTTCTTTTTCCTCTCCTTTCTTTCTTCTCCTTCTCTCTCTTTTTCTTCTCTTTCTTTCTTCCCTTTCTTTCTTCTCTTTTTCTCTCTGGTTCTTGTTCGGCCTCCCCCTTGTTTAAATAGGTTAGTTAACCTATATCTCACGTCCATCACCAATCCAACTAGGATTAGGGATCCTAATTAAGCCCAATTATCTCCTTTTTCTTTGTTTGACTTCAAAACACCTAAAAACAAATAAAGTTAATTAAAAATAGGAAAACATCACAAAATAAATAAGTAATAAGAATAATTAGCATGATAAAAGTCGCACAAATATGCAACTATCAGTGACCGGCTTTCCCCCTTGCTGTGTGTACCAAATCCCTTCCTTGATCGCTGATTTGGATGTCGGAGGAATGTAAGGGTCGGTCAAGATACCTCGCCGAGGGCTTGAAGCCTCGCTGTCTTGGCGTTCGCTGCCGGAGTCGGAGATGTCCATCTCGCTTGAAGCTGGGGACGAAGGTACATCTTTAGTCCAGTGTGATTGGACGAAGGTTTCGAGGCGTTTGATCCTCTGTTCCAGCTCTTCGCGAGTCCTGGGACTCATGGGTTGATAGTTGTCAGCTGGAGACGGTGTATCATCCCGTATGGTAGCTTTGCCTTTATCCTTTCTTGAAAGGCGATCGGGCTGTAGTCTGGCGGCTAACTCCCTTGCGGGGTAGTGGTTCCCATTTTGGTTCGCCAGAACGGTGTAGTCATTCGCCGGCCTCTTGCGGTTTTGACCTGGCGGTTCGCGTTGGCCCGCGTTTGGAGATAGGTCCAAAGTTATCGCGCGCTGGCCGATGCGAGGCCAGGCGATGTCAGCAACTGTGATCATGAAGCCACCTTTGTCCTCGAAGCGAATATACTTGAGGTCTAGCCAGTCCTGGACTTGCTCGCGGAGCTAGTAACAATCGCGAGTTCTGTGCCCCCAACTGTCATGGAGCTTGCAGTGGACGCGGCCTTCCTTGTATTTAACATAGGGCAAGGCCCTTGATACAGTGACGAGTCCGCCGTCAATAAGACTGTCTAAGACCTCGTGCGCGAGGTTGACGTTGTAAGTGTACTGGCGAGATGGCTGACGTGTGTCATCATTACCATCCTCTCGGTCTCGCTTAAGTGCTCGGCGCGGATTATCGTCCTCTGGATGTTCGGCCAGGTCCAAGGTAATTCTCCGCTCGCCTGGCTTTGGTGCGCGGCGGCGGCTGTTCTCCTTTGGTTGGTCGTTCCAATTCACCTCGACCATACCAACAACGGCCGGGAATGGATCAACATCCACTAGAGAAGCGGTGCTTCCTGGCGTCTTCATTTTTAGGGCGCCAGAATTCAACCAAGTTTGCAGTTGGTCGCAGAGTTTGACACAGTCCTTGGTGTCGTGATTGTAAGCGTTGTGGAAACTGCAATACTTCTTGTCCTTTAGCTCTTCCTTGGACGGGATCCTGTGATCCAAGCGCACGCATTTCGCCTCAATCAAGTCATTAAAGACAAGATGGGCGTTTTTCGCGTCATATGTGTACGCCTCATATTCGGGCTTAGTCCATGCAAAGGACTGAATGGTGATTGGCTCACGGGTTATCTTGAGATTCTTCAGCTTGTGAGCTAAAGGCTTCTCGGTCAGTTCGACTGCTCCGACGTCGTCAACATACCCCTGCGCGGTCTCATTCTCCTCCTGCCTTTGGTAGTAAGGGTCGAACGCAGGGGATTGGAGGTTTAATGCCCCTACTATCCTGTTTCTCCCAGGTACGTATGTCCCTTTGGAGGCATTCGCCCTCTCGTTCATTTCGTTGAGGATCAGCTCATAACTGCCGACCTTGTTGATGAGGTCGCCCATGGACGTGAAGCGTTCCCCATGGTGCTTCAACCGCTGGCAGTGTTCGAGGCCACGAACAACTAACTTAATGGCTTCCTGTTCGGGTAGGAGGAAGTCGCACTTGGCTTTTGGATCTTGAACCGCTGGAGGAAGGAGACTCCCGACTCCATGCTTTGCTGGCTCATTTGGATGAGGGCGTCAAGGCCGACCTCTGACTCAATGGTACCGTAGGTCTCCCGGAACAGTTTCTCCATGGTAGGCCAGTCCGCAATGGATCCTGGTTTCAACCTGGAGTACCAAGTAAATGTAGCTCCGGACAGAGAGGTCCCGAAGAGCTTGAGCTTGAGGATGTCATTGTTCCCGTACTGGCCGCACTGGACTTTGAAGCGGGCCATGTGGGTTGCTGCGTCCTCCCTTGTTTCACCAGAGAAGGTAGTGAACACTACGTTCTTCAACCCATGCGGGAAGGGGTATTGCGCCACGCTATCTGGATAGGGGTCGCGATACTGCAAGTTAGCATCACCGTGTCCTGTTTGCTCCTTGACAATGGAGGAGATAAGCCGGCGCCAGTCGGCTGTTGTCACGGGCACAGATTCTGCCCCTTCCCCATGGTTTGGCCATGCAGAGAGATTGACGGCCTGTCCGCCGTCCTTGAGAGTAAGGCTGGAATAAACTAGAAGCGGGTCATCTAGTGTCCCGGTTCCCTAGCGTAGAGAATTATGCAGTCCCTTAGAGGGAGCAAACAAGCCATGCGGGAGCGGACTCTTTGACGTTCCTGCTCCTGGAACGAACTGCGGGGCCTTCGGAGTCCCGACCTTAGGGTTTCCCCTGGCGCGTTCATTAGGAGGGATGTACTTGGGCGTCCCTTCGTTCGCGCTTGGGCTAGTAGGGTTTAGAGCAGGTTTCTTTGGTGCCTGCGCCCTCATCCAGTCTTCAACTTCAAGGACCCGTAGGTTCAGCCGGTCCTGTTTGTCTTTGAACTCGTCTAGCTTCTCTAGACTGTTTTTACTTCCAAAGAAGGAAGCATTCTGTTGGTCATGCAGCTTGGTATCGTGCTCGTCCAAGCAGCGAGTCTGCTCGTCTACTGTCGCGCGAGTGAGCGACAGGACCTCTGCATGTTGCTTCACGGTCTCCGCGCTTTGCTTCACGGTCTCTGAGTTCTGATCCAGATCCGAGCGGATCTGTTGAAGGCTTCCTTCGACCAAGCCCTTGGTTTCCCTTGTTTCGCTGACAAACTGGTTGAAGTCTTGAGTGAGTACGGTAAGGTTGTGCTGGTCTGCTTCCCAAAGGGTTTTGTCCCTTTTGACTTGTTCAGCAAGGCCATCGACCTTACCAGCAAGGTCGGTGAGGCTTTGTTGAGTGGCAGAGCTTTGGGTTGTCAAACCCTGGATCTACCCCGTGAGTTGCGCGAACATCTGGAAGACTTGCTGCATAGATGGAGTAGAGTCTGTATCTTGGATCGGCTGAGAGCCTACCATGGCGGTCTCGCTGTAATCTGGGTTACCAAACTGAGCAAGGACCTGTTCTTGAGTGAGGGATCGGCAAGCCGCGCTATTATGGGGCTTGTACCGTAGCGATCTGTGCTTGAGACAAGAAAGCTGGGGCTTTCGGTATGGCGCTTCCTCCGGTTTCCCTATGATGTATCCGCTTGTACTCCCTATCCCACTGGGCGTGCCAATGTTTTGGCCACGATCCTTAGCGCGCGGAGCAGAGGTTTCTAGCGAACAAAGAGAAGGGGGGAGTGTTGCGGGCGTGCCACCTCGCGGACGAGGAAAGAGTAGTAGGGGTGCGCTTGACTTCTTGATCAGGCGAAGGGGGTTACAGGTGCCACCTTAGACGAGGATTTACGAGCAACAAGCGATCGATACTCACGGCGGCGTGAGCAGAGCAACTATAGGGAGTTCAGAGAGAAGCTGGGATATAGAGTCCGGAGGGCTTTGAAGAGGGGAACCTAGGCGGCGGCGCTTCGGGTTAGGGTTTCGAGGAGCTCGAAGGGTAACTGGTTTCAGTTTGTATCGTGTTTTTGTGTATTGTTTGAGAGAGAGCTCTTTAGTTAGGGTTCGAGCCCCCTTATATAGTAGTTCGACTTGCGGCAGAATAAGAGTATAATTAGAATCCAGGTCGGACTCTGAAACCCTATTCGCACAAGGACACTGCTCCGTCCATGCGAACCAACCATCTTGTGACACATGTCCAGTTCGCACACTTCATTCCGCATAGGGCATTGTTTCCGCGCTGCCAACTGTAGACTCCTATGCGAACTGGATTTAGGAATGTCCTCATCTCGCGGGCTGTCACGGGATGCTATCTCGCGTGCTCCTGATGTTTGCTTCCATTTCACGGGCTATTGCAGCTCGCGAGCCTTAAAAGGGCTTTTTATATTTAATGGGCCACAGGGATTGGCCCGAAGCATGTCAAAGACTTGTAAAAGTCTTCAACGTTTGTCGTGGTACGCGCGGACTCCGCATGTTGCTTCCTCGCAAAGTCTTCTACGTGAGCCAGTTCGCCAGCTCGCCTCGTCTCGCCTACGCAGAGAGTCAATCTCGCCTCGCCTACGCGGAGTGTCGAATAGTAATTCCGCGCGAAGTCATTCCGCGCGCGAGCTAAGTGTTCCACGCGAACTGCGTAGTCCGCCTATGTCCATTCCGCGCGCGAGCTAAGTGTTCCAGTTCGCATGCAGTTCATTCCACGTGAAGTCTCACTCGACTCGCGTGATCTCACTGGCGGGCCGACATTTGTAAACTTAGAGAACTTTGGGCTCGCCGGTATGACATGGACCAAGAATGTAATTAATATTCACATAGACATTTACTGTCCAATAAAATATTAATCTAGACGTAAACAGTTCCCTGAGAGACCCTACCTGGAATCCTAGTATTAGTTTGACGCTAAACGAAATTAGTAACACAGCGACACGCTTTCTGAAATCCTTATCTCTCTGCTCCTGGAATCCTGCTGCTTGCATTCAATCCTCGTATATGCTGAAATTGCTAAGGACACCCATATTGCCTTACCGACCAAATCCTACGTCCAATCACACAATTATAAACATTTCTTTCCAACTCAAGTTTCAATCAACTTCCAAATGCCTAACCAACATTCCAAAAACGTCATAGCATCAATGCTGCATTTCGGCAACTCTACTACATGAACCAAACACTGCATTTTGATGAGCTCTCATATCAACATAACGTATAGCTCAATCTCTTGGATTCAAGTTTAACAACAACTAATGATTCTGTCAAGATTAAATAGACTGATCCAAACACAGAACCACTACTACTCACAATAAACTTGAAGCACATCAAAGTCCAATATTTCAATTCCTCTACAATTAAAACCAAGCGGACATCATGCACATCAACATCCATATTTCACATTCTGAAGCTATTGCTTGATCGAAAATTAGCAGAATACCAAAACTTCATCAAGAACAATAAACCTTCAAGCTCCAAAAATCCAAACCCTCGTTTCTCAATCAAAACGGAATATCAGATATACAGGGAAACATGAAATCCAAAACCAGAAATGAATCAAACACCTCCACCACCGCCATGCACGGTGGCACAAACGGCGGTCACCCACTGCCTAAATTCCAACTCCTTCCACCTCTCAACCAATCTCAATTCTAATTATATAAACAGGTAGAGCTCGACGAGAAGATCAAGTTTCATACCTCACTTGCCTTCGACGGTGGCCGGAATACACAGAAACTCGCCGGAAAAGATAAAACCGTCTTCTGCTCAATTCGCCCTCCTCAAGGCTTCTCTTCAAAAACCAGTAACACAACGATGTTCAAGAAGTTGAGGCGAAGCTACCAGCACCGGTCATGCTCGCCGCCGGGGCCGGGATCAAGAACTAACCGACGAACCCAACCCCTCTTCTCCTTCTTCGATTCTTCTTCTCCAGAGCTTATCTCGACAAACTGAAACTACAGAGACCATCATCATGTCAAGTGGAAGCCATGGCCACTGGTCTTCCTCCACGCCGTCGCCGGAGAAGGAAGACACGTCCGGGTTGATCCGTCGTTGTCGTTCAGGTCGGCAGAGACCCGGTCTGGGTCTGAGTTTGTTGTTCTAATCTGATCCCATTCTGTCTTCTGCTATGTATAAATAGACTGATCAAAACACAGAACCACCGCTACTCACAATAAACCTGAAGCACATCAAAGTCCAATATTTCAATTCCTCTACAACTAAAACCAAGCTGGACATCATCCACATCAACATCCATATTTCACATTCTGAAGCTATTGCTTGATAAAAAAATTAGCAGAATACCAAAACTTCATCAAGAACAATAAACCTTCAAGCTCCAAAAATCCAAACCCTCATTTCTCAATCAAAACCGAATATCAGATATACAGGGAAATATGAAATCCGAAACCATAAATGAACAAACACGTCCACCACCGCCATGCACGGTGGCACAAACTGCGGTCACCCACTACCTAAATTCCAACTCCTTCCACCTCTCAACCAATCTCAATTCCAATTATATAAACAGGTAGAGCTCGACGAGAAGATCAAGTTTCATACCTCACTTGCCTTCGACGGTGGCCGGAATACACAGAAACTCGCCGGAAAAGATAAAACCTTCTTCTGCTCAATTCGCCCTCCTCAAGGCTTCTCTTCAAAAACCAGTAGCACAACGATGTTCAGGGAGTTGAGGCGAAGCTACCAGCACCGGTCATGCTCGCTGTCGTGGCCGGGATCGAGAACTAACCGACGAACCCAGCCCTTCTTCTCCTTCTTTGATTCTTCTTCTCCAGAGCTTATCCCGATAAACTGAAACTACAGAGACGATCATCATGTCGAGTGGAAGCCGTCACCACCGGTCTTCCTCCACGCTGTCGCCAGAGAAGGAAGACACGTCCGGGTCGATCCGTCGCTGTCCTTCGGGTCGGCAGAGACCCGGTCTGGGTGTGAGTTTGTTGTTCTAATCTGATCCCATTTTGTCTTCTGCTATGTATAAATAGACTGATCAAAACACAGAACCACCGCTGCTCACAATAAACATGAAGCACATCAAAGTCCAATGTTTCAATTCCTCTACAATTAAAACCAAGCTGGACATCATGCGCATTAACATCCATATTTCACATTCTAAAGCTATTACTTGATCGAAAATTAGCAGAATACCAAAACTTCATCAAGAACAATAAACCTTCAATCTCCAAAAATCCAAACCCTCGTTTCTCAATCAAAACGGAATATCAGATATACAGGGAAACATGAAATCCGAAACCAGAAATGAATCAAACACCTCCACCACCGCCGTGCACGGTGGCACGCACGGCGGTCACCCACTGCCTAAATTCCAACTCCTTCCACCTCTCAACCAATCTCAATTCCAATTATATAAACAGGTAGAGCTCGACGAGAAGATCAAGTTTCATACCTCACTTGCCTTCGACGGTGGCCGGAATACACAGAAACTCGCCGGAAAAGATAAAACCTTCTTCTGCTCAATTCGCCCTCCTCAAGGCTTCTCTTCAAAAACCAGTAGCACAACGATGTTCAGGGAGTTGAGGCGAAGCTACCAGCACCGGTCATGCTCGCTGTCGTGGCCGGGATCGAGAACTAACCGACGAACCCAGCCCTTCTTCTCCTTCTTTGATTCTTCTTCTCCAGAGCTTATCCCGATAAACTGAAACTACAGAGACGATCATCATGTCGAGTGGAAGCCGTCACCACCGGTCTTCCTCCACGCTGTCGCCAGAGAAGGAAGACACGTCCGGGTCGATCCGTCGCTGTCCTTCGGGTCGGCAGAGACCCGGTCTGGGTGTGAGTTTGTTGTTCTAATCTGATCCCATTTTGTCTTCTGCTATGTATAAATAGACTGATCAAAACACAGAACCACCGCTGCTCACAATAAACATGAAGCACATCAAAGTCCAATGTTTCAATTCCTCTACAATTAAAACCAAGCTGGACATCATGCGCATTAACATCCATATTTCACATTCTAAAGCTATTACTTGATCGAAAATTAGCAGAATACCAAAACTTCATCAAGAACAATAAACCTTCAATCTCCAAAAATCCAAACCCTCGTTTCTCAATCAAAACGGAATATCAGATATACAGGGAAACATGAAATCCGAAACCAGAAATGAATCAAACACCTCCACCACCGCCGTGCACGGTGGCACGCACGGCGGTCACCCACTGCCTAAATTCCAACTCCTTCCACCTCTCAACCAATCTCAATTCCAATTATATAAACAGGTAGAGCTCGACGAGAAGATCAAGTTTCATACCTCACTTGCCTTCGACGGTGGCTGGAATACACAGAAACTCGCCGGAAAAGATAAAACCTTCTTCTGCTCAATTCGCCCTCCTCAAGGCTTCTCTTCAAAAACCAGTAGCACAACGATGTTCAAGAAGTTGAGGCGAAGCTACCAGCACCGGTCATGCTCGCCGCTGTGGCCGGGATCAAGAAGTAACCGACGAACCCAACCCCTCTTCTCCTTCTTCGATTCTTCTTCTCCAGAGCTTATCTCGACAAACTGAAACTACAGAGACCATCATCGTTTGTTTTGAATTTAGTTCGATTTATAATTATTGTCGTGTTTATCTATTGTCGTCGATGTTTTCCAACGCTGATTTTCGACATATATCAGGCGATAAGTCTCATCAAAATCGCTTAGTTGATGGAGCGAGATCGAGCTTTAGTTTGCTCGTCACTTCCTTCTCGATTTGTTTCTCTTTTCTTCTTCTTTCGTTCTGTTTGTTTTGAATTTAGTTCGATTTATAATTCTTTTCATGTTTATCTATTGTTGTCGACGTTTTTCAACGCTGGTTTCCGACATATATCCGGCGATAAGTCTCATCAAAATCGCTTAGTTGATGGAGCAAGATCGAGCTTTAGTTTGCTCATCACTTCCTTCTTGATTTGTTTCTCTTTTCTTCTTCTTTCGTTCTGTTTGTTTTGAATTTAGTTCGATTTTTAACTTTTTCGTCTTTATCTATTTTTGAATCGTATAGTTTTGTAAATGTTGTTTTTAATCATTTTTTTTTTCTATCTGCTAGGTTCTAGTCTGTTGTTAGGTTTTACTAGTTGTCAATAATTGTTGATTATTTGTGTTTGTTGAACTTTGCTGAACTTTCCTTTTGCTCAGAGACTGTTTTGGAATATTTCTGGAAAGTGTGATATGGTTACTGGGGGTCGGGAACTAGTTTGGGTGGTCAATAATTATGTTTGAACTGTGTTTAGGTGTGAGTAATTGTTGTTTTTGTTGTGCTTTTATTTGTTTTTCAAGCATCATTTTCAGTTTTCAACCTATCTAGTAGTTGTGACCTGATGTACTCATATTATCCAATATTTATATGCCTCATAATCTTCGTATTTGTGTTTAGTTCTCTTATTTGTGATTGATTTACGTTAATTTAATGTTTTTGTAGGTTTGTGTCATAGATAGAAGAAAAAAGAGCAAAAATGCGCAAATAAGCATTGAAAGGCGATTGCAATCCCAAGTGCCAGAATCTGCCTGAGCAGTTTATTCAACTTCGCCGAATTACTGGGAATTACTATCGAATCAGACTATGAGCTTATATCATTGGAAAGCCACAGGTGTCTACTTTTTGTAGGATTTTACGGATATCGATTTCGATACTTCTAGACTGAGTTAAGATCGTCTGAATGAAGAAAGGTCATATCAGAAAATCTGCTCGGATTTGCAAGCATTTATGGAGAACTCAAGTTCGGTGTCACAAGACTGTCAACCCTAATGCTTCAAGGACAATGATGTGGATAAGGATTCAAGGAGTACATGTATTCCCAATTCTACAAGAGATATCTCAAGGTTTTCCCATTCCATATCAAGAAAAGAGTTCAAATCCAAGTCTTACAAGGAAACTTGAAGCCAAAATTGAGCAGGAACTTCTCTATTTAAGGGAGCACAAATTTCATATGGGGGAGGTCTTGAGAGCACGTTGTAGACGCCTAAAGGAGCAGAGATCCATCCACCCTTCACTTTTCCATTTTTTTTATGTTTTCGTTATGTTTTCCTTAGTCATGTTTTGTTAAACCATTTCTAGGGTTAAGATGATGCCCTAGCATGATTGTTTATGTTTTTGATGATTGATTAATAGATTTATAGTTTTTTTATGATGAATTCTTAGTCACTATTTTAATTTATGTTTTATGTTTAAGTTCTTTGATTGATCACTTTAGGGCTTTGCATCTAGTAAATTAATTAGACGATGAATTTGAGGCGTTCATGCAATATAATTCATATTAGCTTTTTGTGATTAAGAGTTGTGAATTAAATTATTGTCGTAACTGAAGTAATGGTTTGCATTATTCTCTTGTCTTCTAAAACGTAATGAGTCCTGTGTGTTAAAGATATACTGCATGTTAGGATATACGACATCTACCGTACCTGGAGAGAATCATACACTTAAGAAAAACTATGGTTTAAGTGTCGTAACTGGACTTAGATACGGGAATTGTCATCTAGAGAAACAAAAGAGTCTGTTAGTTGCATCAAAGCATAAATATGATTGTTAATGGTTGATTCTGACACCGTAGGCTCATCACCATCGTATTATTACTCTTTTCAATTTCAATTACTTTCTTTTATTTTCTGTTTGCAAGTTATTTTTCATCATCATAAAACCCTTTTCAAAAACCCTAAAAATCGTAAGTACAATTTAGTTGAGTCATTGTGTTTGTCTTTGTCGATTTGTGTTTCTTGTTTTGTGTGTTTTATTGTAGTTAGTTTAGGTATTTCATAATTTGAATTGAACTAATATCCTCATAGGAACGATAACCCATTTTCTTTCATTCACTATATTACATCCACCATGTATACTTGCAGGAATTCCATCAAGGTTTTGGCGTCATTGCTAAAACATAAACAATCATGTTAGGGCATCATCCTAACCCTAGAAAAAGTTTAGAAAAACATGACTAAATAAAACATAACAAAAACATAAAAAGAATGGAAAGGTGAAGGGTGGATGGATCTCTACTCCTTTAGGCATCTACAACGTACTCTCGAGACCTCCCCCCATATGAAATAAGTGCTCCCTTAAATAGAGAAGTTCTTGCTCAACTTTGGCTTCAAGTTTCCTTGTAAGACTTGGATTTGAACTACTTTCTTGATATGGAATGGGAAAACTTTGAGATATCTCTTGTAGAACTGGGAATACATGTACTACTTGAATCCTCATCCGCATTATTGTCCTTGAAGCTTTAGGGTTGACGGTCTTGTGTCACGGAACTTGAGTTCTCCACAAATGTTTGCAAATCCGAGCAGATTTTCTGATCTGACCTATCTTCATTCAAACGATCATAATGCGGTCTAGATGTATTAAAATTCTACATAAAGTAGACTTACGTAGCTTTTCAATGATATAAGGCTAATCGTCTGATTCGATCTGAGTAATTCTTGGTAATTTGACGAAGTTGGATGTTTTGCACAGACAGATTCTAACACTTGGGATTGCAGTCGCCTTTCCTTATTGGCGCATTTTAGCTTCTTCTCTCTATGACACAAACCTACAAAAACACTGAATTAACATAAATCAATCACAAATAAGAGAACTAAACACAAATACAAAGATTAGGAAGCATATAAATAAAGGATAACATGGGCACATCATGACCTAAGTTATTGGGGGTTAATAACTGGTTTATTTTGTTTGTTTATATGTAGGAACGTTGGTGATTCTTTGGTTGCTCAGTTTATCTATTCTGGAAACGGATTTTATCTTCAACTGAATGATCTTATGAGCTTTTCTGACTTGATTGACTCCATTCATCGACGATTTAGGATTTCTTCCAGTGATGTTTTTCATCTGCAATACTCCTCTCCTGTTTGTCCTGTAATCTATTTGTACAGTGATTACAGTGACCTTGATTTTAAAATGTTGTTCTGCTGTGCAAAGATATATAAATTGGATCATGTAGATGTGCGCATGTTGTTATGGATGTTGGCAATAGATGTTCATCTAAGAGTCTTTTATTGGATGAAAGCTTTTCTGAAAGCATTGATGAGAATGATTATTTAGATGATGGATTTAAAGATGGACCTAAGAAGTCGTATTTGTCAGATGAATGGGGTTCTTACCTTTTACACAAGGTGCAGAAGTTTAAAAGTGTTTAGGATTTCAAGATAAACTTAGGAAGTACGCGATTCAAACTGGTTTATGTGCTACCTAGGAATGATGCACTCTATGTCAAAGTTGTTTGTTAAAATCATGGAATTAAAAATTGTGGCGGGGAAGTAATTGGATCTCTGGCTCTTATAAATAATTTTTTTTATATTAAAAAGTTTAATAACATACATACCTATAAAGTAGGCTTAGGAATCAAACTCATCGGCAGTTAGGGTCTAAAATAGTTAGGACATGCATTGAGTCCAATGTGAAACTTAAACTTGGTTTGAAGCCTGCTGATATTATGAGCAATTTCAAGTCAACATGTGGTTATGATATCAGCTATAAGGTTGCTTTGAGAGCAAAGAGAAAGTCTGTGGAAAAGCTTTATGGATCTGAAGCTGATTCTTTATCTATGCTAAATTGGTATAAGGATGTTGTTCTGAAGAGTAATCTAGGGTCTTCCTTTGTTCTTGGAGTTAATGAGAGTACTAATAGGTTTCCAAGGGTTTTTGTTTCGTACGGAGGTCAGGTTGAGGGTTTCAAGTTCAGTCTCCTAGTTTTATATGTGGATGGTACATTTGGAAAAAACATCTACAAGGGTTAGATTCTTTCTGCCACTGAAAGAAATGAAAACAAATGTACCCCCAATCCCTAATTATTTTACCCCTTGAATTTTCTTCTCATGCTTTATATTTGTGTTGCATTTGTTTCATTTTATTATTTTGTTTGTTTATATTCACATTTCGAGCGGAACACTCCCAAAAGCGGTGCAGCGGCACGCTGCTTTAAAAGTTACGCTGGTAATTTTTTTTTTTTTTTTTTTTTTTGCAGGTTTCTTTCTTCTAGCCTTGTGTATTTGTGACTCAGAGACTAAAGAGAATTGGTTTTTTTTCTTCAAGCACTTGAAGGCTTTGCTGGAACCGTAGGGAAGGGTAATCACCTTTATAACGATCGTGGTGGTGGGTTGTTGAAGGCTTTTGATCAAGTGTTTCCTTGTAATCCTCATCTCTTTTGTTACCATCATTTAAGATATAATCTTACTGAAAAGTACAAGAAGAAAATACATGTTGTGCTTGCTGAAGTATTGCAAAAGTTTTTTAAGGTTGCTTATGCATCGACCGAGAGGGCTTATTACCATCACTTACAAGCTTTGAGAGATGAGGACGGTGCTGAAGTAATTGATGAGTTTATAGCTGAGATCCCTTGGGAGAAATGGTGACGTGCTTTCTTTAACGACTGCCGATATGAGATTATGGCAAATGGTAATGCTGAGCCTTTTAACAAATAGATTGTTGTTGAGTGTTCAATGCCTCCGCTTGCAATGATAGACCAGACTAGGATGAAAGAAATGAAGATGATGTCTAATAGGAGGGTTGAGTCCAAATCTTGGACTACTCAGCTTACACTTGAAATGGAGAAGAGGCTGGATGAGCGGATGCATCAGGCTCGTAGTTTCAGAGTTACTGCATCTCAAGAAAATGTTTATGAGGTCAGAAATGATGAGTATTCTTATTGCGTGAACCTATCTATGCGTAGTTGCTCTTGTGTAAAGTGACAAATTAATTGTTTTCCTTGCTCCCATGCCCTTTCTGCTATACAAGCTGTAAGATTGAATGTTTATGATTTTATTGACTCGTACTTTAATGTCGAATATTTTAGGATGAGTTATAGCTTCCCTATTCATTCAGTGAGTAATGTTGATGATTCTTCTTCTGCTTGCATTGAGAAGTCCATACTACCTCCTATTACAAAACGGCTGTCTAGGAGGCCTAAGGTGAAGAGGATTAAATCTTATGGTGAGAAGAAGCTCATTCAGTGTGGTCGATGTCTTAAGTTGGGACATCATAATAAGCAGAGCTATACTGAACCTTTAAATGGGCAGTAATAGTTTCTTTTGTGTTGCAGTCTCTACTTTGAGGAGTTACAGGGTGTCAGTAACTGTGACATATGGGCTTTGTAATGTCTCTTTTCCATGTGATTTGACTTATTCCATCTTAATTTGATACTGTAATGACAATTATTTGTATTCCTCTCTTTTTTTATCACTGAATAGTATGTACTTGAGATTGAATTTGTACTGAATTATGGTTGGTTGGTATTTTGTTTTCTTTTTGACATGTCTGGTTTATGTTATGTTATGTTTTAAAGTCATTGTAAATAAATTATCATGTGTCAATACTCGAGTCAGTGACCAGTTACTGGGTGTCAATAACTACATGACTGATGCCTTACAGTTACTGGGTACCTGTAACTAACTATTAAGTTTTAGTTTATAACAAAAACCATCATGACTAACAGAAACCATATCATAAACATTTATATTTGTTTGCATCACCATTCTAAAAAATGTTCTTGAAATGAAAAAATATCCTACTTTTTACATAAATGGATGATATCAATTTGCACACAACAACAGAAAATAAACCTTACTCCAATCGTCATAATACAACAGCTACGTCTTTAAAACATATCTACTTGCTGGACATTGATTTTGCATCTACTAGTTCAAGGAACCCTTCTGGCGCAAAATTCTCTTCTATGTCAATCTTCATGAATTGTTGCAGCATCTGCTTTCTCAAGTTATCTTCGCCTTTTTGTGTCGGCTTTAGGTTATATATTAGGTTCTCAATGTTGTGGAGCATGTAAGGCCCACGATCCGACCTGCATTCAAGTGACCAGCAAACTTGAGTTTCCTTTCACACCACACCTAATACAAGTAGTTACTAACCCCTAAGAATTAACATATTGCTTTCAATAAGAAATATGAAAAAATCTATGGTACTTACAAAAAATATTTATACTGCGGGCAAGTGAAGTTTTCTTGTAGCTCATACTCTTCTCCATTGATCTTGTTTGAGAGAACCCAGTGTCTTGTTTCCTTCTCCTCGTCAGTCATTTTTACTTTGCTTTCTATCAATCCATGTTCATCGTCGGCAGTATTTTTATCTCTGAATTCTTCAGGGTCTTGGCTCTCAGGGTATGTCGACGCAGGTAGACACATAAACCTCCCTATGTGCTTGACCTGCGAGTTTCATTAAACATTAGGTTAACTTTACATATACCATTTTCTAACCCTCGGTAACCAGTTACTAAGGGTGATTAACTGGTTAATGATGCATGCATAGTAACCTTGCATTTATGTTCAACTTCAACCAATTCTACATGAATTATTCACTTACCACAGTCATTGCATTCTTGAAGTATATATCATCCAAGGTGTACTCTTTTTTAGACGGCAGCTTATGCAAGAAATATTTTGAACGGTTGTCAATGACCAGCAATGTGTAGTGTCATTTACTGACATGATGTATTGGTATAAACATTTTTTTCATTGCTAAATATTGACCACATTGGTTCAGTGATTTTGTCTTCGATCTGCAGTTCGTAGCCCTTAAAATCACCTTTCTCCCCTGCTTCCTTGTATTTTTCCCTCTCTTGCTCATGTTTTATTGCAACAAATTGTAATTTTTTTTTTTTGCAAAAAAGAAATTTTGTTAGCATTAACTCAATAAATGAATTACAAGGGTATGGTAGTTTTACTTACAGTTGCCTCCACATCAAGGAATCCCATTCGGATGCCCGACCTTTTTGCTTGTTCCTTTAATATTTGAATGTAAATCTTGAGGGTCTGCATTCAATTCTATATTTTCAGAAATTCACACATGAAATATAAGGACATAGACTTATTTGCCAAAAATAATTGCTCCTAGTTTTGATTATTGGGTGTCACTAAATGGTTATCCTTACATCAATTGTGAGCTCTCCTTCCTCTATTATTGACTTCAAGTCCTCTTTTCTGATCTGAACTATTAAACCAGGATCTTGCCAATATACAAAGCTGTTCAAACCAAAACAATTAAAATATGAAATAAAATAAGATTTTTTTTACTCAAATCTTTATAAAGAAGTAAAAACAACATATATACTTACTCTTTGTTTTCTTCTTGATGTGTTTTGAACCAACTCTCATAATGCATTGCTACATCCTTCTCTAGAATTGTCCACATTGGCGTTGTGCATTCAACTTTGTCAATAACTATGGTGTTTACAACTTGTGCAACTTTTTGATTTTTGGATATATTCCTTCTAGCTGGTTGGTTCTTCTTCGGCTTAAGGTCTTCAGGTGTGCCATACTCCCATTCTTCTTGTTGCTTTTTTGTTACATCCCTTTAGTTAACCTTCACATTTCTCTCTATCGAAAGGGGCTGAACAACTTTCTTCTTTGCTCGTGCTTCTTCTTTCTCAACAACAACAACAAAATCATCTATGGAAGAATTGATTTCTTCTTCAGTTTATTCAATGTAGACCCGCGGCTTTGTTGCTTGCTATTGTTTCGGCTTCTTCTTATATGTCCTCAGACGTTCATTTTCCTTCTCCTTTTGTTCTTGCTGCTGCTTCACTATGTCCATGACCACTGTCTGAAATAATTCTTAACACACATTCGAATCTTCTTGTTCTCCACCATATCCCATCACAATCGATTGGATTGGTATTGCAAGTGTTGCTCCACGGGACTGCACATATGAAAACGAAAAATTGGATAACTGATACTCAAATATTGAATTAACGGGTGTCATTAAGTTAGTTATTGAAGAAGAAATTGAATTGCTATAGATCAGTTATTATGTTCTTACATCTTCAGATGTTGAATTCTGAGGAGCTCGAGAATATGCAGCAACTGTATTTAGCCCATTTTTCTCAAAGTGTTCTATCTCTTCTTGGCCTTTTGGTGCTGCTACTACCATTTACATCTTCAACAGATTATTTTTTTTTGATTCTTGGTTTTGCCTTTGCTTGTTTAGCTTTTTGGCCTTCGCTTCTTTTAATGGCTCTCGAAGCTCTTTGTTTTCTTTCCGTAGCTGCTCTATATGGATGTTAGCAGCTTTCACCTTATTCAACAATTGTGAATTCTTTTCAATGAGCTCTTCATTTGCTTTCGTAAGTTTTTTGAGCTTCTCCTTGAAGGTTTTTTTCTAGTTGCTTCCCCTCCAAATCCCGCATTAGAGCTCTTAAATTCCCAGACATCATTATCATCTGTTCTTCTTCATGCTGGCTTGATTGAGGAACCTGCAATCATAATAACAAATAGCATCACATAATGGTCATACAGTCTTGTTCCTGCATCATATTATCATCAGTGTATTCTTTGTCTTTCCATTGGGGAGGAACAGTAGCGTATTCATTTTCATCTATTCCACATACAAACGTTTGTTTACAGAAAGAGATGACGGCCGAACAGTGATCCGGGTTTGAAACTGATGTCAAGATCTGATCTTGACTGCAAGGGATAACCCCAAGAGAGTGGGCACGAGTTGAATTTACTCATTTTGGTTCTGTTTCCCATTGTTTTTGGGTTTGGGTTTGGGGATTGAGACTGAAACAAAACTATGTAGTTCTACCGGAATGAACGAGACTAGTATCAGCAAGGCACACCTCTTGTAATGTTGTTGCTGCAAGAAGAGAGACAATGGGAATCATCTTCAGAATTTTAGATCTGGTTCGGCGGAGAAGGGTTTTGTTGTAGCTGTGTGGATTCTTCGGTCGAAGCTTTGGTATTTATATTATATCTCAGTTTCAAGACCTAAAGATGCTCTGTTTGGGGTTTCGTCCTTCTACGTTTTGCTAAGTGGGCGTTGAAGCCCAAAAATGAAGAAAGCAGACCTACCAATGAAGTCGCGCACACGAATACCCTCTTCCTCTCTCGACTCTCGCGGCAACACTTCGAGAATGTTTAGTCGTTCGGAGGCAAGCCATTGAATCATTGAAACTTTGAGGTACTTTGACTATCGTAGAATTTTTCACATTCTTGGTTAGCTGAATTCCCCAAGTTTCTTATATTATTAGGGTTACGTTTTGCTTTCTATCTTCACCTAGATTAGAGAAAACAGTAGAAATTTTATGTAGTTTTGATTAATGAGCTAGATTGAAATTCCAGTCTTTTCAAAATTTTGATTAGAAGAAGCTGGTTGTTTACAGAACCGCTACAAATCAGAAACAGTTACTCATGGTGATTTTCTAAGGTTCACGAACACTTTCATCTTTGAACAATGGCCCTGGAGAGTGTTCATGAATCATGATGACTCATTTTTGTGCGAAGTTTATAGTTTTTGGTTTCAAGTCGTGTTATTCTTGACCATCGTTCAAGGATTAATATTTTTTCTATAGCTGTAACTTGATAGTTTAAATTTTTTTTTTTCGATGAACTTAAACTTGGCTAAGATTTTATAGAACAACGAATTTGCAAAGTGCTATTTTAGCTTTTTATTTAATTCAAAGTATTACAACATCCAAGGGTTCAACAATCCAACTGCAAAATCAGCTGAGTCGAAATGGACGACAAACTGGCAAGAAGTTTAACAGTATTCGTTAGGATTGGCCAAGAGGTAGCCTTCAACAAGCTTGAAGAGGTGGGACGCCTTCTCTTTTCCGGCCTTAACATGCTCTTCCTTGATCTCCAAGTCACCTTTGGTGTGGTAGTTACTGGTGCTCTTGATGATGGATCCTCCATCGGAAGATGCCACCAATTTGGTCTCGTAAGAGATCTTCTCAATCTTGTCGGACAAGGCATCTCCTTCGACCAAACTGTAGCTGTACACAAAGTTCTCTTTGTCAATCCCATCGATCTTGTGGGTCACTGAGCCGAACTGGCTGCCTTCACCGAAGGTGATCTTCTTGATGGTGCCTACGCCTCCATCTCCTTCAATGATTTCAGCACACTTCACTGCTTGCGGAGCAATCTTTGGGATGAGATTGTCAGCATCAAGGATAAAAGCCTTGAACAATCTTGGTGGGGGGATGACGGAGGTGAACTCGGTTTCATAAGTGAACACACCCATTATCAGCTTACAAATTGGGAAATGATAAAAAAGAAGAAGAGTATTATATATGGAAACTGGTGATTAGGAACTGGAGGGGTTTTTGAGTTGTGAGAGAATAGAATGCTAGGGGTGGTATTTATAGGTTACTTATGGGAGGAGTTGGTGTGACAGATGAGGTTAAAGGTCACCTTATGGAGACCTAGCTATTGTGAATTAAGAAGCTGTACCTGCTATTCCCTTGGATATATCCAGAAATCCAGAATGGTCAAAGAAAGCACCCCAGCCCCAATTATAATTGGTACCTAATTGGCTTTGGACGGCGTAGTAGACAAACTAGAGAATAGGTCAAGTTCTAGATGTTCTTCAAAACTTTCAGTTTCACTTTATACAAACAATGTCGGGCTATTCCATTTCAGTTTTTTTTTTTTTTTTTTTTTTTGTTTCAATACTTCACTGAAGTTGCAGTACTTCGCTAGCTAGGACTTCACAATCAATTATGCAAGTCGTATAGTTAACATCATTGCTTAGTTGTCCAACTTAGGATGACAATTTGGGTTTTTCAAATCTTAGAATCAGCAAGGGGTGAGCTTCAAGGAAATATTTTAGGCGGCATATTAGACTTAAAAAAAGTTCACATGGAATTGATGGAAATATTAATTGTTTGAAAATTCCGCTGCCTGAGCTCAAACTTTGATCTTCAGGGGGCGAGGTTCTGTATTCTTATAAATACTACCTCCGCAGCTCAAACTTTCCCACAGCACTATCAATATTCTCCTAGCTTCTTCCACATCTCAATCTTCTCATTTTAAGCACTTTATTCCTCATCATGGGTGTGTTCACTTATGAAACTGAGTTCACCTCTGTCATCCCACCACCAAGACTCTACAAGGCCTTTGTTCTTGATGCTGATAACCTCATCCCCAAGATTGCCCCTCAGGCTGTGAAAAGTGCCGAAATCGTTCAAGGTGATGGAGGTGTTGGAACCATCAAGAAGATTCACCTCGGTGAAGGAAGTGAATACAGTTACGTGAAGCATCAGATTGATGGACTTGACAAAGACAACTTTGTTTACAACTACAGCATCATTGAAGGTGATGCTATCGGAGACAAGGTTGAAAAAATCTCTTACGAGATTAAGTTAGTGGCAGCTCCTAGTGGTGGCTCCGTCATCAAGAGCACCAGCCACTACCATTGCAAGGGTGAGGTTGAGATAAAGGAAGAGCATGTCAAGGCCGGAAAAGAAAGAGCCGCTGGCTTGTTCAAGATCATTGAGAACCATCTTTTGGCCAACCCCGAGGCCTACAACTAAATCTAACTATGATAATGCTACTGCATTATAATATTCTGTTGTGTCATGTTTGTTTTGTCATTTGGTGTCGCTTTGATTTTTTTTCCCTTTCCTTTCCTACCAAGCCTGGGATTGTTTTGGTTTGCACTTCAGAGTTATGGTAAATTGTAATGTCACATTGGATTTCGTATAAAAAGTAAAGAATAAAACGTATGTTCCTCTTTATACTAATATAGCGTGCATAGTTTTTTACCTTCTATTTTTCGATGCTTGGCCTGTAAGTCTGTAGCTGTAAGAAATCCAAGAGCTATTTCTGCGCGCAGACTGATTGGTTAGAAATGCTACATTCATTGCATTTTTAACCAACGTGAGAACTTTATTTGAGTAGTTCCAATCTTTCCAGGAACATCATTCTGCGGTTCAATAATATGCAGTAATCATGATGGAAGGGAGTCAAGGGACACAAATACCAGCACACCGGGGAGTCAATTGGACCCTGAATGAAGTGGTAGAGAGTTATCTGGTTAGTGACTGTCCGAAGTCTTTAGTACGTAATTGTGAATTATTTTTAACATAACAGTATTGTTCTATTACAGTTGGATAATCTGTCGTAGATGTGGACATGAAAACAGTTTTTTGTTGAAGTAATGGGATACTAGTTTTTCATAATATCATAATTATTTTGATTGGGAAAGGCCGATTCTTTATAGAACGATAAGGAAGGAAAGACTCAATCACTACAATCTGTCATTATCAAAGACTTATACTGATAATGAGTTCAACTTTTCAGCAAATTGTTTGGAGAACAAGTTTGCCGTCACTGCATGTTTAGAGTTTTACCGGTGCAACCTCTATCACTAACCGGCCAAAATACTCCGATGTCTCAACGACTCATTTCTGAAACAAAAAGGCTATTTTGACATTTCTTGTTTTGAATAATGATAGATGAACCACCTTCTTAGGGTGTTTCTTGACCATCTGTGTGGATATATTTTTATAGCAGCAATTTGATAGTTTAGCTTACTTAGTAGGGAGAAATTGAACAATGTTATGCAAATTGTGATTACAGAATGTTTATTCAATAGAAAACATTACAGCATTCAATCTCCTAATGTTCCAACTGGAACATCAGCAAAACAAAGGGAAAAGGGACTGATAACAATCAAGTTTAACAGTATTCGTTAGGATTGGCCAAGAGGTAGCCTTCAACAAGCTTGAAGAGGTGGGACGCCTTCTCTTTTCCGGCCTTAACATGCTCTTCCTTGATCTCCAAGTCACCTTTGGTGTGGTAGTTACTGGTGCTCTTGATGATGGATCCTCCATCGGAAGATGCCACCAATTTGGTCTCGTAAGAGATCTTCTCAATCTTGTCGGACAAGGCATCTCCTTCGACCAAACTGTAGCTGTACACAAAGTTCTCTTTGTCAATCCCATCGATCTTGTGGGTCACTGAGCCGAACTGGCTGCCTTCACCGAAGGTGATCTTCTTGATGGTGCCTACGCCTCCATCTCCTTCAATGATTTCAGCACACTTCACTGCTTGCGGAGCAATCTTTGGGATGAGATTGTCAGCATCAAGGATAAAAGCCTTGAACAATCTTGGTGGGGGGATGACGGAGGTGAACTCGGTTTCATAAGTGAACACACCCATTTTCAGTTTTTAGGTTGCTTGAAACTGGAAAGATGATCAAAGAAAGAGTAATAAGAGAAATGATGCTTTGAGTTGTGAGAAAATAGAATGCTATCACTGATATTTATAGAGTAATTAGACAAGGTACAAGGTTGAAGCCTTCAAGGTCACCTATAGCTTCCTAGCTGGTATGAGTATGACTGTAAGTGTCCTTGTAGGTATAAATCGTACTACTCTTTTGTATTGGCCAAGACGGTCAAAGAAAGCACCCTAGCCTCATTTAATCTAAAACCCCACTTGTATTAGGAAAACGAGTGTTGGCTTCTAGATGGTCTTATAATCAAGAGCTAGCTTCCTTGGCAGGTTACTGAAACTAGATGCCAGTCAAGATTGGCTATTTCATTTTTCTTTGGTTTAAGACTGAGCTTATTGTCTTGATGCTGCACCTACTTTTGTTTTGGCCTGAATTGACTTGCAAAAATCCAGTTCACAACCATACTGAAAGGACCATGTAGTGAGGTTGGAAATGTCTCCCTGAGACCTATTCTATCTATGTTAGCAGGGAACAGAAAAATTTGTTCAAGAAATCTTCTCATGTATGCCAAAGATAGTGATTTAATTTTTACTGGAATGATTTATTTCAAGTGCACAAGTAAATTTTTCTGATCATGATTCACCCCATTTTTTTGAAAACCAGTATCAGTACCTTACAGATGACATCTTTTTTTTATTGACTGGTGTAGAATTTCGTCGTTGTTTATCCGACGACAAACTGATCATACCTTATTCTTAAAGCCTTCCATGTTTATCAGAACATGTTCAGGCCATACAGATCAGCATATATCTAAAGTAAAACTCAATTATTAAGCGGACCAATGATTATTATGAACTTGGAGAGAAGGTTCACAGAACTAGCTAGGACTGCCTTGATATGTATCCTTGTCAATGTGCAACTTATTTTTCTTGCGACAGGAATATGTATCATTGTCTTCGCCTAAACAAGAGTCCTCTATACTAGGCAAATTTGCTTCTGAAATACTTTTATCAGTCTGTAACATAATATATATATGACTACACCTGCTGATTTAATTGTCTCCAAGTATAGAATTACATAATCTAGCTGTGGCAGAGTTAAAGGTAGTCATTTTCCATGTTGGGATTACATATCTGTTATCAAGTCCAAGTACTTTTAGTTCAAGGTCTTCTATATAATAGTATGGTAAATATTAGATGCCAAATTGCTTTTACAAATCAACAATTGAAGCCGGCTTCCTAGACTAAAACAATGATCCATAGAATTGAAAATTTGAACGTCCATTTCACATTGACATGTGAATTCTTTGAAAAGTCCCTTGTTTAAATTCAAGCCTTGATCTGCAGGGTGAGCTTCAGCCTCTCTAGCTATCTATAAATACCACCACCAACCCTCACACTTCCTCACACCAATACCAATATATTCACTCTTAGCCTCCACCACAATTCATTCTTTCTCTGATCATTTCCCTTTTAGCTCTTTAATCGTCGTCATGGGTGTGTTCACATATGAAACCGAGTTCACCTCAGTCATCCCACCAGCCAAATTGTACAAGGCTTTCGTCCTTGATGCCGACAACCTCATCCCCAAGATTGCCCCTCAGGCAGTGAAGAGTGCTGAAATTTGTGAAGGTGATGGAGGAGTTGGAACCATCAAGAAGATCCACCTTGGTGAAGGTTAGTTCAATTTGCATCATTGACTTCAATTTCTACAGCCTTGTTATATTTTTGCTCATATATACATTACAAAAAAAAAGTGTCTCATGTTTTTGTAACCATCCATCTAATTCATGAACTCATTTTATGCAGGAAGTGAATACAGCTACGTAAAGCACAAGATCGATGGACTTGATAAGGACAACTATGTGTACAACTACAGTATCATTGAGGGAGATGCCATCGGAGACAAGGTCGAGAAGATCTCCTATGAGATTAAGTTGATTGCATCCGAGGGAGGATCCATCATCAAGAGCACCAGCCACTACCATTGCAAGGGTGAGGTTGAGATCAAGGAGGAGCACGTCAAGGCCGGAAAAGAAAGAGCCGCTGGTCTGTTCAAGATCGTCGAGAGCTACCTTTTGGCTCACCCCGAGGAATACAACTAAACCTTGCTGTCTCTAAGGTAGTAGTATTGAGCGCTACTATGGACAATAATAGTGTTGTGTCCTGCTCTTTGATTCTGTCATTGGTGTGGCTTTGCTATTTTTTCCTCTTCTTGTCTGAGATTGTTTGGCTTGCACTTCGGTGTATGTGTGGCAAATTGTAATGTAATAATAGTGGATTTGATTCTAAATAAATAAACGAAATATCATTTGGTAATTAAGAGTTACTGTTTTGCCAGTTCTTTGATTCTGAATACTGAACTGATCTACAAATTGAGAATTCTACAGAACCGGTTCTACTTTGTAAACTAGATTTTTTAAGAACTCCAGGATATATTTGTTCCTGCAGAGCATAGTGTGCAAAGTGATGAGTGATGACAATACAAAAATTATGTCAAAAAAACAGAGAAACTGGTTACATGCCTTTGTTATGATTTATCAAGTAGAGAAGGAGAAAAGAATACAACCAACTAGAAGATGACAACAAACTTAAGTGCTGACGAAAAGAAAGAAAACAACAAGAAACAGAGCGACTAGAAGACCATATCATTGTTCTGGGACGGAACCAAGGGTGTGCTAGTGTATGCTGCAGCACACCCCAACTTCCTGAATCCTGATCAAATAATTTTAGTATGTATAGTACATATGTATTATCACCGATCAACAATGTATGACTGACCAAGAATGCCTTTGACTCACCCTGCACTTTCCCATCAAACTAAACCCAAATGTTTCTACTGTAGGGTAAATAACGATAAATAAGCAAGCAAAACAAAGAATCTTGAGCACCAACAATCTCAACCATATCTGTCATTTTCCTATCGGGTCATCACTTTGTTCCTCTCCTTCTTCTATGCCTACATTTTTTCTAACACATACTGCTCATTTCTTTGTTCTTCTTTCTCTTTCAAACCTGTATATTTTGTATGGCTTCTCCCTTCTTATTTCATTTGTTTGCACAACAGTCAGTGTGTTTTAGTTAGTACGATCAAAACCGATTATTGTATTGTTTTTGCATTTTCATTTAGTTACATGTCTCTTTGGCTAATTAATACTAGTTGGTATGTTGTTTTTCCTTTGTTGTGCTTGCCTGATGAATTGGTTCTTGCTTTGCCATTTTCCAGGTTCTTTGTGGTTCATGTTCAATAGTTATGTTTGCCAAAGAAATCCCCAATATGTCAGTTCATTTTGAAATTTTTTTCTTGGTCGCATACATAGCCTCTTATTTTTACCCTACCTCATTTTTCATTTCTGGTTCCGTCTTTGATTGTTCAATCTACAAAAACTAATGCCAAGAAGTGTTTTTTTTTTGGTCAATAGTATTTAGATAGGGAGAGACAGCCCACCAACCCAAGAACATTATAAACCGACTATGACCCACATGAACGGATGAACCTAACTAACATCTAGGTACAAGACGATTACCACGACAAGAAGTGTTTATAAAGCCCTATTTCCTATCGAGAAATTCAGCTCCGGAAGTTCACACTGCTTAGAATTTCACAGAACTTTGGCTCTTAAGTTGGTCTGAAACAACTCAAGAAACTGTTTCTGCATATCCTAGCCCGAAGGTAATAAAATTTTGTCATCACAAACACAAAGGGTTTTTTTTTTTTTTTTTTTTTTTTGCATGAATAAACAGAGGAGTGTGGCTGAACATATGTCACTCCTTAATCAACAGAAAACAAATGAACCATGATGTAAAGCCAGTCTAACAAAAGTGAAAATTAGCTCGATAAACTAATGTTGTATTGATAAATTAGCTCGATACAATAAGAAACCAACTTCTGAAATGGTAAACAACTTCTCCTTATTACGAGCAGTAACTTAAACTAATGTACTACAGAATTGATTTACCGATACTCTACTACCAGAAAATCAAATAGCATAGTCTGAAAGGTAAGAGAAAGCTATGTACGCTACCGTTATCTAGTTACCTGGTGTGTGTGTGTGTGTCTATATATATATATATATATATATATATATATATATATATATATATATATATATATATATATATATATATATATATGTGGATGGTATAGTAGTACTACATGACCAAAAATGGGGTCTGGTTCTAGATGGTCTTCTTCTACACCATTTTTGAATTTTCAATATATAGCTTTATTTGCAGTCAGGATCAACAATGGCATAGCCGATCCGGTCAACATTGGCTATTACATTTTTTATTTTGTTGGGTTCTTTGCTCATTGTCTTCAATCTTGATGGGATCATTAATTAAGGTTTTGATTTAGAATTGATGTAATATTATGTTGAAACGGATCAATGCTGATTTTCCACATTAGGATTATGTATATCGTTAAGTACAAGTTCGTACTCATACTTCAATTTGGTTTTTCTCAGTCGACCTCAAATCAACGTACTACCGAATACGGCTAGCTTCTTAGACTTTCAAGTTTAAACAACAATTCATTGAATTGAATATTAGAAACTCATTTCACACCGAAATTAATATGTATTCTTTGAAAGTTTCACTTGTCTAAACTGTTTGATCTACAACAGCAGTGAGCTTCATCCTCCACTATAAATACCACCTCCAACCCTCTCATTTCCTCACACCAATACCAGTTCTCTCATCATCTTTCTTCTGCATTTCAGTTCTTTGATCAATTTCTAAGTTCTCATATCATCAACATGGGTGTGTTCACATACGAAACCGAGTTCACCTCCGTCATCCCACCACCAAGACTCTACAAGGCATTTGTTCTCGATGCTGACAACCTCATCCCCAAGATTGCCCCACAGGCAGTGAAGAGTGCCGAAATCGTTCAAGGTGACGGAGGCGTCGGAACCATCAAGAAGATTCACCTCGGTGAAGGAAGCGAGTACAGCTACGTGAAACACCAGATTGATGGACTTGACAAAGACAACTATGTTTACAACTACAGCATCATTGAAGGTGATGCTATCGGAGACAAGGTTGAGAAAATCTCATACGAGATTAAGTTGGTGGCTTCTCCAAGTGGAGGCTCCATCATCAAGAGCACCAGCCACTACCATTGCAAGGGTGAGGTTGAGATCAAGGAAGAGCATGTCAAGGCCGGAAAAGAAAGAGCCGCTGGCTTGTTCAAGATCATTGAGAACCACCTTTTGGCCAACCCTGAGGCATACAATTGAAGTTTAAAAGACTAAAAACTATCTAATAAATTGTACCACGTACTGCATGCATTTCTTTTTCTCCTTTTCTTTTCTAATTGTGTTGTAATATCTATCTCAATAAATAAAGCAAAACTCATTTGATCGAGCACTCCCAATCTTCAAATATGAATACTGTGCGTTGTAGCTTCTTTCAGGACGAAACTTTTCATTGGATGGAAGTCATGGAACAACTAAATGATCCAATAAATTAAAAATAACGTAGTAAACAAGTTTTTTTTTTTCTTTTTAAATAAAAAAAATATTTAATACTAATTTTAGCCTCTTATTGCCTATTACAATGACAATTATTTTAGAAAATTTCATCTAATTATTTCAGAAAATTTCATCCAAGTCCACTTTATGGCCCAAATCCAGTAAGTTAACTTTAGGCTATGCCTAAAATACCCTCAGTTCTATCTCAACCAAAACCATCACTTTTTCACCGTCTCTCTTTCATCAAAAAACTCTCTCTCTCTCTCTCTCTCTCTCTCTTGTCGCCGGCGACCTCATCCTCGCTGCCGATCTTCTCCGCCTCCGATTCCGACGACGAGGTTGTCCATCTCCGGCTCCGGCGAGTACCTCATCGGCTCCAAAAACAGCATCAAGGCGTTGACCTTCATCGGCGCCAAGAACAACATCCTATATCCTTCTTCCACGGCATTAGATCTAGAGAGCTACACGGATCCGGAGGTTAGTTCAGCTCTTCTCTCTCTCTCTAATTTTTCAATCGGAAATCGATTTCGCTCTGTAACTTAGGGTTCCAATTTTTTGGTGTTTCAGTTCAGAAGCGGTCCGCCGGAGGATGGCTGGAGGTCGGCTCCGATCCTACGTCTATTGTCTGGCCTCAATTTTCTCCATGTATATTTGATAGTTTTCATTGGGGTTGGATAGTGTTTGAATCCTTTGCTTGGTAAGATGCGATTGCAATTTGGCTGGAGTTTGTTTCCTTTACTTTTGAGAAATTGTAAACAAAGAGTAGGGTGATGTTTTATGCTGTTACTCTTCATTTGGAATTTCTAATGGTGTATGAGATGAATGGATCGAGATTTGTATCATTATATGATTGTATATTTAACACAGTTATAGTATATTTCTGTCACTGTGATAGTGCATTTTCGACAGATTTTGTATTACTTGAGTAGAGCTTGTATTACTCTATAGTAGTTTTATTTGGTAGTATTTTTTGGTCTTAACGGTAGTATCTTTTGTTGGTGACGGTAGTATATTTTGTTGCTAGCGGTAGTAGATTTATTTTTAACGGTAGTAGCTTTTGTTCACAGCGGTAGTATCTTTTGTTGCTGGCGGTAATATCTTTTGTTGGTGACTGTAGTAGTTTTTGTTTACGATGGTAGTATCTTTGTTGGTGACGGTAGTAGATTTTCTTTTTGATGATAGCTTATGTTTACAGCGGTAGTATCTTTTGTTGGTAATGATAGTAGCTTTTGTTGCTAGCGGTAGTAGATTTTTTTTTTTTACGGCAGTAGCATATGTTCACGGCGTTGGTACCTTTTGTTGGTGGCAGTAGTAGATTTTCTTTTTGAAGGTAGTAGGTTTTGTTTGCGGCTGTAGTATCATTTGTTTTTGGCGATAGTATCTTTTTTTTGTTGACAATAGTGGTTTTTATTGCTGGCAGTAATATATTTTCTTATTGATGGTAGTAGATTATGTTCACGGTGGTAATATCTCTTGTTACTGACGATAGTATCTTTTGTTACTTGCGGTAGTAGCTTTTGTTGGTGGTTGTAGTAGCTTTTGTTACTTGCGGTAGTAGCTTTTGTTGGTGGTTGTAGTAGCTTTTGTTACTTGCGGTAGTAGTTTTTGGTACTAGCGACAATATCTTTTATGACTTCGTCAGAGGTCATTGGAAATCTCACTGTAGTAGCTTTTGTAGCTGGAGGTAGTAGCTTTTGTAGCTGATGACAGTAGATTTTTTTATTGGTGATAATAGCTTTTGTTCTGCTTGGTAGTAGTTTTTCATATGCTCGGTAGTATCTTTTGTTGCTAACGACAGTATCTTTTGTGATCTCGCCGAAGGTCACCGGAATCTTAGTATAGCAGCTTTTGTAGTTGATGGTAGTAGTTTTTGTTATGTTCGGTAGTATTTTTTGTTGCTAACAATAGTATTTTTTGTGACCTCGCCTGAAGTCGCCAAAAATCTCACCGTAGTACCTTTTATAGCCGATGGTAGTAGCTTTTATAGCCGGTGGTAATAGCTTTTGTTGCTGATGACAATATCTTTTGCAATCATCGATTACATTGTCGGAGGTCGACGGGAAACTTTGTCGGCGGTCAGCCGGAAACTTTGCCAGAGATCGGCCGGAGACTCGACTGAGGTCGGCCGGAAACTTTGTCAGAGATCGGCCGGAGACCTGTCGAGGTTGGCCGGAGACTTTGCCGGAGAGGATAATGAGTGTTGACTTTTTACATTAATGGCATTTTTGTAAATATAAGAGAGAGAATCTTTTTTTTTTTAGTTTGATGACAGTCTATAATTATGTTGAACTTCAATACCTCATACAAAACCTTATTTAAGCTTGAGTTGACTTATGTGAGTAAAAATGTTGAGGTGGACTTATGTGGGACAAAATGTCTTAAAGTGAACTAATATGTAATTGTCTCTTTTTTTTGGTAAACGTAGAGGGACTAATGACCTCCCACGAAAATTTATTAAAAAAATACAAAAGGTACAATAAGCTAGAGGACTAAGCTAATACCAGTCATATAATACAAAAATCGTCTAATTAATACCAAGAGAGAAAAAACCAATAAACCAAAACAAACGAATTAACGAAACCTATTACAATGACAATCTTTTTTATGAGCCAATTTCAATGTAAGGTTACAATTTTTATGCCCAAATAAACAAATCTTTACCAAAATCTTAACACACCATATTATATTAAGACAATTTTGCCATCACTCCTTAAACATACATAGAGAGAGAAAGTGTAAGAGAGAGAATACTCCGGTCATCGATCGTGGGACTCTGTTTGCTGGATTTACCCCAATTGTCGGATTCCGGTCACCGGTTGCCGAAATTTCTTCAGTCACTAGCTACTGACCCCCAGTAACTCAGAGTTTTTCCGGTTAGCGGATTCTGATCACCGGTAACTCGGTTACTGACCCACAATAACTTTGTTTACTGATCTCCAATAATCAGTTATTGTTAGCACATAGCCAAAATACTTGGCCAAGCCGAGAATGTGACACAATTACCCGGTCGCCGGAGATCATTCCGGGCAAGACAGCACCGGCGAACCCTTCACGGGTACCCAGAGGGCGAAGGTCCGGCAGCAATCCACCTGCCAGATCCGCCCTCCAGCGGCAAAACACCCCCCAAAGCGGAGGTGCCGCAGAGGACCACAAACAGTCCCACATCGAGGACTGAGGCCGGAGCGTCTAACATTGGCCTATAAAACAGGCACAAACTCCTATAGGAGGTAAGTCCAACAAGCTCCATCTAATCACTCACATACTCGGCAAGTAGCAACTAAGCGCTAACTTAAGCATCGGAGAGTCGAAGACTGGTACCCCAGTCTCGACTCCTGACGCTTCGCTACTTGTGCAGGTGCAAGACTCGGTTACAAGAATTCGACCTCCCATTCCTTGATCTCGGGACAGGTAGAAACAATTGGCGCTAGAAGGAGGGTCTAGCTCCGACCTTGTGGTTAACAGTCGTTCAGCTCAACCTTGTGGAACAACTATTTAGCTCGAAACAATGGACACTGCGGATGACCCCAATGACCTTGACACTCAGATAGAGAAAGAACTTTTCCAATCTGAAGATGCATCCCTTCCCCAAACCAGCAATGCAACCACCGTTAACCATCCCGACCCCGCCACCGCCCTCGAAATTCTAAAGCGCGACTTCTATTTGTTTCGCGAGCAAGCGGCCAGAGAAAGGGCGGAGACTAAAGCATACCGGGTACGCATTGCCGAGTTGGAGAAGGAACAATTCTTGCTCCGCACCACGTTAGACAATCGTAAAGTGTACAATGACAGCTTGGACTATGCGGCACGGATCGCTGGTACCCCAGATCCCGCCACTACATCTTTCCCCAACCAAGGCCCAAGCAGTTCCATGATCCCGGGAGACCCTAACCAGATCGTCCACTTCACCCACCCACTTACAAATCCATCTTTTCCACTACCAGCCCCTCAACCATCTCAACTGGACCCATCTGCTCCGCCTGCCCCCACTCCTACCCCTGCCAACGCCTCCAACCCACCTCTCGACATGCAAACCCGCCTACTGCTCCAGCTCATCCAATCTGTAACTCAGCTGGCCTCGCGGATTGATGGGGTCGAGAGTCGCGGGAACCCGCGACCTTTATTCTCTGGCTATGGACATCGCCCAAGTCCCTTCACGCCACGGGTCCAGGTGGCAATCCGCCACCGCGCGATGCCACAACTTGGAGCCTCGGGTGGCCGAGCAAGCTTTCCGCCAAGCCCTGCTCCCTGGCAATTTCTTAATGGAGATCAACAGGAACCCTCCAGCTTCCTATGATGCGTTGCTGGACCTGGCTGTCCGATGGGCACGCGCTGAATTTGCCACCTTTGGGCATTCTGCCCCAGCCACATTAACACTCCCCGCTCCTCCCCCAAAGCAGCAACCTCAGCAGAAGTATGAGCAGTTTGACAGAGGGTCAGATAAAAGATAGCATGGATCTTCCCGGGACCAGGGACGCGGTTCTGACAGTCGTCACGGGGGACAACAGAACCGCAACCACCCTTACCGATTACATGACCCGAGCCCTCCGCAACACCAACGCCGTTCCTCCCCGCCACATCATTACGAGGTCCACACTACTCTAACCACCACATACGCGGACATATGGGCCAAGCATAAAGACCTCATTCCTCCACCTCCTAAGAGCATATATCCAAAAAAGCCCCGGCGGGCAACAGACAATAAATACTGTGCTTATCATGACGATAATGGCCATACAACAGAGCAGTGTCATGGCCTCCGCAACGCCATAGAACACCTGGTCCGGAAGGGAACACTCCACCAATATTGCACTCCTGCAACATGAGCTAATGCCATCGAAGTGCATGGCCAGATCCTAACCCTGCACGGCGGAGCCCCGCGGCTCCCCCCTCGCCAGCCCTCTACAAAAAGGCAATGCACAACCCCCTTGGAAGTCTTCGACATCCAGTGAGGTGTCACGATCACCCCATCAGCGTGGGATCAAGTGACATTTCGCAAAGGGGAGGATACAATCAACTGCCACCACAGTGAACCATTCATAATAAACGTGCAGGTGGATCATTACAGGTGCCATAGAGCCCTGGTAGACACGGGGGCCACCGTCAGTGTCATGTTTGCCGACTGTTACAGAGGGCTCCGGCGGGACCGAGCCAAATTGTACAACAACCATGATCCCCTTGTCAGCTTCTCTGGCGAGATAGTGTAGCCATTAGGCTCAGACCGCCTAACCGTGTCAGTGGGAACCACTCCTTGCCGCTCTTCCATAACAGCCCGCTTCCTGATAGTCGATTGTCCCTCGTCCTATAACCTCATCTTAGGCCGGGACATTCTTTGGAGGCTGCAGTGTTTCATCGCCGGCCACATGCTACTCATGAAGGTACCCACCCCAGGCGGCATTCTGACAATTCAGGGTGATCGGGCAGCCATCGAGCATTGCCATCTTGATGCCATTCAGCAGGGGCGGGGCGCCTATGAGATGCTGCCCCTCAGCCCTTCAGAGCCCATCGATGACCCGCGAGACGACCCTGAGGGGAGCGGAAAGAGGGCTCCACGCCCTAATCTAGCGGAAGACACGGAATGGGTATCCCTGTCACCTACCGCCCTGGACAGGAAAGTTCGCATTGGCACAAACCTCAGCCCAGAACTCCGCCAACAGCTCATTACCTTCCTCCAAGAAAAACAGTCAGTCTTCGCTTGGTCCTATGCCGACATGCCAGGCATCTCCCCCGACATCATCACCCACAAGCTCAACATCCTTCCAGACCACCCCCCCTGTCAAACAAAAGAGACGTGCTTTCCACCCAGACAAGTACCGAGCTATCCAAGCCGAGGTCCAACAGCTCAAAGAAATCAGGTTCATACGTGAGGTCTCTTACCCAACATGGGTCTCCAATGTCATCATGGTCCCCAAGCCTAACGGCAAGTGGCGAATGTGTGTGGACTACACGAACCTCAACAAGGCATGCCCAATGGACAGTTTTCCATTGCCACGAATCGACCAATTGGTTGATTCCACAGCTAGCTACAAGACACTCAGCTTCCTCGATGCTTACTCGGGCTATAATCAGATCAAAATGCACCCCGCGGATCAGATTCACACTACCTTTGTCACGGACAAGGGACTATATTGTTACGAGGTCATGCCTTTCGGCCTCAAGAATGCAGGGGCAACCTATCAAAGGCTGGTAAACGCCATGTTTGAAGCTGAACTTGGAGACATCATGGAAGTATATGTTGACGACATGTTGGTCAAGAGCAAAATAGAAGACAACCACATTGCCAACCTCAACAAAGTATTCACTAAGCTCCTGGTGCACGGGATGCGCCTCAACCCAAAGAAGTGTATCCTAGCCGTCGGTGGCGGGAAGTTCCTAGGCTTCATGGTCAGTGAAAGAGGCATTGAGGCCAACCTAGAAAAAGTACAGGCCATACTTAACATGATAGTCTCGGCCTCACGAAACGAGGTCCAGTGCCTCACAGACAAGTGCAATCCCTTCTTCCAATTGCTCAAAGCACAACATAAAAAGGATATCACATGGGGCCCGGAACACGACGACGCCTTCAACAGTATCAAAGCCTACCTTGCTGAGGTCCCTCTACTCTCGAAACCAGCCCCGGGATAGGTGCTTTACCTATATTTGGCTGTTTCCGCCACTACCGTCAGTGCCGCCCTTACACGCCATGAGCACGATAACGAGCTCCCGGTCTATTATTGTGGCAGAGGATTTACAGATCCCGAGACTCGTTATCCAGACATAGAGAAACTCGCTCTCGCCCTCATTACTGCCGCCAGGAAACTCCGGCAGTATTTCCAAGCCCACAAAATCCATGTGTTAACCAACCACCCCTTACGGCAAATACTGCAGAAACCTGAAACCTCAGGCCGCATGGTAAAATGGGCAATTGAACTGGGCGAATTTGACTTGTATTTCAAGCCAAGAGTGGCTATCAAAGGGCAGGCAGCTGCAGACTTCATTGCTGAGTTTATCCCCTTGGCCAATGACGATCCACACCTAGACGCCCCCACCCGGGACGCCATCTGGGAACTTCATGTTGACGGATCCTCTAATCACAGACTCAGCGGAGCATGAATCATAATCACAGACCCAGAGGGCAACTCCTATGAATATGCTCTTCGGTTTGAATTCAAAACCTCCAACAACATAGCTGAATATGAAGCCCTCATAGCAGGCATTCAGCTCTGTCGGGAACTTGGCGCCCGGCACCTCCACATCTTCAGTGATTCTCAGCTTGTGGTTAGTCAAGTGGCAGGGGACTTCAAGACCAACCAGTACAACTTGGGATCCTACAAAAGTCTCGCAGGCGCCCTCCTGCAGCACTTCAATTCATACACACTCACCCAAATCCCGCGAGCGAAAAACTCCTAGGCCGATGCTCTCGCGAGACTCGCCACAACTCCTCCCGAGTCCACGCCACCTGATGTGC
This sequence comes from Fragaria iinumae, assembly GCA_009720345.1. NCBI lineage: Eukaryota > Viridiplantae > Streptophyta > Magnoliopsida > Rosales > Rosaceae > Fragaria > Fragaria iinumae. Next base: position 23,909,282 of record CM019120.1, on the reverse strand, counting down.
ACATCGAGACGCTGGATAAGCCTAGCATCTCAAAGGCTTATTCAGAAATCTTCACCCTCGAGCCCATTGACCAACCCTCATGGATGGACTCATTGTCACTTTCCTTTCTGATGGCACCCTACCCCGAGACAAGAATGAAGCACAGCGGCTACGCCGCAAAGCCTCACTTTACTTGCTCAAGGGTGGAAAACTGTATCGCCGAGGCCAGTCATGTCCCTTACTGAGATGCCTCCCCACGGCAGAAGGACACAAGGTGCTCAAGTCGCTTCACAGTGGCATTTGTGGGAACCATGCAGGGGCCCGGAACCTCATGTTCAAAGCGCTTCGCGCGGGGTATTATTGGCCAACCTTAGAGCAAGATGCCAAGGCAATTGTCCAAGCATGCCTTCAATGCCATAAATTTGCAGATTTTGCACATCATCCCCCAGTGCCCCTCTCTGTTATCATCTCACCAGTCCCTTTCAGCCAGTGGGGGCTCGATTTCATCGGGCAACTCCCCACAGCCCCAGGACAATTCAAGTATGCCATTGTCATTGTAGATTACAACACAAAGTGGATAGAAGCAGAGCCCCTTGCCACAATCACCACTGAAAAAGGGATAAACTTCTTATGGCGCAACCTGTACTGTCGATTTGAACATACCCCAGACCATCATTACTGACAACGGCACTCAGTTTGACAATGACACATTCCGGGAATTCCTATCAGACCAAGGAACTGCGATCTTTTACGCCTCCCCGGCACATCCCCAGACCAATGGCCAAGTGGAAGCCATAAACAAACTCATCAAATAGAACTTGAAGAAACGCCTGGAAGAGGCCAAAGGGTTGTGGGCAACCAAGTTCCCAGACGTCCTCTGGACACTTCGCACATCCCCCACAACAGCCACAGGGGAATCCCCATACCTCTTGGCTTATGGCACCGAAGCAGTGATACCAGTGGAAGTGGAAGTCCCGAGTAAACGTGTCACAGCCTACGACCCCGAGACAAATACAATCGGGTTACGACTTAACATGGACCTCCTGGAAGAACGCCGGGACAAGGCGCACCTCGGGACCATCAACAATAAGCAAAAAATAGCCAAGTACTATAACAAAAAAGTTGTACCCCGACCCCTGAGAGTTGGCGACTGGGTCATGAAAGAGGTCATCCCCCACCCCACCGGCCTCAAGGCAAAGTGGGAAGGCCCACTTGAGATAGTTCACGCTCCGGGACCTGCCACATTCTATCTTAGAGGCTGTGACGGTTGCGTGCTACACCACCCCTGGAACGCTCGCCACCTCCACCTCTACCCCAGTTAATCAGTATTAAACCCGGCATCATAGCCGGTACTTATGTGTACTCTAGCCCAGTAGCGGCTCCCACAATATGTACACCTTGCCCACTAGCGGCCAAATCTAAATGAGATGAATCGCTTTATCATCCCAACATGCTGAACTGAGCCCCGATAACACGGGACCACAAACAAAAGCATTCATACAAGACAAAACAAACACACAATATGGCTAAACATAACGCCAAGCATCAACCTGGACTCCCAGGCAATTCATATATTTCAAACATATTCAACATGGCTAACCACGCCACTTACACTGTTCCCGATACAAAAATTCTCTTTCCCTATACCTACCAAAACAAAAACTCTCCATCACCTCAATCAGTTTCCCCCAGAAGACGAGCCGCCAGACTTGTCCACACTCCCCCCACCCTTCAACCCGCTACCACGACCGCGAGACATGCCGACATTCACTGAAACCCTCTTCCCTAAAGGGTGCTTCGCGCGGTCCCGTGACACAAGTGGAGGCCTCATAAGAACATTGGGGCGCACAAGCGAACTCACTTGCGCCACCTCAGAAACAGAAGACTTCTTCACCGGAGATCTCTGCATATCGGGGCGAGCAGGCACCAGAGGCCCCACAGCAAGAGACTCAAACGACACTTGAGACACCACCACTTGCGTGGATAAACACCCCTCGGGACCAGCAGCCCTCGCGGGTGACGCAGCCAAAGGAGCCGGAGGCCGCGACACACCCACAGCCAAACCCCCTGCCGCCCAGCAGAAGACGTCGAACGCCAAGCCTCATGCTGCTTCGCCAAAGACTGCGAGATCTCGGCTTGCTTCCTCTATTCAGGCGTCATCTGTTCCCACGCCTTCTTGGCAGCACCTCTATCGGCATACCACTTGCGCATAGCCGCCTCATTAATCCAGCCCGCCTGGCAACCAGTCCGACTCAGCTCATCCTGGCCTTTATTGTAGGCACCACTCAGCTGCTGCTTGTAGGCTTCACTCTCGCGAAACAACCTCTCCCCTACCCTGGCAGCTCGCCCACACTTGGCCTTCCAGGACATCTCCAGCTCCGCCAGCGACTGAGTCATCCTCGCCACCTCAGTCTCCAAGGACGTTGCCTTGGCTATCACCAACTGCCCAGCCTCCACCTGCTCATCCTTCTTCTGCATCGCCCCCTTCAGCTCCGCCACAACTTTCTCCGCGGCGGCAGCCTGGTCTCGGAAGACAGCAGCATCCTGCTCCACCTGCTCTAGACGCTCCGCGAGGGCACGGTTATTATCCTCCGCCTCCCTCAACCGCTGACACTTCGCCTCGGCATCATCCCGCAAATGAGTGACCGCCCTCTCACTCGCAGCGTACATCAACAACGTCGCCTGCACATACACGACAACACGTCTAAGCAAAAAAAAAAAAGAGGCAAGAAAGGGGGGGAGTTACCAGTACCTACCCGCGTCAGCTTCTCCTTGGCGAGTGCAATGCCAGCCAGCGGATCCACCTCCTCCAAAGCATGCATATCGCAGGAGCAATGCCGCATGTCGTATGCCATTTGGGCCAAGTACGGCTGCGCCTCCCCCGTCCTTTCTAAAGCTTGAGTGATCCCAGCTAAGCTACTCGAACTCCCAGAACGCCCTTCCCTCCGCGGCTTCTTAGATTGGCCCCCGCGAGCTGGCCCGACACTCTCTTTTCTCTTCCGCGACTTTGCCGTGCCAATCCCCTCAACAGGACCCGCCAACTCCCCCCGCACGTCTTCGCCACCTGAGCAAGGCCCGCCCACATCTTCCACCACCAAGTCCTCCACAACCTCTGGCTCCGCGACAGGTTCCTCAAGTGGGGACTAACTTTGTTCGTCCTCGCGATCACCACCCTCTATCTGAGTCCCCTCGACATCCACTTCCTGGACGCCCAAACCCATTGCCTCCGCCACCAAAGGAGGCACGTAGGCGTAATCCTCATCCGCCAGGTTCAACCTCAAAAAATCTTCACAATCACCCAGCTCCACCTCTTTCCCCTCCCCGGTCTCCAAGTCAAAGTCATACCGCTTGGCGTGGTCAGCCTCGGCACGCAACCCCTCCAGCACGTCCTTATCCGACACCTTGTCGTATGGACCTTCCTTCTTCCGCGCTCCACCGTCCCATGGCATCGTGACTGGAAAAAAAAAAAAAAAAAAAAAAAAAAAAAAGGGAGGTAGGTCAGAGAGAGACCAACAAGCATAAAAAGGGACCACAACAACCACAATACAGATCCGGAACCCGGGCATAGCCGAAATGGCTGTATATGCCAATGCGACATATCCGATAAGAGCTCTTACACTCGAACGCCCATGTCACCCGGCGTATCTGACGCTCCATCAGCTCGGTTAGATTATATTCTTGGGGCACTACACAAAGTCAGCAATCAACAAAGGCAGAACAGAACAAAGTAAAGAACCACAAAGACACGAGAACACGGTACCTATTTTCTGGAAAGCCCCGGGCACCCGGAAAGGATGTCCATGCCACTCCTGCCACTGCCCCCCAACTAGAAAACACTTCCGCCGCCAATTCTCATTTGTCGACGTCGACAAGTCTTCCACCAAGACTTTAAACTTCCCCCGGGACTTCATCGTCACGCAGCCCCGGCTACCCTTCTTGGCACACCACTCCATATGCCAGCAGGCATTGAACTCCTCAAAATTAGGGAACTCCTGCTTCAGGAGGCGAAAAAGCACCCCCGTCCCCAATATCTGCCTTAACATATTGGGGGTAACTTGCCCCGGGGTGACATACAAACACGCCAGTATGTACTGCACAAACGGGGGCAGCGGGAACGTCAGCCCGCACCTAAGTTGGTACTCGTATACCAATGTGAAATTGCCCGGTGGGTCCTAAAACTTCACACCCTTGCCAAGCGGCCGTAGTAAGACCTCGTCCGGAATACTCCAATTCTGTCGAAGCGCTTCAAGTTCCGACGCGGTCATACTTTCGCCAGGAGGTTCCCAAAACAAATCATCCTCCTCCCGAGTTCTCGCCATGCTAAAATCCTCTACCTCCTACAAGAGAGGGTCAAACGAGGACACATGAGAACCGACATCCATAACAGGGATGCCTTCCCCTAAATCAAGGGCAACTTCCGTCATAAGCTCATCTAACTCTTCCTCCCACTGGTGCAGAGTGTCCGAATCAGAATCAGGCGAACTAGAGACAGCAACAGTCTCTTCGCTGGACACCCACACCAGATCTGTCATACCCGACACCCTCACAAGTTACACTCGCTACCTTAACCCTAACCAACCCGACAGCAAACCAGTCAATCCCCTACTCTAGAACTCCTACCAACATCACAAAAATACGAACAATCCCTATCAACTCCAGATAACAAAAACACAAACCCAGCAACAAAACAACACTCGAGCTTTGATTTCATACCTTGAAACGGGGGATATGCGTAGTGGCACTGAAGCTGGTTGCAAACAGCCGAGCGCTCGCACCCAATCGATCGAGGATGAAATTGGACGTTCCCCAGCTTTGATTCCAAAGTACAACCCAAAAACCTCTGCAGAAAATCACGAATAACCCCTCCCCCCTCCAATCTACCCCAAGTCTATTTATACAGCTAGGGCACAGCCACGTCGACCACAGTCATAAATACTTGTACAGCGCATCCACTCCCCCACGCACGCGCATTAACTACGCACGTGGGGCGAAGACGAAACGCACAAGCACGAACTGTAACGCAACCAGCGCGGACAGTTACGCCCCCACCGCGAACCGCTACGACCTTAACATTTGGTGTGAATGACCACGTGCCTCATAAACTCGCCATTTATGACACACGTGCGACATGGCGAGATGGTCCGCCTCAGATTCTCGGAACCTTCCCCTGTCACCTCGCGACCCTCGCGTGGGGACTTGGGGACTCAACATTACGCCACTAGCGTGAATCGTCACGTCACCAACGCGGACTGTTACGCCACCAGTGCGAACTGTTACACCACTAGCGCGAACCGTCACGCCACCAACGCGAACGGTTACGCCACTAGCGCGAACCATCACGCCACCAACACCAACGGTTACGCCACTAGTGCAAATCGTCACTCTACCAACGCGAACTGTTACGCCACTAGCGCGAACCGTTACGCCACTAGCGTGAACCGTCACGCCACCAACGCGAACGGTTACACCACTAGCGCGAACTGTCACGCTACCAAAGCGAACTGTTATGCCACTAGCGCGAACTGTCACGCTACCAACGCGAACTGTTACGCCACTAGCGCGAACCGTCACGCCACCAACGCGAACGGTTACGTGGGGACTTGGGGACTCGACACCATGCCTCCAGCGACCAAGTAAAACATATTCTCGGCACCTAAAGAATAACTCCCCACCCAAGAGTTCTCTCGGACCGAGGACTTGGGGACTTGTTAGTACATAGCCAAAATACTTGGCCAAGCCGAGAATGTGACACAATTACCCAGTCGCCGGAGATCATTTCGGGCAAGACAGCACCGGCGAACCCTTCACGGGTACCCAGAGGGCGAAGGTCCGGTAGCAATCCACCTGCCAGATCCGCCCTCCAGCGACAAAACACCCCCCAAAGCGGAGGTGCCGTAGAGGACCACAAACAGTCCCACATCGAGGACTGAGGCCGGAGCGCCTAACATTGGCCTATAAAACAGGCACAAACTCCCATAGGAGGTAAGTCCAACAAGCTCCATCTAATCACTCTCATACTCGGCAAGTAGCAACTAAGCGCTAACTTAAGCATCGGAGAGTCGAAGACTAGTACCCTAGTCCCGACTCCTGACGCTTCGCTACTTGTGCAGGTGCAAGACTCGGTTACAAGAATTCGACCTCTCATTCCTTGATCTCGGGACAGGTAGAAACAGTTATTGACCCCAATAATCGAATTACTGACTTCTAATAATCACTTATTAACCCCTAATAACTACTAATAATCACTTATTAACCCCTAATATTATATTAAGACGATTTTGCCCTCACTCCTTAAACATACATAGAGAGAGAAAGTATAAGAGAGAGAATACTCCGGTCATCGATCGTGGGACTCCGTTTGCTGGATTTACCCCAATTGCCGGATTTCGGTCACCTGTTGCAGGAATTTCTTCAGTCGCCGGCTACTGACCCCCAGTAACTCGGAGTTTCTCCGGTTGGCGGATTCCGGTCACCAATAACTCGGTTACTGACCCACAATAACTTAGTTTACTGACCCCCAATAATCAGTTACTGACCCCAATAATTGAATTACTGACTTCTAATAATCACTTATTAACCCCCAATAACACCTAGTAAACATGCTATTGACCCTCAATAATTAATTCCTGACCAGAGCAACCTTCCATAGTAATTACTTACTCTCAGTAAATAAATTGATTTGTTACCCGGATTACTGGCCCTTAGTAAAAAACTAATATTACTGACCCCAAGTAAAATTACAAACCCCTAGCAAAAACAAGATTACTAGAGATCATGTCCCTCTCAGCCGCTGCCTTCGTCGAGACCTTAACTAGAAGAAGACTCACCATCGTTAACACCTCATCAACCCTAACCCGATCCACACCTTTTGAACGTAGTTTTTTACCTGAGGCGAGGCAATAGAGAAGCATGAAGTTACTTTGGAATCGAAATGACTTAAAGAAGGCAGTGGGGGAGCCTCCATGGTTGAACAGCGACAGAGCTTTCATGGCGGAGGAGGCGCTCTTATTGCCGGTGCCGGAGGCGTAAGGGAAGAAGAGAATCGATAAGAGGCCAACGAAGAAGATGAAGACGTAAAACGCAAGACTCGGTTCCCAAACGGAGCTCTCAATCACCATCGTCATCTAATTTTGATTCCGATTTATTGAATCAAACCCCCTAGCTCTGATAATCTCAATGATTGGGAGCTCAACTTGGAGATCGGAATCTTAGTGCTTGGAGATCGAATCTTCTTCTCGATATCAGACGCCAGAGTTGAAGACTAGGGAGATCTGATCAATCCCGGCAAGAGGAGAAACCAATGGCGGAACCAGGATTTGAAGGTTGGGGGTCCTTTTTTTTCCAACAATGAATGGGGGTGTAAAACTAAAGATAGATTCTATAATCCTCATTAAGGAATACAATAAGGAAAGAAAAAGAAAAAATGAAATAATCATGAAATGTTTGATATAATGACCATAAATGTAACACAAATGGAAAGCATTAATAGAAAATTTCTTGTTAAATTTTGAAACATATGCACTTTTGCTTAACTTAAGGGGGTTCATTAAGGAATTTGAGTATGAAATAAGTTATAATTTAGGCAAATAATGAAGCTAAATTAGCATGTTTATAAATCCAAGGGGGTCTAGACCCTCCCAAGCCTGCATGTAAGTCCGCCCCTGAGAGAAACGGCTGTGAAAGAGAGCGGAGGTGAGAGGTTGGAGGAGGCTGGATCTGAATGTGGAGGAGGAGAGGCTGGTCGTCGGTCGTCGGTCACCGGCGTCGGTCGTTGGTCGGCGGTTTCGGGTTTTTGGTGGAGTGACTCGGCTAGAGAGAGAGAGAGAGAGAGAGAGAGAGAGGTAAGGTTGAATGATGCGAGGGTAATATAGTCTTTTTTTTAAGATTTATTGGAATGAGTTCATGGAAAATATTTTCATTGGAATGGGCTCTGATTATGGTATTTTTGTACAAATGAGTATTTTCCCTTAAAACAATATGACATTTCATTGATCAGTAAATAATTCTGGCTTTTGAGTAAATTAAGCATACCTAACAATTGGTCTAAAACCTATAATAGGTTTAGGTTTTGTAAAATTTCATCTTCAACCTATTATCTAAGTTGAGTTAAAATAGGATTTACTTAAAATGTGTCATATTTTTACTCAACCAAATATGATCAAACCTATAATTTATGAGTGAGTGGGTGTGAGCCACTTGTTAGATTTTATTAATATAAAATAGTTATGTGTGATATAATATGATTAAACAATGATATAAAATGATTAATTATTAAAATGGATTTGGGTTTCGCTCCATGTGTGTGATCAATTAATAATAGAAAAAAAGAGTAAATAAGTTTAAATTTTGAGTTAATGGGTTGAAAATGCAAAACCTATATGAATAATTATAGGTTTTTGTTACTTAAAATTTGAATATAGCTAGGTTTGGATTTAAGACCAATTATTGGAGATGCCCTGAGAAGGAAAATGGAAAAGCGCTATGGTGTGTGACACTTATATTGTGACCAATACTAGTCTCCACTGATAAATGGTGTCATTCTTGTTCAATATAACAATATACAAAAAAATCTCAGGTTTAATGCATGTGGGAAGGGATTACTCGTGAACTAATCAAAATAGGTTGTTTTGAGGCGTGTTGTATTATTTGTGTTTGTAAAAACTCGTAAATAAAACTTGTAGCAACATATGATTTTATTGTTAAAGAGTGCATTCATGCAGTGATGCTTCCTTTTAGGGTTTCATCTTTCAACTTTAACTACAATATTTAGCATTTGTCTAATTACAATAATTTCCTAATTTCTTTTAGGAATTCTAGGTAGGATCTTGAAACATGCAGATTATGATGTTTCTTTTACATCTAGATAGTGAACACTTATTGTCGTACCGCAATTGAGCGTCTTGGCGACGGAAATTTTCATGCAAAATTATCTCTATGTAGGGCTAGATTATAGCTTGTTGGACTCATCATCGATGAGCGACAATGTACAATGTAATGGTATGTGAATCACCTCAATTCGTTGTAGTCTGTATCGTTGTCATTTTGGTTGCGACTATTAATATAATGAGTTATACGTCCGCCTTTGCTTAAAAAATAATAATAATTTAATTTCCTCTAACATCAAGGAAAAATGTGTATATATATATAAGAGAAAAGACTCATTCATTGATTGATAGAAAAAGTTCTACGAACGTATGAAATTTTACATGCACATACCTCTTAATATATATATATATATATACACACACACAAAACTCACAACGAACATAACGAGCAACAATAACAAAAGTTGCATGAGTGACTAAATTTATGAAATGGGGAACGTATGTACGTAGGAACGTAATGGACCTCGTGATACAAAGAAACTGAGGTAAACAATTAGTTTCGGATTTTGGATGGTGGTGGCAGTTAGGTTTTTCAAAGTCTTCCAAGCAACTAATAATCGAGACGGCTTCTTAGACTGAAAATAATAATAATAATAATAATAATAATAATAATAATAATAATAATAAAAAATAAATAAAATATAGTTCATTTAAGTTGAATATTGTAAATTCATTTTCACATTGAAACATTCTTTGAAAAATCCTCTTGCATGTATAAACTGTACATTTGATCTTCACCCTCAAATCTATAAATACCTCCTCCAGCCCTCACACTTCCTCACCCCTGATACCAGTTCTCTCTTATCAGCATTCCTGAACATTCTATTCCTTCTCTGATCATTTTTTTTCCTTCAGCTCTTCTACACTGTCATTATGGGTGTTTTCACTTACGAAACAGAGTTCACATCTGTAATCCCACCACCAAGATTGTTCGAGGCCTTTGTTCTTGATGCCGATAACCTCATCCCCAAGATTGCTCCACAGGCTGTGAAGAGCGCTGAAATCGTTCAAGGTGACGGAGGTGTTGGAACCATCAAGAAGATCCACCTCGGTGAAGGAAGCGAATACAACTATGTGAAGCACCAGATTGATGGACTTGACAAAGACAACTTTGTGTACAACTACAGTATCATTGAAGGGGATGCTATTGGAGACAAGGTTGAGAAGATCTCGTACGAGATTAAGTTGGTCGCATCTGCAGATGGAGGTTCCATCATCAAGAGCAGAAGCAACTACCATTGCAAGGGTGAGGTTGAGATCAAGGAAGAGCATGTCAAGGCTGGAAAAGAAAGAGCCGCTGGTCTGTTCAATATTATTGAGCTCTACCTTTTGGGCAACCCTGATGCCTACAACTAAAAGTCTAAAACTATCTACAGTAATTCTTCATGATCGATCATCTTCTCCTTTTGCTCGGTCATTGGTGTGGCTTTGATCATTAATTTCCTTTGCTTTCAGATTATTTTGGCTTGCATATCAAGTTAGTATACAAATTGGAATGTTGTATTGATTAAAAAATGTCTCGAGTTCTCATGAATAAAGCAAGACTCATTCGATTCATGGTGCAATTCTTTCGATAAAAAATTACTAACTAAAAGAGCACTTCGCTTTTATACTTGGCTTGTGAAAACTTAGTTATGAGCAGTTTCAGCTTATAGGCAATGCCTGCATCCGATGCTCTGTGCTCATACAAAGCTAATTATGATTCAGATACTATGCGTTAAATAGTACTATCTCTGTCATGCTATGGATCAGCTTCATTCTCTTGTACCATGCATGCCAACGTACACTTGATCTTGCATGGGTTATTGTCCGGGTGTATTTCTTACGTACTTGTTGGTGGTTTTTTCTCGATCTTGTACGTACCCAAGTAGTGACTCGTGAGGTACTAAGATATTGGAATGGTTTTACATATATGCAGTTTAAACTTTTAATTACTATATATACGTACCCAAGTAGTTCATTTTTGAATCAATTTCAATCTGTATATATACATGTGGTGGCGATCGAGTTTGATGCATAATGATCTTAAGTGGAGACAGATATCTTTCTTATTCAATATGATTAAGTTGGATGATGCTGATAAATACCCAAACCCAACCGCCCGCTCCTCCTTCCCGAAACAAAACAAAAATTGTAGGACAGATTAATTTGCGAAATTAGCAATTGGCCAGAAAAATAAGAACAAAAAACACGACTTGCACAATGGATTTTATTTGATTTCTTGGCTTTTCCTTCTTTAGAGTTTAGAACAAGTCGGATCATCAAGTCTTCCATTCAAGACTGGCTGCTAGCTAGCCTGCCTTATTTGGTCCATATCAGTCATCAATAATTGCTATGTACACTTTCATAACAGCTCTACAACTTTGACATAAAAATTACTAGAAGGATTATATCGATGAGCTTTAGATACTTAAAATGTTGTTGCAATTATTACAAAGCAGCTTTCACGTATATAAAATGTTGGTTCTGGTTTTGTTTCTCCTTTTTTTCGGCAAAGATTGGTTTTGTGTTCGAGCCTTTGATTCATTTGCTAGTTGTGCATCTAACATGCATGATCATATTATCGATAATCTTTAGCAAATTAAGTCTTTCTGAAATGATATTGTGAATTTGTAAGAGATGGATATTACTTTATTGAGAGGTGATGTTCACTGGTTAATTCAACTTTTGAATGGTTAAGATTATAATTTACATTGGTAAATGTATGTAAATAAGAGAGAGTCCGAATGCACACGTACATACTAATCCAGTATTTTTCTGTTTTGAATAGTAATCAGTATCTTCTATAAGTACAGAGATAACAAAACTCGTTAAATTGCTCATAATTACTAAATCTGTTTTGCTTTATTTATTTAGAGTGGAATCAAATACAGCATTGTTGTACCCCCAAAGTCCATGCTTTGGTTTGGTACAAAAAAAGGGGGGGAAATGAAAGGCACACCGATAAACAAAGAGATACGATGATCGAGCAGATTGACACCATTTTAGTTGTTGGCTTGTTGCCTCTTATCACAGAGATCAACAGTTTTAGTTGTATTCCTCAGGATGGGCCAAGAGGTGGTTCTCAATGATCTTGAACAGACCAGCGGCTCTTTCCTTTCCGGCCTTAACATGCTCTGCCTTGATCTCGACCTCACCCTTGGTGTGGTAGTGACTGGTGCTCTTGATGATGGAACCTCCACCGGATGCTACCAACTTAATCTCATAGGAGATCTTCTCAATCTTGTCTCCGATAGCATCTCCCTCGATGATACTGTAGCTGTACACGAAGTTGTCTTTGTCGATTCCGTCGATCTTATGCTTCACATAGCTGTATTCACTTCCTGTAACATGAAAACGTGACCATTGTTATCAAAAATGCATAGAGATCTATATATATATATATATATATAGTTAAACAAACAAGTTACTACTTACTAATGACGATAATATTACAGTTAATTTGACTAACCTTCACCAAGATGGATCTTCTTGATGGTTCCAACACCTCCATCTCCTTCAATGATTTCAGCACTCTTCACAGCCTGAGGGGCAATCTTGGGGATGAGGTTGTCGGCGTCAAGGACGAAAGCCTTGAACAACTTAGGTGGTGGGATGACTGAGGTGAACTCGGATTCGTATGTGAACACACCCATGATGATCAGAGAAATAAGACAACTATATATATGGAAGCTAAGAAAGAACTAATATATGGTATTGGTGTGAGGAAGTGTGAGGGGCGAAGGTGGTATATATAGGTTCATGGGTGATTAGGGTGAAAGGGTACGCAGTGTAATAGTGACTGGCCGAAGGTGTTTTTGGCAGTTTGCAATTGCAAGTTTTTATAATGGATGTTTAAATGTGAAAAAGAATATGAAATTCCTGTGCTCTTGTATTATTTTTTGTCAGAAGAATTTGACAGATCATTAGTGTAAAGAATGAAGCCGCCTCTAAAGTGAATGCATTATATATGCATGCGATCAAAATTTCAGTTACCAATTAGTAAAAAGATGATCTATATAATCTAGCGAACTTGGACAGGTTGATGGCCAAATTCCACTAACAAATAAATGAGTTCATAATTTAAGCATATTCGTAAAATTATCATCAATTAATTATTTTACTAACAATTCACATTCGAAGTTGTCAAAAGTATCGTGCTGGCGGAGCTGCAATTTATAATTTGAGTATTTCACATGTTCTTGGAGATTAATTCGCATAGTAATCCTTTAGAATCCTTTGACATTCTTAAAAAAAAAAAAAAAAAATATCTTGTTATTGACTAGAAATATTATATATGTACATATCAGATGAACTATTACGAATTTAATTAGTCGCATGTAAAATTAATTAGCTAGCTAGATAAGCAGTTAAGAACAAGTAGGTGTACGGCCATAATGACCTTTAAGTTGCAAATCACCTTATGTATGTGTGACATTTTCCCTCATATCTTACCAATACCCACACTAATACTCTAATTTTCCACACTTAAGGGAAATGCAATACCTCCAAAGACTACACACCTTGTGTGGCTTTTACTCCATATTGTTGACGAGCTCATTGCATTATACACAATACTGAGAATAATTCAAATTAAATATTCAACCATAAACTGCATTATCATCCTACAAATCATCAGTCACTCTTTCTTGAAAAATCTGGACTGTCTATACCAAAGAATTGTTATATTCATTGTATTTTCTTATATCATTGGGCCGGGGGAGAAGTTTTTGATGATCATATATATAGAAATGTTGAACATGGACGGCTTTGAGGCACAATTAGCTTGTTGGATGCATCAAGACGAAATTTGGTGTACTAGCTAGGGTGAAGGTCGATCATGACTAATCAACTGGCTTTGTAAGTAGCATTAGTTTATTGTTCATTTATAAAATATGCTATGATCTGGAAAATTACTTTTCTTATTCATGCAGAGTACTCTCCAGCACCATTTAATCCAAATTGTTGTGCATGTTAATCCTAAATAATGACAGAGTAAGTCTTGGCTCCACTGGACATTTCCGAATTTCCGACCTTAATGAATGCTGCTTAATTAGTTTGGTGGTGAATTAAGTAGGCTTTCCAAGTCGATCACAATCTATAGGCTATATTAAATCATAGAAAACGAAGAAAAATTAAAGAGCTGGGTACGTATGAACTGTCATTGTTAAATCAAAGCAACTAAATAAAACTTGAAACCCAAAAAAGAAAGTAGAAAAAGAGCCAGTTAATTAAAAACCAAGTTCCAATCTATGTATTACTGAAGCTAGCTACCGGAAGTTCAAACCAAAATATATAGGAAGTCGATAGACCACCCACATTTTGCGACTCTTTAATGTCTACCGCCCAAAACCAAATGATCGAGTATGTATCTCCTAAAGTTGTAGTAACAGCTTCCAAATATAAACATTGGTCTCACCGATCTTCTTTCTATAAGTACCACCTGCAAAGCATTCTCCTCTCTAACCCTAATCTTCTGGGTTAAACTTTTATCTTTGTTGTTGTTTCGAATTGAGAATTTCGATCCTATAATGGGTGTGTTCACTTACGAAACTGAGTTCACCTCCGTCATCCCACCAGCTAGATTGTTAAGTTCAAGGCCTTCATCCTTGATGTGGACAATCTCATCCCGAAGATTGCACCCCAAGCAATCAAAGGTACTGAAATCCTTCAAGGTGATGGAGGGCCTGGAACCATCAAGAAAGTTACCTTTGGGGAAGGTATGGTTGAATGCACTTAATTACTTGACCCGGAATTAAGTTTTTGAGTATAAGAACAAGCACATATTGCAGATGAAATGAAGAAAGTTCTAGCAGCAACCCTAATTATATATATATACACACACACACACACACACACACACACATATATATTTATATATATTCTTTTTTTCTTTGCAGGCAGTAAATTTGGATCTGTTACGCACAAGATCGATGGGATTGACAAAGATAAGTTCCTGTACAATTACAGTTTGATCGAAGGAGATGTGTTATCTGAACACAAGATTGAGAAAGTCTCTTACGAGACCAAATTGGTGGAGTCTGCTGAGGGAGGATCCATTGTTAAGAGCATCAGTAACTACTACACCATTGGTGATATTGAGATCCAAGAAGAGCATGTTAAGGCTGGAAAAGAGAAGGCGTCTCAGCTCTTCAAGCTGGTCGAAGGCTACCTCTTGGCCAACCCCGATGCCTACAACTAAACTTCTAAACTTGCAAGATGATCATTGTTTGGGTGTTAATTACCTCTATGTGATCGGATAAAGTGTGGTTTTACTAGTACGTTGGTTTTACTTCTGGAAGGAGACAAATGCCAAGAACTTGGTTATATCATGCAGGATATAGACTTGTTTGGACGATCTGAATGTGGTATTATTTTCTCTAAAATAATGAAAATCATCCGTTTATTAATAGTTTGATTGATTAATTTAACCTTAATAGACATAGTTAGTTCCTTCCCACCACTACCCTAGCATGGCTAAGTACCCTTAAAACCGTCCATTGACAATATTTGCAAAGATAAAGATCAGAATTTTTCAGTTTAATTAATACGACTACATATACGAGGTCATGCGCTTCACTTAAATTATGAAATGTTTTCTTGGGATTTTTTTTTTTTTCACGCTAAGCGAGCAATGAATTTGACACCTAAAAATCTTTTTGAAAAAAAAAAAAAAAAAAACCCGAAAACCAAAACGGTACACAACCAAACTTCATAATCAAAAACAAAATCATGCAAACACCAACTCCTAAAAGCAAAATTTTGGTAAACCTAATCGGTCGCTGTTACAATGAGCATGAATAGAGGAAAGAATCAAGTTTAGCCAAACCAAACCAGGCTAACCAGCAAAAGTTGTAACAAAATTCGCCAAAGCATCAGCTATGTCATTACCAAAATTTAATGAGCATATACACGAACTCAATATAATCGTCATTTGACTCTACTAAATTTGTTATATCATGACCATCATCGGCGAAATATATCCTCTAAAGATCATAAATATAACTTAATATATAATTAGCATATTGTTGAAGGAGAAAAGATAACGAGAATAACCGTCTACTCATTCATTGATAAAAAGGCATATTTATAGGCAATACATAGAGTCTCCCGAAGGATCTAGAAGTTCTATCAACTGTAATCTATTCTAATAAAGAAACCGGATTAACCAATCATACGTGTATTAGGGCAAGACACATAACAAAATGACGAAAACATAATTTCCTTAAACACTCCCCCTTGTGTTGCGTCCCTAATACGATATGGTGCTTATGGTGTTGCCTCGGTAAAAACCTTACCAAGTAAAACAAAAACCTCGTGGGTAAAACAAAAGACTTGGACGAAGGGAAAAAGAGCATAACGCACCAACCACAATTGAAGATAACATGTGATGCATGTAGACTCCCCCTGATGTCTACATAATGACTCCCCCTGATTGGTAACTCAATCTCGGAGTACAGATAAATGGCGCAAGCCAATGCACTTCACATACTTCAAAAGTAGACTTGGGCAACGATTTAGTCATTAAATCTAGCCACACCATCCTTAGATCAGACTTGCTATGCTTAGCATTACTTTGATCTTGAAGGAGAAGGTTGTCTAACAACTCAAAACATAAGTTTGCGTTGAAAATCAAATTCAGGCGTGGCATGACCTTCGTGTACTTAAACAGTCATAACGTCTTCGATACAATAGGTATGGATGAACTGTATAAAGTTCTGAAAACTAGACACACGTAGCTTTCCAACCATCTAAGGTCCATAACCTAGTTCATCTTGAGCTGATCACAAAGCTCTGTCGAAGTTGACGGTTCTGCAAAAGCAGATTCTCGGACAGATCCGTCCTACTTTACGAAAATAGCCATAACTCACTTAATATGATAGGTGTGATCAAATGGTTGGTATCCCTGGAAAGTAGATACATAGACCTTTCTAATGGTACCAATTTCACTATTTTCCAACGAGTGGGCTATCATGTAGGTCCTGTGGAAGTTGACCTACGAAACTGGGCAGATTCTGATTTCACATTTGATGTGTCTTTTTGTAGGGATGAATAAGCCTGAACCTTTCATAGAATGAATCACTGCCATTACATTGGCGTTGCGTGGGCGCATCCGACCACTACCTTGATGTTCCTTCACACTCATCTAAGAGGGAGCGAAGATGCTTGACCGCTAGGAAGAGAGTTGAAAGACTAAGGAGAACTTGGCCTTACAAGTTTATAGTCAATGAGATGTCGAGTCAAGCATATTGTAACAAGTACATGAATGTGCTACCATACTTAGATGGAGAATTTCTCCTAAGACTTCTTCGTCCTATGGATGAAACAAGTCTTCTCAAGACTTCGACCGATCAAGGGATACATATAGGCATAACTTCATCGTCCTTTAGATTGCCTTAAGCCGACAAATGAATAAGCATCATCAATAACGGTCCTCACTTACGAGACCAAGTGTTCCCAAGATCCTTTCATTCATAATTTTGGATCAGTGGCATCTCTTAGTTTAACAAGAGTTCATCACGATTCATCTAGAATTTACACGCAAATAGGCATAATTCTTCATATCATTTCCCTAATCAAGTAGATACTTAGCAAATACCTTGCAAACGCGCTCCGTGGTCAGGAGCCACTTGATTTGGGTGAAAACCGATCTATTCAAGATCTTTATGTACATCTCTTAGTTCCCAACAAAGATAAGTTGTGACCACAAGCCGCTTGTTCAGTTTTTCGAAAAATACCTAACTGACAAGATAGTGGAGTGCAATGACATCCATTACGAGAGTATATCTCATCCTAGTCGATTCCAGGGCATTTGTGAGAGACTTTGCGCCAGAAGGTGAGTCTAAACTCTTTTTCTCACTACGTTTTCTAACAAAGACATAACTGATAGAGTTTACACTTGGGGTGTCGGCGTCACCTAACCAAAACACTATCTCTTTATTTAAACTGGATCGCATCTTTCTATTTAAGCCAATCTACAACGTTGGTATTTTCTCAACGAAGTATGGTTAGATATCAAACTCATTAAACCACGTCATCATGTACACCGGTGTAATTTCTAAGTGTAGAGATCTCTATATGGATTGGTATTGACATTGAGGCGTCCCCCAATGATGACCATAATCCAGAAATAACAGACGAATGAGTATCATTGATCAAATGATCAAGTTGTGCCAAACTCGCAATCTTTCTTCGCGAGTATGTATCAAACCAAGTGGCCTCCCCCTAAACCGAGGGAGCCACGGCCTAGCGACACCATCTACCACATTTTTGGTGTCTCCATGCCACCATTTATGGGTGACGACATGTCCTCTTATCCGTACATCAACATGTCCTCTTATCCGGACATCAACATGTCCTTATCCGGACATCAATCCTTGCAGGCATGTTTGCATCATGTATATGTGATCTCGTCACTTTAAGGAACTTGATGAGACAGAGTAGGGACAAACCACGGCAATTCCAAGTCATTCTACTTGAACATTCTTGTTCTTATCTCCCCCTAACGACGGGAAGACTGGCTCAACAAAGTGACATAAAAGAGATCGCCTGTCAAGGTTTCTATAGAAGCGGACTATAGTCGGAAGCTTATGTCTTATTCAAAGACAATATTCATCAAATAACCCATCATTGTGCGCTTGTGGAGGTGGACGATATAGATTGCAGAACGTTAACTCAATCCGTTAATAAATATGCATACCGTTACAACCGTAACATAAAGATTTGAATGATGGTGGGCAAAGATGAATAAGTAAAACTATGACCCAGCTACAACCCGTAGTCATTGGTCTTACAAGTCCAAAAAACCGCTGGCCTTACCTCCGGGACCGGTCAAAAAGAAACCGGTTGAACCGACCGCCGGCATCACCCGACCTCTATTTTACACTTCCTTTAACGGTTCACTATTTTTCAGAACTCCAAACACTACCAAATTTTGTAGGCAGGTATACATGGGCGTTAAGATTGCAAAACCGCCAGCCTCAATGACGGAACCGGCCTAAAACGTGCCGACCCGTCCGTCGGAGTCGCTAGACATCCGTGAACACTTATGTTGAGTGGTTCACCACCTTCCACGTCTCCAAATGCCACGAAATTATGTAAACCAGTAGACTTGAATGCTAGATATCCATGGCCGCAAACAGAACCTCAAGAACCGGTCCAAAATGTGGTGAACCGGTCCTTACAATGACTAGTTTGCAAGCTGAAAAACCGGAAATCTAGGTTTTGTCAACTTTTCAATCATTGTGAAGGTCCACATAACATCCAATTGTTATGGCTTGAGTTAAACCATTGTGAACATCACCATAGCATCATTATGCCTCAAAGTGAAGAATGAGAAGCCATTAAGTCAACATCTTATGTATCATTCTTGTAGAATCACTTATAAATATTGTAATGTCTTACTTAGTGAACAACGACTTAGCATCTTGTTTATATGCTAGTCTACACATATTGTCTTTAGCGTAGGAGGGTGTCGCTCCTAATCTTTGCTAAAGAATAGGCTTTACAAAACGATTAACGAGCATGGTCAATGAGAGATCATGGGAGTTCTTTTGCGTCATATGTGCTTGTGAAAGCAGGAGTGCCTCCATTGTATAAGAGGATGACGCGGACGGCTTGAATGTCATTTATAGGCCGTGAGCATTGCTCATAGCTCCACCAAGTTGTATTTTGGTGATATTTGATCTAAATGGTTACTTTGTTCAAAAGAAAGGATGTCCGTGAGAGTCTTTACTCCATAGTATACGGATCATCAAAACACGTCCAAAATTGTCCCGGACGATTTATGTTAAAGCCTACATGAGTCGATGTCTCCATTCTCATCATTGGTGACAATAACCGATTCAATTAACCGAATCTTAGTGACTCATGAATATTGCTCATTCATTATAGTGATACATAAGAAATTCTCATCAATTCTCATTAATTCTCACAATGTGTTTACAGGTGATAAACGTTGGCGTGAATATCATTAAGTCATAGCACGGTTCGATTGCTTCCTTATGCATAAAGAGCATGTGTGACTTTAATCATAACGCCATTAGGCATTAAAACTTGAGCATTAATCCGCTCTTTGATTATTTGTGATGATCTAATCATCGTAGTCATAACAGATTTATAAAACACTAAATCCATGAATAGTTGTTTATTCCTTGCAATAAGCTAGCTAAGCACTCAATCTCGCTACAACACATTCATATACCAAAATGTAGAGACAACAGTCTTATGTCAAGACATAGAAACCGAAATATGTTAACAATTTCGATGGAGATTGAAAAAAGGTTTTGGAACCCTTTAGAGTGCATTCCATGACATGTAATACTACAAAGATGGACAAAACAAGGCTTAGAACATGCCAAAGTTGGCAAAACAGGTCGTGAGCGCTATATATACGGGCGGCGCCATCGCCAACGGCTCACTATTGGATCTTGTAGAGAAAGAGGAGGATTTTCCAACATCCAATTTTGGATGACATATAGCATAACGCAAATTCCTTTTTGCAATTGTGAATCCGCTGAAGAGTGTAGAAAACTACTCTTGTTTGTAATGTCTTTGCAATTGTATAAGTATGCATTGTATCACACTTGACATCACAAATCCTCTTTTGATCCAAAACCGATGTGCATTTCGCCACATCATGATATTTACCCTTTAGAAACGTCACCTTATAATAATTGGTGGTCCTTTGTAGTCCAATGTAGTGTCATGGTGTAATGCAATATATTGCATTAACATAGAGCTTTATGTAGATCGAACCATATGTGCAAGACAAAATTCGAATATATATGTCAACAATTGTATCGAGCTCTTGACCATGAATTTAATTTAAAATATAACGACTAAGTAACTTGAGTCAAATATGTGAGGTATATGCCTTCACAAAACTTGGAAAAATAAATAGATTTGTAGTCACTTAGACTATTAAACCGAAGTCATATGCTTCATATCTTCCGCAATATACCGTTTGCTTTTAAAATCTGTAACTGTGAGAATAATGATCTAATCTTCTTCCATATAGTGAGTTTCTTGTTTCAAGAACTCCATATATTTCTTGTACATTGACCATATTATTGCTTCTTTGCAGTTAATGAACAGATGCAGAACCACATCAATAACAAAAAATTTCTTTCATTTGCTGGCCCAATCTTTTTATGACATATAGGTTTTGAGGCGTTGCCTCTCCCTCTTTTCAGAACTCGTGACATGAAATTCGTCACCTTTTTTTTTTATGTCAAATTCATGGCTCATATTTCGGTCAAATATTTCAACAACAAGATGGAAGATTAACCATTATCGAGATACGATAATTAATTCCAAGTATTGAATTAGGTCAAGACCAAGGTTTATGGTAACTCAATTCGATGTGAACCGTGACAAATTCCGTCACAAATCGATATTAACTATGACAATTTTCGTCACTAATCGATGTTAACCGCGACAATTTTCTTCACAAATCGATGTTTGTTCCTTTATTAACCACGACAATATTTCGTCGTAATACCGTGACTTGTCAAACTGTCACAAATTTCAACTTTGATATGAGGGGTCCCAATTCCTCACATCAACCCACGTTATAAGAAAGGTGGAGGGTAAAATAAGGCTACGAAACCCGACTATGAAATTAAAATTCAAAAGCGGCAACTTTTATAAAAACTTACGTGCTAGTTTGCCGTGTAAGAGAAGTTGTCTTTGCAATTTTCATACGTACTTCCACGTTCGTGCAGAGAAATTACTCGTACAATTCCATCGTGATCAATCACGCGATAAATTTCATGAAATGAAAACATATGGTTAGTAATATTCACCATATAATATAAACAGTAAAACTAATTAAAGAATTACTTCAGTAAATAAACTGATTTTACTGATGGGGTAAAAAAAATTACCCATAGGGGCAAATTTACCGTTTTGCCCCTCTTACATTCGGGTGAGAACGATCCAGGTCGAGCAGATCTGGGTCGGATCTAGTCTGCATCAGCGGTAGGGGGCGGACGTGGTGCCGGGCAGGCGACGCCGAGAGACCGGCGGGCAGGGGCTAGACTAGGCGGCGCCGGTCGAGTTGATACTCCCGCATCGGGCGCAAGTCCGCTTGCGTTTCTGGAGACGCGCGCTCGTCGGGGCAGTGGTGACGAGGCGGGAGATCGCCGGGGAAGGAGGCCGACTAGGGCTCGACCAAGGTTAGGTCAAGGCTACTGGGCTTCGACCGAGATGTTAGGGCTGCCGGGGTGGAGGTCGCCGACGTCGCTCAGGGAAGGTGGGTGCCCAGAGCAAATTTCTGGGTGCCCAAGTCAAAATCGATGGGTTATGGCTGCAGAAAATTTTAGGGTTTTAGGGTTTCGTTATCAAGTTTGGGTTAGAGCACAATGATGATAACGTGTTAAAGGAGAAAAGATAACAAGAATAACCGTTTACTCATTCATTGATAAAAAATGCCTATTTATAGGCATTACATAGAGTCTCCCGAAGGATCTAAAAGTTCTATCAACTATAATCTATTCTAATAAGGAAACCGGATTAACCAATCCTACGTGTATTATGGCAAGACACATAACAGAAGGACGGAAACATAATTTCCTTAAACACATATATAATATGTTGTTAATCGAATGTGACTTCTTGCTTTGTATGCATGAAACTAATGGATGATTCAAGCTCACAATTTAGCAAGATAATGCCGAATTAATGTTCCAAAATCTTTAATTAGGGTAGCAAAAGTTGATTTAAGTTGAAGCTCGATCTAGCTAGCTTCATCATTCATATTATCATTTTAGACATATGATATGTAACGTGGCAATGAAATTCATATATACTATATACTTTACATATATAAAGCGGGTACGCCTGTTATACACATTTCTATGGCATATATCAAGTCGTGAGCCGTCTAATCGTTTAACAATTCAAAATTCAAGACGATCAGACGACTCACGATTTGATATATGCTATATACATATATATAGTAGAAAAGTCCATATAGAACCTAACACTTACAAATGAAGAGGGGCGGCGGGTGCATATTGCATAAATTTGGGGATATCCAAATTGACGATGAGGAATATCCGAGCCAAAGACAAACAAATCTTCAAGACGATGATGTGGGGCATGTGATAAAGATGACTTTTTCTTCATCTTCCAAATCAGATCATCAAATGATGAAAGCAATTTGTATGAATATGAGTACAATCAAACGTAAATAATTAAATACCATCTCAATGATCTCATTGAACTAGTATCGATCTAAAAAATTGTCATCATCGATCACCAGTAATTATTGATGTGCAAGTTTAGTAATTCGGTGTTAGTTCAGTCTAGTAATTTTTCTTTGATTATTAGAAGATGTTACTATATGATCACAAGTCACAACCATCCCAACAACTATTTCGTCAACTTCAGTTGTAGAATATAATTTTCCAAAATTCTTTGATCCATTCCTGATTAGTAGTTGATGAAGGAATAGTTTAACAAATTAAGCATAAACAAAGCAATAGTTTGTATGGACTAATTAAGGAATATTCAAGGTCTATGTATATATTCAATTGGATATATATTCCACTAGATGATTAAGTGATCGATTAATTTATAAGTACGATTAATTTATATTCACTGGTTGATCAAGTGCGTAATGTGCATTGTATTCCGCCAAATGCCTAGCTAGGGCTGCTCCAGAATTTATAAAAATTATAAAGCACGTGGTCATTAGATCATGTTTCCACTACAACAATATTGATCAATGGCTACACATCAAGTGTAGCCAATAGAGGTGTTGCAAACTTGAAATTCTCATATGTGTAGCATTTTCCCCTCGTATTCCACCAATTTGCCACACTTACGGGTAATTGTAAGTTTGCAACCCTTCTATTGGCTACACTTGATATGTGGTCATTGATCAATATTATTGTAGTGTTCTCTTATTCCCTCCAGCTTTCGGCAAAATTATATCTTGGTTATCACTTTGTGTTCTTACTGCTCGATCATCATGTAACTATATGGTATTTAATTGGTAATGTAACTACTCCATAAACTCTATTAGTTAATTAATGTTATATATTTATTGTTAATGCAGCACTGTTAGTAAGTTTTAGTTTCTTTTAATTTTTAGCTGTATTCTCATTTCTCTTGTGAATTATTGCAAAGATGGTTATCCAAGAACAATAAAATGTCTCCATCAGTTGATGTAGGATACTTCTTAATAATTTAAAGCATTCCACTTACAATATAAGAATAATTAAGATCGATCAGTTTAGTCCTGCATCAAAGAAAAAAGGAAAATGAAAAAAAAAAAACGAAAAAAAGAGAGATATTGATAGCCAATGTTGACCGCCAGCTGCCATTGTTGAAATGAATCGAAGCATTCAAGTCTTGAACTATCAAGAAGAGATTGAAAACCAGAAAAATCAGAGAGGGAAATAATTAAGAAGATCAAGGCCTTCTAGCTCCGTAATTACCAGCTAACCAAGCTAATCACCAGGTTCCAAATTATGGTCGGCAATTAACCAAGCTGCAAATTGAAGCTTTATCAATCAGCTGCTTGTTCATAGTTGCCATCATAGTTTCATACTTTCTTATCAGTATTTTCTCCATAATTTCATCTCTTTTTAAGGCTTTTTGACTTCAACTATTTGTCATGCTTTAGAAATCTTGCAACGTGTTCTTTTCAAAAAAGCTCATCCATGATGTTTATCTTATATGAAATTCACTGAAAGCAGCCTGAAAACTATGTACTAGATGATGATCAATTCTCCTTTACCCTAAATTAACCCTAAACCTAACAATATATATCTAGAAAGTCTTTAATTTGATTTTCTGCTGCAATTGTTGATCTCAACCTAGTTGGAGTCTATTCTATTCAGCAATTACAGTAGTTATTGCTTAATTTGACCAAGACACAGAATTTTATTAAAAATTCTGATATAAAGATATCCACTAATTAATTAAAGAATGAATAACACAGATAATTTGTATAAAAAAGTCAGGTTCCTTGCGAATTTGAGAACAACCGAATAAAGAAGTGGCAAATTGATCAAAACACTTCGATCCATATACAGGGGGACAGTATTGTCAGTTCACTAGGGAGACCTTCACTCTGAAGATCTATAAATACCACCTTCCCATAACACATTTCCAACACAACACAGCTCCCTTAAAACCATCATCCTTGAAGTTCCTTATTCCCTGCTTGCTTATTTCTCAAGTCGTGATCATCATGGGTGTTTACACTTATGAAAACGAGTTCACCTCCGATATCCCAGCACCTAAGTTGTTCAAGGCCTTCGTTCTCGACGCCGACAACCTCATCCCCAAGATTGCACCTCAGGCAGTTAAGTGCGCCGAGATCCTCGAAGGAGATGGCGGCCCCGGAACCATCAAGAAGATCACCTTCGGTGAAGGTATAACTGATTTAGCCTCTCAATCCATTTTTACGTATATTTCAATTTGGTAATTTTTGGACCGTAGTAAATTATATGCTCACTCCCTTTTTTTACATTGGAACTCGACAGGCAGCCACTACGGGTACGTCAAGCACAAGATCCACTCCATTGACAAAGAGAACCACACCTACAGCTACAGTTTGATCGAGGGAGATGCCTTGTCAGAGAACATCGAGAAGATCGACTACGAGACCAAGTTGGTTACAGCTCCTCATGGAGGAACCATCATCAAGACCACCAGCAAGTACCACACCAAGGGAGATGTCGAGATCAAGGAAGAGCACGTCAAGGCCGGCAAAGAGAAGGCCTCGCACCTCTTCAAGCTCATTGAGGGATACCTCAAGGACCACCCCAGCGAATACAACTAAGTTATGATCGTTCTCTATATGATGTTTGAGTACTAGCTATCCGTGATCGATCTTAGTACTCAAAAGGGTGTGTGGTTTTTATGTTGCTTTCTGTCAGTCCAGAACAGCCATGGGTTTGGGCGGTCTGGGCTTGAGCATAATAAGTGTTTATGGTGTGTGATCTTCGGGTTGCTTGTGACGTTTATGTTTGGGATAAAACAGTTGCAGACTGAACACAGTGTATTATCTTCTATGAATATAAATGAAACTAGTTTTCTTTGTAATCCGTGTGATCTTACTTGCATTGGTTTTATATGTTTGAAAACTTGCCAGACCAAGAGGCCGATCGAGAACAATTTTGGTCACTCTTATTGAAAGCAATATCCGATGACTTTGTAATCTTTTTGAGCCAAAAGAAAATATATATCCGATGACTTTGTCAGAGTTGAAAAATAGTTCAGTCCCATTTGGCCAATTCTACTTTAGAGACAAAATATCAATCACATCTATATGTGTTTAGATAACGATAACATAGGCCTGCAAACGAGAACAGACAAAGGTTTGGTGTGATTGGTACTAAACTACTAATTGAAATGTTTATGTTAATTGGCAACTTGGTTTTTGTTTGATAAACTGATCCGAAACGTTCAAGAATGAGGATCATACTATGGAACAATACTCATGTATCAAAAAGCTCATGCGTGGAAGTACTCATGCGTCTCGAAATGCTCTTTCACGATACAAGTTCTCGCGCGTAAACTTAGTCATATGGGGGGTGCCGCTTTATGTTATTAACTCAAACATGAACTCATTTGAACCAACTTATTACAAAGATGAAATGCATATACAAGGTCTTCAAGTAGCTCCGTCTATGCCCTAACAATTTCTCAATAGAAAAATATAATTCCACTTTTATGAATCTCAAAAAGAATTATTTGATGAACTATTATTCCGAACTGATCAAAAGACCCTAGCTAATACCTTCGACAGTGATAGCTTGGATCAGCAACAGGCTACCATATATGTAATACTTTAAAGTAACCCAAAGTAATTAACTAAAGAAAGTAACTAATGAATTAAAGACCTGTCATGCTCCAGTTTGATGAAAGAGTACAAGTGATCTAACAGGGGCAAGACCTTAATTTTTCTTTTCTTTCGGCAATACAGGGGCAAAGACTTTTATACAGTTCAGACCAAAAAAAAAAAAGAAACTTTTATACAGACTTCATATTATTTTCGAACTAGAAGAATTCCTGAACCGACTCCTTTAATAAAATTACAAAATCTAAACGGATAAGCCCAAGCTTTGACCTGGTCCTGGTGCATCCATCCAGAAATGTAGCCAAATGCAGCAAAATCTTTAACTCAATTTTTTTTTTGGTTCAATTTTGGTGGGATATATATTTACAGAGCAAAACCTTATTTGAAACCAAGAGACTTTCTTTGCCGTTAGATCGGGTGACTTGAGCCAGTTATCGATCAAGTCTGGTCAACTCTTGAGCCTTTGGTTCATCGTCAGGAACTCAGGATCATCATTCTTAACGTACGTAACCTCTTAGTTATAATCAAGTCTTGATTAATGACGTTGCTAGCTAGCTATATGATGTCTAAACCTCATCTTACAAAGCAACAGACACATTCTTAATTACAAATTATAAAGTAAAGATAAACTAAGACTAAGTCCACATTTAATTGCTTCATGTTTCATAAGCTAGACTAGAAGTCGTCCACATTTGCCTGATTATATTGAAAATATCAGTATAATTAGGTTGTTGAGACAAAAGACATACACACATCACTCTCACCAAGCAGACAAGGTTGGTACATATCTTTAACATTTATAAGACCATCGATTTCGTAACAAGTTACAGAAGAAAAAACTGAAGTGAAACCCAAACAACTTCGCGTACGTTGAAACTGAACAGGACTTTTGAAAGACAAAATAGTAAGAGATCGTTTTCTAGCAAGGAATCTAGACTTTTGCAAAATTCCTTCATCCGTTTATTTGTTTATATCGTAATGTCGACATTGTGGAGCCATCAACGTACGTACGAGTCGAGTCATGAGGTCGTTTTATTTGGTGATCAAACTCGAGGGTTTTGGCATGGATGAATGATTATAAACACTTTGCCGTTGTCTCTAGCTAGCTTGAAAAAATATTCTATATTTGGAGAGGAAATATTCTATATTTGGAGAGAAAATTAAGGGGATAATATATAGGTATGCCCTAGCTAGTTTGATCCATTTCAAAGTGTGGCTCAATCGAGACAAGGCACGATAGCATGTATGATATAGAGCCAAAGATAGATCGATCTGCAAGTGCCTGGTGTCCATGAGTGTATACATAGTTCGTGCTGGTGGGCTCAATCAAGGTCGGCACCAAAAATTCATGCAAGATGTTAGACCTGCCTGCATATTCATAAAGGAAGGTCGTGCTGGCAAGACACATACCATCATCATCCAAAAACCTAAAGATAGTATCAAGCAAATTGATCGTGTTCAACATTTTTTTCTTTTTTTGATCTTATGTTGCTGTTGATTCTAGAGTACAGGGAAAAGAAGAAAGGATCCGGAAATGTGACAAAGGATCAACAAGGGAAACATGTACGTATGTATGAACATTCTCCCTCCGTGATAATTTTCTGTTATAATCTTATGTGATGCGGTAGCTACAGTACTGCTACCAGTTTGTTATGGATGTGCAAGTGTTTTCATTTTGCGTTTACATTGGATAATTTGGATGTGCTGGTTCCCTTGCAAATTTGCAATGCAGCTTCGTTTAGAATATGATGTACTTTTGGATGTTGGTGATCGATACTCGTGTGCATTCGTCTCATGAACTCCACAACGAGTTGTACATCATCAAAGAGTCACAATATGGTAGCAGACCCGGACCTAAGATTTTCATATTTGAGTCGAACTTTCAAAATTGAATTCTCAAAATATAGTATTCATTCAATTTTATTTTCTCTTTTTAAGAAACACACAAAATTTTTCACAAACTAAAGCTATAAACTCAAAATCTAACAACAAAAAACATTAGAATTCCTATTTTTATTAAAAATCTTATTTATACAACAAATTTCTTACTTAGGCTGCTTATTATTTTAAAATAGTAACTAATGGTATTAATATATATATATATATAATGGGTAAGATGTTACATT
The DNA here is from genome assembly GCA_009720345.1 of Fragaria iinumae. Taxonomy (NCBI): domain Eukaryota; kingdom Viridiplantae; phylum Streptophyta; class Magnoliopsida; order Rosales; family Rosaceae; genus Fragaria; species Fragaria iinumae. The sequence goes on along the minus strand of CM019120.1, from coordinate 23,880,495 downwards.
CATCTATCTCTTAATCTAACACCATCTTCATTGGATGTTGTTAATTATTTTTGATTGTTTTTAACTAAATTAATGTGATCACACAAAGAGAAAAGAAAATTTTGGGCCCTGAATCCATCGACTCTTGAGACTCTATTCAGGTACGGGTCTATAATGTTGAGATTAGAGTATACATATTAATGAATCGTAACTCATGTCATTTAATACTATTCAACCCTTTATAACCCACATTTTCTCTTTAATCGATCAATACAAGTACAACGTAGCCTAACTCCAGCCTTATCTGTGTTCCTTTTTCTTTATCTCCCTTTACTTTTCTGGTTTCCTTCAATAATTCATAGTTTCTAACTTTCTATCACACAACACGTATAGCTAGCTCACTACCATCAACGACAACAAATATGCACATCAAATATGATAGTGTACAATCTAAGATCCCAAGCTTAATTGTATTTGATTAACAGATCATATATATTGTCAACAGTTTGATTGTATCCATTGTCCAATATCTTTCTTAATCAGCCCAGATTGTATTTCTTAATTGAGTCGCATAGTAGCCCATTAGGGTGCCCTAATGGAAAAACATACCAAAATCACTAAGCATAGACCTGACAAGAGATAAGCTTCCATAGCCTTAAAAACATCCCTCATCTTTTGCATTGCTTGCTTCAGTTTCCTCTTCTTTGATTTCAACGTCTGGTTTTGGATACACCTTGGTTACAATGCTGCATTTGCATCCCTCCTCATCATCAGCAGGAGACGACTCGAATGTGATATCATAAGAAAATAACTCCATTTTTTTGTAACATGTTGGTACATTGGATATTACTATTCAACACTAAGAACTCCTAATGCAACTAGGAAAAGAAGAGATCAAGAAAGCAGCTTGATCAGAGGTATTTTGAGAGATAAACGTGAATCACAAGGTAATGAGTTTTAAACATTTCGTATATGGTAAGTTAATCTCTTTTCAGTTTATACATTTAATTGAGGAAATTTGGTGAAAAGTCTTGTATTTGGGAATTTCCATATTAGATACATTAAGATGTTTATATGCAGAATCTTGAGTCATCATAGGATATATGATTTCCATATCAGGTGCACTAGAGTGTTTATCTGCATAAATCTTGGGATATTTAAACACATCTGATCATTCATATACATGTGCATAATCATTGTTCTCTGCAGATTAAGAGATTGATTTGTAGAATATTTGATTGTTGTGTTATAGCATGGAATTGGTTTATGAGTTTTGGAAAGTGCAAAATGATGGTGGACTGATTGCATCTTTCCAGAAACGAAAAATTGATCGTCTCATTGAAATGCATTAGTTGAGGGGGAGTGTCGAAGACTATAAATTGCTTATGATGTGATCTGTGGAAATCAAGCTTTTTGTGATTGATTAGAGTCTTTGATGTTCTGAGTTGATATTGATCAATTTACAAACTGCTTGGGTGTGTGTTTCTAAAGACTGAGTCTCTCTCTTACTTGCATTCATGTTGCATTTGAGATTGCTGAAGCTGAGGTCTGGTGGAAGAAGAAAGTTGGTTATGTTGCAGAACTCAGCTAGCTGGTTGTGTGAAAGAACCAAAGAATATTGATTGTGTGAGAATCAGTAGGAGAAAACTAAGAGTGATTAAGTCTTAGGTTTTGTTCCTGTATCTAGTTGTGTGTAATTAAGAACTAGAAAACTAAGAGTGGTGTTAGTCTTAGTGTCTTGTATTCAGTTTCTCTTTGTAGAGATACATGAATTTAAATCACTTGTGTGAGAAGTGAAAATTGTAAACAGATTCAAGTGTTTGTAGTTGTGTGAGAACTATTCCTCTTGTAAACTCTGATTTGAAGATTACAGGAATAATTTTACTTGGTATTTTTTCCCTCATTGAGGTTTTGCACCAAACCATTGAAAAAAACTTTGTCTGTGTTATATGTTGGAGAGGAGAGATCACACATTGGAAAAGTGACAAAGAAAATATAACTCATAACTGGATGGTTAAGTTGGGACAATATCGGTACAAGGATGATCCACGGGTCATGCTTGTCGCTGTTTGACATTATATACATCTGTGTTTTAATCCATTTCCATACTTATATAACAGTTTATCTCCCTCCATCAGTGTGTAACCATATGTCAAGCACTCTTCATTGACCAAAGCATCAAATCTGTTCTTCAAGTACTAGTATTTGCTTCTGCTACCTGCACAACTGATCTGTTAACATCATAAACTAATATTCCTCAAACCACATACATTCCATATGTAAATAAAGCTAGCCTTTCTTCTTGATGCTTCTTTGGCCTCCATTGTCCTCAACAATTTCTATGCTCTTGATGGGTTGAGGCATGAGCTTTGGGATGAGATTGTCAAAGTCAAGGACTAAGGCCTTGAACAGCCTTACTGGATCAACTGGACTTGTGAACTCATCTGTGGAAATGATAATTGAACCCATGATTCTAGATTTCTAATGGTACAATATACTTGTAGAGAAGTAGAGAAACTCTGACAAACAAAAAAAGATCATAGATAGATGGAGAACAGTAGCACAAATATAGCACTGTGAAGGGAGGTCGATGGATACGTCAATTGTATAGAAGCTTGTCTTTTCATATTCTTTATCAACTTAATAATTATGGTCTCGTTTTAAAATGT